>JAZKJV010004336.1:0-610997 GCA_037367405.1 Ottelia alismoides | reverse complement strand
TGCGTTTTTTTCATCGAATACATGTTTTTCTCGGCTTTCATTTCCTAACTTGATCACCTAGGATTAATGGAAAATGAAATGAACGGTAGACGATGATTTTCTGATTGATGTGCTAACCTTAATTCAGTGATAATTCAAAATAAAATTGGGACTGTTAATTGCAAGTCAACCAAAAATGGAGTAAAATTCGGTTTTGGGAGAGTAACACCCGCGCATACGCCTTGATTTTCATTTTCTTCGCGTAAATATCTAAGGCTTTATCACCAATAAAACTGACAAGATAATAAACCAACTTCGGTTGTTTCATGTGTGAGTTGGTGAAACTAAGGGTTTTGCTTGCTTGAATTGAGCCATGTTTGCTACACAACCCTAGAACCTTAGTCACTCCATTTCATCTCCGAAGATTCAACCGCTCATTTGTAGATCCATTCCTCTTCTTTGTTCACCTTGGGTCCCTCCAACATCAATTCCCATCTTTATACTTAGGCTAATCTCAGCCTAAGTATAGGGGGGACCTGAGTCCCCATGATTATTCTCTACTCATCTATCCTTGCCTTTATACTTAGGGTATTTCTAACCTAAGTATTGGGGGAGCCCCTCTTAGCTCCGGTATATTTCACTATATTTAAATGGACCTATGTACTTGTAACATCTAGTGTTATGAGGACATAGCAAAGTTTAAGTATAGGGGGGTATACCGTATATACCGTATATTTACTTTAGCTATAATCTGAAAATTTTGAAAAATTTAAAACTTTTTGGCTAAGGTAAAATTCTTTGAACTAAGAGAACTCAAATGATTTCGCGGCTTTTCGATATTATGTTACGCTATTTTTATAAAAATATTTTGAAAATGATTTTTGAAAATGTTTGAAAACTTTTTATTTTGTGTGACATGGTTTTGAAAAATCACCTTCTCTTTTCTAGGAAAGACGAGGTCTAACTCGTGTTTTAACTTTATTAAAATCCATAAAAAAATCAGAAAAATCCTAAAAATCCTTTAAGAGTCATTGGTGACTACTAAACCCAATTAAGTCAGTCGCGTTCAGTGAGGGTTCGCCCTTAGCAGATTGGATGGTTTAGAGGACATCGCGTAAGGCCCCGTCTCAAGCAACGGGCTTCGGCCTGTACTTACATACATACTGGCTGAATCGCAGTTGCTCAATGAGTTTAGATAGTTTATAATATCTCTTGAAGTTCAAAAAAATGAAATGAAATAAAATGTGTCTTGTTTTTGAATGAAGAAGTTGGATTAGTCCTCTACACTTACACTTTCACCCAGGATCTGAATTGGTCAAGGAGACTTAGCTTTTTTGAGGTCTTTGAGATTTTAGGATTAACCAGCCTTAGTCATCAGGGTCTTAGACTTAATCATCCACATTCCCCTAGGTCTCTAGATTTGCATGCTATATTCCATGCTTAGTCTCAGACATAAAGAATATGATCAGCACAACACATGCACGACTGCGGTTTTGATTGAGATGAGTTAACTCTTCACCTGAGGGATTGGGATGAGGGAATCGAGTCTGGATTTGATCTAATGATGTTCGAGGATGGGATAAAAATCTTTGAAAGCTTCAAGAAACTTGAGTGTCAGCAATGTTAGCCAGTATGAGAACTTGGTTCTTATACTAATCTCTTAACATTGACCTAAGTGCCAGGGTGTGAAATAAAAAATGTTGATCAGTGTGCGCCAACTTTTGGTAAAAGCAGTGGAGCTAGCCACAAATTATACAAGTCAAAGAAATAAAAGCTCTCATTCCACAAAGTTACATATCAAAGAGCTTCCACCAAAGGCGAGCGCTCCCAAACTTTCAAAGTGTCCACTTGGACCACCGCTATTAGGACAGGAGTCGGGCTTGCACCAAAAAAGGGCTCTGCATCGTAAATGCTACAAGTCTGGGTGTCGAAGGTACGATAGGTACTCAAAAGAGACACACCCCGGTGTACTCCAGGAAAACAAGTGCAGACGGCTCCAACTTCTCTTGACGGACGCACTGATCAACACCAAAAAAATGTGTTGCGTAAAAAGGCACTAGAGAGAATCCTTGTTCCAATGAGAGGGAGAGAAGAATTGACACAATCCCATGCCCCCCATTTCTGGCTGCCATCTACATTTTCTGAGTCTGACAACTAAAGAGACGGTGGACTGAATGCAAGATTTGATTTATTCCCTAGTGCTGAGGATTGGGTCCTTAGGAGATTTTCTCAGAGCAAGATTTTGGGTGAAGACTTGACTCTACTCTCGAAATTGCAGTCAACACTAAATTTCATATCCTTTAGCTTATGCGTACATCAGAGAGAGTCTAGAGAAGTAGAGGAATTGGAAGCCTCTTGATTAAGGCTGGGTTGAACTCTAGAATTTTGGATCTCTAAAGTCGAGTTGACTTGATCAGATTGGATCCTGTATTCACATGCACAAGGGGGTTAATCCAACTTAGTCATTCTTTTTGATGCTCGAGGACGAGCATAGTTTAAGTATAGGGGGGTGATGAACCTCAGTTTCATCATCTTTATTTCCTATAATTAACCCCCTTGCTTAAAGCTTTGCCAATAAAACCCAGTTAAAGTCCTGTAATTAACAGAGTCCTAAATAAATTAAAAATCACAAAAAAATGACAAAATAAAAATCGTGGTATTTTTAGACTTAAAAAATACCCTCAAAATATTTCGGGCCTTTGTTTGACTTCATCTCCAGTTTTGGCCAACATGAAACTTGTAGATCTCGTCAAGATCTGCAACTTTCATGTTTTGAGTTTTCTCAAATTCGGCCATCTTGACCTTCTTTTTTTTACTGGAAGATTGAATAAATCTGATTGGGCCACGTGGCCCATTCTGGGGGCGCCACGTGTCCCGCCCTCCTTGTTCCAGCCGCTCGCATCCTCAGCCGTTGGATCCTTCTCTAATCCAACGGCTCAGTCATCTCCACTCCCGCTCTCTCCTCGGCCGTCCGATCATTCCTCCACCTCCATCATCACCGCACGCTTGCGCCTCACCAGGAGTGCACCACGTGTCCCTTGCTGAACCCTCCGATCACGCCTCGGCCCTCTGATCTCAGCCGCTCCTCCCCTTGACACCCCTCAACCATCCGATCGAATCCTAGGGTCCATCTGAGCCGTTAGTCAGCACCGAGCGTAGAGCACGACACGTGGCGGATTGAAGACCATCCGATCACGCCTCAATCCTCTGATCTGAGCCGCTAGATCTACTTTTATTTTCAGCCCTCTGATCAAAACCTCCTTCGCGTCAGCTCCCTCCGTTCGCGCCGCTCTCTCAATCCGACACATGGCAACCCAGCTGCCTTCGATCCCATCGCCATCGATTTGATCGCGACCATCCCTTCGCGTCTCAACGACAGCCGTTGGATCTCCAGATCCAACGGCTACAGGTCGTCGTCAACCTCCAGCAGCCTCCCTCTCTCCCACGATCCAGCTCGCGAACACCCTTCCCCTTTCTATTTTCTCGTCCTCACCAGCCACTACCTCCACTCGCCAACTACCCCACGGCGTTCCCCCATCTTCCATCTCCCCCGCGCACCAGTCCACGAACCCAGTCGTCCTCCCTATCGCCCCATAATCCCCTCGAAACCCACTACGATCACCACGTGCATCTCCGACGCCCTTCTTTAAATACGTCGCCCCCTCCTCCGATCAGGTGGTCCACCTTTATGCGAGGGTTCGCCCAGCCCTTCTCCGTCTCCCTGTGACAGGGGGAGGCGGAGGATCGAGCGAAGACGACGATATCCTCCGGTGTGACCCTCCGACCTTCACGGCGGAGCTGCGGCGCATCGCGACCGCCGAGTTGCTCCGAGTTGCTGCCGGAGTTCAGCGACGACCAGGGCTCCACATTGGAGTCCGCCCCCAAGCTCCGCTCCGCCCCAATCGCCAGTAAGTCCCCTCTTTCTCTCTCTGCATTTTTCTTCTTATTTCTCGATTTTTTTAGTCCGTTACACTCTATCTCCCGTTTCGATGACCATCGCTTAAGCTCCACCACCGATCCCCCTTCCTCGCGACACTCTCCGACCATCCTTCTGATCATCCACAACCTTTTCCACCCTCCTACCATCTCCTCTGCCCTCGCGGCGGAGGAGCTTCAAGCTCCCCACGTTCTTCATCCCCGATGAGCTTCCACTTCACTTCACGTCGCACGCACGCACTTCTTTGTCGCTTCGGCTATGTGTCTAACGCTGCAGGTCTTCGTGAGCGTCAATGGCCGGAGCCTAGTCGGAGCAGACTTCATCGACCTCGCAGTGGCCATCCGAGCTCCGACGAGCGACGTCAGTTGCTTATGGACCTTCCCCGAGCTCCGGGCTTCCTCGACGACCACTTAGGGAGCTTCGGGGAGGACCACACCGAAGGAGAAGGAGCGGCGGAGGAGAGCCTCCCTCGCCGGAGCTCTATTTCTGCCGCCAACTGAAGATAGAGGGGAAGGAGCAGCAGCCGTTGGATGCTCCGCCCAGGAGTTCATCCAACGGCCACAATGCAGCCACGTTGACACTCAGCTCTTCGTCCAGAGGCCGTTGGATCTTCGACGATCCAACGACCTTCGAGCAACCACGTCGCCCTGAAGCACCGTTACCAGCAGCCTTTGGATCACCTCGATCCAACGGCCTTTATCCGGCCACGTGGCGCAGCCAGAGCAGCACCGAGCCTCAGCACCGAGCCTCCAGGCTTGGATGTTCCGTGCCTTCTCCGAGCCTGCAGCGAGCCCAAGCCAAATTCCGAGCCTAGCCGAAGCGCCTCCGAACCTCTACTGATCCCGAGCCTTCATCCGAGCCTGGAGAGCACGTGCGTTGCACGAGTTTATCTGGGCAATTTGCAGAGACGCCCTCAGAACTTCTCCAAATTGCGATTTGGTCCAGGTCACGTGCAGACCACATGCGCAGTGGGTAATTTACACGGAAACCCTCGCGGGTTTTAATATTTACAGAAAGGCCCCTGTGCGTGTGGGAAAATTACAGGGAAGGTCTCGAACTTTATTTTTATTACATTTTTGTCCCTCCCAGGGACCTATCTGCAAGTTTATTCCATGTTTTATTTCATTTATGCCCTTATCTTTAATATTGCATATCTTGAGCCTCATATCTCCGATTGAGGTGATTTCAGTTTCTTTTTAAAGCTTGGTTGATGAACTTTCTAATGGCATTCTAAATTTTCATTTTTGACACAGTAATCTTGACGTATTATTTCTTGGCCATGTGTCTCTTATTTTCTTAACTTATGCCTTGTTCTAATCAAGTTGATCATCTCAATAAAAGCTGAAATTGATTTCTTGCGTAGTTGGCTCATTACTTTGATTTAGGGCATATTTTAATTGCATTACATGGCATTTATTTGCATTTTAAAAAAATGGATAAAAAATGCATATTTAATTTTAATGCATTGTTGTGTCTCTGCATGAGTTGACCTATAGATCTTTTAATTCAACACTTAATTAAATAGATTTAAATCCGATTAATACGAGAGAGGCTCGTGTCCCTGAGTTCGACCTTGGTTTCTTGCCAAGTAAAATATAAATTACGATCATCTCATTTTGATTTATTATTACATATATTTAATTGAGGTGGTCTCTTTGATGACCAAAATCAGCCCGACTACGATGATGATCCCGAGTGCTAAAAACACTCTCTTAAAGGGCCGATTTTGCGTCTCATCAATATCATACCTTCAAATTCTTGCCATGCTTCGAAAGCACAACGATCATGCATGGAATTTGATCGGTCCCAATACCTCATGAGTGAGCCCATGTCTTCCGGTTCATAAGCAAACATGTATGATCCCTTTTGAGAGATCGTATTACTCATATGCCCTTACACACACACCAGCTCGCCAGTGTATAGACCTTGGTTAGGTCATCAACCTACTGGTCTGCCAAATGTACACACTCAGACATATAGTAACACATCTGTCTCTGGTCAAAGGATGTGTGCCTATGTTGTGACTGTATTCAACATAGGACTTAGGTTATCTCGATCTCGTTAAGCCAACCCTTTGACCTCTCTAATCTGACACCTCCGAATCACTATTCCTATGCAGAGGACCTACATCAAGAGGTCGGTCAGATATCAGTCCATGTGAGAAAGGATTTCCATCTCCTACTCAGGCTGGAGATCATCTCTTAATAATCATTTGACGGTGCTTGATGAGTCATCTATCTAACTCTTTAGATATTCATCCAAACACCAGCCTCTATGATTCAATTAATGAATCAACAGTTGTATGATCATTAAGATGGCCATGGTACATAACCCTAATTGTACAGAGGGACCTATTATGCAAATTATTTATTCTTCATTTCATATCAGGGAATGATATGTGCAATAACATTTATTGCATAATGGCTCGCCGTGGGCTCGCATGTCCAACAGAAGGAATCGAGGTTAGAAAGTCAATGAACTAGAAGGGAAAGTCGGAGAAGATGGGCTGAAGAGATGCTCTCACACAGGGCGGCTGGTGGCAGAGGAGTTGATCGGGCGGTCAACGAAGGAAAGAACCTGATTAGTCCACATCAGCGCCAAATTGACCTATTAATTAAACACAATAATATATTTTATTAATTTTTTATTATAAAATAAAAAATGTTTATAAATAATGTAGTATTTATTTATAGTTTTTATTTATTTTTTTGATGTATTTTATTATGAGTTTATTTTAATAGTGTATTTATAGGTTTATTTACATGTATTTTGTATAATTTATTTTATTTTATGTATTATATTTTATTATTTTATTATATTATTTTATATATTTATAACTTATTTTTGTGAGTATAAATATATTTTTATTTGATTTTTATAAGTTAATTTGCATATTTAAATAAATAGGTATATATAATATGTAGGTATACTTATATGTATTTTACCTATATTTTATATACATTTTATTTATTTAATGAATTTTATTGGGTTTTATTTTGGATTTACATTTTCAATGAATACAGATAATATTTACATTTAATAAAAATATGAGAGAATAAAAGAATGAAGTCCCTTTTTTATTTATATACAAGTAATACATAGGTATTTTGCCTTTGTGATTACATAGACTTATTTTATTTGAGGTTTTCTTTTTTATTTTCTTTTAATTTCAATATGTACATGTATTATGTATATTATTTACAAAATTATAAAAATATAAATTTATAAAAATAATGAATAATGAATATAATGAATATTTTAATCGATATTATGTACAATGAGGGCCAAAACCTAATTTCACAGATGAGTTCCAAAAATTATGAAACCAACTTTATTAGATAGTTCTTGAAAAGTTATGTACAATTAAAGGTGATTTAAGTGGATTTTGGGTTTTTATTTGCCAGATATGGGTCTGTGAAGTTGAGATTATGGCTTTTTATTCTGTGTATAAAATGTACAGTGTATAATATTTTTTCACAAACTCAATTTTGTATTTTTGTTTACATTATTATCTACAACTTTCATGTACAAAATTTCTTTATTTGATCAGTAAATAATTAGATACAAAATAGGTGCCAAAATGCATAAATTAAGAATAAATAAAATAAAATATTTATTGTATTTTTGGACCTTATCTCCCCCTACTTTATTCCTTGTCGACCAATTCCATTCTGAACTTGGTCTCGGGGTCAAGGTCATAAAATATTTGCAATATTTTATTCCTTTTTCTTTTCTTCTCTTTATTCTATAATTTTGGCATTAGAAACCTTATGCAGTGAATAATGAATGCTATTATAGACAAATTAATGTTATTTACATGCATTAGCTAGGGTTTTCAAGGCCAAAATGATAGAATAAATGTGATGAAATGAAGATTCATCAACAAGTGTGTACCATGTTTTAAGAGAAGGATGTCTTTCTTGGAATTTTCCATATGGAATTGAACAAGATCTTCTCAATGTATCCATGTTAAACCATCCTAAAATTCTCTTTTCTCTATTGTTGAACAGCTTCAAACCCATGATATAAGAGTCTTCTCCAAGATCTATCATCAAAGAAGTATGGGATAACCATACCTTAACCCTAGTCATTATCCATGTATCATTCCCAAGGATAAGGAAGTCGTCTACATAATGCATGATGAACACAATGGCGCTCCCACTAAGCTTCTTGTACACACATGGTTCATCAAGATTCTGGAAAAAAATCATATCTCTTTACGATTTCATCAAATTTGATGTTCTAGCCACGAGAAGCTTGTTTGAGCGCATAGATGGATTTCTTCAGCTTACACACTTTGCCATCTTCAACTATGAAGCCATGGGGCTGATCCATATATATATCCTCCTTGAGATATCCATTGAGTAATGTGGACTTGATGTTCATCTGCCATATGTCGTGGTCAAGATGCACATCTACGGCTAGCAGTTCTCTGATGGATTTAAGCATGGCCACAAGAGAGAACGTCTCAACGTAGTCGATGCCTTCTATTTGTGTGTATCCCTTTCCTATGATCCATACTTTGAAGTTCTCTATCTTCCCATTAGTTCCCCCTCTTTCTCTTTAAGATCTATTTACACCCAATGGATTTTACCCCTTTAGGTGGATCCTATAAGGTCCATACACCATTCTTGTGCGTGGAGTCTATTTCACACATCATTGCTAGCATCCATCTATCTATTTAGTGTTCATCAAATGAAGTTAGATCATTGTCAGACTCTTCTGACACATGGAATACATCCCTTTCAATAGATAAAATCACCCTTTGAACTCCTTTGAAAAGGTAAGTGTGTTTCATCTTCAATTATCTCTTTAGTTTCTTATTAAGAGATCTCAATATCCTCAGAGGATTCAGTAAATTCGTTTACTTCATTATTATCTTGACTTTTAAGGAAGTCATCCTCTAAGAATTTCACATCCATACCTTTTGAGTCTTAGGGTCATAAAGTTGGTATCCTTTACATACCTAATGAAGTAGCACTCTCCAATGCGAGATCCCACCTTTTTGCATCCACTTTCTTGGCATGGGCCAAGCAACCCAAAATCTCCAAGTTTTTAATACTGGGTGTTCTTCCAAATGAAAGCTCATGTGGGGTTTTGGATATATATTTGCTAGGAATCTTATTAAGGATATATATTATACGTTCTACTGCATATCCCCGAAAATTAAAAGGTAAATGTGTTTTACTCGTCATTAATCTGACCATATCCATGATGGTCTTGTTGTGTCTTTCAGCAACACTGTTCAGTTGGGTGGTTCAAGGAAGAGTGTGATTGTATACAATTCCTCACTTTGAGGTATTCCTTGAATTCATCTGAAAGGTACCCGCCACCTCAGTCAAATCGAATCCGTTTAATATTCCTATCAATTTAGTTCTCAACCAAAGCCATGAATTCTTTAAACTTTTTAAAGGTTTCAAAATTTTGACGTAATAGGAAGATAAAGCCGTATCATGAATGGTCATAAATAAATGTCAAATAGTATCGATATACATTTTGAGTCACGATACTGTAGGGACCACATACATCATTATGTATTAGGTCAAGTATACCTTTGCATTGTGTACCCTTGTTTCAGAAGGATGTTATGGTCATTTCACTGCGAATGCAATGTTCACAAGTAGATAAACTTTAGGCCTGTAAAAATCTAATGGTCCATATGTTACCTATCTATTAATCCTATCAACGGATAAATGATCAAGCTTTTGATGCCAAATCATAGTTAAATTATCTCCATCCCCTATATATCTTTTAGTGCATTTGCTAGTGGTAGTAACATTCATAACAGATCCATCAATGCACAATTCAAAGAATCTACCAAGAGTTAGAAAACCATATGCAATGTATCATAATGAATGAGGATACGATTATCACAGAATGAATATCCATTTCTAACTAACTTATAGACATATAATAAGTTCCTTCTAACATCCAAGTAATAAGACTTACCCACTAGATAATAATAACCAAAACATCCCGATGACAACTGCTGGAACAGTGGCATCATATCCCATCTAGATGACTATCTCCCTTTCCTCAAACTTTCTGATTTCGTAAAATATATGGAACAAATTGCATACATGAATCGAAGCACCATACTATATAACCCAACTACCTTCTTGCCCTACGAGAAAATTGGTTTCAATGATGATAGTACATTTTATACATGCTCGAGCCATACCTTTACCTTTATTAACTATTTTTAGGTAATCTAGACAGTTACGCTTTCATTGACCAGGCTTCTTATAGTGATGATAGACATAAGCTTTCTTGGATGCCAAGAGTGTGGAAGCCTGAAATGATGAGCCAACAACTTAACTCTTATTCTTCTTCTTTTGGGTAGGATAATTTCTATACCTATCTTTCCGACCACACTTTCCCTTGACCTGTGCAACCATTGCACTGCTTGAATGATTCTCCTTCTTCATGACAGCCTCAACAGACTTCAATGAAGATATGAGCTCAACATTTATCAACCTCATTTTATACATGTGGTATGATACCACAAAATTGTTGAAAGACTTGGTCAGAGATAACAAAATGAAGTTGGACTTCATATTTGCATCCATCTATCCCCAAGGGTATCTAGCATAGATAGGTAACTAAACATCTAGAATACATTTTCCTGAATTGAGGTCCTGATGAAACGCTTTTGATACGGGGTACCTAACGTCCAGTCTTGGAGGGCCTGCGATGTTTGACAAGTCAGATCTGGCAATCGCTATGTCTGTCACTCTCTCTGCTCTCGGTACCCACTCTCAAGCGAATCGATCAACAATTAACTCACAATGATAATTAAGAAATATAAAGGAGTGAGCTAATATTTATTGAACCCTACAAAAAATGTGTATAGTAGACAAGTAGTAGGGTTCGAACCAGAGACAACATATGGGGTAAAGATGATGAGTATGCGGCATAGAGATTTTCTGTTTCTTTTAATTTTTGAAATGTTTTTTGGGTTTTAATTTATATATGCATATATTATATTTTTAAATTTTGAAATTTTTTAACTTTTGATTATAAAATAAATAAATTGGATACTTATATAGATAATAAATATACTATAGAAAAAGGAATAGAAAAAAGATATTTTTAAAATATAACAAATAAACTCAAAATTACAGAATAAAGTGTTTTTAAATTTTATAAATTTTCTCTATATTTGATGATTTTTGGGATTTTTTTAGAATTTGTATGTATTTTTAAATAAGGAGTACATAAAATAAAGAAAACAAAAAATCCAAGAAGTTGAAATAGGCTTAATAAATATCTATAAAATAAGATTGAGCCCAATTTCAATTTTCCTGAATACTAGAAAATATAAAGAAAATTCAGAAACTTTGAACATATTTTTGTGATTTTTCTATAATTTTATAGAATTTTATAAGTCTTTATGTGTTTTGCAATTTTTAAGAGGTTTTCTTAATATTTTGCAAAATACTTGGTCAGAAAATGATATATAGCAAAATAGACGTGCATGATTTTTTGGGGAATTTTTAAAAACATTTTGTAATTTTTATGGATTTTAAATGCTAAATAATATAAAATGCAATATTTAAAATTTTTAAAAATAGAAAATAATTTTAATTGCCTTAGAAAAATATATGTGTTAACATAGAGTTCCAAGCACTTAAGATAATTTTTCCTGTAATGTTTAGATGTTAAATGGCATTTTTAATAATTAAAAAAGGAGTACAAAATTAAATCAACAATACAGGAACCCACTTGCAATTTCTATGAAGTTTCAGAGCATTTTATAACACCTTAGCAAAGTTCAAGGGCATACATGTAATTTTTGCACCATAAAATATAATACACGTATAGTAGGGGTATAAATGCAAATAAAGTAAACAACATGACCAAGTATGCAATTTATCTAAAATATTTTGTATTGATATTCAAAGCTTAAGTATTTAACATAAATAAACACAACTAAAGGGGTTCCATGCAAAATGCACGTTCCCTCACGCGCATAGGCACGTGAGTGATATGCCATTAGACTGATGAGCAATAAGATAAAAGCTAATGGTCCTCAGTGCAATTATTACAAAAATATTACAACTAAAAATGAAAGTTCAAATATTAAAATGAAATACAAAAATACTGAGGATGAATTGCAAAATATCCCTCCAATCACGCATTGAGGAACGGTGACAGCGCCCCACGTGGGTTTACTTAATGGATGGACCTTCCAGATGAGCCAATGGCGCTTTACAGATGGATGGCAGAGATTAGATCTCGTCTTCTAATATGAGGGTTGCAGTGCACTAGATCCAATGACAACTGGAGGTCCTAGAGCTCGTTCTTGACCTTACAGTGTTGCTATGGCCTTGAAGAACAGAGACGGAAAACCAAGTAGGGTTGCTTTGATCAGAGGTAGCACTCATCTCTAGTCACCTAGGAGGCTCCTGGCGAATTCAAAATGGAGGAGAGCTCCTTCCGCATCGAGTGGGGGTTGTATGAGTGTCAAGACCTCGCTAGGGAGAGAGCTGGAGGTCTTCGAAGCTTCAGCACTTGGAGATGCTTCTCCTAGACGAGAATCACCTCACATGAGGCTCTCAGCCCCATGTACTTGTATGGAGAGCTTGAAAACAAAGAGGAGAAGGTTCCTGGGGTGATTTCCAGTGGAAATGATGCGGGGATGAGATGGGGCAAAGCATATCCGGTAATGTGGGAGAGGAGGAAGTGAGAGATCATGATCTGAGCGAGATCAGAGGGAGCAAAGGGGTTTGGGATGTGTAGAATGCAAGAGGGAAAGAGTGGGAGTGGTCAACTAGGGGGTCAACGGTCAGAAACAGGTGGAACCAAAGTCGTAGCCTAGAGCCCCAGCGAGCTATTTTTTTGGATTTTAAGCAAATAAAATGAGATCAAACGAAACTAATTGCAAGACTATGTTACTGGTTAACTAGGAAGCAAAAGAATAAGAAAAGAAGGTTTACCAGACTTGGGTTGGTCAGAACCGAACCACCTGGAGAGGGGTCTCCAGCAATGGAGAACCACCTCCTCCACTCCTCCTCCGCATCGCAAATCAGGAGGCTCCACTCACAATCACTGATGTCGAGCTCCGGTAAAGATTTTAGGGGAGAAAAAGTAGGTCAAAGAGATTATTTTTTACTGGAGTTTGAGAAGAAACTTTATATAAGAGACTAGAGGAGGGTTGTTTGACTAGGGTTTGTGAGGCAATCGATGGAGATGAAGCTCATTGGATGCTCAGGTGTGGGTTAGAGTTAATCAATGCACAGTTTTCATGAAGAGATCAAGATCAAATGATAAAGAGATTGGTGATGAAAATAGGGAGAAGGAGGCATCGAGTCGGTCTGATGGGTGTGATTGCAGGAAGAAGGGAGGTTTGTCCTGGGGTCAAACCTCACGTGACTCTGATTAGAGCACCTCAACAGCTATGAGACAAAACATCGCTTAAAGAGGAAATTTGGGAAATTTAAAATAGAATTTTATTAAATAAAACTTAAAACATGAAAGTCGTTTCTTATTTATTGTAATATTTTTAGGTGGTTTTTATTTATTTTTATGGGATTGACATGTGTAGAGAATGGCTATAGCAGAAATGAAAATGCTATGGAGGATGTGTGGACACACACGTAAAGATCGGATTCGGAATGATGCAATCAGAAAGAAAGTTGGTGTTGCTCCGATCGAGGATAAGATGCGAGAAAACTGTTTAAGATGGTTTGGTCATTTGCAAAGAAGATCAGCTGATGCACCAGTTAGGAGATGCGAGTGTTGGGATGTTGAGCCGGCTAAGAGAGGGCGGGGACGGCCCAAGAAGTGCTGGAAAGAGACTATACGAAGGGATCTTTGTTTTGTTGATATAAGCCCGGGATTGACCCAAGATAGATCTGAATGGAGGCGAAGAATCTATGTAGCCGACCCTACTTAATTGTCGGAAAAGGCTTTGTTGTTGTTGTTGTTTATAGATTATTTATTGTAGGATAATTTTTACAAGTGTAATTATAGTTATTTATACCTATGTTTTATGTATTTGATTTTTGTTTTGTAATATGTTATTTAATAGCATATGTTTATATTTTACCTATTTATAATATTGTTAAATGCATATTTATATATTTTTATTTCAATTTTTTTACTTTATTTGTGCCCTTAAATAAATATGGGTACATACATTATAGGTATAGTATACCTATATATTATATTATTTATTTATTTTAGTGCATTTTTATGTGTTTTTATTTATGTTTATATTATTTATATGTTATAAATAATATCTACATGTATGTAAAAATATAAAAACTAAAAAAATAAAGAATAAATTAAATGAATAAAATGTATATGTATATAGTACAATGTGACCCCAAAAAAGCTGACTTTTGTATCTTTAATCTATTTTAATGAAACTACCTTCATTAGATAGATAATTTAATTTGGAATACAATGGAGGTGAGATTGGTCAATTTTGAGTTCATATGGGAAGATTTTGATCTGTGAAGTTTGGTTTACGGTCATTCCATCTGCGTGTCCCAGTTGAACAATGCATAATTTTTATCTGTAATTATTTTTGTCTTTTTATACATTAATGTAAACACGTTTTTTTTTAAAAAAATATCTTTATTTGAGGTGTATAGGATTGTGTATAAATTAGTGAAAGTTTGGTTGTAGGTAGTGTATTGGACATCTAGGGTTTATATGTGTCTGTGTTGAATTGGCTGCATTTCATTGCCCTTATCTCCCCCTACTTTATTCCTTGTCGACCAAATCAACATTGTCTTAGTCTTGGGTTTAGAGTCAGCCAATATTTACAATAGTTTTCTTTTCTTTATTCATTTATTTTGTATTTAAATACAAGTATTTATGTACTATTGATGAGTCCGAATATTCGCTTCGTTAAAAAGATGTTTGTTATTTGTGATCGTTCGTAAAAATTAATTTTTTTTGTCGTTCGTTGTAGGCGGCAATCGGAATCAGTCAAGAAAAGAACCACACAAAATATTTGTCAATTTTAATCAATGTGGTTTTATGTTTATTTTACTTGGGCAAGTCCCAAGGTCGAACACAAGGAGGCAAAGGAACGACCTAGAATTATGTCTATCAAAATTCGTGTGCGGTTTTCGAGATGAATTTTTTTGTAATTTTTTTAATGCAATAAAGGTTGCGAAATGCTATTTTGGCCTATTTTAAGGACTAAAATGTAAAAGACAATCAAACAATGTCCGAAAAATACGAGACTTGGTTACGATGCAAAATAAAATGAAATGAATGCACTGTATTTTTTTTGGAATTTTTGGATGCAATATGATTTTTTTATGAATTTTTAAATGCAAATAGAATGAATTTCAATATTTAATTATAATAAATATTAAACCTAATTATTTGCAAGAAATAAAATTATCTAAGATCTATCACTAAGTAATGGACCTCAGAAAAATCCTAAACTTCGAAAATACTAGTTTCAATACCTATTAAAAATCAAACACTGAAATATGCAAAATGATTTTTACAGGGCAATATATGCATGCAAATGCAATTCTTTTTTGGCACAATCTCAAGAACAATTAATTCTACATTATGTAATTTTTCGGGAATTTTTAGAACAACGGTTAATCAAATATAAATTTAAGAGCATGAAATGGGCAAAATACGTAATTTTCTACAGAACAATTAATTATTAATTAACCAATGATCATAAAAATGTCCACGATATGTCAAAGTGTAGAGAATTAATTGAGAAATACAATTCTATTTTTAGATAAATAAAACAATGTCATGTAGAGGTTTAAACTCAATAGGGAACACAGGGGTATAGATGCAATAAAATAAAGATAAATAAAATATGCAGAGGGGACTGATTTATAATATTACCGAAAACTGGGGGTGGTGCTTCAAAATTTCCAAGGGGCACGTGAATGGAGGGACTAGAGCGTAATATGGAACTTCGGTAGGGGCCCAGTGAAATTTACCCTACGGTCACGTGCGGAGCACGAAACCCGGGGGCTGACGTAGGCACTAACGTTCCCCCGCCCCCACGTACGCGACACGTAGCGGGGGCCTCAGGCATGGGAGCCCGGCCACGGCGGTTAGGAGGTGTAGGATCCTTCGCGTGTGGCGTAGCACCGCCCCGGAGTGGAGGAGGGGCGGGGCTGAGCTCCGGTGGTGTGCGAAGGAAGGGTCGGTGTCAAGGCGGAGGACCGACGAAGGTGATCGAAGCTCGGTTGAAGCGGAAATGCCTGGAGGAGGTTGAAGCTCCTGGGGGCCGTTTGAGCGTACGGTGGAAGAAGAAGGTGTTGTCGATCTTCTAGAGCTGTGGCGGCGGCGTAGGGAATCGGAGAAGATCGTTGTCAGAGTTGGTGATGGAGGCAGAGTTGTTATCGTAGATGGAGGCGGAGTTGTGGTCGTCGGAGTTATCGATGAAGGTGAAGGAGATATATGCATTGGCTCGACAGTCGTGATGGCCGGAGCAAGGTAGCAACGGAGGAACTCCGTAGGGGAGGACCTCGCCGGAGGGGAAGATGGTGTTGTGGTGTTGTCACCGCCACGAGGGGAACTGCGAGGTGCAGCCGGCGGATGGGTTGTCAAGGGGGGCAGTGCAGTTGGTTTTATAGGGCTTAAGGGATGCCGGAGATGGTAGTAAGTTGCGAGATATGCGGGTGAAATCGCAGAGGCGGTTGGCCATTAGCAGAGATCACGGGGGAGGCAGCGGTTCCTAAACGAGGGGGGAAGAAGACGCACACGCGTCGTCCGATCGAGCACGATCGGACGGTTCCTGTGGCGCCACGTGGCTGCAAGAGATAGGAAAGGGTGGGCACGTGCGATGCACGTGCGGTGGATTATTATTATTTTTAAACGAATTAATAAATAAGCCAATTATGGCTGACACGTGGCATCCCCAGGGGCTGCCATGTGGCAGCACCAGAAAATTTGAAAAATAAAGATTTTGTAAAATAAAAATAAATATCAAATGACCTCAGATAGAAAAAGTTTCTTCACAGAAATTGCTCGTCTCGATGAGATATACAACTTTCATGAAGACATCAAAACTAAAATCGATCAAATGCACAAAGTGAATTTTTGGGGTATCCCATGTACATAGAATACCTTGATTTTTGGGTTTTATAATTTTTATGTCATTTTTAAACCAGATAAAAAAATCCGAAAAAAATATGATAAAATCAAAGATGAATATTTACACATTAATCTAATTTTTTTGGATTTTTATTAATTGAGAAAAAGACAGAATAAAATAAATCACAAAAAAAGACTAATTTTGTACAAACAGTTAGTGAAGACTCAGACTCAATTTATTTCTTTGATTTCAAGCTCAATTTGGATTTGGATTTTTACGTATTTTATTAAAACTTTCATCAAAGAAGACAAATGAAAAAGAAATAAACTAAAATAGGTCAAATATGTGCATAACATAATAGGTCAAAATCAGCTAAAATACAAAATGTACAAAAGAGGCCCAAAACCCAACTTTCACATATGAGCTCTGATTCACTTGAACTAGGTCTTGTTTTGAAGGTAATTGAATGTATATTAGTTCAAAAGTGAGTAGGATTAAAACGGACACTGGATGAGGAATATATGAGGTTTTTAGTCCGGATATCTTGAAACTAGGGTTTGGGATTTTGGTCCACTAGTGGGTTAGTTAATTTTTTGTATTTTTCATTTATTCTTGTTAGTGATGTGTACACAGTGGAGGTGGTTTTGGGTCATTCGGAGTGAGCATTAATGAGTTAAAAAATGGGGAAGTTAGGCTATTTACATGTCATTTTTTGCTTGGATTTTTGGCCTCTTATTTTGTGCATAAATTAGTGCTAAAATGTGATTCTTATGAAAACATGCATGAATGCTAATTATGCAGAATTGATGCGGAAATGCTGTTGATTTTGAGGGATTTGAGCTTAATAAATGAGATTTAGAGTGATGAATCTGAGATTCATCATCCCCCTATACTTAAACCATGCTCGTCCCTGAGCATCAAAAAGATATGCCATGAGGTGAAATGAGATTGGGTTCCATTCCAAGACCATGAGAAGGTGAAAATGAACTGGACTCGGCCTTTGGATTATTAGTGTGGCAGAACTTCTGTGAGACTTAGAATCTTAAAATCAACAGCCCTCAAGTTCTACACATCATTGTATTAGTTTTGGCTCAGAAGTCATCGTAGATCAATCCTCTTCCCAAAGTATACCCTATGAACATTGAACGATCGACTCATGTGTGTGAAAGGTTTTAGCTCTTCCCATTCATAATGCAGGACTACCATGCTCCTCTCATATCTAGTAACTCGTCCTCGGGGAGTCAGGTATTTCCTTCTAAGGTCTGTCGCGTTGTATTCACAATCGAATAGGGGGGACAAGATCGAACAAGGGGAAAAGAACTGGAGGGTGGCCAGTGTAGTCATCTCTTCTTGTGAAGATGGCCAGTGTAGCCGAGTCTCCACCAAGATCTGCAGGTTTCTTGAAGCTTGGACCTTTTTGGTCAGATATTTATTTAGTATAATGCTTCTTTGTATTTGGAATTTTTTGGTGGTTCTGCTTGGATCTTGTTGTGCCCCTACGGATATAGAATCTTTTTGTTTCCGTACATTTTTTGGGGTCTTACAAAATTGTGCCCAGCCGTCCATCCCTTTTCTGAAGCGTTATTTCAACTTGTACTTTGGTCTTTAGATTTCCACACTACCAGATAAGAAACTCACACAGTCTTCCAACATCCCGTCTGAGTTGAGCTAAGTGAATAGTGCGAGAGTACAAATTAATTCCCTATTCCAGAGTTGTACCCAGAATGAAGAGACCATGTTAGACACTAAGAGTCAAATGCTGCACATTGTCATGTGGAACTCAAAGAATTAAGCCACAGACCTGAAGTTTCTAAAATCCTATTTCTCGGTGAAGTTCCTCTAAAAATTAGGTGGAATAAGGTCAAGTCCAGACCACTCTCACTTTCTGCTCATAACTCGGTTCAGAACCCAAAGACTTTTCACAAATGCAAATGCATGAAATGATGGATGAAGTGCAGGTGTGTGAAATGCAGACACAATTTTTTTTGATGCAAGGGATATTTTTTGGGGGGGGTTTATGCAAAAATGAATAAGAAGCCATTTTCAAAAAAATTTGGGCAAAGTCAGTGTTAGTAGCAAAACTTTTTTTTTCTTTTTCTTGTGTTTTTTTTGTTTTTTTTGAAATTATTACTCACCCTATAAATACATATAGACTTACGCGCAAGTACAAGATATGAGTAAAATATATACGAAGTATATATACAGACCCCCCTATATTTAGCGAGTGTTGTGTCCTCAGAGCACAAGAAGCGTAAAGAAGACATAGCTCAGGCTAAGCGTAAGAGAGTGAAAAAGAAAAATAAAAAGATGGATCGGAATCCCCCCTATACTTAGGTTGTGACAGTCTAAGTATAGAAGAAGAGCGAAAAAATGAAGTGGTTGGGATATGTGGATGAAGAGAGGATATACAGATGGGCATCGGTTCCCCCTATACTTAGGCTCTGGTCAGCCTAAGTATAGGAGAAGGGTGGAAATGGGGTGATTGAGAAGAAAAAGTGTGATGAGGGAAATGGTATATACAAATGGCATCGATCCCCCCCATACTTAGGCCTTGGCCTAAGTAGAGGAAGAAGCTGTACAAGGAGACCGATGTGGTCGGGAGGGAGGGTGGGTAGCCGATGATTAAGGCGATTTTCGGCTGATCTTTTTGTGAGCCTACAATGGGAGATCGGAATAACGAGATGGATATGAAGCATATGATTCCCAACTATTATCAGTGTCATCCTCAGAAAAATCATGATGGATAGTAGATGAAACATTTGAGTCGGATGAAAGGTAGCCGTCATCAGAGTTATCCTCAAAGGAATAATATTTGAATGTGGACACACTCCAGATATTCATGTCTTTGTGTTTCTTCAATTGTTTCCTTAGAATTGATTTCTTCTTGGGGTCAAGCAGTTTTTCCTCAGATGAATACTCAGAAGCATCGGTCTCAGTCAGCTCATACGAAATAATTCCAGTGTACTTGAAGAGGGCAGAAGCATCAGCTTTGGATGAATAGTAGTTAGGAACGTGAGTTGTCCAACGAGAATCGAATTATGGATCCTTGCGAAGATATGGCTTTAGAGCTGCCAAACAGACTTCACTCATGTAGACTACCTTTTCCGAACCTGATGAGGGATCATCAGCTGATTCCTCTTTCGAAAGGTCAAAGGTGACTCTCTTTTTATTTCTTCGTGAAGGTGTCGGTTCACTTGTGTGTCCAAATGAATAGCCATTGGAATTCTCCTTGGTCGGTGCTCGGCATGTGTGCTTGTTCTTAGTTTTCTGAATATTGGTGCACTCTCGATTCGGGATGATTTGGTCAAGGTATTCAGAGAAGTTTGCTCCAAGGTGCGACCATGCATATGTCTTAGGATCATAGAAGAAGGATTTGTCTATTTTGAGATCCGCGGGTATTGAAATACTGGGAAGAGTCTATACATGTTCATTCTTGATTGATTTGACATTGGAGCATTCCTGTGTCGAGTTGATGCGATCAAGGTAGTCGGAATAGGTCGACCCAGGGTACGACCATGCATAAGTCTCCTGATCATATGATTCATATACTCGATTTTCCATGGTGAGAGCAGCTGGGAATGGAGCAGGGGGGAGATTCTCTAAACCAATAGTCTCATCAACAACCGCTATCTCAGGTGTAGCAACGGGGTAGGGCTCTTCTACCTCTTCATGGTTGTGGTTGTCAGGGACTTCGTGGTTTTCCTCAGAAGATCGTGGTTCCTCAAAGACAGGGTCAGATCTAAGTGCTTCCAATGCTTTATAATTGATTTCCCGAGTCTCACAATCGATAATTGCCTTTGATAATGCTAAGAATGGTTTTCCGAGAATAATTGGAGACTGGGTGGATTCTCCTTGATGCTCAATATCAATGATCGTGAATTCTACTTTGAGCGGAGCACCTTGGAATTTCATGATGACAGAAATGATTCCTCTCGGCCTTCTTACTGATCAGTCTGTCAATTGAACAATCTCTCATATTTTCCTGATCGGTCCGAGTTTGAGTTCGTGAAATACAAAGGTCGAGCGGATATTAATCGGTGAATCGTCGCCAATCCGAGCATGGGTGAAAATTGTGTCTTTGATTATGCAGTCAAATCTGGGCAACCGCTTCACTATGCGACTCTTGGTTTTTCTCCTCAACACCAAGGAGGAGGCCATTGACAAGATATGTCTTTCAGTCTTTGTCTGTATCCTGCCCAACTTTTTGATCATTAATTTGTCCATTACAAATCCTTTAAGGCCGGGGAAGTGTTCAATGGCCTTTAGAAAGGGAAGTTCAAAATTAATTTCTTCTCCAATGCTTCCCGTACAACAGGATCCAAATTCCTCAGATCTTCTTCAGTTTCAATTTTTATGAAATTTTTTGGATTTTCGATTTTTTGGTGTTTTTGAATATTTCCATTTTTTGGTATTTTCTGTGGTGTGGTGATGTGGTGTGTTCCTCAGAAGAGCGGGGGTTCTGATGTTCAGAGTAGGAGTCAGAGGCATAGTCATTTCTAGGGGAATAATATGCAGAAGTGACACTGTCAGAATTGTCCCCAGATTCCTGAATATCCTCAAAATTTTCAATCTTAGATCCAATCATTTCCTCATTCATTTTTATATCCGAGCTACCAGAAATTGAAATTAATCGATCGGCAAATTCTTGAAATCTATCCTCCATTAAATCAAATTTCTTATTCATACTCAAAATATTCTCCAAAATCTTTTCACGACCAATCATGGGCGCAGTTGGGGTGTGTTTTTTGTAATTGAATTTCCTCTTCCATTTTCCTATATGTACTAGGAGAGGAGTCTCTTGAAATATCTGATATATGATCATCATTTTCTAAAAATATCTCCTCAATAATTATGGAAGGTGGCTACTCATATGGTCTAGGTACGCGGAGTTAGTCCGAGTAGAGTTCAATCCTTTGATTATGAGTGGTCGGACCTTGATATTATGGAGTCATCATACAGGGTTCCTGTGTTTCTATGTAGTCAGTCCATTCCTCTGTATGAGTATCATGTCTGAAGAGGGGGTTGTCATGGCTAATCCAATATGATGATTGTTCATTGATGTTCCAGGGTAGGGTCGATGGAAGAGGTAAAGAGGTATTCAATTCGATCATGTGGTTATCATCTCCCATCAATATGAAGGATGAATTGTATGATCGTAGTAGAGTGGATTGATGTATAAAGAAGTGGAAACCTCAGTCGGTTGTTGGTTTGTTTGGTCCGAATACAAAGGGTTGTCATTCATGAAGCAGATCGGATTTGTAGAGGGTGTTGGTGGTTGAGAGTCTCTTGTTGAAGTTGGTGGAGGTGTTTTGGGTCTAACTGATACGAATTCATTTTCATAGTATAGAATTGATGGATTCTCGGATAAATGTTCGGCCATTTTTGAAAGAGCTAAAATGAATGACGGATCAGGTTTGTTTGAGATGAATTGATTTTTATGATCTGTAAAAAGTTCCATGATCATGTTTAAATCAAGAAAGGAGAGATATGATTGCAAGAGATAGTCAAAAGAAATTTTATCAAATGTGTGGCTGTTGATTTTCGAAATCGGTTCACTCACACCAATGCAAACACAAATCAAACCCCAAGTTCACCAACTCACACAATGAAGCCGTAAGAGTTCGGCAATTTTAATTTCAATTTTATTTGGAGATAAATCAATCTTGGCAAAAATTTAGTGAGCTGTTAGGTGCCAAAATTTTCGTAATGACTGGCCTGAATTCTTACGACTAGTTGCACCTACTTTCAGCCAGTATGTGAGTAAGTA
Organism: Ottelia alismoides; assembly: GCA_037367405.1. Lineage (NCBI taxonomy): Eukaryota > Viridiplantae > Streptophyta > Magnoliopsida > Alismatales > Hydrocharitaceae > Ottelia > Ottelia alismoides. The sequence goes on along the minus strand of JAZKJV010004336.1, from coordinate 588,278 downwards.
CGGACCGTAGAACGGCTACCCGTTACTTGAGGACGGAGCCTTACACAGTGTCCTTTAAACCACCCACTCTGCTTAGGAAATCCGGACCGTTTACCGGCTACCCGTAGATACTCACTGAGAAGTAGCTAATCATTTTTGGTAGAATCAGTAGTCAATATGAAAATTTGATTTTGGGCTCTAGCCTTAAGTGTCATCTTTCGCTCCCTCAGAAAAATAAAAGCATCCAAGATCGGGGTTGCTCTCCCGCAAAAATTCTTGATTTTATGGGTTATTTCGAAATCGGCTATATTTAGCGGTCTCAATTTTAATTAGTTGAACACTGAAGAATTAAATGAGCACAATAATACACGTCTATCATCCAGTCCCAATTTCCTTTAAAATTATGTGACAAAACAAGATGGAGAAATTCAGGAAAAGCATATGCAAGCGGAAAACTTTGATGTTTGCTCAGTTAGAAGACTTACAATGAATCCTCGCAATCTCCATGTGGGATGCTAGATAGATATTGAAAATTTATTCTAAATGAATGCAAGCTGATGAAAAACCGCACCTAAGCAGAAAGTTCTATTGGCGGGAAAGAATTGAGTTAAATTTTGGCTAAATTGAACGATCTATGTACGTCTCAGTTAATGTAAAGTGTGGCCTAATTTCTATGAGCACAATCAAGAAATTAAAATGCTTTGAGAGCTGTATGTGCAAGTCTATCCTAATCGCCACTCAAGTCGGGCCCCATCCTCATCGGAGAGTGAAACAGGTCACGACAGACCACAAAAGAAAGTTAGAGGTCTTTTACACACGTGAGAGTCCAAACGGACACTGCTATAAATGAGAAATTAATTACAAAAATTGAAATTGCAGAAATTAAAAACTTAGACACTACGCTCTCTCACGACTCGACTCGATCTTAAATTAATTGTGGCTTTTTTCGGATGTCGGTGAAGATGCTTCGGTTCTTGAAAAACCGCTCCACATATCACTGGCTATAAAAATAAGAGAGAGAATGTAAGAGAGTGACTCAAGAAATAAAAATAAAATAAGAGAAATAAATGCTGAAAATAAATTACAAGAAGAAAGAAAATTAAATTTACAATGAATAACTCGGGGGTCAGACTACCCGAATGTAGAAAATCGAACAAAAATTTTTAAGACAAAAATCTAAGTTGTTTGCCTCCCCGGCAATGGCGCCATCTGATGAGTCCAAATATTCGCTTCGTTAAAAAGATGTTTGTTATTTGTGATTATTCATAAAAATTAATTTGTTTTTGTCGTTCGTTGTAGGCAGCAATCAGAATCGGTCAAGAAAATAACCACACAAAATATTTGTCAATTTTAATCAATGTCGTTTTATGTTTAATTTACATGGGCAAGTCCCAAGGTCGAACACAAGGAGGCAAAGGAACAACCTAGAACTATGTCTATCAAAATTCGTGTGCGGTTTTCGAGGCGAATTTTTTATGTAATTTTTTAATGCAATAAAGCATGCAAAATTCAATTTTGGCCTATTTTAGGGACTAAAATGTAAAAGTCAACCAAACAATGTCCTAAAAATACGAGACTTGGCCACGATGCAAAATAAGATGAAATGAATGCACTGTAATTTTTTTGGAATTTTTGAATGCAATATGACTTTTTTATGAATTTTTAAATGCAAACAGAATGAATTTCAATATTTAATTATAATAAATATTAAACCTAATTATTTTCAAGGAATAAAATTATCTAAGATCTATCACTAAGTAATGGACCTCAGAAAAATCCTAAACCTCGAAAATACTAGTTTCAATACCTATTAAAAATCAAACACTGAAATATGCAAAATGATTTTTACAGTGCAATCTATGCATGCAAATGCAATTCTTTTTGGGCACAATGTCAAGCACAATTATTTCTAGAATATGTGATTTTTCAGGAATTTTTAGAACAACAGTTAATCAAATATAAATTTAAGAGCATGAAATGGGCAAAATACGCAATTTTCTACAGAACAATTAATTATTATTTAACCAATGATCATAAAAATGTCCACGATATGTCAAAGTGTAGAAAATTAATTGAGAAACACAATGTTATTTTTAGATAAATGAAACAATGTCATGTAGAGGTCTAAACTCAATAAGGAACACAAGGGTACAGATGCAATAAAATTAAGATATATAAAATATGCAGGGGGGATTGATTTATAATATTACCGAAAACTAGGGGGTAGTGCTGCAAAATTTTCCAGGGGCACGTGCGTGGCACGTGCCCTTGGAATGGAGGGACTGGAGCACAATATGGAACTTCGGTAGGGGCACCATTGAAATTTACCACGCGATCACGCGCGGAGCACGTGACCTGGGGGCTGACGCAGGCGCTGACATTCCCCCGCCCCACGTGCGCGGCACGTGGCGGGGGCCTCGGGCCTGGGCGCCCGGTCACGGAGGTTAGGAGGCAGAGGAGCCTTCGCGTACGATGTTGCACCGCTCCGGAGTGGAGGAGGAGGCAGGGCTGAGCTCCGGTGGCGTGCGAAGGAAGGGTCGGTGTCGTGGCGGAGGACCGGTGAAAGTGATCGAAGCTCGGCTGAAGCAGAAACGCCTGGAGGAGGTTGAAACTCCTGAAGGTCGTCTGAGCATATGGCGGAAGAAGAAGGTGTTGTCGATGTTCTGGAGCTGTGGCGGTGGCGTAGGGAATCAGAGAAGATCGTTATCGGAGTTGGTGATGGAGGCAGAGTTGATATCGTAGTTGGAGGCGGAGTTGTGGTCATCGGAGTTATCTATGAAGGTGAAGGAGATATATGCGTTGGCTCGACAGCCGTGATGGCCGGAGCAAAGTAGCAGTGGAGGAACTTTGGAGGGGCTACAACGAGGCGGGGAGCCTCGGACCTTGCCATAGGGGAGGATAGCGTCGTGGTGTTGTCACCGCCACGAGGGGAACTAAGAGGTGCAGCCGGCGGATGGGTTGTCAAGGGGGGGCGGTGCAGTTGGTTTTATAGGTCTTAAGGGACGTCGGAGATGGTAGTAAGTTGCGAGATATGCGGGTGAAATCGCGGAGGCGGTTGGCCGTTGGCGGAGATCACGGGGGCAGCTGCGGTTCCTAAACAAGGGAGGAAGAAGACGCACAGGCGTCGTCCGATCGAGCGTGGTCGGACGGTTCCTGTGGCGCCACGTGGTCGCAGGAGATAGGAAATGGCGAGCACGTGCGGAGCACGTGCTTGGGAGGCACATGTGACGCACGTGCGATGGCTTTTAACTTTTTTAAAAAAAAGGAATTAATAAATAAGCCGAAAATGGTTGACATGTGGCATCCCCAGGGGCTGCCACGTGTCAGCACCAGAAAATTCGAAAAAAATTGTAAAATACAAAATAAATAGCAAATGACCTCTGATCGAAAAAGTTTTTCACAAAAATTGCTCGTATCGATGAGATCTACAACTTTCATGAAGACATCAAAACCAAAATCGATCAAATGTACAAAGTGATTTTTTAGGGTATCCCATGTACATAGAATACGTTGATTTTTTGGTTTTATAATTTTTATGTCATTTTTAAACCAGATAAAAAATCCAGAAAAAAATATGATAAAAACAAAGATGAATATTTACACATTAATCTAATTTTTTTGGATTTTTATTAGTTGAGAAAAAGACAGAATAAAATAAATCACAAAAAAGACTAATTTTGTACAGACAGTTGGTGAAGACTCAGACTCAATTTGTTTCTTTGATTTCAAGCTCAATTTGGATTTGGATTTTTACGAATTTTAATAAAACTTTCATCAAAGAAGACAAATGAAAAAAATAAACTAAAATAGGTCAAATATGTACATAACATAATAGGTCAAAATCGGCTAAAATACAAAATGTACAAAAGAGGCCCAAAACCCAATTTTCACATATGAGCTCCGATTCACTTGAACTAGGTCTTGTTTTGAAGGTAATTGAATTTACATTAGTTCAAAAGTGAGTAGGATTAAAACGGGCACTGGATGAGGAAGATATGAGGTTTTTAGTCCGGAAATCCTGAAACTAGGGTTTGGGTTTTTGGTCCACTTATTTGGGTTAGTTAATTTTTGTATTTTTCATTTATACTTGTTACTGATATGTACACAGTGGAGGTGGTTTTGGGTCATTCGGAGTGAGCATGAATGAGTTAAAAATCAGGGAAGTTAGGCTATTTACATGTCATTTTTGGCTTGGATTTTTGGCCTCTTATTTTGTGCATAAATTAGTGCTAAAATACGATTCTTATGAAAACATGCATGAATGCTAATTATGCAGAATAGATGCGGAAATGCTGTTGATTTTGAGGGATTTGAGCTTAATAAATGAGATTTAGAGTGATGAATCTGAGATTCATCAACTATTTACAAACAATAGTCAGTATGTTAATTTGTACAAGTTAGATATATTTACGTGTATTTATCTAGGGATTTTAAAGACAAAATAAAGAAATAAAGGTGAATGAATGGGTATTCATCACCACTTATACTTACATTTGCTAGTCCTCGGAAAACACTTATTAGGAGAACAAGTAATGCAAAAGAGAAAATAAAGAAAGTAGAGATGATTTGTAAACTTGTCTTTTACAAATCGAAGTTTTGAGCTCTGTTAAGACCTTTAGACTGCTAGTTTTTTTCCAAACCTCATTCATGTTAGGAATTATGTCTCTACAGCCCTTAGTTTCCATTTTCCTCTATCCAGTTCAGCTCAATAGCTCGTTCAGAAATGTCTCTTCAGATGTATACTCTTGTAAGCTTGAAATGTCAAGTACCATGTGTGTGAACTGTGTTAGCTCTTCCCAGATGAATAGTTGAACTATCAAGTGGTCTCCTCCTCTAGCAGCTTGTCCTCGAGGAGATAAATATTTCCTTCTGAGTTCAGGTACATGCTGGTGCACAACAAATAAGGGAGAAGCTAGAAGAAAGAGGAAAGAAGTGGAAACAAACCAGGGTAGCCATATTTCCTTGTGGAGATCGGTTAGTGTGACCAAGTCTTCACCAAGAAGCATAACTTTTTTAGAAGCTCGGAATTTTTGGAGGTTTTTTTGTATAAGCTTCTTTTTGGGTATTCTTTGTTGGATATTGCTCTACATTTTTGTTTTGCCCCAATGGATATAGAATCTTTTATTCAGTCCAAGTTTCGAGGTCTTAGAAAAATTATGCTAGCATACCATTCCTCATCCGAAGCTTTATTTCAATTAATTCTCCAATAGTTAGTTTTCCATGCTACCATAGGAACAACTGAGTTGAAATACCAGTTTCGGCAGTCCCCAAGAATGGTTCCTGAGCCACCCTTGAGGAAGCGACCTAGTATCATCCCGACTTAGACTCCAAGATATTTCAACAACTCATCTTGGTTGAGCTACATGCTGAGTGCGAGGTCTCAAGTCAAGCCATTATATCAAGAGTCATACGGACGACATGAAAGGTTCTAGTTATTCACATTGAATCGACTCATGAACATAGTCTCATAGAACCTAAGGAATTAAGTCAAAGTGATATGAAGCGTCCCAATTCCAGTCCTTAACAGGTTCCTCTGAACTTAAGTTGATTTAGGTCTAGACCAAAGCTCCAATCTTCAGATTTTATTTAGACTTGTTCAGTTTCAAAACCATTCAAAAAAAATGCGTATGCGATGCGAGAAAATATTTTTGTGAAACCTTTTTCTGATTTTGCACTTTTTATGGAATTTTCAAAAAGTTTTGCAAATTTCTATGGCGTTTTGAAAAACTAATTCAAAATTTTAAGAATGTTGGAATTTTTCAGATTTCTATGAGATTTTTGAAAAAGAAAAAGAGTTTGTGAATTGGTGGTATTCACGGTTCTCAAGAATTCTATACAGGGTATTTTTGTGCAGTTGTACATATTTTATATGAGTGTATTCTTTACAGTTGATTTGTTGTATACTCTTACTCAATGTATTTGCCATATTTATTGAAAATACAAAAGTACGAGTTATGGCTAACATATATATATGACCCCCTATACTTAGTTTGAACTATGTCTACATAGTGATCAAAGAGCGGAAAGGAAGACACAACACGTGCTAAGTATCGAAAAGCCTATACAATAATGACTGCAAGAAAGAGAAGTCGATCATCCCACTATACTTAGGATTAACTAATCCTAGCATATTGTACACAAAGTAGGGATGATCAAGGATAAGAATGGATGATATCATTGGCTCGACATGTCTCCCCCTATAATTAGGGTATAGATGCCCTAAGTATAGAAAAGAATCATCAACAAGTTGTGAGACAGGTGAGGGATCAAAAAACGAACACTTGAGTCACTCATCCCCCTATACTTAGGGTATAGTCATCCTAAATGTAGCATTGATGAAAGAAATGAATGGATAATCGAAAAAAATGAAATGAAAAGAGGAAAAGAAGAAAAGAAAAGATATTTTTGGATATTTTAGGTGTATGATTCCTCGGCTGTTGGGAGCTCTTATTGGAAAACCACATTAATGGAGTTTATGACGGACAGGAAATTATCATGCTTGAGGTATGGCTTTAGTAACTGCCCATTGAGTATAAATGCTTGTACGTCAGATGACAATCCTAATATCACGATGCTACCATTGTCATGCACATTTTTCTCAATGAATGGCCCTGACCATTTGCCTTTCAGTTTGTCTAATAATTTTAAATTTGCATCGAACAGCCATACCTTCTGATTTGGCTCGGAATTCTTTCTTCATGTGTGTTTATCATGCCATTTCTTGACTTTTTCTTTGTACATGAGGTTGTTGTTGTATGCATATTCTCATAATTCTAACAGTCTATTTATATCGAGCTTTCAGTTTCAGCCAGGTTTTTCTCTATCTAGATTGCATATATCGACTGCCCATAAAGATTTATGAATCAGTTCTATGGGCATATGGCATGGCTTACCATATACTAACTGATAGGGAGACATTCCCAAAGGAGACATGTATGCAGTTCGATAATCCCATAGAACTTATTTAAGCAATTGGGACTAGTTCTTTCTATCATGATGTACAATTTTCTGTAGAATCGTCTTGAACATCCTATTAGAACATTCAACCAGACCGTTAGTCAGCGGTGGTAAGGAGATGTGACATGGTGCTCGATGTGGTACTCCTATGATGGCTTCTTGACTTCTTTATTGATAAAGTGACTACCTCTGTCTGATATGAGGATCTTGGGAATCATGAACCGCACGATGATAGTCTTTTAGAAACCTACAAACTGTGCGGTTGTCTGTGGATCAAGGATAGCCTCTACCCATTGAATGACATATCGACAACAAGTAGGACGTACTCATAGCACAGATTATAAGGGAACAAGCACATGAAATCAATGCCTCGAGCATCAAAAACATCTGATGTCTGAATGTACTTGAGAGGCATTGTGTCTCTAGAGTTGATAGTACTGCCCATCTTCTAACAGTTAGTACAACATTTGACGTATTTTATAGCATCCTTGAATAGAGTTGGCCCCTAAAGGCCATATTGAAGCACTTTTGCTACATTGCACTTCCCATAATGGTTTCCACCATATTCCAGCTTGTGATAATGCTCCAAGACACATGTGTACTCCTTCTCAGGAATGCACCTTATCCATATACAGTTCGCACCTTCATGAAATAAGTACGGATTCTCCCATTGGAAAAAATGTATCTCAGATAAGAACATGTCCATTTTCAGTTTCATCCAGTGTTGCAGGACTTTCATGGAATCATACCATGGAAGAGAGGCAACAGAAAGAATAGCCTCGTCTGGAAAAGTTTCAGTGATCGACAAAATGCTTGTTCAGGAGTATATGATTATATGATTTTTGAAAGGTGATCTGCCACCACAAAGCATATCACGAATTTCTAAGTTAAACTCCTAGAGAAGAAGGATCCAACAAAGTAATCATGATTTAGCATCCTTATCGCTTTGTAAATATCGGATGACAGAGTGGTCGGTGTACAATGACTTTCGGCCCAAGCAGATGCGAACTGAACTTCTCCAGCATAAACATGACTGTTAGCAGCTCTGTCTCTGTGATTTTGTAATTTCTATGGGCTTCATCCACTATTCCACTATCATAGTGAATTTCAAATGGCCATTCATTATGTCTTTGTCCCAAAACATCCCCAATGGCATAATCAGAAACGTTCTTCATGATCTCGAAAGGGAGAGACCAATCTGGTAGTTGTGGGATAGAAGATTAAGTGATTATCTCTTTCAACTGATGGAAGGCATGGAACACATTGTCATCTACAATAAAATCAGTGTCCTTGCCATGAAGCTCTATCAATGGTCGGGAAATATTGTCAAAATCTTTGATGAATCTTCGGTAAAAACTAGCATGCCTCAGAAATGACCTAACTTGCTTCAATGTAGTATGTGGCTCAAGTTTCGAGATCACTTCTATCTTTGTTGTGTCAACCTCCATGCCTCTCCTGGAGATGACATGGCCCAATACGATCCCTCAATTACCATAAAGTGACTCTTCTCCCATGAGAGCACCAAATTCACTTCACAACAATGTTGAAGAACTCGGCCTAGATATGTAAAAAGTTGATCGAAGTTATCCTTGTAGACCGAGAAATCATTCGTGGACACCTCATGGAAACTGCCCATCATGTCAACAAATACAACCAACATACATCTTTAAAATGTAGCAGGGGCATTACATAATCTAAACGGCATTCGTGTAAAGGCGTACGTCCCAAATGAACAGGTGAAGTTAGTCTTCTCTTGGTTTTCAAGGGCTATTGTAGCTTGATTGTATCAAGAATACCCATCCAAGAAATATAAACATTCCTTTGTAGAAGTCTTTTGACTATTTGATTAATAAACAACAACATGAAATGATCATCTTGGTGTTTCAAGTGTCGGTAATCCACATAGATGCGTAAAGATGTAGGTACTTTTGTCGAAATCTCCTCTCCTTTGTCATTCATTACAATAGTGGTTCTAGATTTCTTAGGGACCACATTTAACAGACTTACCCATTTTGAGTACGAGATGGGATAGATAAAGGCAAACATTGCACCACTTCATGATGTTTATCATCACGACCTCTTGGAGGTTAGGGTTCAGACGGTGCTGAAATTCATAGGAAGGCTTGTTGTCTTTTTCCAAGTAGATGTGATATGAGCATAATGAAGGTTTTATCACATGGAGATATGTAATCTTCCAACCTATCACCTTGCGGTTTCTTTCTAGAACCTTGAGCAAGCAAGATTCCTGTTCTTCGATAACTGAGAGTTGATGGTGACCGGGAACATATTTGGCTCACCTACGAGGAAGGCATACTTCGATGATGAGGGCAATTATTTGAGCTCTGGATGGATCTGAATCAGCTCAATGGTGACTTTAGCAACTTAGGTTGGTGTAAGCTCTATCGATTGTATGTTGTCCGCCTTGGTTATCTCAGGCTCCAAATACAAGACATCAAAATGATCTGTAAGGAATCCATCTTGCTCTTACAGGGATGGATTGATTTCAGAAAACTTAAATAACTCAACAGCAAAGAACTCATTTTCAAGGACTGGGGGAAATTTGACTGTGCTTTCCATGCACTCCACCTTGGAGAGGAATTCCTGGGTTTCTACATCGTCCAAGAATAATGATGTGTCTCTGATTTCTGCTAGAAAATCACAGTTTGCTGCCTATTTCTGCATATGCTCACTCTCATCAGATACGGACTCTACAAGCTTTGGTACTTGGATTGTCTCAATTAGGACCTTATCATTGCTCAACTGAAAGGTGATCTTTCTAGTGCGGTAGTCAACTACTACTTTGGTTGGTCGAAGGAACAATCGTCCCAATATGATCGGAAATGAAGTAAGGGATCCAAGGTGTCCATTTCTAGAACCATGAAGTCCACAGGGAACTTCGTCCCTTGAATTGTGATGATGACATCCTCCAAAATGCCCTTTAGTCGCTTGACAGTTGTGTCTACGAATTACAAAATCATTCTTGTTGACTTCAGTGTTCTAATCCAAATTCCTTGAGTAGTGGCATAGGCATCATCTTGATAGATGATCCGCTATCAAAAAATGTTCATTCAAACTCTTGGTTGAACATCTCACATCTGATGAGAGGCACTCCCATGTTCCAGGATTTTAACAAAGGTATTTTGAGCATAATATTTTGCAATATCTCCATAGTTCCAAGATCAGATAGGGTTGTTTAAATTTTTTTATTGTTTTTTGATTTCATTGCATCAAGAAATGATATGCAAGTGTCATAAAAAACATTTTGATTACTAAAAGTTTCAACTTGTACAATTGGACAATTAGAATTGGTACAATCATCCAAGACATGCGGAAAAATAAAAACAGGAAACTCGATCGTGTCGGCTCGCACAAGATCAACTGTTGGTGTTGGCGTCTCTGTGGCTGCATCAACTCAGCCTTGGTTGTTATTGCTGATTTCTTTTTTCTTTTTTTTTTATTTTTTCTATGCTGGTGTTGATCCTCCTTCCTCATCAAGTCCCGAGCTCTGTGTGGGGTCAACTGATGGTGATGAAGATTCACCCATGGAATCCTTTTTTCCTCTTAGTTGTAGCAATCGGTTGTAGTGTCCTACCTCTCTTGAGATTCACAACATTAGATAGCATAAAAAATATTATACCTGACTCTAGAGGTGGTGTGTCACTACGGTCTACATGCTCCTTATGATAGAAATTATTGGGGTTTGCCTCTACCTGCACATATGACTATTTTTGTGGGTGAGGTCATCTAGCTTCTAGCACATATCATTCATGTTCTTTGTCAACTAAAACAAGAAGTCCATATTCAGATCCACTGAAGCAGCCTCTGAAGATTCAGCAATCTGGGGACGTTGAAGCTGGTGGTACTGTTCCTGCTGCAGATAATGCTGGTAGGGATGAGATAGATACTGTTGGTGTTGAAATCGAGGAGGAGGGAATTGGTTTTGATATGGAGCAGCTGATTGTTGCTGATGATAATGTGGTCGGTGTGTCGGTTACTGGTGCGGGTACTGCAGTCTCCATATAGGTCCTTGGTGTGGAGACTGGTGGGCTTAGTGTGGTTGTAAACTCTGTCCACCCTACTGTGGGTTGAAAGGTCGGATGCATGTACTCAGACCCTAAGGTTATCCTCCAGGATGGGTCAATTCTTATTCATTTCCTCACGTGGCATTCACCTCTTTAATATGTGGAGGTGGTGGATAGAATGTCTCGTCATAAACCTGGGGTTCTGGATGGTACACAACCATCTGCTACTGTGACAATAATCCCTGGTCAAGAGTCTGCATGCAGTACACGTGTTGAACTGACTAGGGTGCCAATTGATTATGCAGATGTGATTGTTCCTTCGGTTCAGCAAAAATGTCGGTCGGTTCCTTTCCATACTAACAAGCATTGATTGTGCTCACTAGAAGCTCAACCTGCTTCGAAATTTGGTCGATCTTTCCAACGACTTGGTTCTTTATATGATCACATTTAATTTCTCGAGGTCTTGTGATCACTTTTCAATTATATCCACTTTAGAGATATAGTTCCTGATGATGCTGAGGCTGGAACTCGCATCTCTCTCTTTTTCATGATATGATGATGCATTATTAGGGTTGTACAAGAGTGATGGGACTTTCTGGAATACCCAAGATGAAGATAGAGCACCTGAGGCCTCAACCATCTCCTCGAAGATCTGTCATACAACATCTTCGTCATTGTTAAAGGGAAATCCACTGCATGCAGCATTCATGAGCCGTTGGATTTCTTGGTGCAAGCCCCCGAAGAAATTCTTGACGAGGTTGGTCTTCAGTAGATCATGATGGGGGCACTTCTCCATGAGATCTTTGAATCTTTCCCATACCTCTTGAAATGGTTTGTGGGACATCTGAGAGAAGTTGGATATCAATGTTTGCATTCGGGTTAGACGACCCAGGGGATAGTACTTATGAAGGAAGGATGATTTGAGTTCCTCCTAAGTCGTTACCACCCTTCCTAAGTGATCTATCCAGTATAGTGCCTTATTTTGAAGGCTGAACGAGAAGATGGTCATCTTAACTACATCCAATGAAAAGTTGGGGTAATGCATGGTTGCAAATCCTGTTGAACAGCTGCATATGTATGTAGGGAACCTCATTGGTGTTGCTGTGGAAGATCGATAGGAGAGGAAGCAACAATGATTTCAACTCAAAGTGTCTACGGATCCTAGATATTTTGATCCACTCAGTAACTACCAACACCAAGGTTGTAAGTTTCTTTCAAGGTTGGCTTTGGTTGTCCTCCTCTCTCATCTTCTCCTCCATGGTTCCTTGTATGTTGCTCATCTTCATTTCCACCATGGTGTTCTTCATCCTCTCCTCCTCGGCTTTCTCTATCCCTCCTCATCTCATTGAACATTTCTCGGAAACCTACTTGGGTGAGAGCTTGATCTGTCAACTGTTGTTGAATGGCTTGAATTGAGGCTAGAAACTGTGTGTTGACTTCATTCTAGTCCACTATCTCATCCAAGCTCGACCCTTTATCATGTCTCTATGGAGCCATCTCAAAATCCAATAGTAACTCGGGCTCCTGATTGGGTGTTGAATCTGCATTATGAAATAGAACACGATCAATTCTAAAAAAACAAGTATTAAGTTCGAGATGAGAGTTGGTCTCTAATAAGATCTATTAGTGAAAGTAAAGTGGTTAAAGAAGAAAGATCGTGACAAGAGTCATCTCGATCAACAAATCGGATGAATACCAAGGAGCCCAAAGAGAAGTTTGCAAAGTCCGAACTAAGTTCTTGAGAATCACCCTGTATTATTGAACATGTTGGCACCTGGGACTCGATGTCGGTGTTCACAAGATTCGAACAATTCCATCCAGGATACGACATCTTGGGACTTAAGAGAAGTGATGATGAATGAGTATATGAAGGTGAGTAAGAATTCAAGAGGAATTGAGAAGAGAAGGCTAAAAATGAGCAGGGTAGAAAGAGAATAAAAGAAGAGAAGTGTGAGACAGAATGGCACAAAGGCACGGTATTTTTTATCTTGACCTTGTTTAAACTAATTAATCTAACCACAGAACAAGGGTAGCTTCATCAAGTCAACACAACGAGTCGTAAAAGTTCGGTGATTATCTTGTCAATTTTATTGGTTCTCAAGCAATCTAATCAAACTTAGTCCTTACGGCTAATCCTATAGGATAGTAAGTACTCACTCGACAATCGGTGTGCACTTTCCACCTCCTTTGTAATATGTAGCATGTTCTTTTTGAGGTCCTTGTTATCGTATCTGGGCCCACTATTAGCCAAAGAAGTGGGGGGAAAGGAAGCCAATAGGTGAATCCAATACTTCCCCCTTACGGGGTACTCAGTTGTGGTATGATGAGGTTGTCGTCGTAGTTCCCCTATGCATAGTACTTCAGACTAAGTCCACAAGCGATCCTAGCCCTACTTGCCCATACATCGATAGAAGCACCAATACTTCATAGGACCAGTCAATACACAACATAAAATCCATGTTAGGTTTTTGGCTCTAATCCTTATCGGTAGTGCCTTACTCGATCTGGATGGTACCTGAGAACAATGATGGCTTTAGGCACCCAATGAAGTTTGATCAATCAATTTCAATTAGGAAAAGTTTTCTTAGTAGATCCTTTTTTAAATTTTCTGATTTCACTTTTTTAAGTATTTTCATGCAGAGGCCTAACATTTTTATCAATTCTTGATTGGCCTATGTGAGAAAAATCATAGGGAGAAGACAGAAAAGCAATGCAAGTCGGAAAATGATGATGTGATGCTCAGTCAAAAGACTTACAGTGCTTCCCAGCTCTCTCCATGTGGGATACAAGACAAAAATTTTAAACATATACTATGCAATGCAATAAGAAACTGCTCTAAGACATGAGCTTCCATAAACATGAAAAACTTGTTCAATTTGACTAAGTCCAAGCATCAGACTATAGGTACATGAATGATATTAAGGGATTTGCATTTAATTAACCAAACATCCACTCCTAAAATCTAACGGCTCATTCCACAAGATGTAAAAAAAAGCACAAATCATGGAAAATAAATAAATAGAAGAGGAAAATAGTAAGGAATGAAGATTTAAGACGATGAAATCACAAAAAATTGGTCAAGTCTCCTAGGCGAACAATCACAATATGAAATGGGCTTGTGAGAGTCTAAGTGTTCAAGTGTTCGAGTGAGCAAGTGTTCAAGTGTTTGAGTGAGAGTCTAAATGTTCAAGTATTACAAATTAATTGAATAAATCTCTTTCTCACAAAACTAAACTAGATCTACACTAAGACAAGCCTTCTCGACTTATTATCTCTTGTGTTGCTCTCTCTTACCAGTGAGCAAAAAACCACATGTCTCCATGGCTCTTGGGTGTGTAATCTCCAAGAAAATCTCCCTCGATAAGCAGGGCCTCGCAAAAAATTCTAATAAGAAGATGGTTAAAACAGACTTAGATAGAAATAGAATATAGAGAGAAATAGACAATAAAGTGAATAATGCCAAGGCAAGCTAAGCAGACTACTCTAGGCTCTACAAACTGATGCTCCTCAGCAACAACATCATTTGATGAAACACTATTGATACAGAGTACCTAACATCTAGTCTTGGAGGGCATGCGGTATCCGACAAGTCGGATCCGACAATCGTTGTGTTGGCTTCTTTCTCGGCTCTCGGTACAAGCTCTCAAGCGAATCGATCAATAATTAACTCACAATGATAATTAAACAATATAAACAAGTGAATAAAATTTATTATACCCTACAAAAATGTGCATAGTAGACTAATAGTAGGAGTCAAACCACAAAGAGCACACGGGGTAGAGAAATGATGAGTAAACTACTAAAAGATTTTTTATATCTTTTAATTTTTGAAATGTTTTTGTCAGGTTATTTTTTATATTTTTAATATTACAAATTTTAAAAGAAATAAAATGGATACTTATATAGATAATAAATGTACTGCATAAAAAGGAATAGAAAATAGAGGTTTTAAAAGATAACATATAAACTCAAAATTACAAAAAAAAATAAAATATTTTTAGGTTTTATAAATTTTTCTCTATTTTTGATGATTTTTGGGAAATTTTGAGAATTTTATGAATATTTAAATTATTAAGTCCACAAAATAAAGACAACAAATATCTAGGAAATTGAAATGAGCTTAATAAATATCTATCAAATAAGATTAAACCTAATTTAAATTTTCTTGAATAAAGACAGAAAATTCAGAAACCTGGAATATATTTTTTTTCTTTTATTTTATAGAATTTTTATAATGTTTTCTATTTTTTGAAAATTTTAAGTGTTATTCTTAATATTTTGAAAAAAACTTAGCCAGAAAATGAAATATAACAAAATAGG
Organism: Ottelia alismoides; assembly: GCA_037367405.1. Classification (NCBI taxonomy): domain Eukaryota; kingdom Viridiplantae; phylum Streptophyta; class Magnoliopsida; order Alismatales; family Hydrocharitaceae; genus Ottelia; species Ottelia alismoides. Next base: position 573,000 of record JAZKJV010004336.1, on the reverse strand, counting down.
CATACATGATTTTTGGGGAATTTTTCAAAATATTTTGTAATTTTAATGAATTTTTAAATACTAACCGTAGAAATGCAATGTTTTTAAATTTTTATAAATAGGAAAATAATTTTAATTATCTTTTAAAAATCATTTGTGTTAAAATAGAGTTCCATGCACTTAAGAAATTTTTTCTTATAATGTTTAGGTGTAAATTGACATTTTTGATAATTAAAATACAGGTATAAAATTAAATCAGCAATAGGTGACCTATTTGCAAGTTCCATGAAGTTTTAGAGCATTCTATAGCACCTTAGCAAAGTAAAAGGGCATACATGCAATTTTTGTGCCATAAACATATAATACATACCTGACAAAGGCTTAAATGCAAATAAAGTAAACAATAGGATCAATTATGTATTTATCCAAAATATTTTGTACTAATATTCAAAGTTTTAGGACCGAACATAAAAAAATACAATCTAGAGGGAGTCCACGCAAAATACCCATCCCCTCACGCGCATAGACACGTGAGGTGACATGGCATTGGACTGATGTGCGATAAAATGAAAGCTTAAGGTCCTCAGTGAAAATATTACAAAATAATATAACTACAAACGAAAGTCTAAATATTAAACTAAAATACAAAAATGTGAAGGAGGGACTGTGCAAAATACCCATCCAATCATTGAGCAATGGTCGACGACGTGCCACACGGGTTCACTTAATGGATGATGCTACAAATGATTTGATGGCGCTCCGCGGACGGATGGAGGAGACTAGATCTCACCTTCTGATCTGAGGGTTGCGGTAGACTGGATCCAACGACAACTGGAGGTCTCGGAGCTTGTTTTTTATCTGATAATGTTGTGATGGATTAGAAGAACATGGACGAACAACCTAGTGGGGTATCTTCAGTAGGAGGTAGTGCTCAGCTCCGACCACCTGGAAGGAATCCTAAATATCTAAAAATGGAGTAGAGATCCTTTCACATTGAGTGGGGTGTTATGAGTGTCCAGACCTTGCTGGGAAGAGGTCTGGGGGTCTTCGAAGCTCCAACGCCTGGAGATGCTTCTCCTGGACGGGAATCGCCTCAAATAAGGCTCTCATCCCTAGGTACTTATATGGTGAGCTTGAAAACAAAGAGGCAAATTTCCTTGGAGTGATTTCCAATGGAAATGATATGAGATGAGATGGGGCGTAGCACCTCTAACAATGCGGTAGAGGAGGAGGTGCGAGATCCTTATCTGTGTGAAATCAGTGGGAACGAAGGGGTATGGGATGTGTACAATGTGGGACGAAAAGAGTGGGAGTAATCAACAAGCCAGTCAATGGTCAAAAATAGGGGAACCGAGGCTAGAGCCTAGAGCTCCGACGAGCTGCTATTTTTTTTTAAGAAAATAAAAATGAGATCAAAGGAAACTAATTACAGGACTACACTACTGGTTAAACTAGGAAGCAAAAGAACAAGAAAAGAAGACTCACCAGACCTGGGTTAGTCGAGAACAGAACCACCTAGATAGGGGTCTCTAACGATGGTGAATCACCACCTCCACTCCTCCCCCACATCGCAAATCAGAAGGCTCTACTCACCGTCACTGATGGCAAGCTCCAACAAAGATTTTCGGGGAGAAAAAGAGGGTCAAAACAGATTAATTTTTGACTGGAGCTCAAGAAGAAACTTTATACAAGCGACTGGAGGAGGGTTGTTTGACTAGGGTTTGTGTGTCGATCGATGGAGATGAAGCTCATTTGATGCTCAAGCGTGGGTCAGAGTTAATCGATGTATAGTTTTTATGAATATATCAAGGTAAAATGATAAATATATTGGTGGTGAAAATTGGGTGAAGGAGGCATCAGACCGTTCTGATGGGGGTGCTTACGCGAATAAGGGAGGGTTGACCTGGGGTCATCCCTCGCACAGCTCTGATCGATCCACATCAACCGTTGCGGGATAAAACATCACTTAAAGAGGAAATTTGGAAAAGTTTAAATAGAAAATGATTTTATTTGATAAAATACAAAACATGAAAGTTGTTTCTTATTTTATGTACTATTTTAGATTATTTTTATTTATTTATATAGATACTTATTATAGGTTAATTTTTACAAGTGTAATTATAGGTATTCATACTTATGTTTTGTGTATTTGATTTGTATTTTGTATTTGGTATTTAATATCATATGTTTATATTTTATCTGTTTATAATATAATTAAATACATGTTTACATATTTTGTTTCATTTTCCTGATTTTATTTGTACTCTTAAATTAATATGGGTATATACATTATATGTATAGTATACCTACATATTTTATTCTATTACTTATTTTAATGTATTCTAAAGGTTTTATTTTATGTATGTATTTTTAATATGTTTTAAATAATATCTACAAGCATTAAAAAATAAAAATAATAAAAATATGAAGAATAAAATAAATAAATAAAATATATATGTATATAGTAGAATGGGACCCCAAAAGACCGACTTGTGTGTCTTTAATCCTTTTTTAATGAAACTACCTTCATTAGATATATAATTTAATTTGGAATACAATGGAGGTGAGTTTGGTTAATTTTGATTTCATATGGAAAAGATATTGATATGTAAAGTTTGGATTACATCTTTTTCATATGTAGGCCCCAGTTGCACATTGCATTATTTTTATCTGCAATTATTTTTTCATTTTCTATATATTAATGTGTAAATATTTTGTGCTGAAAATATATGTATTTAAGGTGTGTAAGATTATGTGTAAATTAGTGAAAGTTTGGTTGTATGTAGTGTACTGCACATCTAGGGTTTCTAGGTGTCTGTGTTATTTTGGATGTATTTCTTTGCCCTTATCTCCCCCGAATTTATTTCTTGTCGATCATGTCAACATTTACTTAGTCTCGGGGTTTATGGTCAGTCCGGATTTACAATACTTCCTTTATTTTTCTTTTCTTTTCTTTGTTCATTATTTTGTATTTACATAATGGTATTTATGTATTATTTACAAACAATAGTCAGTGTGTTAATTTGTACAAGTTAGATATATTTACATGCATTTATCTAAGAATTTTAAAATAAATGAATAAAGGTGAATAAATGGATATTCATCAGGTCACTTCCTACATCTTGTAGTGAATCAAATCTTTTTGTAGGTTGTAAAGTTTTGTGTTGTTCACATAACCTAGCATCCCTTTCAGATTCAACATTGTATCTTGGGCACCTTTCATGTCAACATATTGCTTTTGAATCACTTTGGATATAACCCAATATATAACATCGAGCCAACGATTGGTATTCATCAAAATTTTCATTAAATTTTAATTCTTCCACTAACACATGGTTCACATGCATGCTCTTTGCAGTATATAACCAATGCACTTCACAAAGAGAATAAGCTCTAAATTTCGAAGCCAGTCTGAATAGTGTGGTCCGGGCAACTGGTTGACCTCTAGAAGCTTGCTGAGTGGGTTCATAGATTTCATATCTGAGATAAAAATACAATCATTAGAATATATAAAATTATATATTTATATTTTATTTCTTTGATTAAGGAATTTCAAATCATAGTTGTCTTGCTTTTTAATATATTGATAGTCCATTCCCTTTTCCAACTTTCAAGCAAGAGATATACTTACTACTATATCTCTAGCAAGATCTAGGATCTCCCTTCCACCTTTGCTACCTCCCAATAATATGAGAAAATGTAACTTAAGTGAAGGAAGCATAATTCATTCCACCTTGCAAGTCCAACTTACATATCTCAATTAGTCTTTGACATCTAAGCCCACCACTCTTGAGGTGATATTTACTCGTTGTCAATTGAACTAACCATCAACATGAATAGAACTCGTTATGCGCAATCCAATACCACATCATTTATATGAGGAACAATATTGAGGTCGCTACGCATATGAACTATCTCTTTCGAGAAGCAAAGAGTCGGATCCAAGTGCGCTTGTACATCGGAGCTATGACTTCACGTAGGTATCCCCGTCTATAATCCATGGAGATGGAATCCTTCGCCTTGACAGGAGACCATGGATGTCATCTTATGATCCTCCATATCCTATTCGAAGTCTGAGTGATCATTTTGAATCAAATTCTCATGAATAAAAATTATTAAAGTAGATTATTTATTTTAATTAGATTAAAATAATTTAATCATAGTAAATTAATCATCAGCCCAATGCAACCAACAAACAATTCATTTGCTTGATATTACTATATAGTATGCACCCTCAGTACATTTTATTTTAATTTAGTTTTCTAACGTACGTAGAGACTTCTCATGCTACCTTTCCTTGAAGGATCCAATCAGGTTGCATACATTATACTATCAGGGAACACTTCCACTGCAAATGTGGCTCAGGGTGCCAATTAATTAACCCACTAGTATATCCAAACGTAGACAACTTCATCGTTCCAATTTGAGACAACACAATTGATACAAATTGTACGAAGAGGTTTGAAGATCATCTAATCATCTTCCGGTCTATGTCCACTAAATATCAAATATCTAGGGCAAACAGAGTCAGAATCGTGCGAAATAAATTCGAGTGATTTAATGGTTCAATTTATAGCATAAAATGTTTCATGATAATAAAACTATAGAAAAAATCTTTTCGTTACTTATCCAAATTTCATGCGAAAAATAACATACTACATGAACTTTTCGAATATAAAAAATGTTCACTTGTTGCCAACCTTTGGGAACATTTTAGAGACAAGTTCATACATTTTAAACATGATGCATGTTTATAATCCCAAAAATTCATTTAAATCATTACAAAACAATAGCTATATCATATATGCAAAAATTGCTTCGATAATCGCATCAACGTGAAAAACAACATGTTCCCACGCATCAGGTATGCAAAACCATGTTTCCTTAAAGTTTGGATCATATTCAAGACCTTTGACCAAGGCTCTGATACCACTTGAAGGTGAAGGATTATGCCTCGCACATCACGAAAGCATGGAGATCGAATCATATCTGATCTAGGTTGGCTAGTCATACTAGTCGATGGTGCAGTAGAATTTAAAAAAAATTGATGAAACCACATGGCAAGTTAAAAATTCTCATTCCATTTCATCAAGATCACATGAGTAATAAGATTACCTCTTGAAGCGTTATCACGATCTACGAGTCTCTAAGAGAAGATACCTCTTGTCTCAAGTCGGATCTAAAGTAAGGAATACTTGTGGGCATGTGCATGAGATGCATGCTTCCCACAATCCAAAGTGATGATCCAAGTGGATAACCTCCTAATTTCATCGTACGAAATCCACCACCTTCTTCAAGAGGACAAGGTTCCAAAGAAGACGAAGATCCACGCGCAGTCAATCCGACAGCATGTGGTAGCATGATGATGATCGTGCCCTCAACAAGCTTTAGGTGGACGACCACAAGGGATTCAAAGAGAGAGAGAGGTGACATATGGTAAGGGAGATAGAGAGTTGTTACAATAATTTGTTATCCTAATTGATTAAAAGAAGACTAGGGCTAGCTATTCATTTCTATAAAATTAGATGGTTAGGGTGCACTCTTGGTGCACCCCTAATTGAATCAATATCTAAGATTATTTAGCAATTTTCAAGAATTTATATTTAATAAAATAAGTTAAAGACATTATTCAATAAATTAATTAAATAAAATCAATCTCCATATAGAAGATTTGGGAAAGAGTAGATCCTCCTTCCTAAAGGGGGTGGACGGCCACCATGGTTGTCCACTCTGAATTAGGAATGGAGTGCCCCCACTCCTTTCCTATATGGTAAAATCTCAATCTCCACCAAATCTTCTACATGTGCATAAATTTATTATTGAATTATCACTCAATTAGTTCCAAATTATTTTGTGATAATTTAAATTATGCCATTGATAATTATGAAATATATTCAACCATCCAATATTAAATGTAAATCACTTTTACATTTAATTGTATAATAAGAATCCAATTCACATTAACTTATATATTATGAATCCTATTTACAATTAAGTCTCTCTATGATATTATGGATCATATCAATAATATCCATGATTATTATGGATAGTGTTATCCACATTAATCTTATATATGACAATTAAATCCAATTTAAATATATTAGTTGCCTCTCTACACATGTCCAAATAATGTGAATCGTGTCTATATTATTAATGATAACTAAATCCATTTTAATCATCAATTTTTCAATGCTCAGATATTGTTGATAATAGAACTATTATTGAACTTTTTCAAGAATAATGTACCTTCTTTGTGGATTCTTAATCTCCGATATGAAATCCATGAACCTGCTCAGTAGGCTTCTGGAGGTCAACAAGTTGACTGAACCAAATTATTCAGATTGGATCCGTAATTTGGAGATTGTTCTCTGTACAGAGTGCATCGATTATGTGCTCACCGAGAACAAACATACAAATCCTATGTCAATGGAAGAAATAAAATTTAATGAAAATTTTAATAAGGACCATTCACTGGTTCGATGTTATATTTTGGGGTCTCTGTCTAATGTGCTTCAGAAGCAACATATGAACATAGAGAATGACCATGATATAATCCTAAATCTAAAAGAGATGTTGAATGATATGAACTGCATAGAGCACAGTGGGAAGCGTGGGTTCCGAAAGAGCTCGGTCCAACATGTGAAGAAGAAGAGTCAATGTATTGACTCATCCTCACAAGCTTCCATACTTCTGACATCCAAAAAAGCAGTTGTTTGTCATCACTACAAAATATCAGGGCATTGGAAAAGAGATTTTCCAAATTATTTGAAAACCTTGGAGAATGGTAAAAATGCCATGGCATGTATAAAATCTACTTACATTATTGAAACCAATTTTCTTGTAGGATGAGAAGGTAGTTGGGTCATAGATTCTGGTGCTTCTGTTCATGTATGGAATCTATTGCGTCTATTTCAGGAGACCAGACATCTTGATGAAGGGGAGGTAGTCATCCAGCTGGGATCTGATGCAATTGTTGCATCAATCGTCATTAGGACATGCATACTATCATTATCTAGTGGGAGAGTCATTTTACTTAAAGAATGTCTTTATGTTCCAGATGTTAGAAGGAACCTTATATCTGTATCTAAGTTAATTATGAGTTGTTATGATAAATATATTGTTAGATGAGTATTTGTTCTTATTCTATAATAAACTTATCATAAGTTGTTATGATAAATATATTGTAGATGGCATTCTAACTTATGGTGGAATCTATCAATTGTGCATTGATGCATCTGACATGAATGCTACTACCACTAATAAAAACCCTAAGAGAATTAGCGAGGATGGAAAATTCATTCAAACATGATTTGGCATCAAAAGCTTGGTTATTTATTTGTTGATAGGATCAATAGACTGATAAAGGATAGATTTTCTACAGGTCCAAACTTTACCTATCTATGAATATTACATCGGATGTAAAATGATCAGAGAACCCTTTCATAACAAGGTTACACTATGCAATGGTATTCTTGACCTAATACATACCGATGTATGTGGTCCCTTCAGTACCGCGACCTGAAATGGATATCGATATTATTTGATGTTTATTGATGACCATTCACAGTATTGGTTTTTATCTTCCTGATACATCATAAGTCTGAAACCTTTGAAAAGTTCAAAGAATTCAGGGCTTAGGTTGAGAACCAAATCAATAGGAAGATAAATGGATTCGATCTGAGATCTGACTGAGGCGGCAAATACCTCTTAGATGAATTTAAGGAATACCGTAAAGGAGAGGAATTATATCCAATCTCACTCCTCCTGGAACTCCCCAACTAAATGGTGTTGCTGAAAGACGTAGCATGACCATCACAGACATGATCCGTTCGATGATGAGCGAAGCACATTTACCTCTTAGTTTCGAAGATATGTAGTAGAAACTGAAATATATCCTTAACAATAATCCTAGCAAATCTATAACCAAAACCCCTCATGGTCTTTGGATTGGAATCAATCCCAGTATTAGACACTTGAGGATTTAGGGTTGCTTGGTCCATGCGAAAAATGTTGATGCAAGTAAGCTGGAATCTCGCACTCGAGAGTGCTACTTCATTGGGTATGTAGAGGACAATATTGGATACCAACTTGATGAATCATGAAATCGTCCCTTTAATATGTTGTTTTTATCGAGTAGCATAGGAGGCGATCTTGGATCTCATACAGAATACCACCCCTTTGAATAGGTGGATAATTATTTTACTTGGCAAGTCTACCAAGGTCGAACACGGGGACACGAGCCTCGTCATCTAATAATGGGAGATTAATGATTATATATGGGTGACTAAAGTCATAGATCTAGGTCTTCTTATGCAGACAAAATGTGCATCGCAAAAGGGCACAGATAATATGCACAAAATGGACGAGAAGATGATATGAGACACTTAAACAAAGATGCACACAAAATAAGGATGCATTTTTTGTTTATTACACGCAGAATAAATATAATGTAATATGCAATAAAATGCTTTGAATGGAATGATGAAAAGTATGCAATTTTTAGTTTGATTTTTAGCAACTAAAAAATGATGCAAGAATGCCATAAGATGTTATGATATATGATGATGCAAGCACAAATGGAAAAGCATGCAAAAAGATGCCCTAGAATGATTCAATCACTGAGAATAAATAAAGAGGATTAATTTCAATATCAACTAAAGCACATATATCTTTCACAGTTTGAATAATGGCAATAAAATGAGGAACAAATGACACAATGAACAACTAGAATTTAATATCTTAAAGTATGTGTCAAATTATAAGTATGCCATTATAAAGAGCATCAAATTGGCAAAACAATGAAATTGAAATCAACTGAAATGGAGATCGTATGCTCAAGATATGAAATAAAGAGTGCAAAGGCATAAATGCAGAGAAAACATGAAGAATAAAAAGATATATATTGCAATTTGGTCCTTCAGAGGGGCATAGATGTAATTCGTGAAAATCTACTGGGCTCTCTTCATAATTTTTTCCAGGCATGGACGTGAGGCATGCGCGCCTAAAAGTACCTCCTTGCAATTGAAAAGGTTGTGAGGGGTGGTCTGCAATTTACCCAGCCACACGCACATGGCACATGCGTAGCTAGGTTCGGAAGGAGGTGTGGTAGCAAAAGCATGAGCCTCGAGCCACGTGGCGACCCGAGGTGACTTGGGATGGAGGCTTGGTTCCACGGAGTTGCAAGCTCCGGAGTAGTGATGTGGCAGCTTTCCAGCCGTTGGATGGACGCTAACGGGGCACCATCCAATGGCACACGTAGCATCTAGTGTCATCTCTTCCTTCATGCACTTGCGGTGAATTTGGAGCTCCAGTGAGATGCCATGAGCTCGTCCATTCGCCACAGTGTACGTTGAAGCCTCAAAAAGGTCTCTAGAGCTATGGCAATGAAGATCGGATGGAGGTGAAGGTGCATCACTTCCTGGATGATGTCATCGATGCCATCATGTTGTAGGCAGAGATCAAGAACGGAGCTCCTCCCCAAGTTTGACCAATGGAGAATTACCTGCAAAGGGTAAACGAGAAGGGGTATAGCTGAAGTGTATGGGTAAGATGGAGGGCGTCAGAGGTGAAGAAGGCGAGGGCCTTGGTGAAATCTCCGCCACCAGCGGGGGAGATGGCCTGGAGTCGATGGGGTTGCAGAGGAAGGAGGGTGGTGATCGGATGGTAGTACGTAGATGATTGATGCATGACTAATCTCGGTGGAGGATCGAATTAAGGTGAGGTGATGTGTGTATCACTGAAAACATTAGATAAATCAAAGGGGAAAAAGAGGTTATGGATCTTACCTAGTCGGAGAAGAAGTATGGCGGAGGAGGAGGTCTGGGTTGAGGACCTGAAGGTCCTCTGGTTGTCGCTCAACCTAGGCGACTTGTCTAGGGAGCTCAATGGTGGTGAAGCACCGTAACTTGGTCATGGCAGCCAAGGGTCAACACATGGGGGGAGGAACCCATTATCGGAGCTCAATCATGCCTCCCCTTGTCACGAGGAGAAGGAGAGACCTAGGGAACCCTCCACGGAATGGCGGAGGACTGAATACAGGGGTGGAGGTTGAGGTTTTAAAGGATGAAGATCCGGTCGTTTCAGGTGAGGGAGGGGATGGGTTGTAATGGTCGGTGTTGTCCAGAGAAATCAGATCTGGGGTCATTGATGGCTGGGTGAAGATGAAGGGTAGTAGGGCTACATGGGGACGCCTTTAGGTCATGGAGAGGCGTCAAGATGCGGTGGCTAAAATTGGAAGGGGGAGCATGCACAGCGAGGCGAAAGATGCAGTAGGAGATGACATGATTGCCCTTGGATCAAGTGATTGAACGGCCTAGATGGGAGCATGAGGTCATGGATGGGATCAGATCAAAGGATCTGATCCAAGGGTGATAGAAGCATTGCTAGGTGATGACTAGGATGAACCGAGGGCATCATCCTACGATGGGGGAAAGAACAAGTGACATGGAGGAAGTGGCACTATTGTATTCAAAGCCATCCAACGGCTGACAAAGAGGCAGGAAGAGAAGGTGGAGATGACATCTAGGGGGCGAGATCTAAGGGTTGAGGGAGCTGGAGAGAGGTGTGGTTGAGATGGAGTGGGGGAGAGATCCTACAGTGGGGGAGAGGACAGGTGACAAGAAGGGCTCTAGACCGTTGGATGGGCAGCCATCCAATGGATGAGATGGAGGCAGAAGAGTGTGGTGGACATCATATCTAGATGAGGAGATCATACGGCAGAGAGAGATGCGGATAGGAATGGTAGGGATAAAGGCTAGGGAAGTGAGATGAACAACCACGAAGAGGTCGGGTGGTGCAAGGAGAACTAGGCCACGTGGTGGCTCCAGAGAGCGCCACATGACCCAATTAGATTATTTGGAAAATATAAAAAATAAAGGAAAATACAAAAGAAATAGAAGGAGAAAATTTTAGGAAAAAGTCAAAACATTAAAGTTGTAGATCTCAAGGAGATCTACAAGTTTCATGTTGAACGAAAAGCCAAAAGAGATCAAATACACCAAACAAAACAACTATGGAAGTATTTTTAAAATATTAAAAACAATTGTTTTAATTGTTTTGTTATTTTTTGTATTTTTATTTATTTTAAAGCCCAAAATAATTATATACATAATTTAATCTAATTTTTTATGAATTTTTAACAAGAAATAAAATAAGGAAAATAAAAAAGGTGTTATTTTATATACAATAATTATGGATAATAACAAGAAGGGGTTCGATTGTTAATAAAGCAGAATTAGTGAAGATTTTTATTGAGTTGTTTAATCAAGGAGGAAAATAATTGAAATATAATATGAATAATCATAGATTCATCACAACTTTACGGCCCTAAGACTCAAATTATTTTTGTCTCTGGAGATGTGAAATTTTTGGAGGGTAACTTTCTTAAGAGTCAAAACAAAAATGAAGTAAAGGAATTCATTGAATCCCCTGAGGATATCAAGCTTCCTGAACCGAAACTGAAGATGTGAATAAAGATGAAACACTTGTACCTCTTCAAAGGAGTTCGAATGCGGTTGTACCACCTAAAAGGTGCGGATTCCATGTGTTAGGTGAAACTGACAATGATCCAACTTCTTGTGATCAAGCACTTGCGGATCATGATATGGATAAATGGATGCTAGCAATGAAGTTTGAAATAGACTCCATGTACAAGAACAGTGTATGGACCCTAGAGGATCCACTTAGAGGGGTAAAACCCATTGGGTGTAAATGGATCTTCGAGAGAAAAGGGGACCTAATGGGAAGGTAGAGACCTTCAAGGAACGACTCGTAGCCAATTGCTGCACATAGAGAGAAGGCATCAACTATGATGAGACATTCTCTCATGTGGTTATGCTTAAATCCATCAGGCACTACCAATTATAGATGCATATCTTGACCACAACATTTGGAAGATGGACGTCAAGACTGCATTCCTTAATGGATACCTCGAGGAGGATATCTATATGGAACAACCCTAGGGATTCATAACTGAGGAAGGAAAAGTATGCAAGCTGATGAAATCCATCTCTAGGCTTAAACAAGATTCTCGTAGCTGGAACATTAGATTTGACGAAATCATAAAGAGTTATGATTTTGTTCAAAATCCTTCTAAACCATGTATGTACAAGAAGCTTAGTGGGAGCGCCATTGTGTTCATCATGCTTTACGTAGATGACATCCTTATCATTGGGAATGATACATGGATGATTACTAGTGTTAAGATCTGGTTGTCTCATACCTTCGAGATGAAAGATCTTGGAGAAGTGCCTTACATCTTGGGACTGAAGCTGTTTAGAAACAGAGAAAAGAGGATTTTGGGAATTGTCACAACATGGATACATTAAGAAGATCTTGTAACGTTTTCGTATGGAGAATTCCAAGAATAGCTTCCTTCCCTTAAGACATTGTATTCACTTATCTAAAAAAATGGCTCCTCAAAGTATTGAGGATAAGAAAGTCATGAATGGATTCCCTTACGCATTAATTGTGGGAAGCTTAATGTATGCCACGATGTGCACAAGTCCAGATATCTGCTATGCAGTGGAAGTGGTAAGCCATTATCAATCTTGCTATGCAGAACAATACCAGAATGCAGTGAAGAACATATTTAAGTATGTAATATGGATGTAAGATTACATCTTGATGTATGAAGATGGTGATCTCAAAGTCTTAGGATACACAGATTCAGACTTCCACTCTGATATACATGGCAACAAGTAAACTTTTGGTTTTGTGTTATTGTTGAAAGCTAGTATTGTGAGCTAGAGAAGCAAGACACTTATTCAACAATAGAAGTCGAATATATTACTGCATCGATGCTGCAAAGGAGGCAGTGTGGTTAGGCAAGTACATCTTGGAACTTGATGTAACTTCCTCTAATACTCCCATACCTTGCTCTGTGATAACACGGGAGCCATAGCTCAAGAGAAGGAATCCAGGTGGCATCCAAAGAACAAACAAATGGAAAGAAAATACCACATCATTCGGGAGATTCAAAATCATGGTGACATCAACATCACCAAGGTGGCCTCTACCGACAGCGTTGTTGATCCCCTTACCAAACCTTTACCCCGAAAGGTTTTCATCAACATGTAATGAGCATGGATTTAAAGATTGTACCAGAATAGTTCTGTGGGCTAGTGGAAGATTGTTAGCCATGTGAGCCCGGGATGAAACATTCCCACAAGATTGTACCAGAATGGTTCTATGGGCTAGTGGAAGATTGTACCAGAATTGTAATATTCCCACAATAAAGGTTATCGATTTATTTCACTCATTTTCTGAGATTAAATGAATGAATGCACTTATAAGATCCCTTGGTACAATTAGGGTTATGTACCATGGCCATCTTAATAATCATACAGTTGTTGATTCAATGGTAGAATCATAAAGATCGGTGCTTAGATGATATCTAAAGAGCTAGATTGAGGACTCATCAAGCACTATCAAATGATTATTAAGAAAGGATCTCCATCCTAAGAAAGATATGGCAACCTTTCTTTAAAGGTTGAAAACTGATCGACCTCTTGATGCAGGTCCCCTGCATAGGAATAGAGATTCAGGGGTTTCAGATAAGTTCGGTCAAAGAGTTGACCTGCCGAGATCGAGATAACCAAGACATATGTCATGTGCTGTCACGATATAGGCACACATCCTCTGACCGGAGATAGATGTATTGCTACATGTTTAAGTATGTACATTAGGCGGACCCTTAGGTTGATGACCTAATAAAGGTCTATACACCAATGAGCTGGTGTTCATACGAGAGCATATGAGTAATACGATCCTTCAAAGGGATCATACAGGTTCATTACTGAAGTGGAAGACACGAGCTCACTCATGAGGTATTGGGAAAAATCAAATTCCATGCATGGTCATCTTGCTTTGTAAGCATGACAAGAATTTGTGGGTATGATGTGTGCTTTTGGAAAGCATATGATCGATACCGACTCCCAATGATCGAATGAGAAACTTAATGATAAAACCCTAAAGAAGACAATCTAAATATGATATAAAATTTCATGTTTATTCTAAATCTTCCAGTATGTAGGATGCACAGGTATTAGGAATACTCTAGGGTGATGTGATCATAAACGATTGTATAACCATGACACTTCCATTCTAAGGGAGTGATGAAACATATTTGTATTTTAGTGACTCCTCTCAATATATTAGTAATCCAATCTTACTCCAAATATTGTACATTGATCTGAATGTGATTACGATGCAATAAGAAGATTAGATTTATAGTTTGATTTAATCAAATATCTTTGAGAGGTCCCCAAGAACTTAATTTGAGATATGATCACAATCCAAGTCACTATACATGGAATGTACAATCACCTTATCCTTATCTCCAAGTATCCGCAGAGAAAGCACATGTTCTTGAAAGAGTTCAAGAATAAGTCACTTGTTGATAATATATCTACACATAAGGAAACAGATAATTAAAAATGATTTAATTATCATAAAATAATGTGAATATGATTCATATTTTTGGACATGAGAATAATCATCTAAGATAATTAAATAAGATTTAATTATCAGGATATGATTAATGTGGATATCATTGTCCATAATAATCATGAATATTATAAATGTGATTTATATATTGGAGAGATTTAATTGTAAATAGTATTTACAAATTAAATGTTGATGTGAATTGGATTCGCAATGAATGATTAATTGTAAATACAGTTTACATTTTATATTAGATGTATGAATATGATTCATAATTGTCAACGGCTTGATTGAAATTATCACAAAATAATTTGGAATTATTTTGGTAAATAATTATGCAATAAAAGTTGTTGCACATGTGGAATATTTTGTTGAGATATGAGATCTCACAAAATTGGAATGAGAGAGCGACCTTCATGCATAGAGGGTGTACGACTCCTATTTCAATGTGGCCATCCACTCTATCAAAGGAAGGAGGCTTTCTCTCCTTCCATTCATTCCACACGTTGATTGATTTAATTCAAATTAAGTTATATTGATGAATATTCAATGTCTTTAATTTATTTTAAATTGATTATTTGTTGTTGCAAATTTATGCAACAAAAGCATGACCATTGATTGAAAGAACAAAATAACCTACATCTTTGATTATGAATGCACATGGATTGAGATCTATGGACAACCGATATGTTATAAAAGAAAGCCTAGACCTATCTCTTTCTTTACAACAACAACTGCAAGAGCAATAACTCCCTCTCTCTCTATTCTCATACACACCCTCTCTCTATGTATTCTCATACACACCCTCTTTCTCTCTCTCAATATTATGATCCTCCACCATAATGACCTAGAGTGCCTCGTAGTCGTCACGATGTCGTTGTGCCGCCAGAACCACTACATGTGGATATCTGCCTTCTTCGGTGCATCTTACTCATGAGGAAGGATATCGATTTTGTGGGACAAAATAGATAGACTTCGTGCTCAGATATTCAAATCTAATTACAAGAAGCACGTGTCTCATCCATGCGCCTGCAAGTGCATCCTTTGTCAGATCGAACTTGAGATAGGAGGTCTCTTCATTTATAGACATACACTATCGCAAACATGCTTCAAGAGGTATTTCTACTACTCGTTTGTGACCTTGAAGAAATGATATGAGAAGTGTTCTCATATCATGTGGTTTCATCTTTATATTATTTTAATTTCCATTTTCCTAAGCATTTACTATGATTAGTCGCTCTTGATCGCATGTGATGTGATCTTCATGCTTCTGTGATGTGCTAAGGCACAAACCCTAGCCTTCAGAACCATGACAATCTTAGTGGGAGTTCCATTGTGTTCATCATGAAAAATATGGATGAAATCCTAATCATTTAGAATGATATAAGTATGATAAAAGTGTTTAAAATCTCCTCATCCCATACCTCTAAGATCAAAGATCTCAAGGATGCCTCTTAGGTCTTAGTTCTAAAATTGTTCGGAAGCAAAGAAAAGAAGTATTGGGACCATCACATCAATGGTACATTTTAGATAGATCCCATATGGAAAAAATCCAAGGAAGGCTTTATTTCCTTAAGATGTAGTACTGACTTATCTAAAGGAATTGTACCTCAAAGTGTTGAGGGTATGAATGCTATAGCTGCATGCGCTTATGCATTAGTTATAGGAAACATTGAGTATGTCATGATGTGCACGAAAACCAGATATCTGGCATTCGATGAGAGTGGTAAATTATTGTCAATCCTACTATGGAGATAAAACACTTAATTGCAGTAATAAAATATTTTCAAAGACTTAAGACTATAGAGATAGTGATATCTAGGTCTCCAAATACCTTAAAAGACTTAAGACTTTTTCTTAGTCTAGGGAGATAGAGATATCCAGGCATAAAGGTATTTTAATGAGGATAATAGAAATTACGTAATGGTTATGATAATCTGTGAAGCTATGGTGCCAAAAGTTAAAACTAGCAGGGCATTGTGACAACTTTGACAAGATTGAGTGCTGATTGCATAAGATGCAACATTTGCATTTGATGCAATCATTATTTTGAGTGATATGCAAGTCTGTAAAGGGACTTAGCATATTCTCTCGGAATAGAGAGATTGATGACCAAGCTATTTCTTATATGGCAACATAACTTTTTGATTAGCATATGAGTGTGAATTTAAAGATTAGTCATTTAATGGCTCTTTGGGTTAGTGGGAGATTGTTGGACATGTGAGCCCATGGCAAGCTATTTTGCAAAAAACGTTATTGAAATCACTCTCTAATCTGAAATAAGGAATAACTAATTTGCCTATAAAGCCCTTTAGTACAATTAGGGTTATGTACCTTGACCATCTTGATAATCATACAGCTATTGGTTCAATAGTTGAATCATAAAATATGGTGCTTAGATGATATCTAAAGAGTTAAATCGAGGACTTGTCTGCCACCATCAAATGATTGTCAAGAAAGGATCTCAAGCCTTAGAATGAGATGGCAATCCTTACTCCAAAAGCTGATATTCAATTGACCTCTTGATGCAAGTCCTCTGCATATGAATAGAGATTCAGAGGTGTCAAATAAGTTCAATCAAAGAGTTTACTTAGCAAGATCGAGATAGCTAGGACCTATGTCATATGTTGTCACAATATAGGTATGCATCCTCTGACCGAAGACAGATGTATTACTATATGTTTCGAGTATATATATTAGACAGACCATTAGGTTGATTACCTAATCAAGGTTTATACACAGACGAGCTGGTGTGTATACAAGGACATATGAGTAATACGATCTCTCAAGAGAATCGTACATGTTTACTAATGAAACGAAAGACATGAGCTCACTCCTGAGATATTGGGATCACCAATTCCATGCATGGTCGTCTTTCTTTGGAAGCATGACATGATTTGTAGGTATGATATATGCTTTTGGAAAGCATATGATGGATATTAACTCCCAATGATCAAGTGAGAAACTTAACGATAAAACCCTAAAGAAGATGGTTTAAATGAGATCAGAACATCAGGTTTATTCTAGATCTTCTCGTATGCAGGATGTACAGTTATTATGAATACTCGAGGGTAATGTGATTTTAAATGATTGTATGACTGTGATGCTTCCATTCCGTGGGAGTAATGAAACAGGTTTGGATTTTACTGACTACTCTCAGTAGACTAGGTATCCGATCTTGATCCAATTGCTGGACTTCGATCTGAATATGATTTGGATGCAATGAGAAGATGGGATATCATGTCTGACATGATCATACATCTATGAGTGGTCTTCTATATCTAGATATGAGATTATATCTCACTATCCAATTCACTATACATATCATATACAATTACACTGACCTTATCTCCAAGTATCTGAGGAGAAGGCATACAATTCTCGAAAGAGTTCGAGAATTGTTCCTGAGCAATTTTATCCAAGCATTGGAAAATTGAATAATTAAATAGGATTTAAATATCATAATTAATGTGGATAGATATATCTAAGATAATTAATTTGAATTTAATTATCATGGATATGATTAATGAGGATAACACTAATAATCGTGGGTAATGTGGATATGATTCACAATATCATGAAGAGAGTTAATTGTGAATGTGATTCACAACTTATATGTTAATGTGAATTGGATTCACATTGTAGAATTTAATGTAAATATGATTTACATTAAATATTGGATGGAAGAATTAAATTCTAAATAGTCAATGGTATAATTGCAATTACCACAAATAATTTGGAAATATTTGGTGATAATTCAATTAGCTAATATAATAGATAAAATTTATTTTTACACATTCCATTACTTAGAGTGGACGTCCATGGGTTATTAAACCATGGTGGACATCCATCCTATTTTTAGTAAATAGATGGAACCTCTTTTTAATTAAATCCAATTAACAATTAATTGATATAATTTGGAAATTATTTTCAACTTATCGCTTTGTATTTTATTTTGTGTTTATTGTAAAATTAAAAGAAACACAAAACAATCTATACAATTTATTAGTGAGAACACATGGATTGGGATTCATGGAAAGAAACACAAATCAATCTAAATCATTAATTAGTATGAGTACATGGATTGGGATCCATGGACTTCCAAAATACAAAAAAAGAGATGCCAACTCTAGCCCTATTTACAATAGTTAAATGCGATCATTTCACTAACAAACTCTCTCTCTCTCTCTCTCTACGCACGTCCACTCTCTCTCTCCACAACCTTGGTGGAGATCACAATCATTGCCATGCTGCCACTGTGTTGCCGGATTAATCCGAGGAACTCGATCTTCTTCGATGCCTCTTGCTTGTGAAGAAGACAATGGATTTCATACGACAAAATTGGGAGTTTCCTTGCTTGATTCATTGCTCGAGATTGAGGGAAGCACATGACTCATCATCACGTCCACAAGTGCACTCTCGTTGGATCGGACTTGAGTCAAGAGGCTTCTTCCTTTAGAAGCTCCGAGTATCACAACCATGCTTCAAGAGGTAAGTTTAAACTCATGTGATCTTGATGAAACAACATGGGAAAGGTTACTGTGCCACATGGTTTCAACTTAAAAAATCTTTATTTTTCCTCTACCATGCCAACTAGTACGACTAGTTGACTAAGATCAGATTTGATCCAATCTCCACGCTTTCGTAATGCACGAGACCAACACATTTCCTTCACATACCTTTCAGGTGGCATGATCACCATCAGTCTCTTTCGAAGAGATATGGGTGTTTCTTCTTTTATCTCTTCTGTTTCTAGTTCAGAAACCTCAATATCCTCAGAGGATTCAGTGAGGTCCTTTACATCATTATTGTCTTTACATTTAAGGAAGTCATCCCCTAAGAATTTAACATCCCTATAGACGAATACCTATAGCGTATTAGGTCATAAAGTTGGTATCCAATATCGTCCTTTAAATAACCAATGATGTAGCACTCGTTGCTGCGAGATTCTCGCTTGTGTCCACGTTCTTGGCATGGAACAAGCAATCCCAAATCCTCAAGTGTCTAACACTGGGTTTGGTTCCAAATCAAATCTCATGAGGGATTTTGGGTATGGAATTGATAGGAATCTTATAAAGTATATATATTGCAGTCTCTATTGCATATCCCCAGAAACTAAGAGGTAAATGTTCTTTACTCATCATTGAACGGATCATATCCATGATGGTCATATTGTATCTTTTAGCATCATTATTTAGTTGGGAGTCCCAGGAGGAGTGAGATTGGATACAATTCCTCTTGAAGGAAGTAAAAAAATTTATTTACCATGGATCATGAAAATGCGGAATATTTAACAAATATTTTGCTAAATCAATCTCAGTTCATTGTATGAACTAGAAAATATAGCAAAATAATTTGTGCATTCAGAAATTATAAATTCTAGGGAAATATTTTCCAAAATAATGTCTGATATTCATAATGAATATAAAGAACAAATCAAGGTTACCTCTTGAAGCATGACTCGCAAAGGTAAGAGACCTCCCGAATCAAGTTTGATATGCACTTGTCTCTCTCGTGGGAAAGATGATGGGTTGTGTTGCTTCCCACTAACCCGGACGTCGTCTAGAATAACAAGAAGAGGAGTATGAGAGATGGAGACTCTCAAGACTCTTCTATATCTCAAGGGCATGAAATTCTAAGGACTATTGTTCTCCAAAATTCGTTTCTAAAAGAGAAAGTTTGACTCTCCATTTATACACATTGTATATGCCTATTGAAGAGTCTTCTCTTCAAGTAGGCGTGTGTAATGATAGACCTTGGATTGGTGGTCAGGGGCTTAAGATTAAATCCTTGTTCAATAATACAATTTTCTCCTTTTTATCTCCAAACAATTTAATTAACAAATCAAGCAATAAATCAACAGAGAATTCTCCTTGAGGACTCTTTGTAGTGGCACCATGTGTCATCACACAAGGCCAACCAATTCCATATATATAATGTATTTGTTGCTAATTTATTAATTGATTAATCAATAAATAATGCAACAATACAAAGAATCTTATTATAAATAGGACTCAAGCATATGGTGCCATGTGTATTCAATACATATGCCCACATAGACTAAATATGGTCAATGTTGTGACATTTTATTTATCAATTAATTAACTTGATTACCACACTACCCGTATTGAAGAAATTATGGAAATATTCCTTATAGCTTATGAATCATATTTGTGAGCATGAAATTAAATGTAAATCCAATTTACATATACAAAAAATGTGAATCAAATTCACACAATCCTATGCCTTGGAAAATTTATATAAATCATATTTACATAAATATTTATATGAATCGCATCCATATAAATTAATTATTGTGAATCATTATTCACATTAATTAATGGGAGATATTTGTGAATCTTGTTCATAAAATTTCCCTTGCAATAATAACTATTATTGTTAGAATATTGACATCAGTAGATATGAATCCTAGTCTAATTAGGACTCATGAGATATAAATACAGATACTTAAAGATAATGTCAGAGAGATCATACTATCCATGTATTGTGACTTGAAATGTGGATAACTATCCAATTTTAGGATTTATACTATTTTTGCAAAACTTAGTCACCTACGAATGTTGAGCTCAAGCTCTAACACTTTACACTCTTAGTGAGCTCAATGAAATGCATCACACTCTCCATGAGCTGGAGAAAGAGCTGGAGAGTTGAATCCAGCTTCCTTGACCATTTTCTAATCATAGTCCAAACCATTTGGATCTAAGAAATGAGCTCGAGGAGCTTGTATATTTCTATTTCCATGATCGTTTCTATTTCCAACATTTGGACATTGAAATTGGAATTGGATTCATATAGATTGTGATTTAATAGAATTAAATCATGAATTGAGTAACTAAAATCCATCATGTTTCATCACTCTCTCAGAATAGAAGTGTCATGATAGATGATCTTTTACAACATATGTAACCATGGGTATTCCCAATACTCTTCCATTCTTCACACTAGAAGACTTTGATAAGTCTGAAGTTCAAAACATGGTTGGATTATCTTCTTCAGAATGTATCAACAGATTTATCATTTGATAATCAGGCGATAATATTAATTATATACTTTTCAAAAGCATTTATTAATATCTCGAATTCATGTCTCATTTCATAAACAAGACGACTAAGCATGGAATTCATTTGACCCTAAAATATCTCATGACTGAGCTCTGTCCCCCAGTTCATCAACTATGAACCTGTATGATTGTTTTGAGAGATCGTACATCTCATACGACTTCATATGCACACCAACACGTCGGTATATAGACCTTGGCTAGGTCACCAACCTATTGGTCTGTCAAATGTCCATACTCAGACATATAAATGCATATCTGTCTTAGTTCAAAGGATGTATGCCGGATCGTGACAATTATGATTTAGGTCTTGATTTATCTTGACTTCATCAAGTCAACTCTTTGACTTGATTATTCCAATACTTTCGAATCTCCATTCTTATGTAGAGGACCTATATCAAGAAGTCAGTTGGAAATCAGTCTTTAGAGAAAGATTGACATCTCTTTCTGGGAGTAGAGATCTTTATTGAAGATCACGTATTTGAAGTCGGTTGTGTCCTCCCAGTTGCATGGTATTCAATATGGCCATGGTACATATCCCTAATTGCACAAAGGGAACTTAATAGTAAAGTGTGTTCACATTCATTCATTTCCTTTCAGATCAACATGATGAAACAATTACTTTTATTTCATTAATGGATTGCCAAGGGCTTACAAGTCCAACAATCTCCCACTAGGCCTAAGAACCATTGATGTAAAAATCTCAACCCCATATTAATTGTGTTAGTTGCCGACAATTTGTCAAATAGCCAGGTAAGTTGATTAGTCACTCTGACACTGGAGACTATGCCAATTTCTGTTACAAACTTGCATACCCCAAGTGAACATTAACTACATCCAATGTAGTTACCGCATCTTATGCAATCAATGCTTTACTTTGTCGAAACAACCATATTGTCCTGCTTCTTGCTACGCATAGCTCGCAAAGCACTGCCGTCTAACAAAATTAAGAACCCTTTAGTTGATTTCCTATCATCCGTGTCTGACTAGAAATCTGAATCAGTGTGTCGTTATGTCTTGAAGATCATTATCTCCATAAAATAAGATGTAGTCTTGAGTTCTTCTTAGGTACTTGAAGATGCTCTTCATTGCAGTCCAGTGTTTCTCTCCATAGCAGGGTTGGTAACGACTTACCACTCCTACTGCATGGTAGATATCTAATCTAGTACACATCATGGCATACATCTGGTTTCCCACAATCAATGTGTAAGGGCATCCGATCATGGCTTTCTTTTCCTCAATAGTTTGAGGAGCCATCCCTTTAGATAGGTGAATACCATGTCTTAAGGGAAGGAATCCTTTCTTGGAATTATCTATAATGAACCTTTCCAAGATCTTCTTGATGTATCCTTGTTGTAGTAGTCCCAATATCCTCTTTTGTCTACTTCTGAACAGTTTCAGACCCAAGATGTAAGAGGCTTATCCAAAATCTTTCATCTCAAAGGTATTGGACAATCAAATAATAAAACTAGTCATTATCCATGTATCTATCCCAATGATAAGGATGGCATCTACATAAAGCACAATGAACACAATGACGCTCCCACTAAGCTTCTTGTACACACATGGTTCATTCGGATTTTGCATGAAATATAACTTTTTATGATTTAATCAAATCGGATGTTCCAACTACGAAAAGCTTGTTTGAACCCATAGATGGACTTCTTTAGCTTGCATACTTTTTCTTCCTCGGATATGAAGCCCTGGGGATGCTCCATATAGATATCCTCTTTGAGGCATCCATTAAGAAAAATAGTTCTGACATCCATCTGCCAAATGTCATAGTCTAGGTGTGCAGCTATTGCAAGCAATGTCCTGATGAATTTGATCATGGCCATTAGAGAGAATGTCTCATTGTAATCGATGCCTTCTCTCTGTGTAAACCTTGTCTACGAGTTGTGCTTTGAAGGTCTCTACCTTCCCATCGGGTACCCTTTTTCTCTTGAAGATCCATTTGCATCCAATGGGTTTGACCCTTTAGGTGGATCTTCGAGGGTCCATACACCATTCTTGTGCATGGAGTCTATCTTAAACTTCATTGCTAACATCCAGCTATACATGTTTCGATCATCCAAAGCTTCATCAAATGAAGTTGGATCATCATCAGACTCTTCTGATACATGGAATCCATACCTTTCAAATTGTCTTACAATCCTAGAACCCCTTCCAGTAGATACGGTCATGTCATTTTCAACTATGTCTTCAGTTTCTGGTGTAGGAACTTCATCAGTCTCGCTAGATTTGATTAGTTCCTTAACATCATTATTTTATTGACTTATAGGAATTCATCCTCCATAAACTTGATTTCTCTAGAAACAAATACCTTTTGTGTCTTAGGATCACAAAGTCAGTATCCAATACCGTTCTTTATGTATCCAAAGAAGTAGCACTCTCTAGTGTGATATTCCAACTTGCTTGCATCATGTTTTTAGCATGGACCAAACAACCCTAAATCCTCAAGTGTCATATACTTTGCTTGGTACCATACCAAATCTCATGAGGATTTTTAGGTGCAGATTTAGATGGAATCTTGTCTAGGATATAAGTTCTAGTCTCTACTGCATGTCCTTAGAAAATGAGATGTAGGTTTGCTTTAGTCATCATTGATATTACCATATCCAACATGGTTCTGTTGCGTCTCTCCGCAACTCCATTGAGTTTAGGAGAACATGAAGGAGTGAGATTGGAAATAATTCCTCTCTCTTTAAGGTAATCTTTGAATTCATCTGATAGGTATTTGCCACCTCGGTCAGATCGAATCAGTTTTATCTCCTTTCATATTTGTTCTCAACCAAAGCCATGAATTCTTTGAATTTTTCAAAGGTTTCATGTTTTTGACGTAATTAGGAGACAAAACCATACTGTGAATGTCAACAATAAAGGTCATATAATATTGATGTCCATTTCGAGCCGTAGTACAAAAGGGACCGCATACATCAGTATGTATCAGGTCTAATATACCTTCACATCGTTCACCTCTCTTAGATAAGTGTGCTCTGGACATTTTCCCCTAATTACAATATTTGCAAGTTGGTAAATCACAGACTTCTAAGAAATCTAGAGGTCCGTCCTTTGTCAGTCTATTGATCCTATCGACAAACGCATGCCCAAGCCTTTGATGCTAGATCATAGTTAAATGATCTCCATCCAACCTTGATCGTTTAGGGGTTTTAACATTATTATTAATGTTAATGTTATATGTGATATTGACATTCATAAAACAATCATGCATGTTCAATTCATAGATTCCACCTGGTGTTAGAGAATCATCTGCTATAATATTACCATAATGAATTATGATAAGTTTATTACAGAAAAGGAAAGTGTATCCATGTCTAATTAGCTTAGATACGAATAGTAAGTGCCTTCTAACATTTGGTACATAGAGACAATATTTAATATCAAGGACTCTACAACTGGATAATGATAGTCTACATGTCCCATTGATGATCACTGAAACAGTTGCATCAAATCCCATCTGGATGACTATCTCCCCTTCATCAAAATGTTTGGTTCCTTGAAACATATGCAACTGATTGCATACATGTACAGAAGCACTAGAATCAACAATCCAACTTCCTTCTCATCCTACAAGTAAGTTGGTTTCAATGAATCTAGATTTCTTATTTGGTAGTGTTATACTTTTGTCCTTCTCTAAGGACTTGAGATATTCTATATGGTTACTCTTCTAGAATCCTGGCTTATTGTAGTGATGGTAGACATCCATAGGATGTCAGGTCTGTTGAAGTTTTAGAATATTTATCAACAGTTTGATCGTTTTTCTTCTCTTGGATTGGAACCTTCTGAGATCCACACTTCCTCTCACACTTCCCTTTAACATTTGTAACCTTTGCCACTACTAGAGGGGAATTCTTTCTTCATAACATCCTCAGTGGATTTTAATGTAGAAAGAGTGTGATTCACATCTCCATATTCTTCAAATTTAGAAGGATGTCATGAGCGGATTCAATGCTTATAAGTTGCTTCTGAAGTACATTAGGCAGTAATCCAAGAATATAACAATAATCGGTCGAAGGATCCTCGTCCCAATTCTTGTTGATCACAGGTATCCTTTCTATGAGGGTTCTCATACTTCATAGATGAGAATACATATGCTATGTGTTCTGTCTCAAGTACGGGTTCCAAATTATGGATCCCATCCGAATAATTTTGACCAGTCAACTGATTGACCTCAAGCAAATTGTTAAGTGAGTTGAAAGATTTCATCTGAAATAAAAGGAAAAAATAGGATACACTTTAATATCTTGATTAAGGAAATTAAACAATCTAATATTTTTAAATCAAGAGTTATTGTATTTCTGTGCTTTTAAATGCTTTTCCTTATAAGCTTTCAAAGCATGAGGCAGGCTAACCAACAGCCTTACAACGAGATCTAGGTCTCCTTTTCTATTTTCATTACACCCCAATAATATGAGAAAATGCAACTACGGTGAAAGAAGAGGAAACTCTTTCCACCATACAAGTCCAACTTGTATTCTCAGTTTGGTCTTCAACACCCACACCCCCCACACACACACACATACATATATATATATATGGAGTTAGCTTGTTGTCGATTGAATCAACCATCAATGAGCGAATATCAATTTATGCTATGTGCAATCCAATGTCATCTCAATAATACAAGGAACGACATTGGGGTCACAATGCATATGACCCATCTCTTTTGAGAAACGAAGAACCAGATTCCATGGCTATTTGTATTCCAGAGTCATGGTTACGCATGAGCGTCTCCAAAAATAAAACCCATGGTGATGAATTCTTCGCAATGATGGGAGACTATGGATGTCATCATATGACTTATTCTATATCATGTTAAAATTAATTATTATTCATTTCGAATCATATTCTAATCTAATAGATAGAGGTAGGATACATGGTTATCGTCTTAATTTTTAATCTAATTAAAATAATGACACTTAAGCGATCCTAGTTAGGGCTTAAGCGATCCTAGTTAGGGTTTGATCCTTTTGTGAAATTGATGTTACCATATAGTATTACACCATCACCTAATACAATTTAATGTTCTAATTTTAGTTGTTAAAGTACGTCATGACTACTCATGCCACCTTTCATTGAAATGAATCCATCCAGGTCAGACAGAAAATGCTAACATGGAGCGCTTCCAATGCAAATGCGGCATAGGGTGATAATTAAGTAACCCATTTGCATGTCCATGGCCTAGATACCTTCACCGAATAAATTCGAGAAAACACAGTCGGTATATATTGTACTAATGAGATTATATCAATCGTTCGATCGTATGTGATATATAGTGATTCTCAGATATTTTAGTAATTAAAACTCCTTTTTATTTCTCAAAGGATCTAGTACAACAATCTAGACACTTCTTGAATTCAAAAACTCCTTTTTTTAAAATTTAAAAAGGTCTAGTACAACAATCTAAACAATTCTTTGAATCAAAATAATTTCAATTGCGAAAGATGTCTAGTGCAACAATCTAGACAATTTGTGAAATCAATCAAACTAATTCTACAATTTATAATTACATTATAAATATTTAAGTACATAATTAAACAGGTAAAATATGAAATAAAAATACATTCTATTTTATTGTACATTCAAATTAAACAAAAAATAATTTCGGATTTGAATTTGCAAGCTACAACCATCGCATTTCAAATTAGAAGACATCATATAATTAGACTTAAATCTGTTGTGACCCTTGATATTTATAAAATATTAGTCTCAACTCTTGATGTAAATATATCGAATGTATTTCATCAATTTTGAGTCCTAAAATATGAGAAATAAGATAGTTAAAACAATTGAATCCTCTTCCAACTCCTCCTATGGAGAAACCCAATTTCTCGAGGTCGCACGGTTGGAATCGCGATGAAACTTTTTCGTATTGATTGAGTACTTTATTTATGACTTATTAATAAATATTTTATCATATTATATGATCCAAAAATGGTATCTATAAATTTATAATTTTAATGCTATGATCTTTGGTAGAAATCGGAGTCTGTGATCGCTTTTAACATCTGAATCTTCTTTTAATGTCACCAATAATTGGTGCATCTTTTGAGTATGAGTTCAGACCTTCTAGACAACATATATATCCCAAAAATATGTTCAAAATAGTGGATAACAGTAGTAAATTTGAAAGTCATCGAATCATTCGAATCACTAAAACTGTGCAAGACTATGTACCCAATAATGGGGACGATCTAGCTGACTATTTCTCAGAATTGGATGCAATCCAAATCCACAAAACTATAGCTCTGATATCAATTGAAGGAAGTAAATAAAAAATTATTTACCTCGCATCACAAAAATGTGAAATATTTAGCAAACATTTTGGTAAATCAATCTCAGTTCATCGTATGAACTAGAAAATGTAGCACAGCGATTTGCACATTCAGAAATTATAAATTATAAGGAAATATTTTCCAAAATAATTTCCAATATTCATAATGAATATAAAGAACAAATCAGGGTTACCTATTGAAGTGTGAGTATCTAAGGTAAGAGACCTCCCGAATCAAGTCTGATATGCGCTCGTCTCTCTCGTGGGCACGATGATGAGTCATGTTGCTTCCCACGAACCCGGACGTCGCCTAGGGCAACAAGGAGAGAAGTGTGAGAGATGGAGACTCTCAAGACTCTTCTATATCTCAAGGGTACGAAATTCTAAGGACTATTGCTCTCCAAAATTCAAGTGTCTAAAAGAGAGAGTCTCATTCTCCTTTTATATACATTGTACATGCATATTGAAAAGTCTTCTCTTCAAGTAGGCTTGTGTAATGATAGACCTTGGATTGGTGATCAAGGACTTAAGATTAAGTCCTTTCTCAATAATACAATTATCTCCTTTTTTATCTCCAAACAATTTATTTAATAAATCAAGCAACAAATCAATGAAGAATTCTTTTCAAGGACTCTTTGTAGTGGCATCATGTGTCATCAACAAGGCCAACTAATCCCACATATGGAATTTATTTGTTGCTAATTTATTAATTGATTAATAAATAAATAATGTAATAATATAGAGAGTCTTATTAGAAATAGAACTTAAGCATATGACACCATGTGTATTCAATACACATGCCCACATTGACTAAATATAGTCAATGTTGTTGCATTTTATTTATCATATAATTAACTTGATAATCACATTATCAATATTTGTGAAATTATGGAAATAATCCTTATAGATTATGAATCATATTCATGAGCATGAAGTTAAATGTAAATCCTATTTACATCTACAAAAAAATGTGAATCAAATTAACACAATCTCATGCCTTGGAAAAATTATGTAAATAATATTTACATGAATATTTATATATATCACATCCATATAAATATTAATTATTGTGAATCACTCATATTAATTAATGGGATATATTTGTGAATATTATTCACATGCCCTTGCAATAATAACTACTATTATTACAATATTGACATAAATATGTATGAGTCTTAATCCAATTAGGACTCATGAGATACAAATATAGATACTTGGAGATAATGTTGGGGAGATCATACTATCCACATATAGTGACTTGAAATGTGGATAACTATCCAATTTCAGGGTTTATATAATTTTTGCACAAATTTGTCACCTATGAATGTTGAGCTCAAGCTGTAACACTTTTTACTCTTAGTGAGCTCAATGAAATGCATCACACTCTCCATGTGTTGGAGAAAGTATCGGTGAGTTGAATCCAGCTTCTATGATCATTTTTAATCATAGTCCAAGCCATTTGGATCTAAGAAATGAGCTCAGGTGCTTATACATTTCTATTTCCATGACCATTTCTATTTTCAACATTTGAATATTGAAATTGGAATTGGAATTGAAAATTGGATTCAAATGAATTGTGATTTAATCCAATTAAATATAAATCATCTAGCTAATTGAATCCACTAAAATCCATCATGTTTCATTACTCCCTCGGAATGTAAGTGTCATGGTAGATGATCCATTACAACGGATGTAAGTTTGAGTATTCCCAATACTCATTCATCCTTCACATTGGAAAACTTCGATAACTTTGAAGTTCAAACCTTATTTCGACTATCTTCTTTGGAATGTATCAATATTTTTCTAAATTGATAATTGAGCGAAAATATTAATCATATACTTTCCAAAAGCATATATTATTATCTCGAATTTGTGTCTGATTTCATAAACAAGACAAATGCATGGAATTTTGACCCCAAAATATCTCATGAGTGGGCTCTATCTCCCAGTTCATCAACTATGAACATGTACGATTTCTTTGAGAGATCATACCTCGCATATGACTTTATATGCACACCAATACGTCGGTATATGGACCTTGGTCGGGTCACCAACCTACTGGTCTGCCAAATGTGCATACTCGGGCACATAGATGCATATATCTCAGGTCAAAGGATGTGTACCTGATCGTAACAGTTATTATTCAAGTCTTAGTTTATCTCGACCTCATCAAGTCAACTATTTGACTTGATTATTCTAACACTTCTGAATCTCCATTCCTATGCAAAAGAACCTACACCAAAAAGTTGGTTGAAATAAGTCTTTAGAGATATATTGCCATCTCTTTCTCAGACTGGAGATTTTTATTGAATATCACATGCTTGAAGTCAGTTGTGTCCTCTCAGCTGCATGGTACTCAATATGGCCATGGTACATAACCCTAATTGTATTAAAGGACCTCAATAGTAAAGTGCGTTCATATTCGCTCGTTTCGTTTCAGATCAACATGGCAAAAAAATAACTTTTATTGCATTAATGGGTCGCCAAGGGCGTACAAGTCCAACAACTCTCTCTTCAAGGTTTTCCTTAAATACATCTGAGAGGTACTCACCACCTTGATCAGATCAAATCTCTTTAGCCTTCTTATTGGTTTGGTTCTCAACCAAAACCATGAACTTTTGAACTTTTCAAAGGTTTCGTATTTGTGACGTAATAGGAAGATAAACTCGTATCATGAACGGTCATCAATAAAAGTCACATAATATCGATATTCATTTCGAGTTGCGGTACTGAAGGGACCACATACATAGGTATGTATTAGATCAAGTATACATTTGCATCTAGTACCCTTATTTAGGAAGGGTGATCTAATCATTTTACCTTGAATACAGTGTTCATAGGTAGGTAAACTTTGGACTATAAGAAAATCTAAAGGTCCATCTTTTGCCAATCTATTAATCCTACCAATAGAAGAATGATCAAGCCTTTGATGCCAAATCATGGATAAATGATTATCATCCTCTCTGGATTGCTTGGGTTATAATAATATTAGTAGTAGTGTATGTAATATTCATGACACATTCATCAATGCACAATTCAAAGAGTCCACCAGAAGTTAGAAACCCATCTGCAATATATTTACCATAACGACTTTATTTCCAACTAATTTACATACATATAACAAGTTCATTTCTAACTTTAGGTACGTATAGACACTCTCTAAGTAATAAGACTCTCCCACTAGCTAAAGATAGCATGCAAGTCTCGACAATGGCTACTGCAACATTTGTATCAGATCCCATCTGGATGACTATCTTTCCATCCTCAAGCTTTCTAGTTTCCTGAAACAGATGCAACACATTACATACATGAACAGAATCACCAGAATCAATAACCCAACTACCTTCTTGTCCTATGAGAAAATTAATTCCAATGATGAAAGTAGATTTTATACATGCTGGAGCGATATCTTTATCCTTTTCCAAGATTTTCAGGTAGTCTAGATAGTTTCTCTTCCAGTGCATGGGCTTCTTACAGTTATGACAAACATCCACTTTTTTTGGATGCTAGGAGAGTGGAAGTCTAAGAGGAGGAGGAGGAGCCAACAGCTTGACTCTTCTTCTTATGGGTCGGACCCTTCTGGGACCCCTGCTTCTGAGTGCGCTTACCCTTGATATGTATAACCATTACATTGCTCATAGGGTTCTCTTTCTTCAAGAAGTCCTCTACGACTTCAATGAAGCCATGAGCTTAGCATTAGATAAGCATAATTTATTCATGTGATATGATACCACATAATAATTGAAAGACTTGGGCAAAGACAACATAATGAAGTCAGGTTGTATGTATGTGTACATCTCTACCCCGAGGGTCTCCGGTTCAGAGTGGTAACCGAATATTTTGATTATGTGTTCTCTAATCGATGTCCCTTCCTGCATCCTACAGCAAATCAATTCTTTTAGTATGTTAGAATGACGAGTGTGATTTATATCTCCGAACATCTCCTGAAAATTTAGCATTATATCTTGGGTGCTCCCAATGTCTATATGTTGCTTCTAAAGCACAGTAGATAAGGACCCCACAATATAACATCGAGCCGATGAGTAGTCTTCATCAAAGTTTTCATTAAATTTGATTTCTTCCTCTGACTTAGGGTTCATATGCTTATTTTTATTCAACACATAACCGATGTGTTCCGTAGAGAGAACAAGCTCCAAGTTTCTGAGCCAGTCCAAATAGTTCGGCCCGATCAGTTGGTTGACCTCCAGAAGCTTGCTTAGAGAGTTTGTGGATTTCATTGAGATCAAAGATGTACTTATTATAATATATATATATAATAAATTATTTATGTATATATGCTTCTTTGATTAAAGAATTTTAAATCAAAGTCGTCTTGCTTTAATACGTTGAAGTCTATTCCCTTATCCAACTTTCGAAGAAGAGATATACTTACTGCGATATCTCTAGCAATATCGAGGATCTTCCTTCCACCTTTGTCACACCCCCAATAATATGAGAAAATACGAGTGAAGGAAGTGGGAACTTTTGATTTGCAAGTCATATTTGCATTTTACAATTTGATCTTAACACCCAACTCCACCACCCCTAAGTAATGTTCACTCATTGTTAATGGAACCAACCATCAACAGGATTAGCCCACGTCATGCACAATCAAATATCGCCTCAATTATACAAGGAACAATATTGAGGTCACTAGGCATACGTCATGTCTCTTAAGAGAAGCAAATAACCTCGATCCATGTGCGCTCGTACACCAGAGCTATGACTTCGCATAGACGTCTCCAATATACAATCCATGACGATGTAACCCTTCATCTTGATGGGAGACCATGGATGTCATCTTATAATCATATATACCCATTCAAATTTTAACTAATCATTATGAATCAAATTTCCATGATTAATTCCTCCAAGGGAATTACAATCCTATTAATAATAGACTGTTTATTTTAATATTAATCGGATTGAATTAATTTAATCATGTTAAACTAATTAACAATCCAATGCAACCAACAAACAATTAGGTTTGCTTGATATTGCTAGATAGTATTAGCTCTCACAAGTATGTGTTATTCCGATTTTAGTAATTAGAGTACAACTTGACTTACTCATATTACACTCCCTCGAAAAGAGATCCAGCCAGACGTTCAAGTTATGTTGGGAGAGGGCATTTCCTTGACATGCAAGGCACTAATTAAATAACCAAGCCAGCATACCTAGTCTAGACACCTTCACCGTCTTGATTCATAAAAATACAATTGAATCAATGAATTTACGGTTTTATAGATCATTCCTAAAAGCAAGATGATCATCGATGGAATTTGATTTGTCCCAGTATCTCATGAGTGAGCTCTTATCTTCCGATTCGGTAGTGAACCTATATGATCCATTTGAGAGATCGCATTACTCATATGTCCCTGTATGCACACCAACTCATCGGTGTATAGACCTTGATTAGGTCATCAACCTAATGGTCTTCCTAATGTACATACTCAAACATATAGTAATACATCTATCTCTGGTCAGAGGATGAGTGCCCATATCGTGACAGCATATGACATAGGTCTTATCTATCTCGATCTTGTTAAGTCAACCCTTTGAACTAACTTATACGACACCTCCAAATCTCTATTCTTATGCAGAGGACCTGCATCAAGAGGTCGATCGGATATCGACCTTTGGAGTAAGGATTGTCACCTCCTTCTCAGGATGCAGATCCTCTCTTGACAATCATTTGACGGTATTAGATGAGTCATCAATCTAACTCTTTATATATCATCTCAGCATCAGCCTCTATGATCCAACCATTAGATCAACAACGGTATGATTATCAAAATGACCATGGTACATAACTTTATAAGTGCATGCCTTTATTAATCTCAGACATGGAGTGAAAAACAATAACTTGTATTAACATATGAAAGGATTACAATAACATTTATTCTAGAAATAGTTCGCTCATGGCTCAAATGACCAACAGTTCAGAAGACTCGTCCTTTTCAGGTCTGTCCCTGATGGGCTTGCACCTCTCCGATTCATTTTGTACACATGGTATGGAAAGGGATTTTACGTAACAAAGTAATAGCAAGGTCGCAATGGCATTCGTGGTGGTGGAATGACGTATATCCACATTCATACTGGTGAGTGTTAGAAGCCACCGCATCATTAATGGCAGACTAGGGAAAGGATACCAAACTAGGCATCAGATATATTGTGCTTCGTAGATAGAATTAAGTGGTCTTGGTACTATTCGGTCAAGCAAGTATTTTCAAACTGGCTGGTTTAGATAGGCATTATGTATAAAATATGAACCAATTTTCACTAAATCTTGGGGGGGAATGCAAGTCAATGCGGTAGTAGTACATGAAAAATCCAAATATATCCCAAATTTCAACAATATAGAAAAAATCCAAGTGATTTGGCTGGACGAGAAACCCATTCTCAGTATGTTAAAGCTTTGAAGTACCAACCGAAAATATTAAAGTGAAAGTTTTGAAGTGCAAGTT
This sequence comes from Ottelia alismoides, assembly GCA_037367405.1. Taxonomy (NCBI): domain Eukaryota; kingdom Viridiplantae; phylum Streptophyta; class Magnoliopsida; order Alismatales; family Hydrocharitaceae; genus Ottelia; species Ottelia alismoides. The sequence continues at coordinate 538,739 of JAZKJV010004336.1, read as the reverse complement.
ATAACATGTTATGATCAAATACCAGACAGTTGAGCAGATAGTATCCAACAACACAGACGGTGAGCCCAATTCTAGACAGTTGACCAAATAGAGTAAAGCACACGTGAATCTTATCAGTGAGCCTATTACCAGACAGTTGAGCAGTTACTAACCCATTACCATAGCAAAATATCTCATAACCCATGCGATGGATTTCCCCAACTGCACAGGGTATTGTGTTGGAAACAACTGTGCACCAACCGGCCCTAATCATTCATCAAAATAAATAGACAAGTATGATCAAAAAGTCAATCATCAACTGTAACCCACACGACCATACAGTAAGATTTGAGCAGGTACAAGGTTTATAGATCTACATGTTCCATGATACTTGCCATTAGTCGCATTGCTTAAAATACCATGATAGAAGTTTACTTCCTTGAACCCTGCAAAATATTATATTGCTCGTGTACAGGACTTAAACTCGCATACTAGTAGATATAATTCAAATTTGGATTATGCTTGTTCCATATAAAATATCTATCAATTATCATTTTATTCCAGAAAATATGCAGGTTATTTCTCAGAATGTTGAAGCTTTGAATTGTCAACATGCAAATTTTTAAATGAAAATTTTTGAAGTACAAATTTTGAAATGACAAAGCATTGAAATGTCAACTGCATATTTTTAAAATCCATTTGATTATGGTGGTAATAGTGATCAGCATAAGGCAAGTTATATAGCAGAAACGAATCCATCAGTAGAATCAAGAACATGTGAATCGTAACGTTGAGCCCAATATACACTCAGACACAAGGTATAGAGCATCCAGCCAACACACAGTCAGCCAATAAGGTATAGAGCGGCAGTATCTTCAAAATCAAAGTCAAACATCACACAAAAACAAAGAGCAATATCATTAGACGTTGTTAAGAAAATGGAAGTGCATAGTTTCATAAGGCAAGGTATATAGCAACATAGAAACCATCAATAGAATCAAGAACATGTGAATCGTATCAGTGAGCCCAATAACATAAACACTCACAGATAAAAGGTATAGATCATCCAACAAACATATAGTCAGCCAACAAGGTATGGACTAGCAGATATTGAAAATCAAGGCCAAGAATCACACGAAAACAGACAGCAACACCAGTAGACATTGTTAAGAAAATGGCAGTGCATATTTTTAAAATCCGTTTGATTATGGTGATGATATTGATCAGCACAAGGCAAGGTATATAACACCATCGAATCCATCAATAGAATCAAGAACAAAAATGAATCGTATCAGCGGGCCCAATAAACACTCAGACACAAGGTGTGGAGTATCCAACCAATATGCAGTCAGCCTACAAAGTATACAGCAGCAAATCTTGAAAATGAAAGCCAAGAATCACACGAAAACAGAGAGCAATACCAGTAGACATGAATAAAATTTGGAGGTACATATTTTTAAAATCCATATGATTACGGTGGTTATAGTGATTACACAAGGCAAGGTATATAGCATGAGTGAATCCATCAGTAGAGTCAAGAACATGTGAATCGTATCAGTGAGCCCAATCATACACAAGGTGTAGAGCATCCATCCAACGTACAGTCAGCCACCAAGGTATAGAGCAGCAGATCTTGAAAACCAAAGCCAAGCATTGCACAAAAACATAGAGCAAAACCAGTAGACACTGTTAAGAAAATGGCAGTGCATATTTTTAAAATCCATTTGATTGCAGTGATAATATTGATCAGCATAAGGCAAGGTATATAACAGTGTCGAATCCATCAATAGAATCAAGATGTGAAACAAAATCATTGCAGTGATCCCAATAGACACAAGGTATAGAGCATCCAGGCAATAAACAGACAACCAACAAAGTATAGAGCAGTAGATCGTGAAAAACAAAGCCAAGCATCACACGAAAACAGAGAGAAATACCAGTAGACATCGTTATCCACCAAGGCAAAGAGATCATATAGATAGCTTTCATCTAGCGAAGAATCGATCGATAAACATAATCCATGGCGAAATGCACATGCAAGAGCAAAAGTTGGAGTTTACCTCACCCACCAGAAGGCTTACAATGTAGACGATATATGAATACAACAGCTGAGGAGGAAGAGGTCAACAAGGCCTCGCGCGGTCCGCTCTAAGGGACTCTTCTAGCCCCTTTTATAGGGCATCGATGGGGTTGAAGAAACCCTAGACTTATGGTCTGAAACCTTATGGTCTGAAACCATGGTCACGAAGACAACACGAAGGTCCTCACCAACACCACGCCTCTATGCAAAGGTTGTATTAAAGAGGAAATGGGCAAGCATACCTCCAACAACATTGAAGGTTGCAAAAAGAGCCTGCAGACAAAGGTTAGGGTCACTGCAGCTAAGGACAACATGCATAAATTGAAGGAGAAGGTGACCAGCGAGGTTGACCACACATGAGGGCTAGTGAGAGGAGGGACCCGGAGGAGGCATCATCGCGAGAAAGAGGGAGGGTGGTTGCCTTCTGGGGGGAGAGGTCAACGGTCAAGAGATAGTCTTCACTAGACATTGTAGGGGGGATAAGAAACCAGAGGAATAGCGTCCTTATTCCACGGCCTTTTCCCCCATCCAAACAACCCCTAAGTTTAGATTTTCAAAGTATGTACAGAAAATTCAAGTAACATTTTAATAGACGATAAGCGCAACGGAAATGTATATCCATTCTTTGTCACAAGAAAATTAATTGATGAAAGATTTATGTCTTCCTCCAAAAACATTTTTGTTAATATTCAAATGTAATAAATAGAAATAAATGCTAGAATATATTTCATTAATATCATTATAAATTGTTTATTGGTAAGTTACACATGTACATGTAATAAAAACGTTTTCGCTATGTTCGTTTTCTATCGTTAATTTTTATCTAAAATAAATTTCCAAAAATTACGAAAATACCTTTCTACATATAATTTTCAATAATACAAATAATAAATTGTATAAATTAATACTGAATTAGAAAAATATGCAATATTTAGTTTGCGAGGGGGTTCCCATTCTTTGAAAAAAAAACACGCTGTTCAAATAATACATAACTACCATTTGTCTCTTATCATTTATTTTACCGTTGAATAGAGAAAGCCAAAAAACAATTATCACCTCAAATTTTGTCCTTCAAATCAAAGGAAAAAGAAGTATAAAGCCCCTTTATCCCTTATCGCTCATCCAAACAAGGGGTGGTGTGCGATTCTTTATCAAATTACATCAAACTTGACCGTTACATTGTTTTGTAGGGGTATACATGTAAATATCCCTAAGTTTTAAAAAATGCCAAGTTCTTATATCTTTATTTGACAGTGATTCGGGCTTTGGTGACAGTTGCTAGCGCATCTTACCACGAGATGAGTCGAAGATATTGAGTTTGTTGTGTGAGACAAAAAACACATCTTTTCATCCGGACGTAATCCAGAATCTCTTAACATAACACCATAGAATCCCAGTCCTCACGCAATGACAGTTCCACCCGACGCTTTAGGATACATTCCTTGGTAAACACCTCTTCTAATTTGTTGATACCAGAAGTGCCATGTAAAGGAACCATAATATCGACACAAGCCAGGAGATAAATCTTTGAACCTCTCCACTGGATCATATGAAAATAGCATGGATACTATTATAACTCCCAAGACTTGAGAAAAATCCTACAACTTCTCTTGCGCCTTAAAACCCCAAGGGGAGTATATGCTTCCACTTCAAATCATTAGTAAAGAAGGTAAATGCTTCAAAATTTGCCCTACAAGACGTGTATATTAATCTCCTAGTAATACCTTGCAACTTAGCGGCAACTACACTCCTTTAGCTCATCTAATATGGACGGACACGCCATAAATGTGTACCTTGGACAAAATGAAAGGGGTGGCAAAGGAGTGAAAGGAAAATCCCAGACTAGATTCAAAGCATCACTCTCTGAGTCTGAGAAAACCCTGGCAACATCCATTTTCTTGATGATAACTCTAGCTTCCACAACAGTATGACTGGGCCAAATATATATGAACTCACTGCAAAGATGTTTCCAATAGGAGAGCATTTGCTTTTCTAGGAATTCTCGCCTTATTAAGTGAGATTCAGTTTTGGACCACTGCAGATTTCAACACTACTCTGTTAATTGAGTTTCAGAATTAGACGACTGTGGATATGAGCACATTAGGCAATTATCCATCTCGATTTTGCATATAAGCGGAAACGTAGGGGACAATGTTGACCTGCTTACAGACCCCTAGAATTTCTATTAGTTTTGACTCTGTGCTTCTGACATTTTTGCAGGTACTCCTGCCATTGAATGTTTGAAATCTAGAGTGGGAGGGAACTGGTCCTTCCCTGATGTTACATCCTCCCTCTTGAGTTTGGTTTCCGACAATACTTTCTATTTCCTGAAAGGTTCTCAACAAAACTGCTAGGCTTAAATAACACGACAAGGAAATAGATAGCACACCGATCATTTTCACATTATTAATTAAAGCAGTTTCATTTGCTCTTATAGGTAAATGTACAGCTTACAGAAGAATACAAGACAAATATAGAAAGCAATGCAAGAAAGGATCTCCAAGGCTGATAGGTGATCTTTTTTTTGTTCTGTGAAGACCATTTCTTTCATAAATAAGATATAGTATATACAACACATGAACTATAAGATAACACGATTCAAGGAAATAGATAGCACATAGATCGTTTCACATTATTAAATTAAAGCAGTTTCATTTGCTCTTATAGATAAACGTACAGCTTACAGAAGAATACAAGACAAATATAGAAAGCAATGCAAGAAAGGAGCTCCAAGGCTGATAGTTGATCCTTTTTTTGTTCTGTGAAGACCATTTCTTTCATAAAATAAGATAGTATATACAACACATGAACTATAAGATAACAACTGGGTGACTTGAAGCTATGAATAGAGACATTGTTAAGGTAACAGCCCTACACAGACTTCCAAATACCGGATCAGAAGCAAGGTGAGATTATAGTAATCACCGTTTGAGCTGCCTCCTTGCCGAGGATGGTGACTTTTTAGGAATATAAACCTTATACTTCACCTGTCAAGTACCAATGATAAAAAATTCCAATGTAAGGCCCACCAAAAGAAAAATCAAGTTCATTATTTAAGCAGTTCCTAGAACAAAAAAACTAAGATAAAATTTAAAAGGAAATGGTAATAGCAAATGCAAAACTAGAGAATACGGTAAATGCAAACGATAGCACGATACTGCAAATAACCAGGATGACAAACCAAAAGAAAAATAAGACGTTCAACGCCTGCAAAATTGGCATCCCACTGGGGAAGAATGCACGGACCATTTGGACCCAGAATCTTGGAAGCCTAGCCAGCACATAGGGAAGCCAATCTTTTCTTTAAGGTTAAACAGCCCACATAAAATCAAATTTCTTTTGCATGCCAAATACATCCATAATAACAGGAATATTTTGTCATATAGTTACCATTACACACCTAAATATTCATAAATCTGTTTCACGCAATGAGTATGTTGTTCCAAACTCCAAAACACAGAAATTACCATGATACAAGGGCAAGAAAATGAAAGACTGAACTATGACATATTTTAGTCTAATTTAACGGGATACAACTACAACATACAATATTTCATTTAATTACCAACCACTGGTGTCCAACAATGCAGAACCATAGTCACTACAATTTCAGTTATATTGTGCAACCAAAATTTCAAAGGTATGTGTGGGCCTAATTCAAGAAATTTGGCGGTTTTTTTATCAAAGCCAGATCATCCATGTTTCTTGGTCATGGAGTTTCAAGTCATCGCCATTTATCATTTGTTATGAATTTTGGTTGAAAATCCAAAGGTTTCCGAATTATCTTAGATACTACTATATAACAATGCACTTATCCTGAGCTTCTTTAATTGGTTGCTTTGAGATTTGGCTCAGCTTGGGAATATAGATCATTAGTGCATGTAGGTATACATAACAAACAAACTCCCCACCTCCCGCATGTGCGCACACGCATATAGAAAATGAGTTTTCTTATGTCGTGGAGCTAGGAGGTAGTGTATCAGCACAAACCAGGTTATTATGTATCTTCCTGGAATTGTGATAAAAATAAATTTTATAGGATTCATATTATGTAGTAGGGCAAAATATATTGGGGTTTCTCATTTCAAGGTTCATTGCAATTTTCAAGTTGCATAGTTCATTCATAAGGTTTCCCTTTATCATTTTTAGATTCTTATTCCACATTATTTATGATTAGTGGACATCAAGGTTCATATAATATTCATCTCTATCAGAAGGACGCAGCCTATTTTTATTTTATCTTTTTTGCGTTTGTTTGATTAGTATGCCGCCAACCCTTGTTGACCTTTGTTGGCTTGCAATCCCCGTGCCGCCCCTCTAGGTCTGCAGCTGTGGTACATCAATGTCACCATCTAAAAGCCGCAAATTGTGAGCATCGTGATCTACATCCATAGACAGCATCTCTGCTTGGAGCCATGTCAGCCGGCCATCGCCGTCTGCAAGCATCTTCCCCTGAAGCCATTAGCATCCCCGCCTACTGGCTCAACGCTGATTGGAAGGAAGATACAGTTCCAAGCGATTTGAGGATTATGTAGAGATATCAATTCCTTTGCTCATTGCCAAGTTATTTGAAGGTTTCAGACATTCGCTTCATCACCCGGATTTTGGACCATTGTTTTTATGTATTCTGCGGGGTTAGATAGACGACATTGGACACTTCTGTGTTTTTCTATATGATGATATTTACATGTGCCCGTCTGTGGACTCTTTCTTATCTAAAGATATTCTCCTATGATGTAGAATAGAAAATTTGGCGCCGGTGGAAAATAAATTTATGATGGTGGTATTTTATTTGGTAGAAGAAGTTGGAGGGATTGAGAAGAGATGGCGCGCCGGTTGCGCGAGATTCGAGGGAGAAGAAACGCGCAGATCGCGTGGGAGAAGGAGAAGGGAGAAGAGAGAGAGAGATAAATCTCAATATTTCATATATTCTGACCTGCTTAACTTAATAGCCTATCATCCCTTTATATAGGAGGGATGAGGTTACAAAAATAGAAACTCAAATTCAAATTCAAACTAATTATCATAATTTGACTCTAACCGACTAACTAACTAATTTTGAAATTCAAATTAAACTAACTACTTTTGAGATCACAGGCGCTCTCTTTTATTTGACTAAAATTACGACGACTCAAAATAAACGTAAATAAAATTACGGATAAAATTAAATAAATGCATCCCTATATTTCCATTTCACGCTGCATCAATTCTCCTCCGCTTGAAAAATTCGTCTCCCGACGAATTGCTTGATCTAGATGCGTCGTTGGAGATTTCGTCCTTGAACATGTAGCTTGCAATTCCTTCAATTAAATCATCTTCAACGTTACGTTACTAGTTCCTTCCAAATAGAGGGCGTCTTTGCAACTTTCGTACCCCTTCATTTAAACATAGTTTGTAAGGGGCTTTCTTTATCATGGTCTTCCAATAAAAATTTTTGTGGAGAGGGATTTCCCTGCAATTTCTCCAAATTTGTTTCCAATCCCTATTTTGGAGGGATACGGTCCTCTTCGGTTGGAGAGTTCCAACCCATACTAGGGTTTCTTCGATCCGAGCACGATGATGGCAGCACATATATGGGGGAAAAGCGTTGGTGGTGGTACTGCATCGGCGGAGGGGGTTCGTGAACATGGACTGGAGACGAGGACTCCAGTGGCGGTGGTACGGGTTCGAGGTGAGCTGCAGGAGGGGGGTGGTGGGAGGGTATTGCGTCAGACAGGGAGGTGGAGAGAGAAGTTGGCGGAGAGGTGATGTATGGGAGGGGGCGATGGTGTCGGGGAGAGGGGGAGGGGAGTCGGGGTAGGTGTTGGAAATAAGGAAGATGAGGGTTGGTGGTGTGGGACTGCGGGGTAGGATGGTGGTGATGGCGACGGTGGTGGGGTGGGAAAAAATATGGCGGCGTCGCAGAGATTGGGTGGAGGGACAGGCAGCATCGGGGAAGCGTGGTGGCGCATAGGGTTGAAAGGGGAGTTGGGGAAGGCGTTGTAGAGAAGGGAGGGGAGGGTGCTGGGGGGTGCACCGCAGGAGGTGTAATGGTGGCGGGAGGGGGTGTTGAGGTTGCGGGTTGGGCAGGAGGGGGTGCGGGAGGGAGTTCTGGGGTTGCAGGTGCCGCGAGAGGGGGGCTTGGGGTTGCGGGTGCAGCGAGAGGGGGCCTGGAGGTGTGAGGGTGGTGGTGGGGGTCCGCGAGAGGGCCACAGATGGACTGTAGATCGATTTCGGCAGCGTTTGCAAGTCTGAAAATACCTGGACAGCAAGCAGATTGGTGTTTTTTTCTTCTGAAACGGCCTGGACAGCGAGCAGGTCGGTGTTTTCCTCCTCTGAAACGGTCGAGATAGCGAACAAATCATCCTTGACATTGTTGTTTCCGCATGACACGGTCCGGACAGCGAGCACATCGTCGTAGTTGCCGTTTCTTCCATCCACAAAGATCTGAGCAGCGCACAGATCATGGTCGACGACAATATTTTGTTCGTCATCAACTTGTACCATAAAAATATCAACATTGTACCATGAGTCTATCCATTGTTGAACCTTGATGCTTTTCCGGAGGCGCTTTGTGTATTTTTGTTGACGCGAACGCGCATGTGATCCTCGTGATAGGGTGGCTCGATCGAGCTTCATTCTCCAATATGCGACTGTAACATCCGGTTTCCAATCAAAACCGAACTCGACCCGATTTGGGTCCGATTAACCCAATAAAGTTGTTGGTCAATGCCAACCAACCTAAAATGATCAATTGATCTTGAATCAAAAGTCGTTCGGGCGAAATCGACCAAAAATCGGTCGCTTCGTAATGTGCGCCGTGAAAAGCCGCGACGCAAATTCGGAAACCGCAAAATGAATTGAGACCGTCATTAGATCCGATTCGACGATATAAGACCAACGGAATCGACTGTTCATCAATCGGAGGTCGTTTGATATTTTAAATCACAAAATTTAATCTTAAACAAAAAAAATCGTATCTCGAAAATTTCGGGCATCAAAACCCGATCAGAAGTATATCAATATTATACTCATATTGACCGTCACTCTGAGACGATCAATTTGAGATATCGTACGTTAAAATCCGAGGCTCTAGGCGTGTTTACGGATGATTTTGATATCTTAAAAAAAAGAAAATTTAATTTAATTTCTATCGTCTGTACAGCTGTACAGACTTTACTGTTAACAGTTGCCACATTAACACTTAAACCCCACTTGGCATCTTGCCGTGAATCCCTTCTTGTTATAAAACACAACCCATCTCTCTTCTTTTTAACACCTATGGAGAAAGCCTTCACCCCAACAAAATCTCCAAAACAATTCTAAGCTCGAGAGAGCATCTGCCGGAGTTCGGGTTCAGATCCAGCTGTTGTCCAGCGTCTAGGAGAAGACTGCTGGAGCCTATTTCGATGCAATTTCAAGGGCAGATGAGAGCTGCTGTTACTCTTTCAATCCCAGCCACTGCATGTTAGTCTACCTCAAATCTGAGACAATTCAAGGTACATTCCTCAGCCCTCCTCCTTGCTGCCTAACATGCTCAATCTCCCCTCCTTTTTCCCTGTCATGCATTTCCCTGTCATGCATGTGGTTAGATATTTTGTTATCATTTCGATGTCTTTTCCTAGTGTGTTGTGTTGTGGGAATTGGGGAAATTATCGGTAAATGATTGATGGAATTAGGGGAGTCTAGATGGCTAATACACTTTGAATTTTTAGGAAGACTAAATGCTTTCCAGTTTTCAAGCAGGATGGAGCATAACGAGAAATTGTAATTATATTAGACATACAAAATCAAATGTAGAGAATTAGATCCTTTTACATCAAATAAAAAGTTCATAGGAAAAGAGAGACTTTTGCTAGAGGATAGGGAGCTTGCACCAAGGTGCATGTAACTTTACATGCACCGGAGCTTATATCTTCTACATTTTTTTACTTTTTTGAAAATACCACCGTGTATATTCATCTATATATCCCTCCAATATGTCATTCGAATTTCGTCGAAAACAGAGACTCCTATGACCTCCATCTAGAACAGGTCGATTAAGCAATTATAAGACCGTTAAAATTACCTGTTCTAGATGGAGGTCATAGGAGTATCTGTTTCCGACGAAATTCGAATGACATATTGGAGGGATATATAGATGAATATACACGGTGGTATTTTTCAAAAAAGTAAAAAAATGTGGAAGATATAAGCCCCGGTGCATGTAAAGTTACATGCACCTTGGTGCAAGCTCCCCATCCTCATATATATATATATATATATATATATATATATATATAAATCTCTTGGAAAGGCACAACAGAATCTCTGTGTTTAACAAGAGAGTACCATCTGATTTGGGCTTATAATTAAACTATAACAATATGGTATTCACTGACCTAATCTCTATTCAACTTTCGTAAGATTTAACTCACACAGATGTTAGAAGGAAAAAAAACATTAAATGCGGAATATCACCAATCTGTACCTTGATTTAGATTCCATCGGTTACTATCTTTTGATGCATTTCGATGCAGGTCGAAATAATCATGTTTTTCGTGAATTATTCTGTTTGGTATGATTAATTGGAAATCATTTTTTTATTCCCTTGTTCTGATCCATATCTTTTTGATATATAAGGTATATCTCTACCTTGAAAGTTGAGGCTGGACATATATAAAAAAAATGGATTAAGACAACATCTGCACATTTTTCCTTTTGTGTTTCATTATGTGACCATTACAATGACTACACCTAGATGTTTATTGATCATGACAGTATATATCATTTATTTGTAATAGCCCAGATCACTTGAGTTGACACTACTTGTTTGGGATATAGAATATGCACATAATTCCATGGGTTCTGAAAATTCCAACATGACGTTATTTCCTACATGAGAGGTTCTGGCATTGTCATCAGAAATAGGAATGAGAAAATTAAACAGACAATTCGTATGATATCCCGATAATAATAGTTTCTAATAGATTTAGTTCATGATATTGTATTTCGGGAAACTTTTGTAGAGCCTCCATCAATCAATACACTTAAAGATCTATGAGCTTATAATCTTGCAATGGTTTGACCGAGTGCAACTATCCGAACTCTAATAAAAATCTGAGTCCCATGATAGGCAATATTTATTGGTTCAAATTAATGAAAAGTAGGAGAAGAGAAGCAAACCTACTTCCAATAGGAATATTGAAATCATCGTCTTGGATTTAGATGTAACACTTCTTCCTAATTTGAAAATTCTTCTATGGAACTGGAAATAGGATTAGGCCATTTGATTTTGTTTCTTTAAAATATATAGCTAGGTCAAGAATTCTACTAGTAGATCATCTCTATGAATTAATTCTCTAGGTACATTACTAACTATAGACCCCTATTGACAAAAAGAAAGATATCTGTACAGTCAACTGCAAACAAAGATTGAGAAAGAGTTAGGTGTTCGAGAAAGTAAAGATGATTGGTAAATCAATAATAATTAAAAAATTTTATAGTGCCGGTCATGGTAGTCTTTACACCTGATCGTGCGAGAGCGCGGTGACTCTCAACTGGGCGGAAGATAGGAAGCTCAGTTAGGGCAGCGGCCGCCAAGTGCGCGAGTCTAGGATCCCAGTCTTTTACACGGTTTTACGTGAGCTCGCGGTGTTTTTACGCCTCGTTGGGATCCCGACTTTAGACCAGTTCCGCTGACTCTTGTTTTCGGATACCCAGGCGGGGGATCCTTGGTTTTTCAGTTTTACGTACGAGCTCGGTTGCCCGTACTAGTCGGGTTGTTTTCTAGAGCGACTTTTCCGGGAAGTCTCTCTCACCCGTCTCAGTGGCGTAGTTGGGGAGTAGACCTATCCCTCTATTGCACCGTCCTTCCAACTAGAGGGCGAGACGGAAGAGCCATTTGTAGACTTCTTCACCGCTTGAGTTTACTTCGCCAACAGACTTGGCGATTCTTTATCCAGATCATCCATATCTATATCTACATCATCTGGAGTTATATCTGAAACAATTGAAGTTAAGAATTGGAGAAGTTACAATCAAAAGTTGGGATTAGTAGGAAATGACTATTCTCTCTATCTAAGAATTTAAATAAATTAAGAGATCTTTCCAATCTCAACTTTTCCATTATCACTCACCAACGTGATCTCTGAAGAAAATGATATATATGCTTACACTCATGAATACTCAACTACTATATAAATATGTCATATGTGGGAAATGTTGGGTTATGGGGCAATCATATGAGACGCTTACAAATAGCCTAAAAACCTTTTTACTTACGCAAGTAGATGTAAACTTTACTTATTCTACCTTTCTACTTGCTTGCTTTTGCACATATTAAATGTCTATTTATTTTTATAAGTTTTTGGGAGGTACCAGCAATTGCTGACGCCTCTTCTTTCCTAAACGTGTTTTGGCAGGCAAACAGCCTGCTATTCAGTAGCCGTTCATGCTTCCAGGAGACAGGGTATACACCAGACGGTATGATTTATTTTGTCTTAGTTTTTGATTCACATCATAATGTAAATGCTATCTCTTTTGTATCACATTTTGGGATATATGAAGTAAACTGGAAGATCCTTGTACATGTTGTAAATTGATATGGAAATTAATGAAAAGGAATTCTGGTGCCATTTGTCTCTTTTATATTGTGGTTATGTTTTGGGATATGAATGTCATGTGAAAGTATAACTGCGCGAAAATTTTTCCATGTTTTTCTACGACTTGTGTGATCTCATGTGAATAGAATATTTCGAATTATGTCGTAAACGGGTACCCGGATCCTAAGGGGTTAACAATTTGGTATCAGAGCAGTGGTACCCCGATACGCACATTCGCGGTATTACAATTCCGATCGCGTTAAGTTCTCGGATAGCGACAGCCTTCCGACTTGTCGTGAGTCCGAGAAGGGAAATATGACATTCACATTCAATAACCGCAGATGTCACCAATTTCATTAATTTTCATATTATATCCCAAGAAGAGAAAAGCATTTATGATAAGTATCTGCCTATGGCATTCTTATGACTAATTATGGTTCTCATGCAGAGCCATGGCATCTCGACCCGGTCAGGAGACGGCTGACCAGTTGGCACGTATACTGACTGCCCTCACCGACCTCCAGCAGCAGCAGGCTGCCATGCGAGGTCAGCAGGAGCAGATTTTGGCTCAGCAGACTGAGATTGCCGACAGGCAGACAGATATAGAGATGAGGTTTGAGGACCTATTAGATTTCACGTACCATCCATCACAGGATGGGATACGGCAGGACCAACACCAGTCTGTTGAGGTAGAGCAACCTCATGCTGATGAGCCACTCGAGCATGTACCTGAGCATGGAGGAGATGATGCTGACTTTGACAAGGAGCAGGACCCTGTGGACTTAGCAGACGACGGTGCCCACGAGTATTCAGCTATTCACAGGCACCAGTCCATTTTCACATCCTACCAGCGCGCCAACATACCCTTGTTCGAGGGCACAGGTTCACCAGATGTTCCTGAGCAGTGGCTGAAGCGGGTGATGAAGGTGCTCAGGATGATTCGTGCGCCACGAGACACATGGCTATATTTCATGGAGTACTCACTTACAGACTTTGCTGAGAGATGGTGGGATGCCGTAGTATCTGAGTTAGGCCGAGAGCCTACATGGGATGATTTCGAGACGAAGTTTAGACCCCACTTCTTTTCTACGAAGTGGAAGGAGTCCCAGCGCCGACTTTTCGCAAAGCTTCGCTAGGGACAGATGACAGCCAGAGATTATTTTATCCGATACACAGAGCTGTCACGACATACACGAGCAGCTGGCGCATTTCCAGAGGAGAATCTGGAAAAGTTCAGTGGCGGCATGCGAGAGGAGGTACAAAAGAAGCTGGCTGGACTACACATCACATCCATCTCCGAGGCTACCGATGCTGCAGAGAAGTTCGAGGACATCAGAGGGAGACGTTTCGGGAGCTCGTCTGGAGCAGCGACTAGACCGCAACGACATTTTGGACCGATACGTAGACCGTTTCAGCAGCAGAGGTCAGACAGACGGTTCCGACCTACAGGTTCGTCCTTCACGGGCAGTGCTCGCTCTTCTCCATCGACTACTTTAGGAGGAGCACTTGTCGGACATGGCACAGAGTCCGCTCGACCATCTGGGTCGCAGCGAGCAGACAGACCACCAACCGAACCAGCTCGGAGCACAGACACAGCTACTCCACCTACCAGACCAGTCTGGTGTTACCGATGTCACGAGTGGGGACACTATCGCTCACAGTACCCACAGACTTCTGACGAGCCTCGCCCACAGCCACAGCCTTCACAGTCACAGCCTCAGTCACAGCGTTAAGGGAGTTTCCGTGGCAGGAACTCCAACTTTAGGCTACCGCAGAAGAGACAGACGCAGAGTGTGGCAGGTTCCAGTGCCGCACCAGCCAGGCAGGGGGAGATACACGCAGTTACTGAGGAGCAGGCACGTTCAGCGGCTACTGTAGTGAAAGGTATGGTCTCAGTCTTAGGCCGACCTTTCCATGTTCTATTTGATTCTGGTGCGACGCATTCTTTTCTTGCTTCGAGGCTACTTGTTTCTTTAGGTAGAGTCGCAGAGACTCTTTCTTCCCCATATCACATCCGAGGGCTAGGTGGCCAGTTGTTTGTCATTTCTCTGATAGTTAGGCACTTGCCCATACTGATTGGCGGACACGAGATGCTCGCAAATTGTCTACTTCTGCAGCTTGATGAGTTCGACTTGATTTTGAGAATGGATTGGTTATCCGGTCATCATGCACTTGTTGATTGCTTTAGGAAGATGGTTGTCTTCAGAATTCCAGATCTACCCGAGTTTACTTTTGAGGGTACTGTACATGACTCCACCATGGAGTACATTTCAGTGTTGCAAGCCCAGCGACTTGTTGATAAGGGTTGTGATTCATATCTTGCTTTTGTTCAGGAGGTATCTGATCAGGAGCCGATGACACATGATATCCGAGTAGTATCAGAATACCCTGACGTATTTCCTGATGAACTACAAGGACTACCTCTTGAGAGAGAGATCGAGTTCGAGATCACATTGTTACCAGATACACAGCCGATCTCTATGGCACCATATCGCATGGCACCAGCCGAGTTGAGGGAGCTAAAGGTGCAGTTACAGGAGTTACTTGATTTGGGATTTGTGAGGCTGAGCACTTCACCTTGGGGTGCTCCGGTTCTATTTGTCAAAAAGAAGGATGGATCCATGAGACTGTGCATCGATTACAGGCAGCTGAACAAGAGAACGGTGAAGAACCGTTATCCCTTGCCACGTATCGATGATTTGTTTGACCAGCTCCAGGGATCTTTGGTCTTCTCGAAGATCGATCTTCGCTCAGGCTACCATCAGCTGAGGATTCGCGAGTCGGGTATTTCGAAGACAGCCTTCAGGACTCGCTATGGACACTACGAGTTTGTGGTGATGCTGTTTGGGCTCACCAATGCACCTGCGGCTTTCATGAATATGATGAACAGGATCTTCCGTCCATACTTGGACAAGTTTGTAGTGGTGTTCATCGATGATGTGCTCATCTATTCACAGAATGAATGGAATCATGCGAATGATCTACGGATTGTTTTGGACACATTGCGAGAGCACAAGCTATATGCCAAGTTGACCAAGTGTGAGTTATGGTTATCCCATGTCTCATTTCTAGGGCATGTTATTTCTGGAGCAGGCATCGCAGTTGATCCTGCAAAGATAGATGCAGTTATATCTTGGGAGCAGCCCAAGACTGTCACACAGATTCGGAGTTTCCTTGGGCTAGCAGGTTATTACTGACGCTTTGTCAGCGGATTTTCACGCATTGTTCGCCCTCTGACACGACTGACGCAAAAGGGAGTCCCATTTATTTGGGACGATTCATGTGAGCAGGCCTTCCAGACACTGAAGAGAGGTTGACTACAACGCATATTCTCGCTCTTCCTTCAGGCACTCAGGACTATGCAGTCTACACAGATGCATCTGGAGAAGGTCTAGGAGCAGTGTTCATGCAGAGAGGACAGGTGATTGCTTACGCATCACGGCAGTTGAGGCCGCACGAGCGGAACTACCCCACACATGACTTGGAGTTGGCGGCAGTTGTCTTCGCCTTGAAGATCTGGCGCCACTACCTATATGGGGTGAATTTCGAGATCTTTACAGACCACAAGAGTCTGAAGTACATTTTTGATCAGAAGGAGCTGAACATGAGGCAGTGCAGATGGCTCGAGCTGCTGAAGGATTATGATTGCACGATCTCTTACCATCCTGGTAAGGGAAACGTGGTGGCTAATGCACTCAGCAGGAGAGCGCATGCTGATGGTACGGCGAACTGGCTATATACATGGGATACGCTTGCTGTTTTGACCGATTGGCATCCTCAGGAGAGCGCATCCATTTCTATCGCCGTGCCTCCACGATACAGCAGTCTTTGGGATCGTATTGTAGAGGGCCAGAAGACCGATCCTTGGATTCATGATAGATACATGTGCGCTGTCAAGGACGAAGTTGATGATTTTGTCGTAGCAGAGTCTATTTTATGGAAGGCAGGACGGGTCGTTGTACCCAATGACGAGCAGCTTCGTAGAGACATTCTCGATGAGGCACACAGTTCATGGTTATCTATCCATCCAGGCATTACGAAGATGTACCGTGATCTGCATCGACATTTCTGGTGGGATGGAATGAAGCGCGATGTGACGCTACATGTTAGCAGATGCATGACCTGTCAGATGGTCAAGGCTGAGCACAGGAGAACCAGGATTACTGCAGTCTCTCCCCATTCCCGAATAGAAGTGGGAGAGCATTTCTATGGATTTTGTCACAGGTCTGCCGAAGACACCGGGTGGCCATGATTCCATTTGGGTCGTTGTTGAAAGGTTGGCCAAGTCAGCCCATTTTATACCTGTCAACACGACTTACACTCCTTCCAGATTGGCCAAGCTCTATGTGCAGAACATCATCAGACTGCATGGTATACCACGAGAGGTGTTGTCTGACAGGGATTCGAGATTTACATCTCATTATTGGCATCAGTTCATGTCAGCGTTACAGACAGAGCTGAAGATGAGTTCTGCATACTATCCACAGACAGACGGGCAGAGTGAGCGCACCATTCAGACGCTTGAGGATCTACTTCGCGCATGCACTTTGGAGTGGAAAGGGTCCTAGAAGGACCATTTGCCTTTGGTGGAATTCACGTACAACAACAGCTATCACTCCAGTATTGGCATGGCACCATTCGAAGCCCTATACGGGCGGAGATGCCTCACACCTCTCAGTTGGCGTGAGGTAGGCGATCATGCTTTATATTCCGTAGATCTCTTAGAGGAGACTGCGAGAGCTGTTGATCTTGTGAGACGAAGGCTTCTGACGGCACAGAGTCGCCAGAAGAGCTATGCGGATCGTCGGAGGAAAGACATTGATACCAAAAATGTGAACCCCCGAGGATCCGAGTACCCGTTAATCACACATTTGCACTATTATTCACATGAGATCGCAGAAGTTACAGAAAAGCAGGGAAATTTTTCGCGTTGTAATAATTTCATCTGACATTCACATCCATATTTATAACCACAAGCTAATGGAACAATTGGCACCAAAATCTCATTTCATTAATTTCCATATGATTTTACAACATGTACAATGTCTGTCAGTACATACACGACATCCCAAAAATTTGACTGAAGAGAAGAAGCATTTTACAATATCAATTGAACTAAAAACTGTAACAAAAACCCCATACCGTCTAGTATAGACCTTGTCTCCTGGAACCATGTATAGCTATTAAACAACAGACTGTTTTCCTGGCACAAATACGGTCAACTTTATGTATGTTAAATAAAAGAAACTTTGGTTAAAAAAATATTATTATTATATTTTCTGCTGAACAGTAGCAGGAGCATGCTACGGCAGATTTTTTTTAAAAGCTCACTCTTCTCCACTTGGCCACTTGTTTCCCCATTTGGCAACATCAAGAGGACCCTCTCTTGCTATATAAACCATTTCCCTCTCTTCCATCTCTACCTATTCTCCTCCAACCCTTTACAGTCGTACTCTATTTATATTTCAAACCCCAAATCCATCTTCCAAATTCCAGAAATAGCTCCAGCTTTTCTTTTTCCTTTGGTCTACTGCTACAGCCTTCTCTTGTGATTGTGTTGCTTCAAGATCAACAAGTGCTGGGACTGCAACCTCCATTTACATCCAAGGGAGGTACTGCTACTTGCTACCAAAGATCCCACTGTATGCATGTAGATCTTCAAAATTTAAAGATCTAATTAAAGGTACAATCCCTTCTTCCACTCTTCTTGCTGCCATACATGTTATCTCACACAATTCAGATCTATTTTCTTCTCCTTCTTCACTTGTTATAAGATCACACAACATTTCTAACTATTATTAAACATGTTATCGATATCCAAATCAATAGGTTGGATTGATTTCTACAGAAATCTGGAAAAAAAATATATAATAAATATATCAAATCTAAAATTTAATCCTCTGCTCAATTTAAAAAAAATCTTTTGGATTAAACTTCTAGTTATTTGATAAAGTTGTATGAAACCAGGGAATATTGTGATCATCAAATGCACATTTGTACATTGTTTGAATGATTTGCTGGACATGGTTATGGTTTCCTTTATATTCAATTGTTCTCTATCGTTACACTTCAATCTTGTCTTGAGCATTCACGACATTTTGGTGCATTAAAGTAATTACCTCTCATGCTGATATGACCATGCTTCTCATAATACTTGCCTCTAAGATGATGTTTAAAAATTTTGTAAGGCCCACAGGATCTTATAATTGACATCTTTAGCATGTATATTCTGGTTCTAATCTTAAACCATACTTAATAATTAGTTTATTAAAACCAATAAAATAACACTGAAATGATCATGTAACCTTGCTTAATTTAGAAGCATGGGCTAGAGATGGTGAATACCGACAGGCGAACAACTGCATATCTTTAATGTTAAACCTGGTTGATTCAATGAAGAGTATAAAGCCAAAAGTAAAGTTGTGATTTACAGAAAACTCAGAAAAGTAAGGTTGTGATTTACAGAAAATTTAGAAAATAAGGATGAGAAGACTCATAGGTTTGATATTATATGGAAAACAAGTCATGATGATCTACTTCCAGTCTTTGGAAGATAAAAAATTTGGAAGATAAAAAGGTTAAGTATTGGGGCTCATATGCTTGCGCAACCTTAAATTAAGTCGGGTGGGATCAACAAAAACCGTAACATCAAATGACTGAATCGAGCAGATGTTTTAAAAAAAAATCCGATTGGAAATGTTTTGTATCGTTCCGAGATAGGACTAAATGATGTATATATTATATATGGCCAACTTTCTTTTGATTAAGCACATAAGTAGCAAAAACTTCATATAAAAATAAATCTGGGTCCATTCACACCATTAAATAGTCATCACAACTTCAAATTATAAATACAACACATAGACAATTATTGTAATACAGTGTGCTACAAGATTGAAAAAAAAACAGTGATATAATGGAACGGGAAGAAGAGAAGTACAGATCTACGAGTCTTAATGACTTAATAGTTATATGCATAATTATAATCCAGAAAGGGGATTCAAAACCCCATACTATAGGAATAGGATTAGGGTGTAAGGTAGTCTCATATTAAAAACTCATGAAATTTTTAGGGGATAATAAGAGACCAAAATTTAAAGAGCTTAGGGCTTCCAGCATTTTGGGGGGTTACATTGTTTAATCGGGTTGAACTTAAAGAATCATTGGAATCAAGTATTCTGTTAGAAGATCATTTGATTAGTATACCTAATTGGCCTATTAATGGATGATAACACATATATATGGCTTGAGGAGCATCGGTGAGAATAAATAGTGCCGGTCATGGTGATCTTTACACCTGACCGTGCGAGGGCGCGATGACCCTCAACTGGGCGGGAGAAAGGAATGCCCAGTTAGGGCAGCGGCCGCCAAGTGCGCGGGTCTAGGATCCCAATCCCCCTTCGGTTTTTACGCGAGCTCGCAGTGTTTTTACGCCTCGTTGGGATCCCGACTTTAGACCAGTTCTGCTGACCCTTTGTATTAGGATACCCAGGCGGGGGATCCTCGGTTTTCAGTTTTCGTACGAGCTCGGTTGCCCGTTACCGGTCGGGCTGTTTTTCTAGAGTGACTTTTCCGGGAAGTCCCTCTCACCCGTCTCAGTGGCGTAGTTGGGGAGTAGACCTATCCCTCTATTGGACCGTCCTTTCAACTAGAGGGCGAGACGGAAGAGCCTTTTGCTGGCTTCTTCACCGCTTGAGTTTTCCTTTCGCCAACAGACTTGGCGATTCTACATCCAGATCATCCATATCTACATCTATATCATCGAGAGTTACATCAGAGAGAGAGTTACAGTCAAGGTTTGGAGGAAATCACAATTAAAATTGAGATGATTAGAAGTGACTATAAGTTGTTTTGAAATCCCTATAAAGATCACAGTTTAATTGAGTAAATGGAAGTAACTATAATCTGAATTCGAAATCTTAATAAGCTAGTGGACGTGTTGGGAACTTAGTTAGGATGCATTATACTACACCGCATGCCTATGGAGGCACCCCAACCCTAAGACTTTTCCCAAGTCTTAGAGTCATAGTGTGAGATTTCACACGAACCAAGACCACAGACTATCCACTGGACTTAAGAATTTAATAAATCATTATATCTTCTTATCTCATCTTTCCCATCATCAAAATCCACAAATATGATCTCTAAGTAATATGAGAATAAAATATACTTACTTATGATCAATTAGTTACAATATAAATATGCGTATGTGGGAAATGTTGGGATAATGGCTAATCATGAGAGGTGCTTACTAGAAATTTGGAAACCTTTTACATTTGCAAGTAGAAATAAAATTAAATTGAGTTATTCCACCTTTCTACTTGTTACTTTTGAACATATTAAATCATTGTTTATGTTTATAAGTTTTTGGGAGGTACCAACGCCTGCTGACGCCTCTTCTTTCCTAACATGTTTGGCAGGCAAACAGTCTGCTATTTATTAGCTATACATGGTTCCAGGAGACAAGGTCTATACCAGACGGTATGTAGTCTTTGCTACAGTTTTTAGTTCAATTGAAATTGTAAAATGCTTCTTCTCTTTAGTCAAATTTTTGGGATGTTCTATGTACTGTCAAACATTGTATATGTTGTAAAATCATATGGAAATTAATGAAATGAGATTTTGGTGCCAATTGTTCTATTAGCTTGTGGTTATAAATATGGATGTGAATGTCAGATGAAATTATAAAAAAAAGAAAAATTTCCCTGCGATCTCTCGTGAATGGAATATTGCGAAATGTGTCGTAAACGGGTACTCGGATCCACGGGGGTCTACAGCGACAGGACCTTCGAATCGTGAGAACGATTCAATATCCATGCTCTGATACCAATTGATGCAGAATAGAAAATTTGGCGCCGGCGGAAAATAAATTTATGATGGTGGTATTTTATTTGGTAAAAGAAGTTGGAGGGATTGAGAAGAGATGGCGCGCAGGTTGCGCGAGATTCGAGGGAGAAGAAATGAGCATATCGCGTGGGAGAAGGAGAAGGGGGAGGAGAGAGAGAGATAAATCTCAATATTTCATATATTCCGACATGCTTAACACAATAGCCTATCATCCCTTTATATAGGAGGGATGAGGTTACAAAAATAGAAACTCAAATTCAAATTCAAACTAATTATCCTAATTTGACTCTAACCGACTAACTAACAAATTTTGAAATTCAAATTAAACTAACTACTTTTGAGATCACATGCGATCTCTTTTATTTAAATAAAATTACGACGACTCAAAATAAACGTAAATAAAATTACGGATAAAATTAAATAAATGCAGCCCTATATTTCCATTTCACGATGCATCATCCTACGTGCTCAGATCTCACTGCATAGATGTTTCAGCAGCACACAGACCTCAGTGTCTCCAGCTCCTATGTAATAGAGGGTCGCCACGAGAGAGTTATGATTGGTATTTTGGATCCCACAGCAATACCGTCGGCAGTGGACACAAGTAGCATGATAAACTTTTGTTCTGGTCAAATCGTCAGGCAGGACGAGGCCACCTTTGTATTATGGTCACATGTTGATTCAAGCACGGATGGAAGATTTTGTCAAACTAAATTCTCCGTCCCTAATTGGTTCTTTTAATTCAGTTGTCAATTTTTATTTCTGTTAAACAAATTGAGATTGATTAGCTTCTCAACATTTAGGGTATTTTTTGTTAAGAGATAGTTTAGGTGTCAATCATTGTTTTTGATTGAATTTTAATTTTATTCTCTAACTAATATGTAATTCAACATTCCAGTATAGAGGGGCTAGTAGACTATTGTTTAGAGATAAGTTATGTTATGAATTGAATATTGAGTTTTGATTTTGGAGTGCTCCTTCACCATTATCTTCCCTCCCCCTCTATTTTCTAGGGCTCATCTTCTCAACTTTGGGTTCAACCTTGCCCGTGAGCCTCGTCAAGTTCTTATTTCTCTCGGCATCACGTCCCTGATTCCTGACTATATCAAGTGGTATCAGAACATGGAAATCGAATCATTCTCGCGATTCAACAATCATGTCCTTTTTTGAGAACAAAATCCGAGTTCAGTCACCTAAGATGTGTGTCGTATTCAAAGCAGAAAAGTAGAAGACTTATCTCCAAGCAATGGCTGGATAACATCTACATACAAGTGCATTCGATAAGAAGTCTGAAATTCCCACGAAACACATCTTCATCATTGTTGTCCAAACCGCATCAACACCTTCCCTTGCGGTTCCCGTAGTCATCAACAAACCACCCGTCAAATTCGATTATCAACACATTGGGAATAACTACAATGCAGAGAAGACATTTGACAATGTCCATTACAACAAACATACAAGAAGAAAAGGAAGACGATAGCATCTGCAATACAAGCTTAGTGAATAAGGAGTCTGAAATCCCCAGGGAACTCACTCCACCATTGTCCAAATCACATCAACGCCTTCCTTTGTGGTTCAAGCGGTCATCAACCAATCACCCCACATATTCGATTATCAATACCTTGGATATCCCTACGATGCAAAGAAAACATTTGACAATGTATCAGAGTGTGGGGGAGCATTAGGATGTGAGGAGTTGTTGATGTTGACACCTTCATTGTATGCAGTGCAACCCCTACCAATGCCCTACCCTCTACTTCGATTGTTAGGTTCTTGGCGCCTACAACCATTGCCACCCATGTGGGCAAGATCGAATGGCGAATACCAAAGCTCTAGCTTGATATGCAACCATGCGCGGTGTCGCCATGCAAGGTGTTGCAACCTCCTTTATCATAGTATGTTTCATGAGCACCACCATCAACTATCGGACCCGCACTACCTTCGTCGGACCGAGCAATGCCATTGACGTTTGAGCAACACTCAACCTCAATGTTGCCTCCCTCCCCTCACCTTGTTGTTGCATTGTTGGAGCAGCTGACAACACCGCAAAGGCCACACCAGACACCATAAGGCATGCCTGCATGATCCACTACACTGACGAGCGCATGTGCCCAACAAAGCCTTGTTGTCGTCAATGTTGGTCGGAAGGAGAAAAAACCTAATGATGATTGAGAGGCTCTTTCAAATGAGAACCATATCACTAAAACTAGGGATGTTTACGATTCACATACCCAACACATTCGTTCGTAACTCACCCCGACCCATCATTACAAGGTCAAGGGTCGACCTGCCCTGTTCCAATCAATACCACGTTTGAACAGGTATCGAATTATTTAGATGGGTCACGGGTACCTGTGGATACCCATGGAACATAATGTACGGTGCAACTCCTTTTATTATGTTCAACCTAACAAACCCGAACTCATCATAAGAGCTCTTCGCACTTATTTATATAGTATCTAGTACGGGATGACATTGATCATGCTTTCCCTAGCCAGGGTATTGAAAGTCTATTCTCATTGTTGCATTGTTGGAGCATCTGACAACATTACAAAGGCCACACCAAACACTATAAGGCACGTATGCATGATCCAGTGCACTAACGAGCGCACATGCCTAGCAAAGCCATGTTGTCATTGTTAGTGGGAAGGAGAAAAGGCCCTAACAATGGTTGATAGGCTCTCCCAAATGAGAAACATATCCCTAAACTACGGGTGCTCATGGATCGCATGTCCGACCCATTCGTTTGTAACTCATCCCGACCCATCATTATAGGGTCATGGGTCGACCCACCCTGTTCCATTCAGTACTACGTTTTAACGGTATCGAATTATTTGAACGGGCCACAGGTAACTGTGGATACCCATGGAACATAATGTACGGTGCAACTCCATCTATTATGTTCAGTCTAACAAACCCGAACTCATTATAGGAGCTCTTCGCACTTGTTCATATAGGCTCTAGTGCAGGATGACGTTGATCTTGCTTTCTCTAGCCAGGGTCTCAAAAGTCTCTTTTTCCCCCTAATATATAATAGGACATATGGTTCTCTAATTTAGACTGCATCAAATCTGGTTGTTATGCCCCATCCCTCACCGCATGTTGTCCTCACCCTCTCGCTCACCTACCAATGCTCCAATCCCCTTTTGCTCTCCTTCACATGCTTCTAAGACTCAAAGTTACTTTAAGCATACATACAAGCTCGTTGAAATCTCTAAAAAATACCCTTGAAAGTCAAATATCTAAGTTTGCTTCCTCTTCCTTCTCCTTTCCTCAAAAACTGATGACCTCACTCTAAACCCAATACTAAACTATTGGAAGGGCAGGAAAGTGAGAGCCTAGTGAAAGTTCTAGTACAGGAAAGTAGACTTGGGCCTATATAAAACATCTCATACAGCTTGTGAGCTGACTCCGTTAGAGAGAAATTCCTAAGTAGTACCTTGGATATACTTTTTTTAGATGAACCTTGGATTTACTTAAATCTCTAAGTACTTCAACATGCGACACCGGTTAATGTTTTTTTACCTAGGAACCACAGTCGTATCGCATCTTCGATATGCGCTATTTGTAGCGCACGTCAAATATGCGATATCCGTCCCCAATATACCCAGCATTCATCAAAACCCTCCCCCACGCGTTCGAGTGTTTGGCCGCCCGACTCCGTTCCCGTTCCCTTGCGCGACTTCGGCCTCCTCCTCTCCGCCAAAGCCTCTTTTTGACAACCATGAACCCCGCCAAGACACCCTTTTCCGTGTCTCTCTCCTGCATCACCGCCCTAGCAGTCACCGCCTCTCACTAGCATGCACTCTCCATTGCATCTAGAGAGGTTTGGTAAAAAAATTGTTTTTAGATTTATGATATGTAATATACGTATTTCTCTTCATTTCATGATTGTATAATTTTGACTTGTACGTTGCGTCACATATTAGGTCGGAATGGAGTCGATATATTGTATGTTTCATTTGAAGGATACAAGTATTGGTTCTTCGACGACTAATGTACGTGGGTTTGGATTAATGCCTAATACGACATTCGATCAGATGTTGAACTTAATATACCGTAAGTTCAACCTGGATGTGAATAATAAAAAAATGCAACTACTACATCACATCCCTCGGGGCGTAGGCGAAGAGCCATCGTTTCCGTGTATCGTCGATGATGATGATGATGATGATGATGTGCAAGGAGTTTTTGTGTATGTCGGACCATTGGGAAATCGATGCCTACCAACATTATTATTGAAACTGTCGGTGGGCGAAGTCCCCAATGTTGTTGACGTGGACTATCGCCTTGCTCCTGAACCCTCTGTTGTCACTAACACAGGACCCTCCGTTGTCACTAGCACTGATGTGCCTATAACGCAGCCATGCACAGATCAAGAATGGCGCATGAGTGGCGCTTTGCTGAGAGAGGTTAATCATGCTTTAGATGACTTCATCCCTTGGGGAACCGATGATGATCTGGAAGAGGATAGTGATGAAGATGTTGAAGATAATGTCGTAAACGAGGAAATTCGAGCCGATGAACAAAGCACGCAACAGATTGTACCCCGTTTACCTTTTTTTGGGGTGAGAGGATCCGATACTCATTCAACCTATGAGGATGACATTCGAAAGAAGTCTGGACTTGATGGCGTCGTTGATGAAATACGCAAGGGCAAAACCTTGTATAAACCCTACAGTTAATCAGGATCATCCTCAATTAGACTACAAATTCATGTCTAGATCACTTTTATCTCTGGTGAGGGATGAACCTAATGTTCAGGTGTCGAGTTGTAGAGCTCACATCCACGAGATGTACAACTATTAAGTTTATAATGAAATAGATATTAGAGATGTAATTCGACATAATACATGTTCATTTTGTGGTATACTAGGTCACATAAAATGTGGTTTTCCAAATAAAACGACAAGGGATTCTCAAGCATCCACATCTAATGCACAACAATCGGAAAGGAACAAAAATAAATGTGGTACTTGTGGAGGCGAAAGTCACAACATATGTCCTGGTTTGAGTAAGTTTGCTTTTTCTTCCTCTTAATTGACAACGTATTTAATATTCGAGGAAAAAAATGGGAGCGAGTGGGAGCGGGTCTCTGGAGGGCGGTGCTCGTGCGAGTGACTCGAAGGCTTCTTCCGGTGGGTCGAGGGCGGTGCATGTCGGCTCGGAGGTTCATGTCAATGGTGCGAGGGTGGCGACCAGCAGTTCGGAGGGTGCGGCTGACGCTTCGCTGGGCGTGGACGTTGTCTCCACCCATGCAGCCTCGTCGGGGGGCTGGAGGACGGTTACTCATCGTAAGGCTGGGAAGTGGTGCTTCAGGTGCGGGGAGCGAGGTCATATTGCCTCTGCTTGCCCTCAACCACCTCGTTGTTTTGCATGCGGGGATTCAGGTCATCGTCGTGCTTCCTGTGGGTGGCTTCGTCAGCGCGGTATCTTTAGGTCGAGGAGACCTTCCTTCTCGGTGCGTGCGGTGGTGGACCCTCCTCCCCATCCCTACATCCGGGGGCGGTCGTTCGCTCAGGTGGTGGCTCCTTCTCCGCCTTCACTTCCCCTCGGGGTGACGGCGGGGACTTCTGGCCTCTTGGATGGTGCGTCAAATGTTATCGGTGATCGCTCGGCGGTGGCATCGGGCGGTGGGCCCTCCTCTGTTCTTATAGGGGTCGCTCGTCACCCGGTTGTTGGCTGGGAGGCGGTGAAGGAGATGGTTCTGCGCGTGCTTGGCAACTCCTTCCTTGGGGACTTCTGCTTGCTGGACGCATCCCATTGCTGCCTTCGTGGTCTCTCCCCTCAGCTCCGGGATTTCATGCTCTCTCATGGCTCTAATGATGCGGTCTTCTGGCGTCGTCCGCGGGTGGCTGATGGTGTTTCGCTTTCGACAGAGGTGTGTTTGGCTTCCATCTCGGGGGTTCCGTTTCTCTCAAGATCCATTCCTGTGCTCAACAAGGCTTTCCACCGGTGGGGGTCGATCCTCTCCATCTTCGATGACGGCCTCTCCCCAGGGGCCGACTGGCAGTCGGTGAAGGTGTTATTCGAGTGCTCTCCGGCCTTCCTCCGCGAGTCCAATGAGCGTTCCGTCTTTGGCTCTCTCAAGATTGGCTCCTGGAGCTTTCGTCCGGTCCTCACTATCCTCCCGCCTCCTTCATCGGACTCGGATGCTCAGTCGCTGCATGAAGACCTTCCTCCGCCTCCCGCGGCGGATGTCGTGCTGCCGGAACCCGTTGCTGCTTCGTCTCCCACGATCCACGTGGCACGTGACGCTTCACCTTCTGGTTGCCCCGTGGCACGTGGCGTTTCACCTTCTGGCTGCCACGTGGACTCGCAGCCGTTTCTCTCCGTGGAGACGCCGCCCCCTAATGATGTTGGTACCTGTTCCGAGACGCCTCTTCGGTTCTCTCGTCTGACACGCGAATCTTCGTTCTCTGCGGAGAGGGAGGGGGTCGAGAACGATTCGCCTTCTTTTTTTATTAGATTCGGTTCCTCGCCTGTGGTTCGGGTCGGTTGTTCGGACCCCATCGCGGATCCTTCTCGGTTTCGGAGCGACAACTCCTCCTTGGGCGGATCGTGGTCGCGGTTGTCAGGTTCGGGGTCTCGCTTGCCCCGCCAAGCCCCTTTGGTATTTCATGTTGAGCCCCTTCGGTTGCATGCTTGCTCCACGGTGTTGATCTCGACTCCGCCTCGCCTCCCCCCTATCTCCTCTCTGGCTCTCTCTCCTCATGTATCGGGAGCCCTCCCTACGGATGCAGGGACGGCTTCCTCCTTCAGGCGATATGGGTCCACGTACTCCAGGCGATGCTACTCCAACTCGCAAGCTTTGGTTTCTTCATGCACGACTCTTCGCCAGGCTGTGGCGGACGCTGCGGGCGTGCGTGCCATTCCAGCTGGCGCGAATCCTTCGGACGAACAGGTGGAGGGGACGGCTCCTCCGGGGTCGGTTGCTTCCGATTGATATTGGTGATTTGCGTGTGGCGTCTGCTTGCTCGGGCCGTTCTTCTTGTTTTTTTAATGAAGCTCCTGTCTTGGAATGTTCGTGGCTTGGGTGACGTGGTAAAACGGCGAACTATGGGCTCCCGGCTCTTGGAATGGGAGTGTGATGTTGCATGTATTCAAGAAACTAAGCTCGCAACTCTTGACGATTATTCTTGGCGTTCCTTTGGTGCTGGCTCCTTCTCTGAATACCGTGCGATTAATGCGGTTGGTGCTGCGGGAGGTTTGTTGATTACGTGGCAGCCACGTTTGTTCTCGTTTAGATCCATGCTCGCAGGACGTCATGTTCTCTCGGTTGTGCTGGATAACGTCCGTTCGGGATCCCCGCTCGCTATCTCCTGTGTCTACGCTCCTTCGTGCCACGTTCTGCGACGGGAAGTTTGGGATGACCTTCGTACTGCGAACGAAACCTTCTCTTCGATTCCATGGATTATTGACGGGGACTTCAACGTTACCATTGACACCTCTGATCGCCCTCGTGGTCGGGGTGGTCGTGATCCGGACTCTCAGGATTTTCGAGATCTAATTCATGACTTGGCGCTTACTAGTTTGGTTCCGAATGATATCTCCTACACGTGGCGGAATACCTCCTCTAGGTCCAGGATTGACCGTTTTCTTGGTAATGGTGTGGCTATGGACTCGTTCCCTCTCTTCTGCTCTGTTGGCTCTCGTCCACGTGCCTTCTCGGACCACTCGCCTATTATTTGGGATGACGGATCTGGCCTTGCTCCTCGTGGCCTCTTTCGATATGAAAAAAGCTGGCTTCTGGAACCATCTTTTAAAGACATTGTTACGAACCACTGGAACCACTATCCGGCCTCGGGATCGGCGGCGGCAATTTTATCTTAGAAGTTATCCTCCCTCCGTCGGGTGCTTGTTGATTTCAAAGCTACCCTTAGGCACTCGCGCAAGGCTATTCGTTCCGAGGCTGAGAATATTATCATGCACCTGGACTCCTTGGAGAACGATCGTGAACTTTCTGTGGGTGAGCTTCTTGACCGCTCGAATGCTATTACTCGGGTTCAGGCTGAGGACAAAAAGCGTTGTATTGAATGGCGCCAAAGATCTAAGGTTAAATGGCTCAAGGAGGGCGACGCCAACACTTCCTTCTTTCATCGGGCGGCTAGCAACCGGCGTCGATTAAATTTTATTAGGAATATCTCCATCAATGACCAAGTGCTTTCGGATGATCGTGCGATGGGTAATGCCATCACGGAGCAATTCCGTCGTTCTTCTTCTGCCCTTCCCCCTCGGCGATGGCGTTGGCTCGGGGAGGGGGTCCCCCGGGTCTCGGACGCTGACTGCTCTCTTCTCACTCGGCCTATTTCCTTGGCTGAGCTTAAGTCCGCTGTGTGGAGCCTGAATGGGGATTCTTCCCCGGTCCGGATGGTTTTCCCGTCTCTTTCTACAAGGATTTTTGGGAGGTGGTCTCGGGGGACGTCCTCGCGGTGGCTTCTGATTTCTGCGCGGGTAACCATGGCTTCGATCGTATCAACAGGGCGCACATCGTTCTTATTCCGAAGAAATCTCCCGCTCTTCACCTTGACGATTTCCGCCCTATCGCCGTCTCCAACGCTATCTATCTCATTATCGCTAAAACGTTGGCCAACCGTTTATCGCCGATCCTGAACGGCCTCACCTCACCGGTTCAAGGTGCGTTTATTAAAGGTCGACATATTGCGGATTGTATCCTTGTGGCCTCGGAAATTGTGGCCGATTGGAAGAGAGAGAAAAAGAAAGGTATCCTATGGAAGATCGACTTCTCCAAAGCGTACGATTCGATTGACTGGCGATTCTTATGGTCTGTTCTTCATCGGCGGGGCTTCCCAAATGCATGGATCTCTTGGATGCGCAGATGTATTTCCACGGTCTCTCTTTCCGTGCTCGTCAACGGCCGGCCGGCTGGCGGTCTCTTCCAGCCTCGTAGGGGGGTGCGCCAGGGATGTCCTTTAGCCCCTATGCTCTTTGTTCTTGCCTCGGATGTCTTGCCTCGGATGGTGCAAGGTGTCATTGATGCTGGCCTCACTGCGGGATTTCGGAAGGAAGGTTTATGTGTGCCTATTATTCAATTCGCGGACGACACCATTTGCTTCATTGAAGGGAACTCCGACGCGGTGGCTGGGATGGCGCATACGATCTCCCTTTTCGGTGATCTTTCGGGAATGACGATTAATCTTGACAAATGCTGTATGGTGCCTTTTGGTTTGTCGGCGCCTGAGGAGGCCGACTGCAGTCGTATCCTTGGCTCGCGGATTGGGGAGCTCCCTCTCCCTTACCTCGGTGTTCCTCTTTCGATTGGACGGAACCGCCTTAATGACTGGAGGGTGATCTTGGAGCGGGTTGAATCACGCTTGGCTGGATGGAAGGCTTCCTTGCTTTCCCGGGGCGGTCGCCTTGTTCTTCTGAAGTCGGTTCTCTCTGCAATTCCCATCTACTTCCTTTCGGTTCGAAAGTTGCCGGTGGGTGTTCGGGTACGTTTGGAAAAGTGCATGCGAAGATTTTTGTGGGGGCGGGCGGACGGCAGCGGCAGAGGGATTCATTTGGTTGCATGGGATGTGGTTACTCGGCCCAAGAAATTGGGCGGCCTTGGCGTTCGCTCCTTGGATCGGGTGAATGAGGCCCTGCTCTTGAAATGGGTGATTAAGATATGGGGCAAGGATGATTCCTTCTTTAGCAACGTGCTGCGTGCGATTTTGGGTGAGGACTGGAACTCCTTCATGCGCGGGAGCCGCCCTGTTCACTCTTCCCCCTTTTGGCGCTACATCTTTGATATTTATCAAAAGAATTGCTCTTTGTTCTCTCCGGTGCTGGGATCGGGTTCTATTTTCAAATTCTGGCTGGACGACTGGACGGGGTGTGGCGCATTCCGGTCTCGCTTCCCGCGGCTTTTCTCCTTGGCGTCTAACCGCCTGGCCACCATTGCCAACTACTGGCTCAACGACGGTTGGTGCCCCACCTTCTCGGGGTTCCTTTCGGACCAACGCGCCAACGACCTGGCCTCCCTGCTGGAGGCTCTTTCCTCTTCCACCTCCCCCTCTGGCGGGAGGGACCACTAGGCTTGGAGGGATGCTCCGTTCTCCTCTCGCAAGGCCTTCTTTGCTTTGCTTCCGACTCCTCCTCCCCTGGATGCTTCCTTGGTTCGTGACTGTGCTCTCTTTTGGGGGCTCCGCCTGCCCTCTAGGATCACCTTCTTCTTCTGGGTTTTTCGGCATAGGAGGCTGATGACTCGTGACCGGTGTGCTTCCTTCCTACACACTCCAAGCATGCTGTGCCAGCTCTGTGGGGTGTCTGATGAATCGGCTGACCACCTGTTCTTCCTTTGTTCATCGGTGTCTCGGGTTTGGGACGAGGTTGCTTGGGCTCGCGCGCCGATACGGAAGACTTCTGCAATATCCTTTGGGCCAACAGAAGGAGACCCCGCTCGCATCTGCTGGGCCCTTTGGCGCGCCTTTGGTCGATCTGGAGGGCTCGCAACGACTCCATTTTCTCGGGCGCGCGCTTCTACGAGGAGAATGTCACTTCCGCGGCTACCTTGCTAATTACTGATTGGTCTAGCTAGTTAGGCCTCGGGGCCGGTTGTCGCATTCCTTGTTTTTAACTTTGGTCTCTCCTTCTTCCTCCCTTCTTCCCCCACTCACGTTGTAAGTATCTCGTTCTTTTTAATAAATTATACTGGGGTGAACACCATCGAGTGTCTCCCCCTTCTTTGAGCTTTCAAAAAAAACGTATTTAATATTCTTTTAGTTGATTGATGAATATATATATATATACTAACTTTCAATTTTTTAAGTGCAGATGGACCTCGGTCCACTTGACCCATCTGTTTTGAGTCAACAAGAGCGGCATCGTTCTCGTCGTGTTTGGGCGGGCGATGTAAGACATTTAAAATCGTTTTTCTTTCCTCGTTATGTTTATAACATTTAACTTGTAGGCATCTTCGTGGTTGCATTGTCGACATCGGGAGACACATGTACGCCGCATTCCTTTGGATGATCGCCTACAGCCTTATGTAGCTCAAGCAGGTTTTGGGTGCATATCGGAACTGGAATTTATCACTTGATTGGCATTTAGTGACAGCTTTGGTGGAGCGCTGGAGACCTGAAACACATACTTTTCACATTGCTAGTGGGAAGATGTCTATCACGGTGTAGGACGTCGCCTTCATCTTGGGGTTAAGAATTGATGGACCTGTGGTTACAGGAGAGACCACACCCGCAGCTACGTGGGTTGATTCATGCGAGCAGCTTCTGGGTGGCATGCCTCTTCCTTCTGAGATCGTTGGCAGCAGGGTATTAGCGAGCTGGTTATTCACACATTTCGCAGAATTGCCACCAGATGCTGAGGAGGTGGTCTAACAAAGGCATGCTCGTGCATACATTCTACAGTTACTGGGTGGTGTGTTATTCACGGACAAGTCGGGGTCATTGGTTTCCCTTATTGCGCTTCCACATTTGCAAGATCTAAAATACTCCGGGATGTTGAGCTGGGGATCCGCGGTACTTGCATATCTATACAGGCATCTCTGTTTAGCGATGGATATGGCGACCGAGGAAATTGGAGGCTCGGTCATATTACTTCAGCTGTGGGCATGGGAACATTTTCCACACATTGCTCCTATGATTAGAGAATCAAGACAGTAGCACGGGCGTCCGTTAGGAGTTCGTTGGGCAGCGGCGTTCGCGCATCGTTGACAGCCAACCCACGTCGTGAGACCATACCGCGACGCTTTCAACATGCAATCATCGGAGCAGGTAAATATGCATCTACACATTACTTCAATTTCTGAAAAAACAGCCATTAAATTACATATCAATTTCACGTGCAGGTATTGTGAATGTTGTATAATGATGACATCCTTGCACATTTACCTGCCTACTGTCTTGAGGGAGAAAGCATTTGGAGGGCAAGTGTACCATTGATATATTTCCACATTGTGGAATATTATTTCCCGGACCGATTTCTTCGTCAATTTGGCGGCCGCCAAGACATTCCTAGCCCTTGTTTTACCTTCACGGACCTCCACGCCATCGACTTGAGGGGAAGGGTACATGTTGATTGGAGGTCCAAACATTGGGTGCAGATAAGAGAGTGGGATGATCGGGCGTATAGAGTTGTTGCTCTCGACAAATCCAATGGGATCTTCGCGACTCCAACCTACGTAGATTGGTATAGGATGATTACGAGAAGATTTGTTGGTCGATTAGGAGCAACTTTGGCAAGCAACGTAAGTACCCTGATCAACTTTGTTTTAATTTGCTCCAGGAAGTATCCGTAAAATTAACCACTATGTATTATTCTTTTTGATGCAGCTCGCTAGGTGGGGACGCATATACGATACCGGACACTAGAAGTGTCAGGAGATTGCGGTACAAGCAAAGGCAAAAATGAAGTAATGGTTGGCATTCCAATTTGCAGATGCACTCATGATACACGAGGAGCATGTTGACCACGCTCAGGCAGAGGCTAGGCGAGGAAGGGTTAGAGGGAGAGGAAGAGGTAGGGGAAGAGCGCTGAATCGCTAGACGTACCTGTGGACGAGGAAGACGCAGAGGCAGATGAAGATCTTGCATCCACCGAATTGGAGAACCAATTCGTCACACCAGTTGTCGAGCGACCACGTGATGACATGCCAACACCGCGGGCATCGATGAGGCAGGGCATGGACGCTAGAGAAACGCAACCAATTTACTACACGCTGACACCGCCACCAATGCCAACATTTGAGGAAGACGGTGCAGGACCCTCGCAAATAAGTATGATAGATGAGACAAGTCGTTTGTTAACCTTTGATCCGCATGATACAACGAAGACATATCAACGGAGAAGAAGGCGTTGAGTTGTAAACTTCTAAGTTGTACTAAATATAAAGTTGTTCATGTGAGTCAATTATGATAATGCGCATCATTGTGGACAATTTTATTTATAAGCTTTAATCTAGTCAATTATGTGAATGTGCATGTACATCAATATATAATTTATGTGAATGTGAATGTGTCTGTGAATCAGTATGTCAATTATGTCAATTCGGAGATCAAAATATTTTATATCTAGGGAGTTGCTCGAATATCGCATGTTCAAATGCAAGTTATGTTAAAATTCATGTAAATATTGCATATCCAGGGAGTAGCTCGCATACCGCATGTTGAACATGCGACTTACTTGAAACTTCCTGGAAATGTTACAGGAAGTTGCTTACATAGCGCATGTTAAACATGCGACTTACCTGAAAATATTACAGGAAGTTGTTCATATAGCGCATGTTCAACATGCGTGTTACGTGGAACTTCCTGGAAATGTTACAGGGAGTTGCTTACATAGCGCACGTTCAACATGCGAGTTACGTGAAACTTCCTGGAAATTGCTTAAATATTGCATGT
Organism: Ottelia alismoides; assembly: GCA_037367405.1. Classification (NCBI taxonomy): domain Eukaryota; kingdom Viridiplantae; phylum Streptophyta; class Magnoliopsida; order Alismatales; family Hydrocharitaceae; genus Ottelia; species Ottelia alismoides. Next base: position 503,907 of record JAZKJV010004336.1, on the reverse strand, counting down.
TCCGCAAAATTTCGAGGGAGTTTTACATATATCGCATGTTTATTATGCGATATAGAAAACGCACATCGAAGATGCGATATGACTGTGGCTCCCAGGTAAAAAAACATTTACGGGTTCGCATGTTGAACATGCGACACCATTGTAGCCCGAAAATTAAAAAAAAAAACATTTCGTGGTACCTAGGGATTTAAGTAAATCCAAGGTATTACTTAGGAATTTCTCTCGACTCCGTTATTGTGGAACTCCTTATGCCTATATACGGCAAAAATAGAGCAACTGTCTATATTGCATTGAAACTAATATTCCGGTAAGTAACCACTTTCTTCACTTTTTAAATTAATTAATGAAGGGAAGATCACCACTTCACTAATCTCATCTTCACTTCTACATTGTTGAGTCCATATCGCGAGATCGTCATGTCTTTTTATGTAACAAGCTGGGCATGTTAGCTCCAGCGTCAAGTTAGTTAATTGGAAGTTTTGTTTAGGTACCATCACGTCGAGTCGTACTCCCTACTAGTTGTTGGGAAACGTGAATGAGATGATCTATTCCATAGCCCTAGGCTCTCTTATATAGGAGAGTAGCCTATGGGTAAATTACATAAAGAGAATAACAAGAAAATAAAATAACAAAGAGATACAATTATTCAATATGCGTCAACACTCCCCCTCAAGATGGAGCATAGATGTCAATCATGCTCAGCTTGGACGCACACTTCTGGAATGGGCCTCTAAGTAATGCCTTGGTGAAAATATCGGCAGTCTGATTCTCTGAGGTGACATGAGATGTAGCAATGAACCCCTTCTGAATCATGTCACGTATGTAGTGACAATCGACCTCAATGTGCTTGGTCCTCTCATGAAAGGTTGGGTTATTTGCAATGAACAAGGCGGCCTGATTGTCACACTCCAATATCATAGGAAGAGGTATATCAAGACATAGATCTGCAAGTAAGGATTTCACCCACATCATTTCTGTGCTAGCCTGGGCCATAGCCCTGTATTCGGATTCAGCACTGGATCTAGCTACCACTGTCTGTTTCTTGCTCTTCCACGAAACTATAGCATCTCCAACATAGACTGCAAATCCTGATGTTGACTTCCTGTCCTTGGGGCATCCTGCATAGTCTGCATCCGCACATGCCATGATAGAGATCTCCTTTCCTTTCTTAAATAGCAAGCCTGCACCTGGAGATGATTTTAAATATCTCAGAATCATGTGTATTGCATCCATATGGGCCTGACGTGGTTGTTCCATGAACTGGCTCACACGACTCACTGCAAATGATATATCAGGTCTAGTGATCGTGACATACAGTAGTTTGCCTACCAGTTCTCTGTACCTTCTCTTATCCACCTCTTCTGTGTCATCATCATACAGCTTCATGCTAGGATCCATTGGTGTCGTAGCAGGTCGACACCCTAGCATACTTGTCTCACTCAGTAGATCTGTAACATACTTCCTCTGTGACATGACTAATCCATATGGATTTCTAGCAAACTCCAGCCCCAGAAAATATCTAAGGACTCCCAGGTCCTTGGTGACAAACTCGGTCCCCAGCCTTTCCTTTGCCTGCTTAATACCCTGGTCATCATCACCTGTAATCAAGATATCATCAACATAAACCATGATTACAATGATACCTCTCGCCGTCTTCTGTACAAACAAGGAATGATCAGCATTGGAGCGTTTATATCCTTGTTTCTCAAAGAGGTCTGAAAGCTTCTTGAACCATGCTCTGGGGCTTTGCTTAAGGCCATAGATGGCCTTATGTAATATGCAAACCTTGGAACACTCCCCCTCAACAGCAAAACCTGGTGGCTGTTGCATATAGACTTCCTCCTGCAAGTCTCCATACAGAAATACATTCTTCACGTCCAGTTGATAGAGTGGCCAGTCTCTAGCAACTGCAACTGATAACAGGATCCGTAGAGTGGAATGACGCGCCACAGGGGAGAACGTGTCAAGGTAATCTACCCCATATGTCTGTGTGAATCCCCGTGCAACTAGGCGTGCCTTGTACCTGTCAATGGAGCCATCTGCATTGTGTTTAACTGTAAACACCCATTTGCAACTCACCGGGCTGACATCTGGAGGTATAGGAACCAAGCTCCAGGTCCCTCTAGACTGAAGTGTCGTCATCTCTTCTTCCATTGCTAGCCGCCATCAAGCATCCTGCAAAGCATCATGGTGGTTCCGTAGAATGTCTGTAGCTGAAAGTGCCAATGCAAACGTCTTGAAGTCTCCAGATAGCCTCTCAAAAGACACAGCTGTTGATACTGGATATTTGGCACAGCTTCTCTTCGGCTTGCGTAGAGCGATTGGAACATCCAGATCCTCTGTGTTATCACCATGTTCCTGTAATGCATCCTGCTGAGAAATGTCGTCAGATCCATCAACATTAATATTTTCATTACATACCATAGGCGAGCTATTTGACGGGTCAGGACCATGAGCTGGAGGAGGCCTGCGGGTGTAATGGAATGGTAGCGGGGATACTAGTGATGGCGGTGGTGGTGGCGGTGGTGGTGGCGGTGGCGGTGGTGGTGACGGTGGTGTTGTTGGTGGTGCCATGAATACGGTATCAGGAGATATAGGTGTTGGCTGCATGTTCCCGGATTCTGAAAAATACATAATAGATTCAAAAAATGTAACATCTGCACTGATCATATACCGCCGACGCACAGGATCAAAACACTTGTACCCCTTTTGAGTTCTGGAGTACCCCACAAAGACGCACTTGACAGCCCTAGGAGAGAGCTTGTCAGTACCAGGCGACAACTGATGGACAAATGCGACTGACCCAAACACACGAGGGGTAAGAATGAACAACTCCTTGTCAGGGTAAATGAGTGAAAAAGGAATCTGTTCATTCAAGACAGACGAAGGCATACGGTTGATAAGGTAACATGCAGTAAGGACTGCATCACCCCAGTAGGAGTACGGAACATGACTCTGAATAAGAAGTGACCTTGTGACATCAAGAAGGTGACGGTGTTTTCTTTCAGCAACCCCATTCTGTTGAGATGTATGAGCACAAGATGTTTGGTGAATAATCCCTTTTGAAGAGTAGTAATTGGCTAGAATGTTGGTGCATAACTCTAAAGCATTATAACTTCTCACACTCTTGACAGAAGTGGAAAAAACATTTTGAATTTCATTAAGAAAGTGGATAATAATGTTTCCCGCTTCAGATTTATTTTTCATTAGAAAGACCCATGACGCTCTAGAGAAATCATCCACAAATACAATATAAAACCTGTGTCCCTGATGATCGGGAACACGACTCGGACCCCAGACATCGACATGAAACAACTCAAACTTGGAGTTACTACTCCGACCTTGACTACTGGGAAAAGACGACCTGTGATGCTTTCCCAACTGACATGCCTCACACTGGATAGGTGTGTGAGAGAGACCATAGGGTAGAACTAGACGCAACTTCTGAAGCGGTAAATGACCAAAGCGCAGATGCCACAGGAGAGGAGATACTTGTCCAGCAGGAGAAGATGTGGTTCCAGCAAATGGGGTCTGGTTCAGTCGATAAAGGCCTCCTTGCTCATATCCATGACCAATCACGTTGCCCGTACGGATGTCCTGAAAATTCAAAGAAGATGGATCAAAAATAGCTCGACAATGGAGATCCTTCGTAATCTGACTAATTGACAACAGATTCATAGAAAAGTGCGGTGCATGTAGGACATTCTTGAGCTGCATAGAAGATGTCAATCTAATCTCCCCCTGACCCGTGATAGGGGAGTGCGTGCCATTGGCAATCACTACTGTCCGTCCTGGAGGAATCTGAGTGTATCCTGTAAGTAGACTCTGGTCGCCACATAGATGATGTGTAGCGCCCGAGTCCATGATCCACGGCAATGTATCAGATCTACTACTGTGGAGTGCAAGTGTACTACCTGAAGTACTAGTAGAGGCAGAGGCAGAAGCAGCAGCATCAGTATGACTTTCTGTAGTCGGTGCTGGACTGGATGGTGGGATAATGCCCCTGAGGCGGGCAACTAGATCATCAAATCGTTGATCCAGTGTAGCAGCAGATGGGGGCTCTATCTGCTCAGCGGCTCGTGCAGATGCAGGGAATCCATGCTTTGAGTAGCATGTGTCTTCAGTATGTCCGACTCGGTGACAATATGAGCATGTTGGCCTAGTGCGGCCACCCCTTCCACGAGGAGTACGTCCACGGCCCTGGTGATGAAAACCGCGGCTTCTGTTGGCCGCCATAGCTGAGGGATTCTGACTCGCAGCTGCTGAAGGCACTGTGATCCTACTCAATCTGTGAAAAGCTTCCTCCATGGGAGGAATAGTCGAGTCCGCCAAAATCTGTGAACGTGCTGCCTCATATTCTGGATCAAGTGCAGCGAGAAACACACCCACCATCGTCGCATTCCTGTATGTCTTCTGCTGTTCTGGCGTGGCGGTAAGAGGCATGAAGCTATAAAGCTTCTCGAACATCCCTCTCAATGATGTATAGAGAGAATGTAAAGGGCGGTCGTTCTGCTTTATTGTGAATATATCATGTTGTAGTTGCAGGATCTTCGTCTCGTTCTTCGCCTGAGAATATGTCTTTGGCTGTGGGTTGATGTAGAATGTCATTGGCGATTTCAATAGCCAATGTGCCAGATAGCCACACCTTGGCATATGCATCATCGGCCTCCCATGAGGCATGAACTCCAGTCTTCTCTGCAGGCTTGGGCTCGGTAAGAATGTGCTTCTTACCTGTAGACTTCATCATACTCATGAACTGCATTGCCCACAGTTCATAGTTCGTACCATCCATCTTGACAATGGGCGCTGGACCACGAAATGCGCCAATAGACGGGATATCTGCCTTGCTTTCTGACATACTGGAGACGGAAGACTGGAGCGAATGACAAGAGATAATCTTTGTCTACAATGACATAGACGGGATTAGTTGCATGTGTAGACCTCAAGCAACTATCCCCATGGATTTGCGCGTGCTACGATCCGCACGCACACAGTATGCACACGCGGTATGTAGCCTTCACGCGCAGGTGCACAGGATATGACACGCGCGCTTGGAGATGACGCGCGCTTGGAGATGACGCGCGCTAGGAGATGACGCGCGCTTGGAGATGACGCGCACGCTACTGGCTACGCGCTTGCTTTCTGGAGATGACGCGCAGGTGCACAGGAGACGATATCTCGTGCCCTAGCGCACGCTGTCGCTCAGCGCGCAGATGCGCTGAAGATGTCGCACAGCACGCAGATGTCGCTCAGCGCGAGAGGCGCTGTGCGCGAGATGCGCGAGAGGCGCGCAGGAGCACCGAGCACCGCAGATCGGAGAAGAGAGGCCTCCGATCGGCTGAGGCTGGGGTTGGCGGCGCCGAGAGAGAGGGAGGGAGAGAAGAGAGGCCGGCGGGTGGGGTGGGGTAGGGTTAGGGTTTCGAGAACTCCGGTCTAGGACCGTCGCTCTGATACCATGTTGGGAAACGTGAATGAGATGATCTATTCCATAGCCCTAGGCTCTCTTATATAGGAGAGTAGCCTATGGGTAAATTACATAAAGAGAATAACAAGAAAATAAAATAACAAAGAGATACAATTATTCAATATGCGTCAACACTAGTATATAAAGCAACTTAGGGGAGGCTAGTCACATCAGCTATCAGCACCTTTGTGACTCCCAAAGCATTTGCATGCGTAGTTGGAGGATGGAATTGGACCCGGCAAAGAACTCGTGCAATTTTTCATGAAACACAAGCATATTCTAAATACCAATTGATTTGGCATGTTCCAATTAGAGATGCAAACAGATAGGGATCAATAATATATGTATTCAAACCGCTACCAAATCCATTTTATACATATTTTTGCATCCACATATGTAGACATTTTAAAATAGATACGAATGTGGACATCATTTTGATATCCAGAAATATCTGCAATCGGTCCATGTATCTATTTTCATATCTAAATATAGTTGTCGATTTATTTATAACCACGAATAACATAATTTTAAGCCATTTTCACATATTTGTCATAATTATTATAAGTACATTTAGAATATATATATATCATGTATATTTCATCCAATACATGTATATTTAAGATAACGTATAGAGCATTTTAATATTATTCGTATATGATAAATATATGTTTTGTCCGTAATCAGTTGTTTAAGGATATGGTAACATAGTCTTCATATCCGTCAATATATGTATCTGTATCCATATTCGTATTTAAAAACGAATAGGGATCTGGTAACACCTATATATGTATCTGTATCCGAACATTTGCATCCCTAGTTCCAATGGATACTCGATTCTAACGGGTACCCGAATTATATGAATGGATCACAGGTATGTGTTAGTATCCAAATTATTCGAATATATCATAGATACCTTATATCTAAATATACCAAGAGATATATTTATATTTGAAAGGGGTATTGCTCGAAAAGTGAGCAGAAATGTGTGACACCTGAGCAATAGGGATGTAAATAGATACGAATATATATCAAGTATCCATTCAACCACAGTGTCTATTTTATACAAATTATGACATCTATAATTGTATCCATGTTACAATGGATACATATTTTTATATCACTTTAATATCTACAAATATATGTATATGTATTTACATATCCATTTTCATATATATATAGCTGTGGATTTATTTTAGCTATAAAATGTGCTAAGCCTTCTCCCACTATAAGTAGGATCGGCTACATGGATTCTTGCTCAAATCCATGTTGAAAGATTCGACTATTTTTTATGCTGGCCGTCGACTACCTAACGCAACCCCTGCAAGAGTGGGATTTGAACCCTGGTCTTTTGTGTGGTAGACACACTGTACATGGATTTATTTTAGCTATATGTAACATAATTTTATATCTTCGTTCGCCATGTTTAATGTGAGTATTACGAAATAAATACATATAATATATTTATATCACATGTAATCATCCAATAAATACATATTTAAGCTAATTTGTAGAATATTTTTAAAATTATATGTATCTACTTCGTATACGTTTAACAATTGTATACATTTTTTAAAGGTGTGGTAACGGACTTCTCATATCTGTCAATATCCATATCATCGTCCATATTTCTATTTAAAAATGAACAAAGATATGATAGCACTCATGTCTATCTGTATCCAACCATTTGATCCTATTAAAGGGTTGCCATCTACCTGGTTGAGAGATGAAAAGAAGGGGCATCCTAAGGTTAGGCTATGGGTCGAGCTTCCTGGTCGACCAATGGGCATCCATTCAAGATAGGGTTCGAGACGCACATGTTACAGGTCAAACAGTGTTAGGTACCCGATCCGGAATACTTTGTTGGATATCCAAGAGTTTAGGACCGACACGAATGGGTCGGGGTGGGTATCTATATAACCTACTAACCATGCATACCACTACCTAAACCAAGGGGATTCTAGGGGGTTGTTAAGGGGAATTTTCATAGACACCCCACTACCAAAAACCTTTATCCGAAGGTTAAAGTTGGGAGGAACCTATGAATGGAGTAACATTTAGGTGAAGGGATAAAAAAATTGCATCCACACCCTCCAATGGAATATAATTAAATAGGTAAATTACAAAAAAGGACCCCAACTATATGTTAATTCCCAATTGAGGCCTCATTTATCAAATGTAACAAAGAGGGGCCTGAACTTTTTTCTCAAATACAGGCCTATGTAAGCTTCCTTGACCCTTATATGCCGACGTTAAACCTAAACCTAAAAGTTCAAGCCTCTCTTTGTCACATTTGATAAATGAGGCCCCAAAGTGATAATCGATGCATAGTTAGGGTCCTTTACGTAATTTACCCTAATTACAAATGCAACTCAACCATGGTCAGTCCCAAGCCCGGGAAAATGAGGAGGGTTGTGTTAGGTAGCCGACAGCCAGCATAAAACAGTCGGAGACAACTTTCTTAATATTATTTTAAAAAAAAATATTATTTAGGAAGTTGCCTCATGACAGCCGGATCTTTTCAACATGGATTTAAGCAAACATACAGATTTCGTGGGGCGTTCCCTACTTATGACTCGTTAAATTGCCCGAATGCAACGAAAAATTCGCAAGGACCGCTACATCGCAGCCTGGATGTAGTTCGAAATTTGCAAGGGTTCTCGCATGAGGAATGCATGTGATTAAATAAACTAGTTCCGCTGCATCACCGCCCGCAGTCCAAAATTTACAACGGTTCTCGCATAATGAACGCATGCGAGTAAAGAAGTTAGTCCAAAAGAGATTGCAAAGGAAATTGCGGATTGGTAGTTGGAATGTTGGCACTTTAATTGGAAAATTGATGGAGATAGTGGATACGATGGAAAGAAGGAAGATTCATATACTATGTCTTCAAGAGACTAAATGGGTTGGAGAGAAAGCAAGGGAGATCGAGAAGACAGGCTTTAAACTTTGGTATTCAGGTAAAGATAAGGGAAGAAACGGTGTTGGAGTGGTTGTTCATAAGATTTGAAGGATTGTGTGGTTGAGGTGCAAAGATTCGGGGATCGGATTATTTTGCTAAAATTGGTGCTTGAAGAAGAAAATATGAATATCATCTCAGTTTATGCACCGCAAATTGGTTTAGATAAAAGGACTAAACAAGCTTTTTGGGAGGATCTGGATAAGATTTTACAAGGAATCCCACAAAGAGAAATGAATTGCATAGGTGGAGATCTTAATGGACATGTGGGAAAAGATGCTTCAGGGTATGCTAGTGTTAATAGAGGACATGGTTTTAGGGATAGAAATGAAGAGGGAAAAATCATTCTGGATTTTGCACGGTATATGATCTTTTTATAGCAAACACTCTCTTCAAGAAGAGGAATGAGCATTTAATTACTTATAAGAGTGGGCCAATAGAACATAGATAGACTACTTTACGTTGAGGAGAATAGATCGGTTGTGTTGTAAAGACTGCAAAGTAATCACAGGAGAGAGTTTGACAACCCAATATCGCTTGTTAGTCTTAGATGTGCAAATAAAAGGGCTGATAAAGAAAAGGAGGGTTCCTAAGATCACTAGAACTAGATGGTGGAATCTTCCACTGAAGCAATCGAGCTTCAGGGAGAAGATTTTAGAAGACTTATCTTGGGATTGTAGCGGAAGTGCAAACGAGATGTGGGAGGCAGTAGCATCTTGTATCCGAAAGGTAGCCAAAGAGATACTAGGTGAGTCAAAGGGAGGAGCCCCAGGTCAAAAGGAGGCTTGGTGGTTGAGTGAAGGGGTGCAAGAGAAGCTAAAAATTAAATAAGCATGCTTTAAAGCTATGTCTAAGGATAAAACAGAGGAAACTGTCACAAACTACAAAATAGCGAAGAAGGAAAGACAGAAGACTGTAAGCGAAGCTAACTCAAAAGCTTATGAAGTTTTTTTATAAAAATCTTGACTCTAAGGAGGGCCAGAATGATATATTCAGGTTGGCCAAAGCAAGAGAAAGAAAGACCAAATACCTTTCTCAAGGGAGATGCATTAAGGACGAGGAAGGTCACGTGCTTGTTACTCAGAAGGACATAGAGACTAGATGGGAGCAGTACTTCCATAAACCTTTCATTGGGGAAGGAAATAGAGAGATCACTTTGGGTGATCTAGCTAGTAGTGAAAGTTACTTGAATCGTGATCTAGCAAGTGTGACTCATCAGCTTGACACCTCTGTAATTTGAACAATTTTGAATGTCTCATTTAATCTTATAAAGAGGCATACTATGAAAATTTGGGAACGTGTGATCGAAAGAAGGCTGAGTCAAGTTTCCAACGTAAAAGAAAACCAATTCAGATTCATATCTGGTCGCTCAACTATTGAAGCCACCCATTTGCTGAGGAGAACAATGGAGATTTATAGAGCTAAAAGGAAGAACCTCCATATGATCTTTATTGATTTGGAGAAGGCTTATTATTCTGTCCCACGAGAGATATTGTGGAGAGTTTTGGAGAAGAGACAAGTACCTGTCCTATACATTAACCTCATAAAGGACATGTATGATAGGGTTTTATCTTGTGTAAGGACCCCGTCTGGGAAGACTGACTATTTTGACATCAACATTGGTTTACATCAAGGTTCAGATTTGAGTCCATTTCTTTTTACTTTGATTATGGACGAGTTGACAAGTCACATTCAGGATGAGTTACCCTGGTGCATGTTATTTGCTGATGATATTGTGATGATTGACGAGACTAAAGATGGAGTAAATGAGAAGCTTGAGGTCTAGAGACATGCATTGGAGACTAAAGGATTTCGTATAAGTAGGGCTAAGACGGAATATAGGGAGTGCACCTTTGATGGAAGCAATGGTGAAGGAATTGAGGTGAAGATTGGTGATAATAACATTCGGAAGAGATATTCTTTTAGATATCTGGGATCTATTTTGCAACAGGATGGGGAAATTGATGGAGATGTTACTAATAGAATAAATGCAGGCTGGCTAAAGTGGAGAGGAGCCTCTGTTATTCTCTGTGGTAAGAAAATTCCTTTAAAAATTAAAGGAAAGTTTTACAAAGCAACCGTGAGACCTGATATGCTCTATGGATCTGAATGTTGTCCTGTGAACCATAGACATGTGCAGAGAATGGTTGTAGCAGAAATGAAAATGCTAAGGTGGATGTGTGGACAAACGTAAAGATCGGATTCAGAATGATGCAATTAGAAAGAAAGTTGGTATAGCTCCAATCGAGGATAAGATGCGAGAAACCCGCTTAAGATGGTTTGGTCATTTGCAAAGAAGATCAGTGGATGCACCAGTTAGGAGATGCGAGTGTTGGGATGTTGAGCCAGCTAAGGGAGGGCGAGGACGGCCCAAGAAATGATGGAAAGAGACTATACGAAGGGATCTTTGTTTTTTGGATATAAGCCCGAGTTTGACCCAAGATAGATCTGAATGGAGGCGAAGAATCCATGTAGCCAACCCTACTTAATTGTGGGAAAAAACTTTGTTGTTGTTGTGTACAAATGCAACGCTGAATTGATGAAGTTGAGGGAATTCCTCCAATGGATCCAGACGAATGCTCTAGTATCACAGTCAATGATGAAGCAACTCATTGTGAGATGGGTTTTTCAAAGTGGAGGAGAATTGATGTAAGCATGGATTGGGGATTCGTCAAATTAGGATTTTCCATCGCTAATCGGTTACTTGTTGTTGGTAGTGAATTTCGATTTCCTTTAAATAAATTGAAATCGGTTGAGTCTCAATATTTAGGGTTGGTATTTTTTGTTAAGAGATATTTTAGGTGTCAATTAGGCTTTTTGATTAGATTTTAATGTCATTCTCTTTCTAATTTGTAATTCATCCCTTCCTCTAAGAAGAGGTTATACATGTTACCTTATGAATTAAAGACTAAATTTTGGTTTTGGAATGCTCCTTCACCATTATCTTCCCTCTCCCTCAAGTTTCTAAGGTTCATCTTCTCAACCATGTTCCTCCATTGCATCGCGAGCCTCATCATATTCTTATTTCTCTTCCCACTCCTCCCTGATTACCGACTGCATCATTACCTTTGTAAAGACAATCAGAGGACATAGGATATCATACCTTCTCAGATCAGTTTCATTATTCGTACATGTCCTATTATTCATTTTTTAAAAGGATGACATATTACTCTCATCAAAATCATGATGGAGGAGGTAGTGAATCCCTTTTACGTAGAAAATTCATCTTAGAGGTGCTGCCCCATGACCATAGAATAAAGGGTGCTCCCCACCTTGACCCTTAGCCAACTCACTGTCGAGATTAACTGGTGAATTTGATTCCACATATACAATACCAATTAGTCTTAACACCACCTGAATGTGCAATTATAGCTTCCACATCTACGTCGCATATGTTTCACGTTCATTTTAGGTATGCATGCTCATTTTGTCCATTCTATTGAATTTGATTGGTTAGTAGGCTCCCATGCTTCCCACATTTTTCGGGGAGATATGAAGCAATTTGACAACGTCAAATTATCCCAAGGAGGATGGCTCAATTGCTGATGATCATCTATCACCGGTTATGGGACAGACTCGTTGAAGCAGGTCACCGTAACTCTTAGTCGTAGTCTTTTTTATGCTTTACTGATTCTAGCAAAGCCCCTAACCAACCGAGATATGTTGTATAATTAACCTTTCAGAAAATAGCAGCCACATACCACATCCTGCAAAACTGTTGGCCAACTGCCTAAAAGGTGTGCTTAGGGACATCATCTCTCTGGCTTGGTCAGCCTTCGAGCTTGAGGATAAACAGAGATAAATCTGTGTGGGTCTTTTTTTGGAGTTAGCAATGACGATAGTATGCTTTATGAGTCTTGGTTGAGGATACCTACAGCTAGCTTACCTTTGACAGGCCATAGGTTGCCTTTAGCCTGTGATATGTTGTGACAGGCTAATTCATTACCGTTGGTGGAAAAGATCGAGAGCCAACTAGCTAGCTAGAAGTCTAAGGGAGGATGTTTGATGTTGTTGATATATGTTCTTTAGGCTATCCCAGGTTTGTCCTCTCTTCTAGGCCACTCCCAGCTGATATTGAAGGCAAACTCGAGTATCTAATGAGGAGGTTTGTATGGTTGTCATTGGGGGATTTGTTAAGAATCATATACTTGTTGAATGGAAGATGGTTACCTTGCATAAGAGCGATGGTGGGCTTGGTCTATGTGGCTTGAAAGAGATGAATATGGCTCTTTCATCCAAGTGGAATATGTGCACTTGGGGGAACGGCTCGGACCTACTTTGCTCTTTGGTCGGGAGCATTTACAGAGTTTCTCCCAGATTTCCAGAGTGTGTTGGAATGGTTAGCTCAGCCCTCGACGTTTTGGAAGGGTGCATTTATGTTTGGTGCTTTCTGATATTAAGCTCTCCATGCAAACCATTTTGGAGGATAAGTGTGGGTTTAGCTTTTAGTGTGATGATTGGATAGAGGATGGGCCACCGTGTAAGCAGTTCCCATGGCTCTTTGCGTTGACTTTGATTCAGGAGACCAGCATTGCAAACACATGGGATGGTAGGACTTCCATATGAAGCTCAAAACAAATTAAATACCGTATAATATACTAGAGAGAAAATTACTAGAGGGGAAAAAGAATGGTTAGTTTAGAACAAAACAAAATAGCAAGCAAGAGATAATGTATTCGTCTAAAAGAAAAACATTAATTGTGTTTTTAGTATGGCTTGATAGAACAACATTTTTCTAGGAAGATCTTCCCTTGAATATCATTCAAGGATTGTCGAGTATTCCATTAATTAATAATCTAGGGTTCCATTTATTAAATAATAGAGAAATCCACTGGGGCAAAAATACTATAAATGCAAGGTAAGGCACTCATGATTCCATATATCATCAATTATCTCCCCTCCTTCTGATTGATAAGAAACTCTCTGTTAGGATATTATAGCCCGATTTTCTGATCTTTAATAAGTCTCACACGGTGTTTGGATGTGTTCTCTTTATACAACATTTCGAGACAGGGAAGGACAAGCTCACTCGATGAGTAATCAAGAGTGTTTTTGATCTCATCAATCATTGATATTATGTTGATGCAGATGTGATATTTGTTAGGATGACAATCACACTCTTCTGTATTGCAGGGAGCTAGCCGTTGATTGGTCCTACTAAGGAAGTCTTTCATATAATACCCATGGTGTCTCTTACCTCAAGATATTGTCGACTTCCAGTGTCAAATGAAAACAGCTTAAGATTTCCGTATACATGATATGCCCCCACCCCCACCAGCCCTTGTCCGAGTGTTCGCCTGAGGTAGTATATGATCTTGAGAGTTTTCAGTCTAATATTGTTTCTACTAGTACATGTACAAGTAAGGAGACATGTGATGTAGATAACCTTTCTATTCCGATTATTAATTGGAAGAACCCCATAGTTGCACCTTACATCCTCATTCTAAGGCGATTACCTTGTCCCATCTTAGTGATAGCTACTGATAGTAGGCAGACACTGAGCTTATCTGATGTATAGATACTAGTGCCACATGCTCATGCACTCATGTAGCTTCTGTGGAAGGAAGCCATGGAGGAGTTTTCTTCGATATCAGGGTACCTAGACCTCAGTGGATTCACCCGAGTGATGTAGGTCAATTAGTTGCAAATGAATGTTCACAATAAAGCATAACCTAGACAAAATAGTTTCGTGATACAATGCACAACTAGACTTCAGAGGTTTTACCCAAACCTAAGGTAGATTTCTTTGGTACATTCTTTCATGTCACAAAACTTCTAAATCCTCGAATCCTTCTTCAAGTCGGTGTGTACAAACATTGGTCTTTACATCAGACGAATGTGAAAAATGCATTCCCTTATTGAGACCTAGAGGAGATAATCGATATGCAACAGTCACATATATTTGCACTTCAAGAGGAGTATCGGGTCTTCTTAGTGAAAAAGGTCATTTATAGCCTTAAGTAGAATCACGGGGCATGGTTTTATAAGCTCTTAAAAGGTGCTAAAGAGAAAGGCCTTTGCTAGATCATCCCCAGATCACTTAGAGTTTACTAGGATGATTGTTAAAGCATTGCGGGACTATTTTAGTCTATGTTGATGACATAGTCCTAGCTGGCAATGACGAGCAAGTAGAAATGAGCATTGGGCTGGGCTGGCCCATCCCACAAGCCAGATCTATGAGCCCAACCCAAACCCGAGCTCGTTATGTAGCAACTCGAATTTGGATCATAAATTGGCATAATAAATGAGACTAAGGTGATGGAGAAGGGGGAGATAGAGGGGGTGGAGAGGGAGAGAGAAGGCGAGATTTCGATGGAGGCCTTGCGAAGGTGTGTAGACATGGGCGAGAAACACGAAGCATAGAGAGCAGGAGGGGAGGAGGACCACCAAGCATGAAGAGAGGAGGGAGGATGAGGGCTAGACATTGGTTTCTTACAGCAAACGCGACCAACGTTGCTATAGATGTGGGGTCTATGGTCATTGGCTACCTTGTGTTCAGTGCCCTTGCGTTGTTTTGCTTGTGGTTTCGGTGGTCATCGGATTACCATCTGTTCAGGGAAGAATTCCACCCGCCATCAAATCCCACAGTGAGATATGGCCCCAAAGTTTGTCGCAAGCATGTGTGAGTGTTCTCCATCACTCACCTTTGTGGAGGTTGTCAGCGGTAAATCCTCAATCTCTAGCATGAAGGGAGAAGGTTCTTTTATTAGGGTTGCTTAAAAGAGAGTTGGGATTCCCAAAAGGTGCTTTCGATCCTGTTGGTTGGGGGATCCTTCTCGGGTAATGTGATCTTTTTGAAAGACAAGGTAAGTTGTGCTTGGGGTCTCTCTTCTAGGGAGGCCGAAGTATTGAATCTTCTTATTATGAAGGCAATATCCGTTGGATACCACCTCACTTCACTTATGTGGAAACGTCGATCTCTTCTAACCATTTCGTACAAATCAATGGTGTCAAGTTCCTTTCTTGAACAGTAGAGTCATTGAGACCAAAGAGGCGGGAGCTTCGAGTCAGGTCGAAGATCCTCTCAGATGGCTGACTACCAAGTTCAGATTCGGGTGTCATGATAGTGATGATTAAGGGCACAAATTTCGTTCTAGCGGAGTCGATGTGCTCGTTGGAGGTAGGTCGAGCATGATTCCAATGGGTGGTTTGCCTCTTACCCCCTCCATCGCCGTCGAAGCGTGGTGGTGGTGGTGTGGGTGGGGAACTGAGAACAGTCTGCTAGCAGACAAGATGGGGCCATCGAAGACAATTGATTGAAGGCGAAGGTGGCGGAGCCATTATCGGGGGTAAATTCCTTATGTGGTTCGATTGCATTGATCACGGATTTCGAAATTTAAAACCGACCATTTGTGGAAGTTGTTGAATGTCCGCTCGAGAGGTTTTCTCAGGACCATGATCCCCTGTGGAAGTTGGTTGTTCTTTTTGTGGATAGGGCTTTTTGGCATCTTTTTTGAATGGTTCAGCTTCGGGTTGGGTTGTTGGGGGCCCTACCCACATCTACCACTTCAGTGATCTCCCTCAAGCCCAATTATGGTCCGACCTGCGGCCCATTTTGAAGACCACAAAAAAGACCTACAACCTCTTTTGGAGCCCACAAAAGACTCGCGGCCTCTTTCAGAGCCAACAGAAGACCTGACGATCCGACCCATTTTCAAACCGGTTTCTCAACCCGAATTGGACTCTCATATGGGTGCCTGATGCAGTCTCCTCTCAACCGATTTGCATCCTATGGGGACCCACAAGGGCATTTCAGCAAGTCCTCTTGTTGCAAAACCTTTGGTGCCTCGCCTGATCATCATTGAAGCTCCCCCTTGGGTTAGGACTTTGAATCATGCAGTTGAGGTCCTTGATTCGACGTGCTCGCTGAGAGCTTCAAAAGTTGCTATAGGGACCTCATAGCCCTCTTCTTTGCTCATTTCTAACCAGTTTTCAAGCAGATGGTTGAGCGGTATCATCAACGAAAGAGGGCCTGATTTTTGGAAAGGCATCCACGATAATCTTGGCTCGTAGATTACAAATTGCTCAAGAAGCATGAGTGGCTCTGGTGGTGGGGACTACTCTAGTACCCAAATGAAAATTATGTCCTGGAAGGTTAGGGATCTGGGTGCACGGAGAAACGAAGCTTAGTCGGATCACTTTTGCATGAGTGGGTCTATAATGTTGCCATGTTGCAAGAATCAAAACTAGCCTCCTAGATAAACATTATGTGGAACTCTATGGGTGTTTTTTCACTTTCGGACTTCAGGACTTTAGAGGGTATTGGCAGTGCAAGGGATTTTGCAATTGGTGGAAAAACTGTCTTTTCTTTTGTCGTGGAACATAGGGGGCGACATGTACAATACGGTCCTTAAGAACATTTGGATCAACTCACACTCGGCAGACCTACTCTCTCTGGATAGCAAGCAGATCTTTGGAATGAACATCGTGATGCTAGAAGATCCATGGAGAGGCCTTGTTAATTGGAGGAAACTTCAATGTGACACTTCTCTCCACATATTGCCCTTGCCATCACGGGGGTCAGGACTCGGGTTCAGTGGATTTCGCAAAGCTAATTGACAATCTCCAGATGTGATAAATGAGTCAAATACAAAGTACACTTGGAGAAATTCATGCTCTTGCTCTAGAATTGACCATTTCCTAGCATCATCGGAGCTTATGGTGATGTTTCTTTTGTTCACTACCTCTTCTACATCAAGGTCTAGAGTTGATAATACCCATTTGATCTGGGAAATCAAAGAGGGTTCACCACCACAAACCTTCTTCATGTTCGAAAGATCATGGTTGTCAGAGGAGAACTTTAGAGAGATGGTATCTGAGCATTGGACTTCTACTTTGTGCCATGGATTTGTCGTGCGTCGTTTGGCCCAGAAGTTGACCTCTTTACATTCTAGGCTCTGTATGTACTAGAAGGAAATATATAGGAAAGAATAGCTCGTCGAGCTGTTGCAGAGGCTGGAGTGTGTAGGCTAGACAGGATTGAGGATGACAGGGACCTTGTTGCAGATAAACATAGAGAGAGGGCGGACTACCAAAAGCTAATCACACTTGAAGACAAGAAGCATGTAGCTAAGTGGATGCAGAGATTGAGGCATACCTGGATCAAAGAGGGCAATACGAATTCAATGTTCTTCCATCGGGTTGCAAATGGAAAGCAATGCCATAATCTGATTCAGTTGGTGGTGGTGAACAGAAGACGGGTGGAAGGGGATGGTGATATGAGAGGAGCACTAGTTGAACACTTCTAGTTTCAAGGAGATCTTCAAGGAGACCGTAGAGGTGGACAGGCTTGGGGGCAATGATCTTATGTAAGCGACATGTGAACCACTTGATTCGGAGATTTACGTTGGTGGAGGTCAAGGATGCGGTCTGGAACTTTAATGTTGATGGGGAACCCGATGTTGATGGGGAACCCGATCTTGATGGGTTCCCCGTATTTTTTTAAGGAATTCTGAGATGTGGTTGGGAGAGAAATGGTGGGGTTCGTATAGGAGTTTGCTCAAGGAAACGCGCTATTCGACAGAATCATAGTGCTCTCATTCTTCTTCTTCGAAAGGAGGACTCAGAGGGGGTAGAGGACTTCCAACCAATTGCTCCCTCAAATGCTATCTACTTGGTGATTGCAAAGGTCTTAGCGAACAAACTGAACATAGTCATGGTTACCATTGTATCTCCAGTCCAAATAATGTTCATACCTAGTGAGCAGATAGGTGATAGCTAGCCAATGAGAGCGTAACAAAGAGGAAAAGAACGATGTGTAAATGGCCTCCTATGGAAGGTGAACTTCTCAAAGCATATGATACAGTGGATGGGCGCTTCTTGCGGACAACTTTGGCATGGCATGGATTCCCTGATGTTTGGATTTCTTGGATGAAAAGATGTATCACCATAGCATCATATTCGATGCTCATCAATGGACATCCTAACGAGAGGGTTTCCAACCTCAACGGTGGGTACGGTAGGGTTGCCCGCTAGCCCCCATGTTGTTTGTTATCGTTATCGATGTGTTGACATGCATGGTTGGCCAGGTGACGTAACAAGGGGTTTCAATGGGTTATTCCCTAAGGAGACATCTTGGTCCCCCTCCTTCAATACGCCAAGGAAACCATTTTCTTTATTGAAGGAGGTATGGAGGAAGTTTGTGGGATGGTGATGACTCTCGAAATTTTTGGTGAGCTCTCAGGTCCTACTTTTAACCGAAACTAGTTGATCGTTATACCCTTTGGTATGTCAGAAGTAAATGTGTTGGCCTCTAGTGAGGAGTCGGTACGATGACCGAGTTCCTACTAATTCGTTATCTCGCCCTTCCCTTGACCTGTGGTAGACTTAAAATAGCTGGCATGCTTCTTATCATTGAGAAGATGGAGAAAAGGTTGGTTGATTAGTGCTAGTGAAGGCCATTCTTGGGGTCATCACTATCTTTTTCATGTCATCACGTCTTCTTCTAGTTAGAGTTTGTCGTCGCATTGAGTTAATTATGCAACACTTTTTTTGGAGTAGATATGGTTAGGATAGCTCCATTATCCATTTGGTTGATTGGGATACTGTCATGCCCATAAGGTGGCAGGCAGCATGGGGATTTCTATCCTGAAGGTCATGAACAAGGCATTGATTTTGAAGTGGGTGGCTAGAAATCTGGGGCCAAAATGATGACTTATGTTGCAGACTCATCCGATGTAACATCCGGTTTCCAATCAAACCCGGACCCGATCCGATTTGGGTCCGATCAACCCAATAAAGTTGTAGGTCAACACCAAACAACCTAAAACGCTCACCTGATCGTGAATCAAAAGTCGTTCGGGCAGAATCGACTGAAAATCGATCACATTGTAGTATGTGCCGCGGAAAAGCCGCAACGTAATTTTGGAAACCGCGAAATTAACCGAGACCGTCATTGGAACCGATTCGACGAAACAAGACTAACGGAATCGACCGTTCGTCAATCGGAGGTCGTTTGATATTTTTAAATCACAAAATTTAATCTTAAACAAAAATCGTATCCGAAAATTTCGGGTATTCAAAACCCGATCGGAAGTATATCAACATTATACTCATATTGATCGTCGTTCTGAGACGATCGAAACAAGATATTGCGCGTCAAAATCCGAGACCCGAGGTGCTTGTACGATCGATTTTTATGTATGACAAATAAAAAAGAGTTTTGGATTTAAAAAAATAATAATAATAAAATTTTAATTTAAAAGCAGACTGTAGCAGACAGAAAACAGTCTGTTTTGATTTACGTAAAAAAAAATATATACAAGTGTAGAATTTTCAAAAAAAAACATGAATTTAGGAAGTTTCTTGGAACCTTCCCTTATATCTCTTTCCCTCCTCTTTCCCTATATAAGACCAAACCCAACGTCATGGGTCTCTACCTCTCCCCCTTTTCTTCCTCTTTCTATTTCTCTCTATTTTTCCCCCAAAATCCCAATTGGCTCCAGATGTGGGAGCCAAAATCCTTCTCCAGGCTGCTGTCCAGCATCTTTAAAAGTGGTTAGTTGCTACTCCTCTGCCATTCTTGGAGTCTCCCAACCTTCCTTGCTCATGCTGCTACAAATTCCAGCACTTGGAATTGTTGTTCTTCTGCTATAAAAGACCTCCAGCAACCTTTTGAAGTCCAAGATCTGGAGCTGCAGCTTCCTTGCTCCAAATTCAAACCTTGCATGCAAAGATTCTCTCCAAATTGGAGAGATCAACTAGGTACAATTTCCCTGCCCTCCTTCTTGCTGCCATGCATGCTTATTTCACTTGATTATATGTACAATTCCTCTCAAATCCCTCCTTTTGCTGCCATGCATGAGTGGTTAGACAATCAAAATTCTTGTTTCTTAAGAATCTTGGGGCTAGGATATATATATACATAATTTTTATTAATGTCTGCTACTGTTTAATCCTAAATAATAAATTTAAATTTAAGATTTTGATTTAACAAAAGACCTGATACTCTTACTGTTATCTGTTCTATTCAGATTTTAATCACAAGGTATAATTTAAATTCAAAATTTTAATTTTAAGAGAGGATCTGCTCCTGTGTTCCTCCTGTGTTCTGTTATATTCAGTTTTAATATCAAATTATAATTTAAATTAAATTTTGATTTTAGCAGAAGATCTGCTTCTGTGTTCTGCTCTATTCAGATTTTAAATATAAATTCAAAATTTTGACTTGGCAGAAGATCTGTAATTTTTTTATGCTGTATTCAGATTTCATTTCAATTTATAAATGTTAATTTTAAAATTTGTTATGATAAATTAACAAATTTTTGCATTTGAGGGAATTGTATTATGGGCTAAATTCTTGCTATGGGTAGCCGTCTAACGATCCATACTTACACCCATACTGGCTGGAAATAGATGCAACTATTCATATGAGCTTGGGCCAGTCATTGTTCCACTGAAGATTAAAAAAGGAAAAAAATATCATAAAAATTACAAAAATTAAAAAATCACAAACTTTGGATTTATAAGCATCCATTGTTTTGTTATGTGAATGTAATCGGAAGAATTATAATGGCTTGGATGAACCGATTTTAGCATTGAGCAGGAGGTTGTGATATTCTTTATAAACATAATAATAATTGTATTAGTGACAGTAGATAACAGGAAGTTGCAGAACAAAATAAAGGCTATAATGAGGCTTTTGGGAAATATTTTTTTTATATATGTATGTATGTAGATATGCAGATTTATATATATATACACACACACACAATAACCTTACATGACTTTTGTAGGTAGGGGATGGATTGTGATGAGAAGGGTGCTATATAGAGATAAATTTTCCGTGAGGGTCATGTTGGGTAATTATTAATGAATTGTACTTGGTATATATATTAATTGTATCGCTGGAATCAGGAAAATGATAAGCAACAATTGACGCGCCTTTTTACTCTTTATGTCAATCAACTTAGAATGTTGAAGATAAGGAGGATTTCCAAAACATAAACATGATAGAAAGTATCTATCTCTTGTTTCATTACTCTTGTTTACCAAGGATCAAAGGAGGATTTCCAAAACATAAACATGATAGAAAGTATCCATCTCTTGTTTCATCACTCTTGTTTACCAAGGATCAAAGGAGGATTTCCAAAACATAAACATGATAGAAAGTATCTATCTCTTGTTTCATTACTCTTGTTTACCAAGGATCAAAGGAGGATTTCCAAAACCTAAACATGCTAGAAAGTATATATTTCTGGTTTCATTACTCTTTTTACCAAGGATCAAAGGAGGATTTCCAAAACTTAAACATATGAGAAATACGTATACCATATGGTTGTAATAATTTATATAGTACCAAGTAATCAATGTTCAAAAGTGACAAAGTTGGGGTTAGATACTGGTAGCAAGTTGTCTTTCATCAAGAATTTGGAGTTTAGAACTTGAAATCATTCCTAAGTAATCTGGTGTCATCTTAATAGTCGACATAGGTGAAGAATCTGAAGAATGATGATCTTGTATATGGTTTATAACTTATCCTAGCCATGAGAATCTTGGGAATCGGTGATACTAATATTTATAAGTGCCGGTCATGGTGACTTCTACACCTGACCGTGCGAGAGCGCGGTGACTCTCAACTGGGCGGAAGAAAGGAAGCCCAGTTAGGGCAGCGGCCGCCAAGTGCGCGGGTCTAGGATCCCAGTCTCTTTTCGGTTTTTACGCGAGCTCGCAGTGTTTTTACGCCTCGTTGGGATCCCGACTTTAGACCGGTTCCGCTGACCCTGTTTTAGGATACCCAGGCGGGGGATCCTTGGTTTTCAGTTTTACGTACGAGCTCGGTTGCCCGTTACTCGTCGGGCTGTTTTTCTAGAGCGACTTCCCGGGAAGTCCCTCTCACCCGTCTCAGTGGCGTAGTTGGGGAGTAGACCTATCCCTCTATTGGACCGTCCTTCCAATTAGAGGGCGAGACGGAAGAGCCATTTGTAGGCTTCTTCACCGCTTGAGTTTTCTTTCGCCAACAGACTTGGCGATTCTACATCCAGATCATCTATATCTACATCTAAATCATCAAGAGTTGCATCTGAGAGAGTTAGAGTGAAGGATTGGAGGAAATTACAATTAAAATTGAGTTGATTGGAGGTGACTTTAATCTGGTTTGAAATCCCTATAAGTTAGTGGACGTGTTGGGAACTTAGTTAGGATGCATTACACAACACCGCATGCCTACGGAGGCCCCCCAACCCTAAGGTAGTTAATACCTTAGAGTCATAGTGTGAGGCTACACACAGACCAAGACCACGGACTATCCACTAACTTAGAAGGAGTAAATAGAATTAAGGATCAAATTCATCATCATCATATCAGTCCATTATCGAAACCCATGACATGATCTCAATGACAAGAAAGTAGCCATTAAGTTCCGCAACATGATCTCCAAGACCCAAAATCATGATCTTAAAACACATGAAATCATTATATGTTAGGGACTTTTATCTAAACTTTATATAAATATATATATATATATATAAATATGGGATGAATGGGAAAAAGGGGAGAACAAATGAACTTAATGTCAAACAGTTGAAAACCCTTTTACTTACGCAAGTAGATGTAAATTTTAGTTATTCCACCTTTCTACTTGCTCTCTTTTGCACATAAAATTACTTGTTATTTATTTTAAACTACGGGTTTGTATTCACGTTTGTGACTCCTTTTCTTCCTTGCACGCATGGCAGGAAAGGAGTCTATTGTTCAGTAGTTATACAGGGTTCCAGAAGACAAGGTCTATACTAGACGGTATGTTATTCTTTTTGTCTCAGTTTTTGTTCGGTTGTTAATGTTATATGCTTCTTTTCTCTTCAGTCAGATTTTGGGATATACTGTATATACTTTCAGACATTGTACAGGTTGAAAATGAAATGAAAGTTAATGAAATAAATTCTTGGTGACATTTATCTTTATTATCTTGTGGTTGTAAATGTGAATGTCGAATGTCACTTGCAAATATATTCATTGCGAAAAAATTTTTCCCCGTAATTTATGCTTATAATGCGATGTCAATAAATGGAATGTTGCGAATAGTGTCGTAAACGGGTACCCGGATCCTGGGGGGTTCACAGTTTGGTATCAGAGCAGTGGTACCCCAATACGCACATTCGCAGTATTTCAATTTCGATCGCATTAAGTTCTCGGATAACGACGGTCTTCTGACTTGTCGTGAGTCTGAGAAGGGAAATATGACATTCGAATTAAATAACCACAAATGTCACCAATTTCATTAATTTTCATATTATATCCCAATAAGAGAAAAGCATTTTCGGGTAGTGCTCGCTCATCTCTATAGACTATATTAGGAGGAGCACTTGCCGGACGTGTCACAGATTCTGCTCGACCATCTGGGTCGCAGCGAGAAGACACGACCACCCCATCTACTCGACCAGTCAGATGTTACCGTTGTCACGAATGGGGACATTGCCGATCAGTGTCTTGCTTCGAGGTTACTTGCTCCGTTAGGTAGAGTCTCAGAGACTCTCTCTTCCCCATATCACATACAAGGGCCAGGTGGCCAGTTGTTTATCATTTCCCTGATAGTTAGGCAATTGCCCGTACCGATTGGCGGTCACGAGATGATCGCAGATTATTTACTCCTACAACTTGATGAGTTGACTTAATTCTAGGCATGGATTGGTTATCAACTCATCATACACTTGTTGATTGCTTTAGGAAGACGGTTGTCTTTCGGAATCTAGATCTACCCGAGTTTACTTTTGAGGCTACTATACATGACTCCACCATGGAGTATATTTCAGTGTTGCTAGCCCAATGACTTGTTGATCAGGGTTGTGATTCATACCTTGCATTTGTTCGGGAGGTATCTAACCAGGAGCCGATGACACAAGACATCCGAGTAGGTGTCAGAATATCCAGATGTATTTCCTGATGAGCTACTAGGATTACCTCCTGAGAGAGAGATCGAGTTCGAGATCACATTGCTGTCAGATACATAGCCGATCTCTATGGCACCATATCGCATGGCACCAGCCGAGTTGAGGGAGCTAAAGGTGCAGTTGCAGGAGTTGCTTGATTTGGGATTCGTGAGGCCGAGCACTTCACCTTGGGGTGCTCCGGTTCTATTTGTCAAGAAGAAGGATGGATCCATGAGACTATGCATCGATTACAAGCAGCTGAACAAGAGAACGGTGAAGAACTGTTATCCCTTGTCACGTATCGATGATTTGTTTGACCAGCTCCAGAGATCTTCGGTTTTCTCGAAGATCGATCTTCGCTCAGGCTACCATCAGCTGAGGATTCGCGAGTCGGATATTCCGAAGACAGCTTTCAGGACTCGCTATGGACATTACGAGTTTGTGGTAATGCCGTTTGGGCTCACCAATGCACCTGCGGCTTTCATGGATATGATGAACCGTATCTTCCGTCCATACTTGGACAAGTTTGTAGTGGTGTTCATCGATGATGTGCTCATCTATTCACGGAATGAATGGGATCATGCGAATGATCTACGGATTGTCTTAGATATATTGCGGGAGCACAAGCTATATGCCAAGTTGAGCAAGTGCGAGTTCTGTTTATCCCAGGTCTCATTTTTGGGGCACATCATTTCTGGAGCAGGTATCGCGGTTGATCCTGCGAAGATAGATGCAGTTATGTCTTGGGAGCAGCCCAAGACTGTCACGCAAATTCGGAGCTTCCTCGGATTAGCGGGCTATTACAGACGCTTTGTCAGCAGATTTTCACGCATTGTTCGTCCTCTGACACGACTGACGCAGAAGGGAGTTCCATTCATTTGGGACGATTCATGTGAGCAGGCCTTCCAGACACTGAAGGAGAGGTTGACTACAGCGCCTATTCTTACTCTTCCTTCAGGCACTCAGGACTATGCAGTCTACACAGATGCATCTGGAGAAGGTCTAGGAGCAGTATTGATGCAGAGAGGACAGGTGATTGCTTATGCATCACAGCAGTTGAGACCGCACGAGCGGAACTACCCCACACATGACTTGGAGTTGGCGGCAGTTGTCTTCGCTTTGAAGATCTGTGTCACTACCTATATAGGGTGAATTTCGAGATCTTTACAGACCACAAGAGTCTGAAGTACATCTTTGATCAGAAGGAGCTGAACATGAGGCAGCGTAGATGGCTCGAACTGCTAAAGGATTATGATTGCATGGTCTCTTACCATCCTGGTAAGGGAAACGTAGTGGCTGATGCACTTAGCAGGAGAGCACATGCTGATGGTACGACGAACTGGCTATACACGTGGGATACGCTTGCAGCTTTGAGCGATTGGCATCCTCAGAAGAACGCATCCATTCTACCGCCATACCTCCACGATACAACAACCTTTGGGATCGTATCGTCGAAGGCCAGAAGACAGATCCTTGGATTCATGATAGATACATGCACGCTGTCAAGGATGAAATTGATGATTTTGTCATGACAGAGTCAATTTTATGGAAGGCAGGACGGGTCGTTGTACCCAATGACGAGCAGCTTCGCAGAGACATTTTGGACGAGGTACACAGTTCACGGTTATCTATCCATCCAGGTAGCACGAAGATATACCGTGATCTGCGTCGACATTTCTGGTGGCATGGAATGAAGCGCGATGTGGCGCTACATGTTAGCAGATGCATGACCTGTCAGATGGTCAAGGCTGAGCACAGGAGACCGCCAGGATTACTGCAGTCTCTCCCCATTCCCGAGTGGAAGTGGGAGAGCATTTCTATGGATTTTGTCACAGGTCTGTGAAAGATACCAGGTGGCCACGATTTCATATGGGTCGTCATGGATAGGTTGACCAAGTCAACCCATTTCATACCTGTCAACACGACTTACACTCCATCCAAATTGGACAAACTATATGTGCAGAACATTATCAGACTGCATGGTATACCACGAGGGGTGGTGTCTGACAGGGATTCGAGATTTACATCTCATTACTGGCATCAGTTCATGTCAGCACTACAGACAGAGCTGAAGATGAGTTTTGCTTATCATCCGCAGACAGATGGGCAGAGTGAGCGCACCATTCAGACACTAGAGGATTTATTCCGCGCTTGCACTTTGGAATGGAAAGGGTCCTGGAAGGACCATCTGCCTTTAATAGAATTCACGTACAACAACAGCTATCACTCCAGTATTGACATGGCACCATTCGAAGCCCTATACGGGCGAAGAGGCCTCACACCTCTCAAATGACGTGAGGTAGGTGATCATGCTTTATATTTCGTAGATCTCTTGGAGGAGATTGCGAGAACTGTTGATCTTGTGAGACGGAGACTTCTGACGGCACAGAGTCGCCAGAAGAGTTTATGCAGACCGTCGGAGAAGAGATTTGGAATTCCAGGTATCCAATCTTCTTCTCTTCCTTTATTACAAAATTAACTTAATCTCATACTAATGACATTCCTATAAATTATAGGTTAGAGATTGGGTATTTCTCCGTGTATCTCCCATGAAGGGAGTGCAGAGATTCGGTGTTCGTGGCAAGTTGGCGCCACGATATGTTGGACCGTTCGAGATTCTTGCTCGTGAAGGGAAGGTTGCATACCGAGTAGCCCTTCCTCCACATCTATCAGCTATTCACGACGTCTTCCATGTATCCAACTTGAGAAAATATGTGCACGACCCTCGGCACATCATCAGTTATGAGAATCTTGATGTAGAGCCGGATCTGACTTATGAGGAGAAGCCAGTTCAGATACTTGACCGTGCTGTGAAGAAGCTTCGCAGCAAAGAGGTTTCATTGGTCAAGGTTTTGTGGCATCAACAAGGCGTCAAAGAGGCGACATGGGAGACCGAAGCGGACATGCGGGCACGATACCCACAACTTTTCTGAGGTAATAAGCAAAACAAGCTTTTGTAATTAAATATATGTTCAAATATATGGCTTGTTTTCTCTTTGAGATTTTTATGGGTTCAAAACCCTTTGAGGTTTTTATGGACATATAAGATCCCAAAAAGATAATGACCTTGACTCGAGTCTCGAGGACGAGACTCCCTTTGAGGTTTTTATAATTGTAACATCCGGTTTCCAATCAAACCCGGACCCGATCCGATTTGGGTCCGATCAACCCAATAAAGTTGTAGGTCAACACCAAACAACCTAAAACGCTCACCTGATCGTGAATCAAAAGTCGTTCGGGCAGAATCGACTGAAAATCGATCACATTGTAGTATGTGCCGCGGAAAAGCCGCAACGTAATTTTGGAAACCGCGAAATTAACCGAGACCGTCATTGGAACCGATTCGACGAAACAAGACTAACGGAATCGACCGTTCGTCAATCGGAGGTCGTTTGATATTTTTAAATCACAAAATTTAATCTTAAACAAAAATCGTATCCGAAAATTTCGGGTATTCAAAACCCGATCGGAAGTATATCATCATTATACTCATATTGATCGTCGTTTTGAGACGATCGAAACAAGATATTGCGCGTCAAAATCCGAGACCCGAGGTGCTTGTACGATCGATTTTTATGTATGACAAATAAAAAAGAGTTTTGGATTTAAAAAAATAATAATAATAAAATTTTAATTTAAAAGCAGACTGTAGCAGACAGAAAACAGTCTGTTTTGATTTACGTAAAAAAAAATATATACATGTGTAGAATTTTCAAAAAAAAAACATGAATTTAGGAAGTTTCTTGGAACCTTCCCTTATATCTCTTTCCCTCCTCTTTCCCTATATAAGACCAAACCCAACGTCATGGGTCTCTACCTCTCCCCCTTTTCTTCCTCTTTCTATTTCTCTCTATTTTTCCCCCAAAATCCCAATTGGCTCCAGATGTGGGAGCCAAAATCCTTCTCCAGGCTGCTGTCCAGCATCTTTAAAAGTGGTTAGTTGCTACTCCTCTGCCATTCTTGGAGTCTCCCAACCTTCCTTGCTCATGCTGCTACAAATTCCAGCACTTGGAATTGTTGTTCTTCTGCTATAAAAGACCTCCAGCAACCTTTTGAAGTCCAAGATCTGGAGCTGCAGCTTCCTTGCTCCAAATTCAAACCTTGCATGCAAAGATTCTCTCCAAATTGGAGAGATCAACTAGGTACAATTTCCCTGCCCTCCTTCTTGCTGCCATGCATGCTTATTTCACTTGATTATATGTACAATTCCTCTCAAATCCCTCCTTTTGCTGCCATGCATGAGTGGTTAGACAATCAAAATTCTTGTTTCTTAAGAATCTTGGGGCTAGGATATATATATACATAATTTTTATTAATGTCTGCTACTGTTTAATCCTAAATAATAAATTTAAATTTAAGATTTTGATTTAACAAAAGACCTGATACTCTTACTGTTATCTGTTCTATTCAGATTTTAATCACAAGGTATAATTTAAATTCAAAAATTTAATTTTAAGAGAGGATCTGCTCCTGTGTTCCTCCTGTGTTCTGTTATATTCAGTTTTAATATCAAATTATAATTTAAATTAAATTTTGATTTTAGCAGAAGATCTGCTTCTGTGTTCTGCTCTATTCAGATTTTAAATATAAATTCAAAATTTTGACTTGGCAGAAGATCTGTAATTTTTTTATGCTGTATTCAGATTTCATTTCAATTTATAAATGTTAATTTTAAAATTTGTTATGATAAATTAACAAATTTTTGCATTTGAGGGAATTGTATTATGGGCTAAATTCTTGCTATGGGTAGCCGTCTAACGATCCATACTTACACCCATACTGGCTGGAAATAGATGCAACTATTCATATGAGCTTGGGCCAGTCATTGTTCCACTGAAGATTAAAAAAGGAAAAAAATATCATAAAAATTACAAAAATTAAAAAATCACAAACTTTGGATTTATAAGCATCCATTGTTTTGTTATGTGAATGTAATCGGAAGAATTATAATGGCTTGGATGAACCGATTTTAGCATTGAGCAGGAGGTTGTGATATTCTTTATAAACATAATAATAATTGTATTAGTGACAGTAGATAACAGGAAGTTGCAGAACAAAATAAAGGCTATAATGAGGCTTTTGGGAAATATTTTTTTTATATATGTATGTATGTAGATATGCAGATTTATATATATATACACACACACACACAATAACCTTACATGACTTTTGTAGGTAGGGGATGGATTGTGATGAGAAGGGTGCTATATAGAGATAAATTTTCCGTGAGGGTCATGTTGGGTAATTATTAATGAATTGTACTTGGTATATATATTAATTGTATCGCTGGAATCAGGAAAATGATAAGCAACAATTGACGCGCCTTTTTACTCTTTATGTCAATCAACTTAGAATGTTGAAGATAAGGAGGATTTCCAAAACATAAACATGATAGAAAGTATCTATCTCTTGTTTCATTACTCTTGTTTACCAAGGATCAAAGGAGGATTTCCAAAACATAAACATGATAGAAAGTATCCATCTCTTGTTTCATCACTCTTGTTTACCAAGGATCAAAGGAGGATTTCCAAAACATAAACATGATAGAAAGTATCTATCTCTTGTTTCATTACTCTTGTTTACCAAGGATCAAAGGAGGATTTCCAAAACCTAAACATGCTAGAAAGTATATATTTCTGGTTTCATTACTCTTTTTACCAAGGATCAAAGGAGGATTTCCAAAACTTAAACATATGAGAAATACGTATACCATATGGTTGTAATAATTTATATAGTACCAAGTAATCAATGTTCAAAAGTGACAAAGTTGGGGTTAGATACTGGTAGCAAGTTGTCTTTCATCAAGAATTTGGAGTTTAGAACTTGAAATCATTCCTAAGTAATCTGGTGTCATCTTAATAGTCGACATAGGTGAAGAATTTGAAGAATGATGATCTTGTATATGGTTTATAACTTATCCTAGCCATGAGAATCTTGGGAATCGGTGATACTAATATTTATAAGTGCCGGTCATGGTGACTTCTACACCTGACCGTGCGAGAGCGCGGTGACTCTCAACTGGGCGGAAGAAAGGAAGCCCAGTTAGGGCAGCGGCCGCCAAGTGCGCGGGTCTAGGATCCCAGTCTCTTTTCGGTTTTTACGCGAGCTCGCAGTGTTTTTACGCCTCGTTGGGATCCCGACTTTAGACCGGTTCCGCTGACCCTGTTTTAGGATACCCAGGCGGGGGATCCTTGGTTTTCAGTTTTACGTACGAGCTCGGTTGCCCGTTACCGGTCGGGCTGTTTTTCTAGAGCGACTTCCCGGGAAGTCCCTCTCACCCGTCTCAGTGGCGTAGTTGGGGAGTAGACCTATCCCTCTATTGGACCGTCCTTCCAATTAGAGGGCGAGACGGAAGAGCCATTTGTAGGCTTCTTCACCGCTTGAGTTTTCTTTTGCCAACAGACTTGGCGATTCTACATCCAGATCATCTATATCTACATCTAAATCATCAAGAGTTGCATCTGAGAGAGTTAGAGTGAAGGATTGGAGGAAATTACAATTAAAATTGAGTTGATTGGAGGTGACTTTAATCTGGTTTGAAATCCCTATAAGTTAGTGGACGTGTTGGGAACTTAGTTAGGATGCATTACACAACACCGCATGCCTACGGAGGCCCCCCAACCCTAAGGTAGTTAATACCTTAGAGTCATAGTGTGAGGCTACACACAGACCAAGACCACGGACTATCCACTAACTTAGAAGGAGTAAATAGAATTAAGGATCAAATTCATCATCATCATATCAGTCCATTATCGAAACCCATGACATGATCTCAATGACAAGAAAGTAGCCATTAAGTTCCGCAACATGATCTCCAAGACCCAAAATCATGATCTTAAAACACATGAAATCATTATATGTTAGGGTCTTTTATCTAAACTTTATATAAATATATATATATATATATATATAAATATGGGATGAATGGGAAAAAGGGGAGAACAAATGAACTTAATGTCAAACAGTTGAAAACCCTTTTACTTACGCAAGTAGATGTAAATTTTAGTTATTCCACCTTTCTACTTGCTCTCTTTTGCACATAAAATTACTTGTTATTTATTTTAAACTACGGGTTTGTATTCACGTTTGTGACTCCTTTTCTTCCTTGCACGCATGGCAGGAAAGGAGTCTATTGTTCAGTAGTTATACAGGGTTCCAGAAGACAAGGTCTATACTAGACGGTATGTTATTCTTTTTGTCTCAGTTTTTGTTCGGTTGTTAATGTTATATGCTTCTTTTCTCTTCAGTCAGATTTTGGGATATACTGTATATACTTTCAGACATTGTACAGGTTGAAAATGAAATGAAAGTTAATGAAATAAATTCTTGGTGACATTTATCTTTATTATCTTGTGGTTGTAAATGTGAATGTCGAATGTCACTTGCAAATATATTCATTGCGAAAAAAATTTTCCCCATAATTTATGCTTATAATGCGATGTCAATAAATGGAATGTTGCGAATAGTGTCGTAAACGGGTACCCGGATCCTGGGGGGTTCACATCCGAAGGATCTATGGCATCCGCGCTTGGGATGGCTTGACTTCTCATCCATATTTCTACCCCTTGGCTTTTTGGAAGGGTATTAAAAATTTGTGATGCCACAGTTCCATGAGCTTTTTTGTTACTTGGAGATGGTCGGTCATTCGCTTTCTAGACAAATGACAGCTCGCTTCCCGCGACTAACTGTTGATCGGGAAGCGAGGGTGGCAGATTGTTGGGAGAATCGTAGCTAGATGCCATTGTTCCTGGCAGATTTCTCTGATCAGTGTGCTTAAATGACCTCCTTTGGTTGTTGACTTCTCTGAGCTAGGTGCAAGAGCTGACAGGATATAGAGATCATTGGGTGTGGAGGGACAGTAATTTTTCAGTTAGACGTGCTTATAAGCCGATGGACAAATAAACGATACCATCCATCGAAAACTTGGTTCGTGACTACAAACTTATTTGGGACCTAAAGGCATCAAACAAGGTTGATGTTTTCCTTTGGTTAATGCAGAGAGGGTGTATTCTGACGAGATATTAGTGTTCTTGGCTCTTCCCAAGTACCTCATAGAATTATCCGCTCTGTATAGGGAGGTGGAGATAATCAATCGTATCCCCTTCTCCTATGAAAAGACTTCCAAGGTATGGCAAGATCTAGGAGTTACCTGGCCTAATTTTCAAAACCTGGAAAGTTTTTGTGACTCTTTATTCTCAACTAAGCACCGTTCCAACAAAGAGGTTCTTCTCATGATAACAATTGTGTGGGATATCTAATTAGCTAGAAATGGTATTTGCTTATGAGTGGTTTTATGCAAATAATGTAATTTTTCATGTTAAGACTCTCCTCGAGTCTTGGCTTCTGTAAAATGTTCTTGCCCTCTTTTTATAATATATCTGAGGTGGGCATTTTAGTATGTTTCCCCCTTTTTGGTCTCAAAAAAATGAGTAGGGCTTGGGTCAACCTCGGCCCAAACCAATGAGCCTTAGGGTCTAACTGAGCTGGCACCCAATAAGAAAATCCATATATAACCCTTAACCCTATATAAAAATATTTTGGTACTCGTTAACTTCAACATATCTGTGTTACTTACAGATGTAACGTCAACTCTATCTTACAACAAACAAGAGGTCAATATTTTCCCCACATTTTCATCGCAACATCGCTTTACTCATTGTATAACGACTAATATTGCTCTCCTTGCTCCTACTATGCATGTCTAATACAATTCATCCTCTTTTAGTCAATTTAAATCCTTTCTTTCTATACGCATATCCTCACAATGCACATTCGTCCTCGTAGTTCAGTCCCTAGCATAGACATCTTCAATTGCTCATGTTCCTTCTCTATATGCACTGTGATTCTAAAGAATAAAAGGATTGATCCGACCCGAATCCAAAACTATGTTAATTTTGCTAGACCAGGTTGTGGGGCGACTGAAATAAAAACTTGTAGACTATATAACTATGTTAATTTTGACTCGTGCTAATGAAAAGAATTGACGTCATGAATGAGAGAAAGAATTATGCAGAATGTCGGAAACAATTTCAATCGAGCTCTTTGAGGATTGAAAGTGAATCAAAGACTGGAACACTTTCCTTGATCTTAAGAGAGTGTTCTAAATAAGCGCTTTAGTGCTTAAAGAAAGTGTTGTAAGTGTTGCAAACAAGGTTTAAAAAAGCGCGAGACGGTCCGAAGCATTTTCTCAGAAATTGAGGCGAGGCGTAAGCCTCAATTTTTTTGAAAAAAAAATAAAATTAAATCAAAATACATTTAAACAGTATATAATACTATTAAATTTTGCCAAAAACACATTCAATAATAATTTATAACTAGTAAAAGATACAATACATAAGCGATGAAGGCATTGAAGTTCAAAAAAACTAATACTAAGTCACTAATTTAAAGAATACCAAGTTCCATTTCCAACTTCAATGACTCTATACGAGTATTAAACTAAAGTCTATACTTAATACTAAAGTACAATAGAAACCATAATCTTTAGTGCGAAGTAAAAAATATTAATATGCCTTGAATCCCAACCATTTGTCTTGTTGGACGTAGTTGGAGAACCGTCATATGCATCCCCTCCTGCCATATTTACTAATGATATTATATGTATTCAGCTACTCACAATAAAACGTAATAATTATTTTACTTCACGTGTTTATTTTTCAACATTGCTTCTTCTTTTTTTTTGATGAAAGATCGGGTGAACCCCCATCGTGGGGGTCTCCACCTGTTTTATATTAAATTAAATGATAAATAATAGTGTTTGCATTATCACGGCACCCACGATCTACACAATGCGGTACAATGAGCCACCACATTTTCTGCATAGAAACTCTGATTGCTGAAAATTTTGTCGTTACGGCACACCCAGATGGCACATAACGCAGCGAAAAATGTCAAAAGCTCCTCCGGGGTATCGCTGCCCGCCCGCCTAATAGAGCTCCAGAACTCAGAGAGGATCCCCGTAGCCATCCAAGGAATTCCGAAGTGCCTCCATACCTGTATCGAACCATAGCACCTCATGAAGAGGTGATCAGAGTCCTCCATGTCCCCACATCTGTCACAACGGGAGTCCGTTAGACCCAGCAATCTACCTCTGTGCACCTTGTCCAATAGGCGACCTCTTCTCAGACACCACAGAAAGACCTTGATCCTGCTAGGGATCTTTGCAGCCCAAAATTATTTTGACGTCGTCCTTCAGGTCCCGCTCCTGGTCCTGCTCTCGCCTGTTAAATTCTCTGTAGGCTTTCTTCACGATAAACTTATCGTCTCGCCACTCGAAATGGTCCCTACCCGCAGATGGTAAGCTCAGCTGGGGCAGCGTCCCCTGCAGAGTCAAGTAGTCCTCTAAGAGCTGCTCCGAAAGATCCGTCAACATTGCTTCTTCACATATCATATATGTGATAACTATTCTATATATATGTGATAACTATTCTAAGTTCACAACTTATACAACCAAACCAAGGTTTTAAAAAACGCGCCTCGAGGCGCTGAGGCGTACGCCTCGAGGCGCTGAGGCGTACGCCTCGAGGCTTTTTTCAGCAAAAACCGCCTCGAGGCGCATGAGGCGTATGTTAATTTGGCAACTTGCGCCTCGAGGCATTGAGGCATTGTCGAGGCGTTCGAGGCGGTGAGGCGCTTGTGAGGCGTGTGCCTCATCTGGAACAAATAGAACCTAATTCAAAAGCCTCGAGGCATATCTGAAAATCCTAAATCTCGATGACGGAGGTTTGAAACTCGAGAATATGTTCCCTGTCTAAGAAATAAGAGTAGACAATAGCTTAAAGTCTCAAAATCTGCTAATTTTTGTTTGTATTGTAGCCAACTAAGTTGATATAATGCAATTGTCATCACCAAACTGTGAATAAAACAGGATTAACTTACTACAGGGAGCAAAATTAGCACATAAATGGAATTGAAGAGCAAAATCAGCTTGTGGTCAAAACTTTAAATTTTATACATGTTTATATAAGCCTTACTAGAGGATTTTTACTTTACTTTATTTATTTGCTTTGTTTATAAATATTTTTTTGCCTTACAAGTCTTTGCTATGCCACTTTCCTATTTCAGAAATGGCTCCAAAAATGGAAAAAGGACATGATGATGGGCGTGATAGGTCGGATATTGCATGGAAATATTGTAACTTTCATGCTAGGGACTTTAAAGCATTCTTATTTCTAGCATTTTTCTACATAGTTCTAGATTTGTATAGTTTTTAACCTAAAAACTGAGGCTTACGCCTCGAACGCCTCGAGGCTTACGCCTCGCCTCGTTTACGGGAAACCGCCTCGATCCGCCTCACGTTTTTTAAAACCATGAACCAAACAACAACATCAAGTTGCAAACTTGCAACTAATATAAAATTTTTATTACAATTCAAACAAAAATATGTGTAATAGAACTAGTATGTGTAGATGTATGATAAATTGAATATTATGTATACAAGATCATGAAACCTCGATTGTTTCAAGCGATCTCCTCTTTGCATGGAGCTATATATAGAAATATGCAAGGTTTAATATGGAAACAAAAATACAAACATAAAAAAATATAATGCTAACGAAATAATAGGGTCATGTGCAACCAAAAATGTGAAAAAAGCCTCGTGACTCGAGGCTTAAGCCTACGCCTCGCCTCGAGCGCCTCGCGCCAAGTCAAGGCGCACGCCCCACCTAGAGAACCCGAAGCGTGCGCCTCAGGGCGAATTTGGTGCGCCTCGCCTCGAGGCGTACGCCTTTGCACCTCGAGGCGGCGTTTTTTAAAACCATGGTTGCAAATGATGAAGGAATGATCCCTCTTTTATAGTGAGCAAATGATGGTAGTTTGATGAGTTTCAATGTCACTTTTGACCAAAGGATGCTTCCAAACACTCATATGCAATGTCTAGTTTTCGATAAGCATAGAAGATAATCTCAGTCGACTGACTAAAAATTAGTCAACTGATTCAATGGTGAACTGGATGTAAGTGAGTAATCGATTGATATTTCCAATGTCTATTAATTGCCTATTACTTCCCATAAAATTATTCAACTGGAGGTTAGTCAACTGAAGCACAATTAGTCGACTAAAATAAGATATGACCTCCAATGGTAGGATAAATCAAATTCTCGATTTTATTGACCATGGGTTGGTTAACTAGCCTTAGGGCTTAGCCAAGTGATACATAACTTTGTGGCTTATATGGATTTTAATTAAGGCTCTTACATGGATCCTAATAAAAAATAAAATATAATGGCAGGGCTTCTTATTTGGATCATATTGATCTTATAGAGCTTTATATTCCTTCGATCTGAATGTTCTTCAGGTCAGATTGATCCAAAGTAAATCATCACTGTCATTCACCAATCAACATTGCATAGACATCTCAGTACATTTTTCAATGTTATGTATTTCAGAGTACATTCCTGAATGAAAATCGCATTTGCATAATATTTTTGTATACCAGATAATATTCAATTTTATATCAAACCACAATAGGGCTTGGAGAACTAACAAATAGATGATACGCAATATCATCGGGTAGTGGGGAAGCTCCTCTATCTATCACTAGGCCTGACATCTCCTTGATAGTAAAAAATAATCAGTTCATGATCAAGCCTAAACAGGCTCATTAGGAAGCAGTCATGATAGCCTTGAGGTACATCAAGGCCGCCCTTGGAAAGGGGTCATTCTTCACACCTGGGACATCATTCAATACATCAACCTCTTGTGATTCAAATTATACAGGATTTCATGCAAATAAGATGTCAACCGTTGGACACCACACTTACTTCTAGGGTAACCTTATCACATATAGGAGCAAGAAACAAGCAATGACATCATGCTTAAGTGCAAAGAGGGAATATAGGATAATGGCCCAGGCAACAATATAAATGCAGTGGAATCATGTTGAGCATACTAACCTTCACTTTCCACCAAACATGGTGATGAAGTTGAGATGCAACAATATTGTTGCCATACACATAACAAAACACCATGTTTTATAAAGATAACAAAACATGTAGAGTCTAATTACAATTTCAACTACGATTTTATCCAATGAGGACTTCTATTCTTCCTTCTGCAAACTAGACCAAAAATATGTTTACCAAGCCACGCTCAAGAGCATGTTTTGAGCGATGATGTCATGAGCCAAGCTTTTACAAGATATTATATTCTTGTATTCAACTTCATTTTATAAGGAGAACAAAACATGTAGAATATATA
The DNA here is from genome assembly GCA_037367405.1 of Ottelia alismoides. Classification (NCBI taxonomy): domain Eukaryota; kingdom Viridiplantae; phylum Streptophyta; class Magnoliopsida; order Alismatales; family Hydrocharitaceae; genus Ottelia; species Ottelia alismoides. The sequence continues at coordinate 466,421 of JAZKJV010004336.1, read as the reverse complement.
TTCCAGTTTAAGGGTTGTGTTGAGGGGTAATGTTATAATCTAAGCGTACTAGATATCTATGCTCCATAGTAGTCCAAATGAACTTCCAATCCATAATGATCTGATTTTCCATGACCACATTGTCCATCATGAATATATCACGGAGGAAGGTCGTTTAAAGAGGAGAAATAATGAGAGAAGAACGACATGCAATCTACTAGCTAAAATCTTTGCCATAATAAGATAAATTGCATTTGAAAATGCGACTGGCATAAAGTCCTCCAAACAGGTTGATGCCTCTTCTTAGGTAATAAAAAAATGACGGCATTATCAACCGATCAACACCATAATTTCCGTCTAAACTTAGGTAGCAACTCCAAGACATCGCTCTCCAGGGTACTCTAGAACTCCTTGAAAAAGATTGGGAAGCCATCTAGAACAGAGTTGTAAGACTCCTAAGTATCGGATATCACTAGATCTCATTTTCCGACTTGATCAAGTATCCAAGTTAGAAAATGCCAACTTTATCTTGTAGTACTCGTCGATACCTTTCCAACGAGCTCAAAAACATAGAAATCGAACATCGTATGAGAAAGTTACACGCGTTTAAATATCGGCTTACAGCTTTTTTGATTCAAAACCCAACCGGGTTCGAGCCTATTTAAACCCAAATGGTTAGACCACTAAGGCTCATTAATCACCTGAGCTCGCCAGCGCTCTGCCACCCCTTGTCGGAGCTCTGTTGCTAGCGACTATTTTCAGCAATCGGTGATTCAAAGGCGTCGATGCGAAGAGGACAACGAGGTCATCACCAATTTCACGTGCATTGCGTCTCAAAAATCACATTTTTGGGCGAGAGGAGGAAATCCGAGGAACGATCCTGAAGGTACGGATTATAGTTTTCCTCCTTGTTGGATCTCACATCCATCGTACATCACATGTGCATCGTCTTGAATTCAAATCTAGTAGTCGTTTTCATTTCATGCAAGTCGAGTTTTTAAAACCGTGTCGTATTAGTTTTCTGTCATTTCTGAGAGCTTATCCAAAAATTATAATTTTTATACCATTGTGATGAGGGTGAGAAGAGGAATGCACACTCTGTTATTTTTGAAATCAACTTTTTTTGGAAAAGTTCTCAAAAATGATCAATCATCAAAATTCGTTGATCTATCATGATTGCTAAGTCAATTTGATTGATCGATTAGTGAAATTCACTAATCGGTCAATTCTGATCTGTTGGATCCAGATTATGAAATAAATGGGATTTTTGGCATCAAAAAATAATAGACAAGTATAGTGTTTTATGATATGCAATTAACCGCAACAAATATTGTATATTAGATTGAATGGAATGGAAAGTGCGTCCAATACGAAGTTGAATAAAAGATGTGGTGAGTTTCATGAGAATGCGAGCATTGTATTGTATACGAATTTAAAATCACTCAGATCTGAGCCACAATCTATTAATCTTGTGATATGATGGTTGTGGTGCCTCATGGACGACTCTATCCACAAGATCTGTGTTGCGTACAGATGAGATTGCTCGTGGTATGTTTCCCCTTGCATGCGGATGTGGTTTCTCGTGGTGCGTGGGTAGTTAGAGTAAACCCTATCTCAGATCGATCTATTATCATAATTACTTAAGATTAGTGGACGAGTTATTTGTATGGTAGATCTTATCAGATCACGAGGATCTTCCTTAAAGTGTAGAAATTGGGAAACACATACTTAGCAAGCCTTGGTATATGACAGTGGTATGTGACGGTGTATTATGTTTCCTATGTGAGTTAGCCTATTAATCATGGTTGATAGTGGATGGTTTGACCTAGCTTTTAGGGGTATATAAGAGTAGAAATGTGAGGATGCACCTCAAGGGACTAATGAACCTAGAATTGTATATATACTTAGATATATAAGTATGTATGAGAAATTGTGAAGCAAGCGGAAGTGTTGGGAACTTAGCTAGGATGCACGTATTTCAAATGCATACCAACGAAGGCACCTAAACCCTAAAGTATTAAGTACTTTATAGTCATAGCATGAGACCCGACATGGTTCAAGACCGTAGACTTTCCAAGATACTAAAAGGACCAATAAAACACATGGAGTGTTGGGAACTTAGTTAGGATGCACGTACCTCAAATGCATGCCTACGAAGGCACCCCAACCCTAAGGTACTAAGTACCTAGGAGTTATAGCGTGAGATCTGAGAAGGGTCAAGCCCACAGACTAACCATGATACTAAAGTTAAGAAACTAAATGGACACATCATGAGAGGTTTTGGTAACTAAATGGACCCATCATGAGAGGTTAAGTGTCATTGTCCTAGAGGACCAACCAAATGGGTCGTGTAGAACTTTGAAAAAGGGTAGTATGGTTTAAGATCTACGGTTGGAATATATAGATAATTACACGTTAATTGACAGGACATGTAATGATATAATATGAGACATATGGTGACCAAAGGTAGATTGAAATGATTATAAGATTTGGTACCAGTTTCCTATATCCGAAGAAAAACATATGTAGTCGGATCAAAGGAGTTGTCCTCCTTGATTGGTAAGCTTGGCCTTCATATCGTTGACGTGTCTGCTTATCATTATACATGGAAAAACTCGAGGTTCAGATCACAGGTTGATAGATTCTTGGTATCGATGGAGATTCTACACTTGTTTCCTCTGGTTATGGCATGGGCTCTACCTAGAGCTCACTCGGATCATACGCCCTTAGCATGGTCTTCTTGTGAGGAGGAGCGAGCAGGAACCTTTTTCCGTTTGAGCGAGCTTGGCTTTTGGAGGAAGCTTTTAGGGAGATGATTGCATAATTTTGGAGAAATTGTTGTTCGGATGGATCGGCCACAATTTGTTTGGTGTTCAAGTTGGCAGAACTTCGGAAATGCTTGAGGGTATACTACAAGGATGTCAAAGCACAACGACGGGAGAAAAGATTATGTGCATAGGAGGAGGTGTGCAAACTGGACCAGCTGGAGGACGAACGTGAGTTGGAGGCAGAAGAGAGTGTAGCGAGAGCGAGGCATCTATAGGGAATAATTTTAAAAGACAAGAAGACATAGATTGAATGGAGACAACGGTCTAAGCAGAGATGGCTCAAAGAAGGTGACTCCAACACAAGATTTTTTCATTCGATGGCTAGCGGGAGGAGGTACAAGAATTTTATTCAGTCTATATCCATGGGCAGTGTGGTGTTTCATGGGGACAACGATGTTGGTATTGTGCTTCGATCACATTTCCACGACTTCAGTAGAAGACGCAGACGTGATGGATGGAGCTAGCGTGGCACAGAGGCTAGGGTGGTATCCCAGTTGCAGGCAGAATCATTGATTGCGGAATTCTCAGAGGCAGAAGTCAAAGAGGCGATCTTTTACTTGAATGACGATGGGTCTCTTGGGCCCAATGGGTTCCCGGTGTTGTTCTATAGGGAGTAGGGCTGGCTATTGAGTCACGGCTCGATGAGCCAGGCTCGGGCTCGGCTCGATAAGGGCTCGTGAGCTTGGCTCATTAAGCTATTGAGCCAAGCCCGAGCCAGATTTTTGGGCTCGATAGCTTATCGAGCCGAACCCGAGCCGAGCCCTGCTAAGCTCGATAACTCAATAACGGGCTCGATAAGGAATATATATATATATGTATATATTCTATTTGTGAAACTACAATGATTTTTATTTTTATTTGTATTAGTTTTGCAACATTATTAATGGTGGATTATGTGTTTATGTAGTTTATGTAACAACAATGTTGGTGGACTATGTTGTAAACTTGGATTTTTCTACCTTTTATCTATGTTAATCTAGGTTATAATTAGATATTTAGTATTTTTTTTCTTTTTTATTAACAAGAAGAATGTTACAATATATATTATAATTTAACTTTTATATACAACTCGGATGGTGGTCTACTGGTAAGGTGGACGATCTTTAAAAAAGGTCTTGGGTTCGAGCCTAGGCAAAACACTTTTTCACCAAAAAAACACATATTTCCTTAACGAGCATGAATAGGCTCGAGCCCAGACCAGGCTCGATAAGAGGCTCGGCTCAAGACTTATTGAGTCTGAGCTGGCTCGATAAGGGCTCGAGCCCACCGAGCACGAGCCCGAGCCAGCTCGGCTGGGCTCGATCGAGCCCGAGCCCGAGCTCGAGCACAAAACACTTTTTCACCAAAAAAACACCTATTTCCTTAACGAGCATGAATACGCTCGAGCCCAGACCAGGCTCGATAAGAGGCTCGGGCTCGATAAAGGGCTCGGCTCAAGACTTATTGAGTCTGAGCTGGCTCGATAAGGGCTCGAGCCCGTCGAGCTCGAGCCCGAGCCAGCTCGGTTGGGCTTATCGAGCCCGAGCCCAGCCCTGGCTCGGCTCGTTAGGCTCGATAGCCAATCCTAATAGGGAGTTTTGGGAGGTGGTGAAGGACGATTTGATGGTTGTTCTGCAGAAGTTTAGGGCGAACATCGTGGATTTGAGAGGTTGAACAAAGCCTTGATCTTTCAATTGCCTAAGTGGGAGATGTCATCTAGGGTGGAGGATTTTAGACCGATAGCCTTATCCAATGCATGTTATCTTATCATTGCGAAGATCCTGACTAACCGATTAAAGAGGGTGCTACCTGATATTATTTCCCCCGAGCAGACGGCATTCATCCCAGGTAGACTCATTGTAGATGGATTAGTGCTTGCATCTAAGATGGTATTGGATTGGAAAAGAATGAAGTGCAGGGGCATGCTATGAAAGGTCGACTTCTCTTAGGCCTATGATTGCGTGGACTAGCGCTTTCTTTAGACATCTTTGGAGAAGAGGGGTTTCCTGAGCTTGTGGATTGCCTGGATGAAACGGTGCACCACGATGGCATCGTACTTGATATTGGTTAATGGTAGACCCGAAGGGGTTTTCTTCAGTGCAGCGGGCGGTGAAGTAGGGATGCCCGTTGGCCCCTCTTTTTTTCGTCATCGTGGCGGATGCTTTGGTTGTTATGATGAAGTTGGTGTCGAATGAAGACTGGTGATCTGGCTATAGTAATGGTGATTGATTCCCTTTTTTCAATATGTCGATGATACAATGATCTTCTTGGGGGGGGGGGGCCGAGAGCAGTTTAGACGTGCTTCCCTTATCATGGACATATTTAGTGACATCTCGGAGTTGCAAATTAACAGGGAGAAATCCAATGGTGCCTCTTGATTTCACATAGCAGGAGGGGCAGCTTATCGCGGGGGTCTTGCGGTCCCATTTTGGGTATTTGCCGATCACCCATTTAGGGATACCTCTTGTCGTGGAGAAGTTGAAAGCGGACGATTGGAAGCTGATGTTGGACATATTGGAGAGAAAGATGGCAGGTTGGAATGCAGTGGTCCTGTCAAGAGGTGGCAAGTTGGTTCTATTGAAGCATGTCTTATCGGTTATTCCCACCTTCTTCTAATCCACGAGGATGCTTCCGGCTGGTGTCCGAAATAGGATGGAGATGCTGACGAGAAGATTCTTCTGGTCTGATGGGAAGCGGGAAAAAAGAGGATTTCATTTGATCTCGTGGGATAGGATCACTGCGTCAAAGAAAATTGAAGGGTTAGAGGTCTTGAAAATTGAGGGGATGAACAAAGCCCTGGTGGCTAAGTGTGTGGTAAGGTTGTGGGGGAGATCTGAAGACCTGGTCTCTAGACTTTAGAGGAGGATTTATGAAGTTGGTGGTTTTTTAGAGTCGAACCACATCTGATTTTCTCCATCTCTATGGCAAGGAATTCGAAAGATCATACCAGAGATGACAACACGACTGCGACCAGAGGCGATGGTCAGATCTTTAGGTTTTAGCCGGACAATTGAAACAGCATGGTACTTTGGGTGAGCGGTATCCTAGACTCTTAGCGCTAGCGGCTGACCGAAATGCAACGGAGCATGATACTTGGCAGAATGGGGCTTGGACACCTTCCATTGTTTCGGAGCTTTCAGATCAAAGATTAGACGAGTTTTGGAGGATGCACGATGAGCTGACGAATTCAGGTGACCCTACTGATGAGAAGGACCATTTTGAATGGTGTGATGGGAGGTTCACAATGAAGAAAGCATATAGATTTTTCACAGAGGCTCAGGAAGAATTGCAGGAAGAACTCAGGATTGATAGTAGAATCATTTAGAGAAGCGGAATTCTCAAAAGAGTCGAGGTTTTCTTGTGGCAGGCAAGACATGAAAAGTTGCTTACCAAAGAAAGTTGGGGCAGGATATTACAGGATGGGAAGGTCCTCTGTGATGGGTGTGGCAACAAGGGGGAAGATATGAACCGTCTTTTTCTTCACTTCTACTCATTCGGCAGAGGTCTGTAGGAAGGCGAGGATTAATGGGCTTGATATTGGAGGTATATCTGAGTTCTGGAACTCCATCTGCGCGATTTGCAGCAATGGACATGAAATAGCTCACATTTTGTTGCACTCATGTGGGCAATTTGGTGTGATATGAATGAGTGTATCTTCCACGGTTAGTCATTTTATTCTGAAAATGTTCTGGAACAATATAGGGCTTTGGTTATGTACTGAAATTTTTTTATTTTTAAAAATGTAACTAATTAATGCAATTTTGTGGTGGGTCCCATCTTCGGATCTCACCCCTCCTGTTATTAAAAAATTGTTTTAGCAACATCCAATTTAAACAACCTCTCCTCGACTTTTTCTTCGCTCTCCACTACTAGGAAGCAAATCCTACTAGCACTTCTGACGCCCTCACAGCCCTCTTGTTCACTAATTATTTTTGCTCCTTCCTGAATCACGAGCTCCTCCTCCAAACTACCACCTCCTTCAGCAGTATCTTCGCACAAGTTATCTCCGCACTCACACTCCAGCAACCTTGACTCATTCTAGAGTGTTTGCCTTGCGATGCTTCCGAGAAAAAAGCAACAAATTCCTCCCCTCCTCTGATCACTTTCCTTCACCAAATGAGCCAACCATTAGCCCCTGCAACAAGTTTTTGCCCTCAAGGCCACCCCTCACCCTTGCACGGTGCAAGGGGGCCGCCACCCTCTTCTGAAAGGCCACCCCTCGCCCCGATTTGAGTCTCGTGTGCCCACCAACACCGCCTTCAGGTCCCCCTTCGAAGTCTCTCCTCTGTCGACGTAAGCCGCAGCAAAAGATTTTTTTTTTGAGTAAAAGAGAGGGTAAGCTCCCAAGGTGGGAGTTACCGCAAAATGGCATTCATAATCAGAAATATGTTACAGTATCGAGATGACCAGAAATTATAAAGCGCTCTACAATGCGAAACCACATTTTCTGAGTAGAATCTCTGGTTGTTGAATATCAGCTCATTTCGCCCCAGCCACATCACCCAGAGGCCCGCGAAGCCGACCGACACGTCGTCCGTGGAGTTAGACCCCATCGCGCGAGCCGGTCTCCAGAAGCCCTCCACCCCATTTGCCTCCAACCAAGCGATGTCGAGCTCCCTCCAGATTACAAACGATGTCGAGCACTTGAAAAATAGATTATTTACATCCTCTATCTGGCCTTTACACCTATCACAGAAAATATCCTCCATCCCCATCAGACGCCCCCTCCTTTCCTTGACACGCAGGCGCTCTCTTCTCAAACACCAGAGGAAGACCTTGACTCTGTTAGGAATCTTTGTTGCCCACACCACCTTCATGTCCATGCTAAGATCCTCATTCAGGTCTGTTGCCGGAGAGCTAAACTCTTCAAAGGCTTTCTTAGTCAAGAACCTCCCCCCTTCCCATAGGAAATGATCTGTCATCTGGTTGAAAACGCCCGGGTCTGGGATCTCGACCTACATCTGAAAAAATCTTTCAGTCATTGCTCCGAGAGCTGCGTCACAAAACTAGGCGACCACATATCAGAGCTTGCCACCTGTGAGAGCGTCCCCTCCTTCATCGCAAGCAGAGCGAACAGTCTTGGGAACCTACCTTCAAGGGAACCTTGTCCCGTCCAATCATCACGCCAAAACCTGAACGAACATCCATCCCCCACCACTGGCCGCAACTTATGTAACACCAAAGGAAGCACCCGGCAAACCCCATCCCATAAAGGTGACTCCAACCGCACCCTTTTCGCCACCAAATCTCCCCGCACTCCAGAAACTTTTCGGAGCAACCTAGCGACCATGGTGGACGCTGGTCCCCATACCTGAACCATCCACTTAGCCAGCAAAGCCTTGTCCATGCACTCCATGTCGCGCACGCCTAAACCCCCTTCCCCCCTCCCCTTCGTGATCTCCTTCCAGCTCACCAGATGCAAGCCGGTCTTCTGCTACTTTCCATCCGACCAGAAAAACCTTCTCATCGATACCTCAATCTTCCGTCTGACACCCACCGGCATTAGCCTCGTGGAGTAGTAGAAAATGGGGATGGCCGATAGGACATGCTTCAATTGAACAAGCTTTCCTCCTCTCGATAAGGTGATCGCCTTCCAGTTGGCCAGCCTTTGTTCGATTCTGTGAATAACAAAGTCCCAATCAGAGCGTCTGAGTTTCCCATCCACCAACGACAGCCCCAAGTAAGAGATCGGCAGCTTGCCCAGCGGGAAGTCCACCAATACAGCAATTCCGGTACTCTCCATTACATCCATCCCAAAAGTGATGACCACGGACTTGCTCTTCTTAATCTCTAGGCCCGACAGCGCGGTAAAAATGTCTAACAGTTGCTCCGTGTGACCAGTCTGTTCGTCCGATCCTCCGAGCAACAGCAGGGTATCATCCGCATATTGAAGTAAAGGAATTGAAATGTCTTCCAAGCGAAAGCCTTCGCACCATCCCACCTCCAACGCCCGCTCGAATAGAACCTCCAAGGCATCCGTTACCAAAACGAAGAGCATAGGGGCAAGAAGGCATCCCTGCCTAACGCCCTGTTGCGGCTGAAAATGACCCCCCTCCAGCTTGTCATTCACCAGGACCGAGTAGGAAGAGGTAGTGACGCATCTATTCATCCATCTGATCCAATCAGCTGGGAATCCTCTTCGCCTCAAGGAGGCCCACAGGAAATTCCAATCCACAAAATCGTAGGCCTTGGCAAAATCGATCTTCCATATGCAACCCTTTTTCTTTGCGCGCTTCCACTCAAGACAGATCTTCGTTCCCATAACCAGTCCGTCTGCCATTTGCCTCCCTGGAACGAAAGCCGTCTGGCCATGCGGAATGACCGAGTCCATAACAACCTTAAGCATGTTCGCCAACGTCTTAGCCACAATCAGATAAAGTCCATTGGATAGCGCTATCGGTCTGAAATCATCAATCCTCATCGGAGATTCCTTCTTGGGGATCAAGCATAATAGAGCTCTATTGATCTTAGCAAAGCCTCTGTTTTCTTCTCTGAATACATTTATCACCTCCAGGATCTCCCCTTTCAACATTTTCCAGAATTCCTTGTAAAAAAGGATTGGGAAACCATCTGGGCCAGGAGCCCCGTCTGCGTTGAGCCCCCATACCGCCCTCCTCACCTCGTCTTCTGTGAAAGTCGCCTGCAAACCCTCTGCTTGTTCTCCAGAAATCCGCTTGGCCCCTCTTCCCAGCCAGGTCCACTTTTCCCCACCGCCCCGCCTCCGCAATGCCTCTACAAAGTGATCTCGTATAGGGCGCCTGAAGGATATGGCTAAATCCTCAAGCGCATCATGGAAGCGTGAGCGTCGTATCGAATACGACGAGGAGCGACTAGTCGCACTAGTTGCTCGATGCAGCGGAATTTAAAATATTTATACGACGAAACCACATGATCCAAGAACACTTCTCGGATCGTTTCGTCTAAACCACAAAACAAGTAATTAGGATTACCTCTTGAAGCGTGGTTGCGATCAAGTCTCTAAACGAAGAGACCTCCTGTCTCAAGTCCGATCCGACGGAGGAGACGCTTGCGAGCGCGGGGATGAACCGCGTGCTTCTCGCAATCCATGTTGATGATCCAAGCGGCGGATCTCCTGATCTCGACACACGAGATCCGACGTCTTCTTCACGAGCGAGGCGCACCGAAGGAGACGGAGATCCACGAGCAGAAGAACGGGCAGCATAACGACAATGCCGCGGCGATGGAGAACCTCTCCATGGCATCCATGGTGGACGGCCATGAGAGGAAGAGAGAGAGGGCTGACCTCTAGAAAGAAAGAGAGAGAGAGAGATGTGTTGTGTAAAATAGAGAGCATGGTGTGCCTCTCTATTTGTAGGGTTTTGGGATCCATGGATCTCAATCCATATGACATATAAAATCAATGGATGAGATTGATTTATGTCAATCCAATGGCTAAGATTGTTGTTGGTAAAACCAACAAATTTAGATCAAAATATATTTGACAAAATCAAATACAAATTAATCCAAATCAAACCAATAAATAAGGAGAGAAGATACATGGAGATTTCATCTCCATGTACCTTCCAAAGTGGACGGCCACACATTCCTTATAGGAATGATGTGCCGCCCCTCTCTTTCCATGGAGAGAGCAATCTCATGGAAATCCATGAGATTGCATATCTCCTTGAAAATCTCCTCTATTTATTTCCAACAACTTTTGTTGGCTTTTTATTCTTCAAAATATAATTCACAATTATATTTGAGAATATTGCAATCTTGCCATAGAAAAATTGTGAATCAAAATTCACAACCCAAACAACATATAATTTACATTGTCAATTAATTACACAATGTGTATCCAATACACATAATAATTAATCAACACATATAAATTATAATTAACTCTCTCTAATACATTATAAATCACATTTATAATATATTATGAATAATTGGATATTTCTATCCACATTATTCTTATTCATAACAATTAAATCATATTTAATTATATTGGATAACTTATTCTCATGTACTTAAATAATATGAATCACATTCACATTATCTACATCTTTGATAATCAAATCACATTTAATTATCTAAGACAACTCTCCTTATAATATGAATCAAATTCATATTATTCATGATAATTAAATCACATTTAATTATCCATTTTCTCATGCTCGGATACATATATCAACAATAGAATTATCCATGAACTCTTTCAAGGATAATGCACTTTCTCCGCGAATACTTGGAGATAAGGACAGGGCGATTGTATTGTTCCACGTATAGTGACATGGATATTGAGATTATATCTCATATCCAGATCGCGGGCCTCCCATAGATGCTTGATTAAATCAAGACCGCAAATCTAATCTTCTCATTGCATCTGAATCACATTCAGATCAATGCCCAACATTTGGACTAAGATCAGATTACTTCTCTATTGAGAGGAGTCACTAAAATCCAGACCCGTTTCATCACTCCCTAGGAATGGAAGCGTCATGGTTATACAATCGTTTATGATCACATCACCCCTCAGGTATTCCTAACACCTGTACATCCTGCATACTGGAAGACTCGGAATAGACCCGAAGTATTAGATCAACTTTATACTGTCTACTTCAGGGTTTTATCAGTAAGTTTCTCATTTAATCATTGGGAGTCGGTATTGATCATATACTTTCCAAAAGCATATATCATACCTAGTCTTGATCATATACTTTCCAAAAGTATATATCAAACCTACAAATTCAGTCAAGCTTCCAAAGCGAGACGACCATGTGCATGGAATTTGATTCTTCCCAATATCTCATGAGTGAGCTCATGTCTTCCGGTTCAGTAAGTGAACATGTATGATCCCCTTTGAGAGATCGTATTACTCATATGCCCTTATATGCACACCAGTGCGCCGGTGTATAGACCTTGATTAGGTCATCAACCTATTGGTCTGCCAAATGTACATACTCAGACATATAGTAACACATCTGTCTCCGGTCAGAGAATGTGTGCATGTATCGTGACAGCATACGATATAGGACTTTGGTTATCTCGATCTCGTTAAGTCAACTCTTTGACCCTAACTCATCTGACACCTCCGAATCTCTATTCTTATGCAGAGGACCTGCATCAAGAGGTCGGTCAGATATCAACCTAAATGAGATAGGATTGCCATCTCCTACTCAGGCTGGAGATCATCTCTTAATAATCATTTGACGGTGCTTTGATGAGTCCTCAATCTAACTCATTAGATATTCATCTAAGCACCAGCCTCTATGGTTCAATAATTGAATCAACGGCTGTATGATTATTAAGATGGCCATGGTACATAACCCTAATTGTACTAAGGGACCTATTATGCAAATTATGTACTCTTTATTTCAGACTAAGGAGTGAATTGCAATAACATTTATTGCATAATGGCTCGCCGTGGGCTCGCATGGTCAACAGCGCCCTATCCGGAAATCTCCCGACACCCGCTCGCCCCCCACTCGATCTCATGCAAAAAATTCCTCCTCCTACCCGAGGCTATGGAGTGGGAAGAAGCGCATGTTGGGGTCGCCCTCTCTCAACCATTTCTGTCTAGAACACTGCCCCACTAAATTTCCTCCTTTCGATCCTCTATCAGCAACTCCTCAAGCAGCTTCAGCCTTTCCGTGAGCTCATCCTGATCAAGGCCTCTCTCGTCATCGATCCCAATCCAGGTGTGTCACCCTGCCCTGCGCATCCTTGCGTTTGAACCAGCGTCGCGACTTACTTTCCTTATCAAAAGCTATCAAAAAGGTCCTCAACAGAACAAGCTTTGCCACAAAACGTGACACCCGCTGACCCTCAACATTCTACCCTCCCCAACGAGATGCCACTTCAGCCCGCCCCTCCAAAAGCCAGCTGCGTTCAAATCTGAAAAAAATATCTGCTAATCTTCTCTTCTCCGGACAACCACAAGATAGGAGTGTGGTCGGAATACGCTCGAGGAAGGGCCCATGCGCGAGATGGCGGAAAAGCCTCCATTCCTTCTGCAGACAACAGAAACCTGTCGAGCCTCGAACGCGCCCTCGCATTACACCACGTATACGAGCACCCAGCCGCATCAATGATGGAGAGGGACAGGGAGTGCGCCACCCTCCGGAACCCCTCTGATCCCGTGTCCCTGCCCCTGCCCTGTAGAGGCCGGTCCCCAGGCAGCAGAGTGAGGTTGAGATCACCCCAATGAGCCAAACACCGCTCCCCACTGATACCCCCAGCGCTTGCAGCGCCACCGACAGCGGCTCTCTCCCGTGACCTGTGGGCCCGTACACGTTAGTAAGCCACAGATGACGACCATCCGCTCTCCGTTTCAACGCCACAGTTAAACACAAGAGCGACCTCAACTCCGAAAGAAGCTCAAAGCTGTCAGTCTTCCACCCCGTGAGCAAAACCACCAGATGCACCCTTCGCATCCAACATCGCCAGGTCAAAACACCCCCCGCCGCTGAGCTCCCTGGTGAGACCCTCCGACACGCGCGAGGTCTACTGGAGCATGAAAACATCTGCTCCCGCCTCCCGCACCAATTTCTGATCACGAGCCACTTGTCGGGGCGGCCTTAAACCCCTAACATTCCAAGATATAACTTTCATTCTTTCACTTGTTTGCTCATCAGCCGAGGCGGGATCACTCCCAGACGCTCCGCCACGCCCTTGGTCAAAATGTTGTAACGATTCTGAAGTACCGGAGGGGCAAGATCCGACACAGTCATCAAGAGAGAGCAATCTTCGTCCGCCGCAGCAGCCAACACAGCCGCCCTCCTCCTCTTTCTGATCTAAGGCCGGTCCTTCTAGCGTAGAAAGAACCAAAGCGCGAGTCCACATCCCCAGCACATTTCCCGGATGTGCTCGACGAGGGGCCCCGGGTCCTTGGCCCCCCTCCCAAGAACGTGGAACTCCTCCTCCCTGCCTGGTGTTTCCGAGAGCCACGCCGAGGGAGACCTAGATCCCAGCAGCCTCGGAAGGGCTTCCACGCGCTCCGATCGGAGACCATAGTCGGTAACCACGGCATCGCGGTCATCTTCCTCGGTATGGATAGCCCGGAGAGGGGGCGACGTTCCCATTATGATTTCAGGCCGATCCCCATCCAAGCGGAGCCCCGCATGATTCAGACCAGGAGATAAAATATCGACCATCCCGACTAGCACAGTCGGGTCCTCCAGTCGGAGCCCCGGCTTCGAGACACGAAGCAGGTCTTTCTGTTGATCGGGTCTTCGAGGCTTAGTGCCCCCGGATCTTCGCGCTCCCGAATTTGAGTCCAGATTTGGGTCATCTAGACAATGCACCTGCTCCGGAAGGGCAGCACGTGAAGCGTTGATCGCGAAGATGTCGACTCCTTCGTACCGCGTGCCTTCTCGAGGAAGAGCGACTCTCGCAGCCGCAAGATAGGATTGGCGCCCGCAGACTGCACCTCGGGGAAAGGGTTGCGTGAATCAAGGCATCACCTTCGCAACCGTTGCTGCATGACTCCTCGACTGCCCCGCCGTCCGACCGATGTCCGCACAGGAAGCCATCAACCTAGACCTTCCCATCCCAGAGCTTTTTCCCGACTCTCCTGACGTCGCGTCGAGGGATTCCTTGCAGATGAGAGCTCCAGGTAGATCGTCCTTCCGCTTCGAGCTATCTGCCACCATCCCAGCCTAAACGGGCTGAGAGGTCTGACTCTGACGATAGTGTCTACAGGTTCCCTTGGGCAACAACCAGTACTCTCAATATGAACCACCTCCACCACGCCCTCGAGGAGCGCTTGAAGCCTCTTATGACCGCGCAGGCCATACGGAACTCCACGAACTATCAGGCGATCCAGCCACCCAAACTCCATGACGACGTCATCTTCACGCAAAGGGCGCCATCGAAGCTTCAGCCCGTCTCCAGAAAATCCTCGCAGCAGCTTTCCGGACTCCTCCACAGAAATCCCTCTCGCTACCACATTCGACTGCACAATCTCTACGATATCCCCCCTGAAGCCTGTCGTCGATACAAGACCCACATCTGACGGCCCCCCAAATAGGGCATCGTTTCCACTTCCGTTGCCTTCTCTAACGAGCATTCCTACCATTTCCGGGATCCTCGAACCAACTCCTTTCCTATGGCCAAAATCCCGTAGCCTCGTACAAGCTCTACTCCTGTAGCCAAAATTCTGGCACGAAAAGCACCTGATAGGCTCCCTGCAGAGCCTCTCCCAATGCGCCAGTGATTCGCAACGATAGGAACCCCTCCCGAATGGATTCTCGAGTCGAGTGTCGCGATTCGCTGCCACAAAAGCGCCGCTACGAGCCCCCCCTGCATGGGCTACCCCTCTGGGCAGCCACCTCCGCCCGCCCCTCGTCCGCCATGGTTGGTGGGGATCCAATCCGGGCTGCAGCAAAAGATGCCACCTGCCATGGTTGGTGGGGATCCAATCCGGGCCGCAGCAAAAGATGTCACCTGCAAAAGATGCCACCTACGTGGGCTACCCCTCCGGGCGGCCACCTCCACCCACCCCTCGTCTGCCATGGTTGGTGGGGATCCAAGCCGCAGCAAAAGATGCCACCTGCAGTGATTCGGGGGTGGCCGGACCATCCTGGAGATGAGTCCTTGTCACCGCATGTGTCACAAGAAGCAGGTCAAGATCCTTGTCACCGCACGTGTCACCGCATGTGCAACCTGCAATAGTTCGGGGGTGGTCGGACCATCCCTGGGCCTCCCCCTGCCACAAGCTGTTGCAGGTCAAGAAGGAGAGCGTGTAGGGCACTGCTTGGGCTCCCACACGAAGGCTCAACCGAAGACCCTTCGTTGGAACTCGAGTCGAGAATCGAACCCAAGAATGAACCACAACAATCAGTATAGGGGAGCCCGAAATCCTTGTAACCAGAATCAGTGGTTGAGATGGACTAACAGAACTCATACTCAAGTAATTAATCGGGTTTAAAAGGCAGTCCCAGTCCGATCTCACATAGGTATTTCCAATCGCAACTGCGCCGTTAGGGTTTCTCGAAGGCGCCATCAATCCAGCTCCCCTAATTGTGGAGACCCCTTACTTCCTGCCTTTGATTTCGCCTCTTCGACTTCCCCAACCTCCGACGATGACGTCACTGGCGCTCCTTTACTCTCCAGCACACCAACCATAGGGCCACCACCCTCCTTCCAATATGCAACGACGTACGCGAAGTATAAGAGGATCGCATTCCCCGCATCGATACCACTACTTCCGACCCCTCTCTCCGATGCATGCCGGAGGAGCAAAGCTCAACCACCTCCTCGACATACTCCAAAGATTCCTGTAGAATCTTCACTTTCCTACAATGTAGCAGGACATCCACCGCCGACAGCTTCCACATCATTTCAACGTCCCCTGCACCTTCATCGATGAAACAAGGCCTCCTCCACTGAACCATGCCTCTCGACTGTGGCGGTAATCTGACCTCCAACACACACTTTTCCCATACTTGTCAGAATATGACATCGACAAAGTTGGGAGAAGAAAATGAAGATGGGGAATCAAAACCACTAAGTCATTCTCCTCTTTTTTCGGCTTTTCCTCTTTTTAAATTATCCTCTTCATCTTTTTTTCGTGTACGGCTTCTTTTATGTATGATAACCTCTTTTAAAAAACCTCACCCCAAATTGGCCTGAAGAATACAGCACTCTTTTTTTTCTCGGCTAAATTTTTTTCTTCGAACTTTAGTCCACATGGGCCAAACTTCTCCCTCCCTTTTTTTGCAGTATCAGACCTGCAACTCGTTGGGCCCAAATATTTATCACTTCTTCTTCCCTTTTTTCATTTCAACAGCCCCCTGATAGTTGAAGCCCAATTAGGCTCAAAACAATTCCACCCCCCTTTTTTATACATAAGAGCAACCCAGAACAATTGGGCCCATAATGCGCCCCCCCCCCCGATTTTTTAAAATTTCCAGAGCCAACCCTACTTGGGCCCTTCCTGATTTCGGGGGCTTATTTACTGTTCCAATTGGGAACCATGTGTCAATCAATGCAGCCTCAATGGGACTCTCTTGCGCTGGAGAAGCTCGATGGCGCCACCTCGAATATCGGAGAGCTCGTGTGTCACCTCGCATGAGGAGGTTTGGTTCATTCACGGTCGTAGGAGGCCATGGAGGCGAGGCAACACCGCTTGGATGCAAGGTGCTGCGACTGCAACAATCTGAAGCACCGTAAAAGGTTGCAAGGGGGTCGATTTTGGAGGTTAGAGGGCATCATCGTTCGATATCGCAGGAAGAGGATATGAAGTCCGGGCATGATTTCCCCTTTCTTTTTTGCACCTTCTTCTTAGTCGTGAGAAAGTTGTAGTTCCTCCTGGAGCGTCTAATGCTCGCGCTAGAGTCGATCGATCACTCCTTATGGAGTTGTTCTCATGCCTGGAGTAGAGATGCATACACCAACTGGAGTGCGGCCGGAGGCATGGTTAGGAGGACACAACTAGGGTTTCAACGCCTAGCAACCATCTTGGAATCTCCATCACCGCCTAGTATCTCCGTGGGGGAGATCATCTTCTTTGTGCGCATAGGGTTTTGCATCAAGAAGTCGTCAATGAACATGATATTTAGTGGGCCCTCTTGATGGCTGATCTGGAGTTAATCTTCTACAGATCTTATGTAACACGGACTTCAAGAACAGAATATAAACGACCATGATTTGGACTTCAAGATTGCCACTGAATCGATATTGCCGAAGATGAATTAGGATTTCGGGAATCCTAAACATTGAATAGATCTTCAAATTCTTCAAACTTTGAACAGAGCTCGAACACGAACAAAATAATAAAGGGATTATTACCCAGCAAACCCTATAATCTTTGTAAATTACCTCTACGACCTTTGAAATAACGTAATTCCTCCCTCGACCCCGCAAACTTGCTCCGTCTAACCCGACAAACCCTGCCGTTTAATTTACATATCTTAGCCTAACTTGCTTGAGTTAAAAATGAGTTAATCAAACCACATCAGATCCGACGGTGTATTTTCTTCCACTCTCTCCCCTTCTTCCTCTTTCCAATGAGACACATTCAGGAGGAAAGAACAATGGCTGGAATAACAGCCCGACGGGGCAGGGACTTCGAGCAGCAGGGGCGGGGGGAGGGGGCTTCCTTTAGTTTCGTTCGGGGCTTGAGCGGCGGCCAGAGCAGCAGGGAAGCTTTGAGCGGCCGGGGGCAGGGGACGCGACTGGGCACGAGCGGTGGGTTTGGGGGGAGGGGGGCGGGTGTTGGGTGGCCTTTGAGCGGCAGGCAGGGAAGGCGGCGGGGGGGGAGCTGGGCACGAGCGGTGGGTTTGAGGGTAGGGGGCGGGGACTTCGAGCGACCGGGGGGGAGGGGACTTCGAGGCGGCGAGTTTGGGGGGGACCTCAAGGGGCGGGCAGGACTTCGAGTAGCAGGGGCGGGGGGAGGAAGGGACCTGGGCGTGGGGGAGCTTCAAGGCAGAGAGGCGGTGGGGGGACAACCGGCGTGGGGAGGCAGGCACACGGGTGTTGGGTGGGTAGGCACCTGGGCGCGGGGGAGAGCGGCAGGCAGGGGAGGCGATGGGGGGGGTAGCTGGGCGCGGGGGATTCGAGAGGGGAAGCGGCAGGGGGACAGCTGGGCACAGGGGAGCTTCAAGGCAGAGAGGCGGCGGGAGGACAGCCGACGCGGGGGAGGCAGGCACACGGGTGTTGTCTTTGGGGGGGGTGCTACAGGCGGTGGGACGGGACCCCGGGTGGGGGGGGGGGGGGGGGCGGCTCGACGGCGACTCGAGCCGGGGGAGGTGGTAGGCACGAGCTTCAGCCGCAGGGGGCCTTTGAGGAGCGGCGGACCGGGGGAGAGGGGCACCGTGTTCAGCTGCAGGTAGAGGGTGGGAGGCAATGGCACTTGCGGTAAATTTGACCACTAAAATGGGTACAATATAAAGGAAGATAACAAAATTTAGTTAGTTCTAACAGTTACATGGATGGGAGTTAACCACAGGGTCTGTAGAGTAAGGGTTAGCAAGATTACGGGGTCTAGGGAGGAATATCAATGTTTCAAAGGTCGTAGAGGTAATTTACAAAGATTTCATGGTCTGCTGGGTAAATATCCCAATAATAAATCGTCAAGAAAACTCATAAACGAAATACAGAACCAAACTGCTTTGATCGTCATTGGCGAACTGTGCAAAATCAGGGTTTCTAAAGAAAACTTTAGAATTCGAACTTGAACAAATCATGAACATGAACTTAATAAAAGATCTTCATGAATAGGCCTTAAAATCAAATCCACTATGATGCCATGTAGAAAACGATGAATATGGAAGCGCAAGGTAGGAAATATCGATATCATATCGGTCCGCCCAGAAAGGATATATCGGGATATATCACCGTTATATCGACGATATCGGTGGAAATGTCATAAATGGCTCAAAAAAGCCATTTTTGTTGTTTTTACAGAAATTAAGATCATCCAAATGCATTGTGGGTATAGCTCATATGGTAGAGTGCTCGCTTCGCATGCGAAAGGCGCGTGGTTCGATTCCCTGTACCTCCATTTCCAATCCTTTGGGAGGAAAAATGAGCGGTGAGGGGGAGGAAAGCGGAGAGGGTGTCGGTGGTGCTCCGTGGATTATGGTTCATCCAAGGAGAGCAGAGGGAAGTTCGAGGCCGAGGTCTGAAGGTCGGAGCCGTGGCCGCAAGATCAACCCTTTTGGTCGTGGATGCTTCCGTCGCGGCTCGCTGATCATTGGGCAAGGCAATACAGCGAACCAGTGTGTTGCTCAAGTGCCGTGGTTTTGCGCATCGAGTGAGAAACCGCCCATTGGCTGACGTCTTGCCGGTTGGTCAGAGGGAGGAGTATTCAACGAGAGGTGTTGTCCTAATCGGTGAAGGTGGAGGGTCTCATGTGTTGTTTTACGGCACCTCGGATGGGGGGACTGTAAGGGGGGAGTTTAGACGGAGATGTGGCATTGGCAAGCCCGTGGAGGGTGGTAGTGCGGGGCCTGGCAAAGAATGAGGCAAGGGCGCTGCTACAACTGTCCGTGGGTAAGAAATCTCACCTTCGGTGGCGGTATCCGGGGAGCTTTGAAGGCCGCTTGGAGCTCAAGTTCCTGGACAAGGTGCGAATGCGCGGAATTCCTTTCCTTTTACGTGGTGAGGAGAATGTTCGAACCATCCTTTCAAGTATCGCATCGGTTGTTGGAATCGAGTGCGATGGTTGTGCGCCAGGAAGAGAGGCGAAGCTGGTTGTTCGTGTCCCGAATTTCAGCCCTCTGGGGCCGGGTTGGAAGATGGTGCGTTTTTGCGACGATGCCCTGCAAATCGAGCTTGCGACGGTTGGCCCTGATTTCTTTTCCGGGAGTCGGGAGTCTCAACTGACGGACAGCGTAAGCAGTGGTGCAAGCTGGCAAAGAGGAAGCCGGCGGCATCGCCGACAAGAGCGGTGGGAAGATGCCCGGTCGCGACGTCGCAGTTCGAGGTGAAACCAACTCCTCGGATTTCACGTGGCAGTAATTGCGGACCTTCGGGTGCAGAGAGGCACGAATCGTCAGCAGCCGTTACGTGTTCTGAGGAGGGAGTCGGTGGCGCTTCGCATGCCCTTTTGACCGGGGATATTGAGGGGGCCCCAATTTTGGGGCGATGGGCTCGGTTGCGAACCCTGTTGATGCCTTGTTCGAAGAAGCTACCAATTATCGGGGCGTAGGACCCGGTTATCAAAGGAAGTGATGCTGAATGCAGGGGCAGATCCGCTTGGGGATGCGAATTCGTTGGCCAGCATATCTTTAGAGCCTGACCCGAGTAAGGCGGCTAGTGTCGGGGCTTCTCCTGTTAACAGATCCAAAGAAGGCGGGGTCTCCTGTCCAGGGGCCCGTTTGTGCTGCCGAAGGCGGAGCTTCGAGTTTTGAAGGAAGCGGATTGTTCTGCTGATGGCAAGGAGGCTACTTTATGTGCACCAGGACAAGAGGAAGGGTAGTCGGAAGGGCAGTTGGAGGTGGTGCAAGGCCATTTGGGTTTGCAAGGGCGTAAAGGCGGGTCGGAAGGTTTGTTGCTGGAGAGTTTGGCTCTGAATGAGGGCGAGGTGAGACTGCTGGAGCCGTACCTGTGCTCGCAACCGCAACCTGAAGGTGGCTCCTCTCAGAGGGTTGGAAAGGGGACCATGTATGGTGTTTGTTTTGAGAGGGGGGCTTCTTTGAAGGCGGCAAGAAGAAGGCGTAGGGCAAAGGCTTTTGTTGCGGCGGAGCGACCGAAGGTTCTATTTTCGCTTTAAGAAGGATACGCATCGCCATAGGAAAAACCAAGCTTTTTCCGTCCTCTGAACAGGGGCTTTACTGAATGTCTGGGGGTAGTGCAACCCTCAAAGAAGTGCTCCTCTATTATCCAATGAAGCTGTTGTCTTGGAACGTGAGGGGCATGGGTCGCTCCGAAAAGCTCCTAGGGGTCGGAAATCTCATCCGTGATCTAAAGCGGATATTTTCCTGTTGCAAGAGACGAAGCTATCGAGAAGTGTCTTTGAGGTTGGTCGAGTGCTGGGTTGTGGGTGGAATTTTAACGTTGCAGAACAGGAGGCCTAGGGGGGATAGGCGGGTTGATTACTGGGTGGAAGAAAGAGGAGTTTGAAAAGTTGGCAGAGTGGAGGTCCTCATATTCGCTTTCTGTTCACCTGAGGCATCGGATGGATGGGCTATCTTTCACGGTGACGAATGCCTATGGGCCCACCGAAAATGTAAGAGGCTCTTTGGAGACAGACTTAAAACAGACGAACTCGGGCCGCGTAGATGGGACGTGGATTGTTGGTGGGGATCTCAACCTTACATTACTCTCGGATGACCGCCCTTAGAGTGGGGGCAGGCGAGATACCGGATCTGAGGAGTTTCTTGACATGTTGCACTCATTGGGCCTTGCAATTGTTGATGCGGTTGGATGTGTTTATACCTGGTGTAATGCGAGATCAAGGTCGAGATTGGACAGATTCCTCATCTCTGTTGAAGGGGCGGAGTGCTTCCCACTTCCGCGTGCTTGGGTGCTGCCCCAGGCGCATTCGGGTCACACGCCCATCCTCTGGTCTTCGGATGAAGGGGGAAGGAGCAGGTTCTTTTTCCGCTTCGAGCGTTTGTGGCTATTGGAGGATGATTTCAAGGAGTTGGTGGTGGCGCGTTGGAGGGAGTGCGCCCAGAAGGTTCAACGGTCTTTCATTTGGCGGCTAAGTTGGAGTTACCTAAGTCCTTCCTTGTGGAGTTTGGAAGGGAGGTGAAATTGGAGAGAAGAGAGAAGAGGGGTTGGGCTCAGGAGGAGGTGGTCCGCTTGGATGGGTTGGATGACCTGAGAAGTTTGGACCAGGAGGAGGCAATGGAGAGGTCGAGATATTTGGAGGAACTGTTACTAGAGGATAGAAAAGAGGAGGTGGAATGGAGACAAAAGTGATTGAGAGAAGGAAACGAGAACACTAGATTTTTCACGCCACGGCGTCAGGTAGAAGGAGGAGGAATCATACTCATGAACTTGAGGTGGGAGAGGTAGTGGTTTCCGAGGAAGCGCAGCTTGGCAGTGCGCTGAGAGGACATTTTGTGGAGGTGTCGCGAAGGAGGAAAGGGGCTAGGTAGGGTTGGCTGGGGAGGGGGTGGAGTTTGTATCGTCGGTACAGTCTGAGGGTTTGGTGGCACCGTTCTCAAAAGAGGAAGTGAAGAAAGCAGTTTGGGGCATGAATGCAGGCGGGGCCCCAGGTCCGGACGGGATTCCGGTGTTCTTTTACAGAGAGTTTTGGGACTTGCTGAAGGATGAGATTCTAGAAGTGGTTGATGAATTCAGGGAAGGCAACAGAGGTTTTGAGAAGGTCAACAGGGGGTTGGTATTCTTGCTACCAAAGAAAGACCACCCGATGAGAGTGGAGGACTACAGATCGATCGCCTTGTCCAATGGAATCTAACTTATTGTGACTAAAGTGTTGGGGAACAAGCTCAAGGTGGTCATGAACTCAATCACTCTTCAGGGGCAATCTGCATTCATCTCGAGGCGTCAGATAGCTGACGGGTTGGTTATGACATCAAAAATTTGCCTAGAATGGCGACACAAGAACACGAAAGGAGTGATGTGGAAGATTGATTTCGCCAAAGCATATGATTGGGTGGACTAGAACTTCATGTGGATGTCTTTGCAAAGAAGAGGGTTCCCGAACTGTTGGATTGCCTAGATGAAAAGATGCGTCACTGCTTCATCCTTCTCGATCTTGGTGAATGGTAGGTCGGAGGAGGGGTATTTCCCGCCCTAGAGGGGTGCAGCAGGAATGCCCCTTGGCGCATATGTTGTTCGCTCGAGTGGCAGATGCTCTGGCTGTTCTATTTAGGTGAGCGGTTGAGGGAGGCAGGTGTGAAGGTTTTCGTCTTGGAGACATCTCAGTGTCGATTTTGCAAGACGCGGACGACACGGTTCTTTTTCTTGGCGGATCAGATGAAATGACCAGAAGAGTGGCTCAGTTGGTGGGTATCTTTAGCAGCCTCACCGGCCTTGAGATCAATATGCAGAAGTCAGTGGTGATCACTTTTGAGTTGGATGATGAGGAACAAGGCAGGGTAGCATAGCTGCTTGGTTGTCTGTTGGAGGAACTGCCGATCACTTATCTTGGCCTTCCTTGGTTGCAGGCAAGCTCAGAATGTTTGATTGGGATGTGGTTATTCAAAGGATGGAACTTCAGATGGCAGGCTGGAAAGAGATTACTCTTTCAAGGGGGAAATCTAGTATTGTTGAAGCACGTGCTATCGGTCATCCCCACTTTCTATTTCTCTACTAGACTGATGCCGATGGGGTTAGAAAGAAGATCGAAAAGATGATGAGGAGATTTTTCTGGTCAGACGGGAGGTAATAGAAGTCGGGCCTGCATCTGGTAGGCTGGGAGGAGGTAACGAGGGCTCGAGAGCAGGGAGGCTTGGGGGTCCGGGATTGTGGCCTGCATGAACAAGGCTATGTTGGCCAAGTAAGTGGTACGAGTGTGGGGCCTATCTGAGGACCTGGCCACAAGATTAATGAGAGAGATTTACGACGTCAGAGGCGGGCTGGAGGTAGGGACAACTCATTTTGAGTCTCCATTGTCGAAAGGTGTGCGAGATGTCATGCCATTGGTGGCTCCTAGTTTGAGACCTAAGGTGGGAGATGGGTAGGGTTTCCAATTCTTGCGCAATAACTGGACTGGAGATGGATCTTTGAATATGTGATTTCCAAGACTTTTCGCTTTGGCGACAACAAAAGAGATCATTCTAGAGCAAGCGACGCAGTCGGGGGAGTGGATGTTGAATTTTGTAGTTGACCTCTCGGATAGAAGGATGGAGGATTTGATAGGTTTGTTGTCGGAGATTCCTTCCCCTGAAGGCTTCTCGCTGATCAGGGATCACTATGTGTGGATGGGAGGCAAATTTTCAATCAAAAGATGTATGTGGAAATCAGAAACGGTGCAGAGGGACAGGATAAGAACTTATACCAGGACTTGAAGATTATTTGGGCAAGCAAGATTCCATGCAGGATAAAGGTATTTCTCTGGTGCATGAGGAAAGATAGGTCGTGTGACAAAACTAGGAAGGCGAGAATTTTTTATGTGCAGGATGTGACTTGTGACAGATGTGGGGAGCAGAAGGAGAATGATGAACAACTCTTTTTCAATTGCATGGCATCGACAAAAGTCAGGAGGGAGCTGATGTTTCCGTCGGTCGACTTTGGAGGGTTGTCGGGCTTCTGGAGTTCGGTGAGGAGGGTGGGGAGGAACTCCACAGACGACATCTCTAAATCTTTTGCGGCAGTTAGGGCAATTTGGATAGAGAGAAATGATCTCATCTTAAAAAAATCAGAGGTTCTATTCAGAAAATGTAGTGTTTCATTGTAGGGCTCTCACATGTTTTTGGGAGTCCAGGTAATGCACCATATAACCTTCTTCTTTTTAAGCAATTGAATTAGCGGTGAGTCCCAGCTCAGGAGGTCACCCTCTTTTCTATAAAAAAAAAAGATATTAAAACAACAAATAAACTGCAAATACACACTTATATCATAGATATCGATCATTTATACCTCATATGTTGCACATATCGAATGTATCGTTGTTAGTGTCGATTCCTGACTTATAGATATTAGAAATAAAATTCATTCAAACTCTTATAACAGAAATAACTTAGAAATATACACTTAAATGACACATATAGATCATATATGATCCTTATATCGCACATATCGGTCATATCGGGCACATAGTGAATGGCGTTGAGATGAGTCATTTGATTCCAAAAATGTATATAATGATTAATGACTAATGAGACAATGTTTCTTTGGTAAAACATGAGATCTGACCTTATTATTTCATAACTTAACTTTTTTTTTTAAACCATTTCATAACTTAACTTAATTCACAACATAACTCAAAAACTCCATATTAGTTCCAAAATATCTAACTAAATTATAGATCTAATTTTCAATTCAAGGATTTAATTAATTATTAATTTTTAGTTAATATAAATCACCATAGAATCTTGTTTTCTATATCTAGAACATGAGATCCGACTTTATTCTTTCATAACTTAACTTAATTTCACAACATAGCTCAAAAACCCCAAATTAGTTCCCCAAATATCTCATTATATTATAAATCTAATTTTTAATTCATGAATTTAATTGATTACTAATTTTTAGTTAACATAAAGCACCATGAAACCTTGTTTTCTATGGACCCGTTCGGTTCGGGAATAAGCAGGAATAAGGATTGGGAATAAGGAGAATAAGGGTCTATTCTTTGTTCGGCTGGAGAATAGGAATAAGGAGAATAATGTGAAATAAAGGTAGGTAAGGTGGCATAAAGATAGGAATAAGAGTGAAATAAGATGGAATGAAGAGGAATAACAGTACCATGGGAAACTGTGTCGGATGGAGAATAGGCCCCTTATTTCAGGGCCCATTCTCCAAACGAACAGGCCCTATGTCTAAAACATGAGATCCAACTTTATTCTTCCATAACTTAACTTAATTTCACAACATAATTCAAAAATCCCAAATTAGTTCACCAAATATACCACTAAATACTTCAAAACTTACCAAAAAAACAAGAATATGCATTACCTAACAACTATGAACAAAAAGCCTAACAAATTTCACAATTTCAACAAAGAAATCGGAGTAGATCTAGATGTTACCCCAAGGAAGGAACGGAAACCTTTGGAGAAGATCATGGAGGAAGAAACGGTCGAAATGGGAGACCTGGACTGAAATGAGGTGATATGGGCCGATATCAGTGAATTTCCACGTTGGCAGATTCCTCATATCGATGATATATTGCTAATACGCGATATGTCGCCAATATATCAGTCAAATATCGATGATACCCAGTAAAAGGAAATATAGTCCAATATCGATATTCCCTCCCAACTGATATCGATATATCGGCGATACATCGCCGATATATCATGATACGGTTAACTACGGGAAGCGTAATATCAGAGATAAAAGAATAAACATGGAAAGAATACAGTGATTTTACGTGGAACCCTGCTTCATGATGAGCGTAATGAAATCATGGGAGAAGGCCTCTCGTAGGTCGTATATGCATATTGAATTCTCTCACTCTCAACGGTTACAATGGGTGTAGGGCTCCTTATATAGACCCACCAGAATGATTGAGTTCCACTAACATATAATGTGGGACCAAACTTGTAGATGTGGTAACTGGACCCTTGAGGGATCCAATTACCCATCTACGACGTATACTCCAACAAGGAGCATATTACATGTCTCCTTTTCTCTTCATCTTCCTTATCTCTCTCTCTCTCATATCAAAGCATTCTCGATGACGACAAGGAAGACTATTGTGATGACGAAGATGACGATGACAAAATCCCTACAATTGAGCTTAATTTATGATTCAATAGATACTCAATACTAATCTCCTAAACACATGATTCAGAGAGGTAATATAGGCATTACCTTCGTCAATCAATATAAAAAGACGAGAGCATATTCGCCATCTATATATGTGATTAAAAAACTAGTTGCCCTCCCAGTTAAGTAGGGTTTCAAGACGATGGTGGTAAAGAAAGGGGGAGGGGTAGGAGAAAGAAAAAGGTTAGGTTTACTCTTCGCAGATGTCGAGTCTCCTCACTTGTTTTGCCCCACTTCTCTTTGAAACGACTTGTTAACCACTTATTGGCCTCGAGGCATGTACATGAGGCATTTGTCAGAGAAAAGACCAAAATCTCTTGATGTAGGAGTAGGAAAAGGACTTCCACTCAGCGGGTGTGGCTATGCATCCATACTAGCCTTTCTTAGAGCTTGATTTTTTGGAAAAGCATGAACCGTGGGAAGAGAGAAAAAGGCGAGTTAACAAAGCAAGCGAAAGGTGACAGAGGTAAAGAAGTTTTGGTTCAGCTAAAAGGCAATCAATTTGACCTTTGATGAGTCGTGGGAAACGAGCCCCAGTATATAGTGGCAAAGCGTTGGAATGAGCTATAATCTAGTCATATATATTAGCCTTTGAGGGGAAATAGTTGAGTTGGTTAGATAGATGGTCTGTTAAGCCAGAAGTCGCGGGTTCGATCCCGTTTTCCCCGTGTTCCATCCAGAAAGCGGATTTGAAAATGCCTCGACCCACCCTCTTGTAAGCCCCCTCCTTGCCATCAAAAGCGATGATTCCGTAGTAATATGAATATATAGTAGCAGAGTAAGGTTACAAATAAGCTCGTTGTCGCTCGCAGCAATGGACACATGCTCGCTGGAGTAAGTCATCGTATTAATATCTAGTCGCGATGAAAGAAGGTGCGTGGGCACGCAAGGGAGCTTAGCTAGGTACCCGAGTGTCATCGCCATCTAATGACGGAGATACTCGAGGTGGTACCGAACACTAAGGCAGTAGACGAGATTGTTTTTAAAACAAATCAGGTTGCTTGCCGACTTGTCTCCTCATGTTACATGAATCAAATATTTCACTTCATCCAGGAAAAGCCATTTCTTTCCGAATATCAAATAAAATAAATAAATCCCAAATACATGAATCGGATAGTCTCATAATTTGACATACATAAGTGAAGTTTAAGACTAAAAAAAACTTTTCGCCTCGTTTAAGGTCACAAAAATGAGATGTTTTTCAAAAATTTGACTTCACTAGAAGGATATCTCATTATTAAAGATCAAACCCCAATATATTAACCCCCACTTCATTTTTTTTGAAGTCAAAAAAAGGAGAAACACGTGTTGGTGTCCACCCCAATTCATTAAGAATAAAAATAAGAGAAATACGGACATAAAATTTACAGAATCCATGAATCTAGAATACTCCTGTTCAATACAGACATTTTCACGGTAGAACCTTTGACCTGGAAAAAAAGAGCATTTCTAGCTAGCCAGATGGACCACACGATTGCCAGGGGCCTACGCAACATATTCCTCGGGCGTTGCCGATTCAGCAACAAGGAATCCCAGAAAGACTCAATTGTCCGAACACAAACCCAACTAGGTTGGAGTTGTCACAAAAAGGTGATGAACATTGACAGTGGAAGAAAAGGAACTCCGCAGATTCAATCCCACTCCCACAAAGAATGCATCTGTCCGAAAACACCCCAAAAAATCGGGCACAGCAATCTCTCAACATAATTCTCTTTCGCCTTAGAAGCCACAAGAAGAAGCTGGTCCTTTCAGGAAGACCAAGAGTCCAGATAAAACAGCAATCCCTAACCAGGTCATCCGTTCTTGACGGAGGGGGTCTACAAATCGCCCATAGGCCTTCTTGACGGAGAAGGAATTTCGTATCTAAACCTAGTGGTCACTCCCGTCATAAGGCCCCCCATGATGCCTCAGAGAATCTAGCAAAAGCAGGAACTCTTCCAGTCTTTGATCAGAGAAGTTCGCAGAGAACAAGGGCATCCAATTTCCCTCACTCCAGCAATCAGCAACCCTTACCTCACGATCCGCCACCAGTGCAAATTGTCACGGAAAAAGGCTACAAATCGGGCCATCTCCAGACCAATCGTCCACCCAGAAAGCAAAGGACTCACCATTTCCTAGAATGGGGCGGAAATGAACATGGAATCATGGCAAAACCTTCAAATCTCCTTCCAGAACGCAGATGGCTGCAACCCCGTAGCGGTAATCTGCAACGATTGGCGAGAGATGCCGTAGATGCGCTTGACGAGAGCGCAGCAGATATCGTCATCTTTCCCCCAAAGTCTGCTTACCCACTTCAAAAGCAACGCCTCATTCATCGTGTCCAGACGCTTGACTCCAAGACCACCATCCGACTTCATAAGAGTGACAATCTCCCAATCCACAAGGTGCATGCCATTACCTTCCTGCCCAGACTTGCTCCATAAGAATCTACGCATAAGCCTCTCGAGGCGCTTCCTAATCCTAGAGGGCAGAAGGCGAGAAGATATGAAGAAAATCAGAATAGCAGAAAGGACCGCCTTGACCAACACCAGACGACCACCTTTAGAGAGGACCGAAGCCTTCCAACCAAAAAGTTTCCTCTCTAGCTTCTCAATCACCAGTAACCAATCTGCCATCTTGATTCTACCAGATGTCAGAGGAAGCTCAGGTAACGGATTGGGAGGGAACCAATTTCCGTGCTCAGCTCGTTGCTACATTGCCGCATCTCCTCTTCCGAGAGCGCAAAAGGGATCACCGTGGACTTTTCAAGATTTAAGGCCAGACCGAACATCTCACCAAAAATTTCTAAAGTTACTGACATACCATTGGCCTCTTTCTTTCCACCCTCAATGAAAAATACAGTGTCGTCAGCATACTGTAAAAGGGGGGTAACAAAACCATCAAGAGAGAAACCCCTCGTGAGCCTGGAGCTTTGGACCCGATCAACCATGCAAGCAAGAACATCAGAAGCGATAATAAAAAGCAATGGCGCAAGAGGGCATCCATGTCTGACACCCCTCTGAGGCTGAAAGAAACCTCCCTCCGGACAGCCATAAACAAGGACCGCCATCGAAGCAGTGGCGACAAAGCGTTTCATCCAAGACACCCAAATCTCTGGAAATCCCCTCATGTGTAAGGCCGACCAAAGAAACCTACAATCCAAAGTGTCGTAAGCTTTGGCAAAATCCACTTTCCAAAGCAGAGACTTCGTCTCTCTTCTCTTCCAATCCGCAATGAGCTCAGAGGCCATGACCTGACTGTCCGAAATCTGCCTCCCTGGAATAAACGTCAATTGGAAAGGGGAGATAATGTGCTCGAGAACCCTGTTCAGCCTAACAACAAACACCTTTGCCACAAATAGATAAATTGCATTGGAGAGGGCAATCAGCGTGAAGTCCTCGATTCTTTCTGCCGCCTTTCGCTTTGGAAGTAGGGAATGAGAACCTTATTCAGTTTCTCAAAACCTGCATTACAATGGCAACATTCTGCCACTACCTGCAACACTTCAATGCAAACAAGATCCCAAAACTCCTTATAAAAATAGACAGGGAAACCATCCAAATATCAATAGTCGCACCGAAGTATCAATAGCCGAAGTCCTCCAATCGAGTTCTCTCTCGTTTCTGCCTCCTGACATCTCCCTCTCACCGAAGCCCCTCGGCAAAATTAATCCACACTTCATGCCCCTAAATGATTTTAAGGTCTGAATTTAGAATAATCCCTATAATCATGTAACTAACTCAAACCATTCATGGCATCAATATATTTGATCTTATTGAGAAAGCAATAGCTACTATCAGATTAAACCAATGACTCCAAGCGCAACAGAAATGAAAATGGTTAAATGGATGTCATGAAAAGATCGGATTTTTGGGATGATGATCAGAAGGAAAGTTAGTGTTGCTCTGATAGAGAATAAGATGAGAGAAAACCGCTTAAGATGATTTAGCCATTTGCAAAGGAAGTCATCTCATGCACCAGTTAGAAGATGCGAGATTTGGGATGTTGTGCCAGCTAAGAAAGGGCAAGGAAGACCCAAGAAGTGTCGGAATGAGACTATCCGAAGGGATCTTAGTTATTTGGATCTAAGCTCGAGAATGACTCATGATAGATCTAAATGGAGGAAAGAATCCATATAGCTGATCATACTTAATGTGGGAAAAGGATTTATAGTTGTGGTTGGTGTATTCCGTTGCACGAAAGCAATATTGTAACCACTGAGTTAAATAGGCCATTTATCACGACAAAGAAAAGGACCCATCACTTTGTGAACTATAGATGGAATATTACTTCTAGGCAATACCATCTCTTAACAAGAAAGGGATTAGGGGTTATCTTTTAGATCGTGGAATATTCATCTTGTCAATAAACTCATATCCATCTTGACAAGAAATTATCCTAATTAATTCTAAGGTATGAATTTATAATAGTCCATACAATCATGTGATTAACCCAAATCATTCATTGCATCATATGTGAATGAGTAAATGGATATGTATCTAGGTGATCATGCCTTTAATCCACTCCACGTATAGGATTTAGTTGTAGCCGTCCCTATCATAGTCGTTAACTTTGGCATATGACAATGTCATCATGCAAGCAAATTTAGACTGATACACTTACATCAAGACGTGTCAACTTGGGAGATGGCGTCCTTTGAAGCATAAGGTTGAATCGAGGAAAACCTCCTGGTTGTCTCTACAACCCTACCTCTTTCATTATTCAGCAATCATTTAGGGGCCTTAGTTAGTGATCCAGATTGTTTTCCTCTCAACAATGAATTTTATCATCCATCATCTCAAAGGCTGACTTTGACCAGTTTCGAGATATGTTCTATATTTATGTACCCTTGTTACATATTTCTTGTTTTTCTGTCTACTCTATGTAATTTGCCCATAGGTCTCTCCCT
Source organism: Ottelia alismoides (assembly GCA_037367405.1). Classification (NCBI taxonomy): domain Eukaryota; kingdom Viridiplantae; phylum Streptophyta; class Magnoliopsida; order Alismatales; family Hydrocharitaceae; genus Ottelia; species Ottelia alismoides. The sequence continues at coordinate 434,930 of JAZKJV010004336.1, read as the reverse complement.
ATATAAGAGAGCCTAGGGCTCAAGGAATAAACAATTCTATGTTTTTCTCCCAACGTGGTATCAGAGCAGCGATCCAAGACCGGATCTCCGAAACCCTAACCCTAAGCCCCTCCCCCGCCTCTCCTCCTTTCCATGCAGGGCATCGCCGCCTCTTGCCGTCGCTTGGGCCCCCGCGTGGCCCTCGTCGCCTCTGCCTAGGCTCGGTCGCATTTGTCCACCAGTTGTCTCCTGGTATTGACAAGCTCTCTCCAAAGGCTGTCACGGTGATGTACTTTTCTCCTACAGGTGATCGGTTGGCATCCTCAGACTCTGATAATGAAATATACATGCCACCACCACCGTTAACTCCATCACCACCGTCAACACCGCCATCACCACCGTCACCACCTCCACCACCTACTATGGCCCCGGGTCCACCCTTGCCACGTTACTATACCAGTCGGCCTACTTCTGCTCATGGTCATCGCTACATATCCTATTGCATCTATGGTCTCCTTTGATCGCTTGACTAGCGATTTCCGGAAGTTTGCAATTACATTATTTGCCATGGCCAATCCACGGAACTACCAGGAGGTCTTGCAGGACAGTCGGTGGCGATTAGCTATGGAAGAAGAGATGGTTGCTCTTCAGTCGAGAGGTACTTTGAGAATTGGGCCCGCCCCTGTTAGGGCGTCTATAGTCAGTTGTAAGTGGGTTTTAAGCAGAATGCAGATGGTACCATTGATAGGTACAAAGCTCGACAGGTTGCCCGTAGGTTTACACAGATGTACAGGGTGGATTATCTTGACACGTTCTCCCCTGTTGCTCGACATTCTACCTTACATATTCTCTTATCAGTTGTTGTGATGCAAGATTGGCCTGTTTCAGTTGGATGTCAAGAATGCTTTTCTGTATGGTGATCTTCAGGAGGAAGTCTACATGCAACAGCTACCGGAGTTTGCTGTTGAGGGGAGTGTTCACAGGTGTACAGACTTCATAAGGCAATCTATGGCCTTAAGCAGAATCCTAGAGCGTGGTTCCAAAAACTCTCAGACTTGTTTGCAAATCATGGGTTCAAACGATCGAATGCATATCACTCTCTTTTTACACAGAGAACCTCCAGAGGTATGACTGTTTTTATGGTATATGTTGATGATATACTCATTACAGGAGATGATATGCAAGGAATAAAGAGGGTAAAAGATTTTCTGGGTCGTGAATTTGTTACCAAGGATCTAGGAGACCTCAAATACTTTTTGGGATTGGAATTTTCCAGAAATAAAAAGAGGCTTGTGATGACTCAGAGAAAGTATGTCATTGACTTGTTGAGTGACACAGGTATCCTTGGATGTCGACCTGCGACGACACCCATGGATCCAAGCATGAAACTATATGATGATGATACTGGCGAGGTGGACAGGAGACGATACAGAGAGATGGTTGGAAAGCTCCTTTATGTTTCCATTACTAGACCCGATATTTCATTTGCAGTCGGTCGGGTGAGCCAATTCATGGAACAACCTTGTCAAGTTCATATGGATGCTATACAGATGATACTAAGGTATCTCAAATCATCTCCAGGTGCAGGATTGCTATTTAAAAGGGGTGATTCTATGACTATCTCAGCATGCGCAGATGCAGACTATGCAGGATGCCCCAAGGACAGAAAATCCACATCGGGGTTTGCTATATTCGTTGGAGATTCTCTTGTCTCATGGAAAAGTAAGAAGCAAACTGTTGTTGCTAGATCTAGTGCTGAATCTGAGTATCGAGTGATGGCACAAGTATGTACAGAGATGATGTGGGTTCGTGTGATCCTAACCGACTTACATATAGATGTTCCTCTTCCAATGTCACTGGAATGCGACAATCAGGCTGCACTATTCATTGCCAATAATCCTGCATTTCATGAGAGAACAAAGCATATTGAGGTTGATTGTCATTACATACGCGACATGATTCAGAAGGGCTTCATCTCTACATCTCATGTCAGTTCAGGGGACCATACTACAGACATCTTCACCAAAGCTCTACTTAGATGGCCCTCCAGAAGTGTTCATCCAAGCTAAGCATGATAGATATCTATGCTCCATCTTGCGGGGGAGTGTCGAGATATGTTCTATATTTCTATACCCTCGTTACATATTTCCTGTTTTTATGTCTACTCTATGTAATTTTCCCATAGGTCCCCCCCCCATATAAGAGAGCCTAGGGCTCAAGGAATAAATAATTCTATGTTTTTCTCCCAACAACCAGTGTACGGGGACATATCTAGAATTCAAAGTTTGCCTCCAATTGGTACCATTCTCACAGCCCACACCAAAACAGGCAACCAGTCAACTACCGCCCTCAACTCAATTTAAGGAGAACAAGCTTTATCTAGGTTCGAGTGGCATTTCACCCATATTCACAACTCATCTGGTGGTTCTTCAAATTTACTTGATTCAAATCTCTGCTTGGTTTCACCCGAGCTTCATCCTAGTCTAGGATAGATCACCCAGGTTTAAGACCATAAGCAATGGCAACATTAATGGTTGTGTTGATTTTGTGGATAAAGATCGTATATATGTTCTCTTTGATTTGAGGAGTAACAGCAAAAAATTGAAGACAAATGCATGCGTGATTTATCCAATGTGCTACATTCCAATTTGCTTTACATGAGAAATCATTGTGACCTACTGAAGATAATATATACACACACACTAAATCCCCATATACCTTCACCATGCACCCACTACAGAATAAATGATATTAGATCAGCAACCCATATATGATGTGACAACATCCTATTACGCTTCATTCCCACTCCGTCCAACGAATCATGGTGAATAATTCATCTCCTAAACAATCAACATTAGACGCATCGCCCCTCAGATGAGTCAAACACGAAAGTTTTGTGCGACCCAATGCAAACAGAGTATCCAGATATGCACACCATGTAAGAGAATCTAGTTTCCTTTTATTTCCATGACTCGTTTGGCAAGGTTGCCTATTGGCTCATGAGTTGTTCATCATTGTTTTGATATGGTGGCTAGTATTGTTGGGCAAGTGACCCATCATGGGTCACTGCAGGCTACACCTTCAAGGAAATATCTATACCTCTTCTGTAGTACGCTGACGATACTTTTTTTATTGAAGGTGGAAAGGAGGAAGCGATGGTCATGGTTGCGATTCTTGAAATTTTGGTGGGCAAGCCGGCTCAAATCTCAATAAAAGTGAGTCGACAATGATCTCTTTTGGAAGGTCAAACGAGGACGATTTGTCTTGTGGTGAGGAATTGGACACGACCTATGGCTCACTTCCAATCCGTTATCTAGGTCTCCCTTTGACCTGGAAGACTCAAAACCATTGATTGACTTCCTATCATTGAGAAGTTGGAGAAAAAACTCGTCGAATGGAAGGCTTCCATTCTTTCATGGAAAGGTCGACTAATACCAATAAAGGTTGTGCTCGCGGCAATTCTTACCTTTTTATGGCATCTTGTCTTCTTCTTTTGGTATCGGTCATTGCCTTGGGATGATTATACGGAGATTTTTTTTAGAACAAGTCTAGCCGAAATAGCTCAAGTATTAACCTGGTTGATTGGGATATTGTCATGGCCCCAAGGTAGCAGGTGGACTTAGGATTTCTCGTCTGAAGACCATGAATATAGCTTTATATTGAAATGGATAGCTAGAATCCGGGGCAGAGGTGATGAATATCGTTGCAGGCTCATCCATGGTATCTACGGCATCCACGACCAGAATAGATTGATGTATTGCATGTCTTTTGTCGTTTCAAATTTTTGGAAGGGCATTTGTTCTTTGATGTCGCAGTTCTCTGAAAATTCCATCATCTTATTGAAGATGGAAGTTCTTTTGCTTTCTGGACAAACAATTGGAATGATGATGGTTCCTTCACAGCTCAAATTTTGTGCCTTTTTTTCTTTAGCAACGGATCGAGAGGCTTTAGTAGCAAATTGTTGGGAGAATCAGAATTGGATGTCGTATGTAGAAAGACAATGCAGAAGTGTAATCAGAGATAAACAGATAAAACAATGAAGAACACCGAGTATAATGCGGAATCCTACTCCATAAGGAGAGGGATGAAACTACAGGAGAACCATCTCAAAGGGTCGATTTGTATATTGAACTCTCATATAAGTTAATCCTGGTATTTGTCCTTTGATTTAATATATTTGGGGTGGACATCATCACGCCTTTCCCTATTTTTGCCTCAAAAGAAAATGATAATATTCTTTCCAAAAGAGAGAATCATTGATAGAATCCGATTCTCCTCTTGCAAATTTTGAGCAAAAAATATGCGTGCCATCAGTGACCATACCAGAACCAATTTAGGGGATTACATGCAAGAATCTCACTTTATGTATTGACTTCTAGAAATGCCATGAAGAACCATCCCTTCCTATTTCAAATGAGACCAAAAGGCCTTCTATACCACTTGAGTTAGGGGGCACTTCACTTCAAAATTTTGCTCGACATTTATATGATCTTCTTTGTCTTTTTCTCATTCTATAATTCTCTTGATTTTCTCGGGGGTTCTCACTTCGAGGCCCGGATATCTAGTACGAGTTGGCGACGAAATTAGATAATTGTCTCGCAGGGGTGAAGGGGCAGTTTACATACAACCGGGACAAGGTGGTTGATGATTGAATCTCAAAGGCATTCTTTTCATTTGTTAGATCCAAGTCCATGGCCTATTTCGGGTTCACTCGGAGCTTTGGCAACCACCGTTGGAGGTGTGATGTACATGCACTCATTTCAAGGGGGTGCAACACTTCTCAGTTTAGGCCTCATATTTCTCCTATATACAATGTTCGTATGCTGGCGCGATAATCTACGTGAATCCACGTTGGAAGGACGTCATACAAAAGTTGTACAATTAGGACCTCGATATGGTTCTATTCTATTCATAGTCTCGGAGGTTATGTTCCTTCTTGCTCTTTTTTCGGCTTCTTCTCATTCTTCTTTGGCACCCACGGTAGAGATCAGAGGTATTTGGCCCCAAAAGGGATTGGGGTTTTAGATCCTCGGGAAATCCCTTTTCTTAATACCCCTATTCTCCCTTCATCCGAAGCGGCCGTAACTTGGGCTCATCATGCCCTCCTCGCGGGGAAGGAAAAAGGGGCAGTTTAGGCTTTAGTAGCTACCGTTTTACTGGCTAATGTATTCACAGGATTTCAAGGAATGGAATATTACCAAGCACCCTCCACAATTTCATATAGTGTTTATGGTTCAATAAAAATCATGGTGAAGTGTAGCAAAATTTTTAGTGATAACTTAATAAACAACACAAACACGACCACCATTTATCCTTAGCTGGATTCGTGATAGAATATTTGTTTCTTCAGTGTGCGCCAATAAACTCAGCCATGGCCGATCCCAAGCCCGGGTAAACGAGAAGGATTGCGTTAGGTAGCCGACAGCCAGCGTAAAACAGTCGGAGACAACTTCTTAAATATTATTTTTTAAAAAAATACTATTTAGGAAGTTGCCTCATGACAGTCGGATCTTTTCAACATGGATTTAAGCAAACATACAGATTTCGTTGGGGCGTTCCCTACTTGCGACGCGTTGCATCGCCTGAATGCAATGAAAAATTGGCAAGGGCCGCTACATCGCAGCCTGGATGTAGTTCAAAATTTGCAAGGGTTCTCGCATGAGGAATGCATGCGGGTAATTAAGCTAGTTCCGCTGCATCACCGCTCGGTGCAGTCCAAAATTTACAAGGGTTCTCGCATAATGGGCGCATGCGAGTAAAGAAGTTAGTCCAAAAGAGATTACAAAGGAAGTTGCAGATTGGTAGTTGGAATGTTGGCACTTTAACTGGAAAATTGATGGAGATAGTGGATACGATGGAAAGAAGGAAGATTCATATACTATGTCTTCAAAAGACTAAATGGGTTGGAGAGAAAGCAAGAGAGATCGAGAAGACAGGTTTTAAACTTTGGTATTCAGGTAAAGATAAGGGTAGAAACGGTGTTGGAGTGGTTGTTCATAAGGATTTGAAGGATTGTGTGGTTGAGGTGCAAAGATTCGGGAATCGGATTATTTTGCTAAAATTGGTACTTGAAGAAGAAATTCTGAATATCATCTCAGTTTATGCACCACAAATTGGTTTAGATGAAAGGACTAAACAAGCTTTTGGGGATGATCTGGATAAGATTTTACAAGGAATCCCACAAAGAGAGATGATTTGCATAGGTGGAGATCTTAATGGACATGTGGGAAACAATGCTTCACGGTATGCTAGTGTTCATGGAGGACATGGTTTTGGGGATAGAAATGAAGAGGGAAAAGTCATTCTGGATTTTGTAACGGCATATGATCTTTTCATAGCAAACACTCTCTTCAAGAAGAGGGAGGAGCATTTAATTACTTATAAGAGTGGGCCAACTAGAACACAGATAGATTACTTTGCGTTGAGGAGAAGATATCGATTGTGTTGTAAAGACTGCAAAGTAATCCCAGGAGAGAGTTTGACAACTCAACATCGCTTGTTAGTCTTGGATGTGCAAATAAAAGGCCTGGTAAAGAAAATGAGGGTTCCTAAGATCACTAGAACTAGATGGTGGAATCTTCCACTGAAGCAATCGGGCTTCATGGAGAATGTTTTAGAAGACTTCTCTTGGGATTGTAGCGGAAGTGCAAATGAGATGTGGGATGCAGTAGCATCTTGTATCCGAAAGGTAGCCAAAGAGATACTAGGCGAGTCGAAGGGAGGAGCTCCAGGTCAAAAGGAGGCTTGGTGGTGGAGTGAAGGAGTGCAAGAGAAACTAAAAATTAAAAAAGCATGCTTTAAAGATATGTCTAAGGATAGAACAACGGAAATTGTCACAAACTACAAAATAGTGAAGAAGGAAGCAAAGAAGGCTGTAAGCGAAGCTAAGTCAAAAGCTTATAAAGTTTTTTTTATAAAAAACTCGACTCTAAGGAGGGTCAGAAGGATACATTCAGGTTGGCCAAAGCAAGAGAAAGAAAGACCAAAGACCTCTCTCAAGTGAGATGCATTAAGGACGAGGAAGGTCACGTGCGTGTTACTCAGAAGGACATAGAGACTAGATGGGAGCAGTACTTCCATAAACTTTTCATTGGGGAAGGAAATAGAGAGATCACTTTGGGTGATCTAGCTAGTAGTGAAAGTTACTTGAATCGTGCAAGCTATAGACGAATACAAAGAAAGGAAGTAGAGGAGGCTTTGAAGGTTATGAGACATGGGAAAGGTGTAGGACCGGATGAAATCCTTGTAGAAGTATGGAGAGTTTTAGATGAGCGTAGTTTAACTTGGCTTACGAATCTATTCGATGTTATTTGACGAAGCAAGAAAATGTCTGAAGATTGGAGGAGGAGTATCGTGGTGCCTCTTTATAAGAATAAAGGAGACATTCAAAATTGTTCAAATTACAGAGGTATCAAGCTGATAAGTCACACTATGAAAATTTGAGAACATTGATCGAAAGAAGGCTGAGGAAAGTTTCCAACGTAAAGGAAAATCAATTCGGATTCATGCCAGGTCGCTCAACTATTGAAGCTATCTATTTGCTGAGGAGAACAATGGAGATTTATAGAGCTAAAAGGAAGAACCTCCATATGATCTTTATTGATTTGGAGAAGGCTTATGATCATGTCCCACGAGAGATATTGTGGAGAGTTTTGGAGAAAAGACAATAACCTGTCCTATACATTAACCTCATAAATAACATGTTTGATAAGGCTTTATCTTGTGTAAGGACCCCGTCTGGGAAGACTGACTATTTTGACATCAACATTGGTTTACATCAAGGTTCAGCTTTGAGTCCATTTCTTTCTACTTTGATTATGGACGAGTTGACAAATCACATTCAGGATGAGTTACCTTGGTGTATGTTATGTGTTGATGATATTATGTTGATTGACGATACTAAAGATGGAGTAAATGAGAAGCTTGAGGTTTGGAGACATGCATTGGAGACTAAAGGATTTCATTAAAGTAGGGCTAAGACGGAATATATGGAGTGCACCTTTGATGGAAGCAATGGTGAAGGAATTGAGGTGAAGATTGGTGACAATAACATTCGGAAGAGAGATTCTTTTAGATACCTGGGATCTATTTTGCAACAGGATGGGGAAATTGATGGAGATGTTACTAATAGAATAAATGCAGGCTGGCTAAAGTGGAGAGGAGCCTCTGTTGTTCTCTGTGATAAGAAAATTTCTTTAAAAATTAAAGGAAAATTTTACAAAGCAGCCGTGAGACCTGCTATGCTCTATGGATCTGAATGTTGGCCTGTGAACCATAGACATGTGCAGAGAATGGTTGTAGCAGAAATGAAAATGCTAAGGTGAATGTGTGGACACACACATAAAGATCGGATTCGGAATAATGCAATCAGAAAAAAAGTTGGTATAGCTTCAATCGAGGATAAAATGCGAGAAAATCGCTTAAGATGGTTTGGTCATTTGCAAAGAAGATCAACGGATGCACCGGTTAGGATATGCTAGTGTTGGGATGTTGAGCCGGCTAAGAGAGGGCGAGGACGACCCAAGAAGTGTTGGAAAGAGACTATACGAAGGGATCTTAGTTTTTTTGGATATAAGCCCGGAATTGACCCAAGATAGATCTGAATGGAGGCGAAGAATCCATGTAGCCGACCCTACTTAATTGTGGGAAAAGGCTTTGTTGTTGTTGTTGTTGTTGTAGTAGTGTGCGCTAATAATTGGCAGGCAGTGTCTAGGTATATTTCCCTTACCATGTCAAACGGATATTTTTTACCATTTTTAATTAACTCCAAAACAGAATCTAGCTTCCAAAGAGTAAACAATGCTGAAATTCTGTAAGATGAAACACACAATAGCACAAGCAAGTTTGTAGAACTTGGAGCATTAAGATCCTTACCTGTACTAATTCTCCACCGCGCATCACCGTCATGGTCTTACTTTCTAATTCAGAGTCTTCATTGGCACATTTTTCACCTATATTTTTGTTTCTTGGCCCCTGATCAAGAATAGCAGATGGGCCTGCAGAGGGTAGGCCTACATTTTTCTTTCTGATCTCATTTTCTTGGTTTTCTACATTCCCACCAGACATCTGTGTTAACAAATTCTGGTGGGAATTCTCTTGCCCCGTGTGTTGATTTATATTATTCATTGGATCACCATAGTTGGTGGAAGGACCCTGAATCGATACAAGACTCGCGTTCTTAGGGGTAGCATTAAAAGGGGGTAAACTACCGCATTGATCCATGTTTTTACCTTCCCTAGACTTAGGCAAGCTAACAGATGTTCTCTCCCTATCAGCCACAGAGCTACCCCTATATTCAACTGGACGGCTCCGATCTTGCACAGTGAGGTTTGTTTCCATCCGTCCAGTGGACTCCGTCTCAGTCACTATAGGTCTTGAATCCAAAGCGATTTCATGTTCTACTTGCACAGTGTCACTTTGTTTGGCTGTGTCGAGTTGATCACGCTGCAGCCGAGCCTTATCGTCCAAAGAAGATTGATGACCCAGAGAGTTACTGCGTCTATACTTCCTGAGATTCTCCAGTGCCTTCTGCCTCAGGAGCGCTTCAAGATCATCAGCCTCTGCAGGTTCCGCCGGGACAATCACCATACTCTTCAGCCTCGGGAACAAGTTACTGCCATCGCAACTTCCCTCTGTTCTCATGCAGCTTGCGGACGTGTTAGCCGCTTCATTATATGGAAACCCACCACCACCGTCTCCCTCGTTGGGGTGCACGTTCCTCAGAATTTGGGCGGCAGCGTCCCTTTTCGTAGCATCAACGATATCCAAGCTGTCATTGCTCCTCGAAGACGGGATGTCATCACCGTACTCCTGAATTATCTCCACTCTATCCTCGCCCTTGCTTCCAAAAAAATTACAAGGTCTAGACCGGCCTCTTCCACTGTCACTGCTACATGAGGACGGCATCCGTGACGTTCTACGAGTCCTCTTGATCCTCCCCCTGGACCGACTCCTCTCGTCCAATTTCCTGCGGGGCTTGCTCCGGCTCCGGCTCCGGCTGCGGCTGCTGCACGTCGAGCAGCTTCGGCTGGAGGACGAACTGTCGCTGGCATCTCTCCCGCGCCGCTTCTTGGACGCCGAATACGGCAGTTTCTTGCGAGTTTGGAGGGGTTTCCTCTTCTTGTTGTTCTTCCTAAGCAGGGGTGAGGATTCTCGCTTGCCGCGGCGGCGGCGGGAGGACGAGGGCCTCTTGCGATCCCGGGAATCGGAGGATGGATTATCTGACGACGACCACGAAGACGATGAAGATGACGATGACGATGTAGGGTTGCGGCGGCGTCTCATCGTTAGATTTGGAGGGTAGTTTGGTGCCGCGGGTCTGTGTAACCGGAGGGAACGGGAGATCGGTGAGATGGTATCGGAGTGCATTTATTGCACGAAATTCAATGGTTAAAAAATTATTTTTGAGTTAGGATCGGGAGATCGGTGAGATGGTATCGGAGTGCATTTACTGCACGAAATTCAAAGGTTAAAAAAATATTTTTAAGTTAGGCTAAATCAGAACGACGCCCTAACCTCACCACCGCCCCAGGGGCATGTTTGGTTTCCGGTAGCCTTGCTCCTTTCGCACTGATATAATAATTTCTAACTATGTTCAAATACACTTATTAAAATAAAATATATATTATAATCATTAAAAAAAGTTAATATAACACATAATTAATGTCACGTCACATCACAAATATCATTCCAACCCTCTCAACCCTCCAAACAACTACTATTCACAGGAGGATACACCAACCAGTCCAACCCAATAACCAAATAGGCCCTAAAGGTTACTAGAGTGCATATCCGCACTTCCCAGTGTGTGGTCCATTGGTTAGAAAGATTGATGTGATTAAGAATAAGTCTACAATATATTATAGCAATTGTATGTATAAGTATTATTTGTTGGCTCTTATTAGGCATATCCAAATATATTCGTTTATAGTATAAAATAAGAACAAATATGTGCAAATTACATGGTGATACTTAAAGCTAAGTTAGTATTACAGACCAATTCAGGTAATATCATGCTTGACCCAGCAATAAATATCATTCGACATCTTTCATTTTACACATGTAACATATGAAAGAAGCTCTTTTCATTATAATTATATATGTCAAAAAAATCACTAAATTTAAACAATCATAAAAGTAAAATATCACATTCTTTGCTAATGAGCTTTCTTGCAAATACTTTTCTTAAGATAATGAGAGGTATTCATCACTAAATTTAAACAATTATATAAGTAAAATATCACATTCTTTGCTAATGAGCTTTCTCGCAAATAATTTTCTTAAGATAATGAGAGATATCTTAAATGAGGAGGGTTGCGCGTTAGGTAGCCGACAGCCAGCGCAGGAGAGATAAATTCGTAAATAGTGTTCTTAAAGTTCTTCTAAGAACACTATTTATGAATTTATCTCGAAACCGTTTCGGATCTTTTAAACATGGATTTAAGCAAACATACAGATTCCGTTGGGGCGTTCCCTACTTGCGACGCGTTGCATCGTCCGAATGCAATGAAAAATTGGCAAGGGCCGCTACATCGCAGCCTGGATGTAGTTCAAAATTTACAAGGGTTCTCGCATGAGGAACACATGCGGGTAAATAAGCTAGTTCCGCTGCATCACCGCCCGGATGCAGTCCAAAATTCACAAGGGTTCTCGCATAATGGACGCATGCGAGTAAAGAAGTTAGTCCAAAAGAGATTGCAAAGGAAGTTACGGATTGGTAGTTGGAATATCGGTACTTTAACGGGAAAATTGATGGAGATAGTGGATACAATGGAAAGAAGGAAGATCCATATATTATGTCTTCAAAAGACTAAATGGGTTGGAGAGAAAGCAAGGGAGATCGAGAAGACAGGTTTTAAACTTTGGTATTCAGGTAAAGATAAGGACAGAAACGGTGTTGGAGTGGTTGTTCATAAAGATTTGAAGGATTGTGTGGTTGAGGTGCAAAGATTTGGGGATCGGATTATTTTGCTAAAGTTGGTGCTTGAAGAAGAAATTCTGAATATCATCTCAGTTTATGCACCGCAAACTGGTTTAGATGAAAGGACTAAACAAGCTTTTTGGGAGGATCTGGATAAGATTTTACAAGGAATCCCACAGAGAGAGATGGTTTGCATAGGTGGAGATCTTAATGGACATGTGGGAAAAGATGTTTCAGGGTATGCAAGTGTGCATGGAGGACATGATTTTGGGGATAGAAACGAAGAGGGAAAAGTCATTCTGGATTTTGTAACTTCATATGATCTTTTCATAGCAAACACTCTTTTCAAGAAGAGGGAGGAGCATTTAATTACTTATAAGAGTGGCTCAATTAGAACACAGATAGATTACTTTACGTTGAGGAGAAGAGATCGGTTGTGTTGCAAAGATTGCAAAGTAATCCCTGTAGAGAATTTGACAACCCAACATCGCTTGTTAGTCTTGGATTTACAAATAAAAGGGCTGGTAAAGAAAAGGAAGGTTCCTAAGATCACTAGAACTATGTGGTGGAATCTTCCGCTGAAGCAATCAAGCTTCAGGGAGAAGGTTTTAGAAGACTTATCTTGGGATTGTAGCGGTAGTGCAAACGAGATGTGGGAGGCAGTAGCATCTTGTATCCGAAAGGTAGCCAAAGAGATGCTAGGCGAGTCAAAAGGAGGAGCTCCGGGTCAAAAGGAGGCTTGGTGGTGGAGTGAAGGGGTGCAAGAGAAGCTAAAAATTAAAAGAGCTTGCTTTAAAGCTATGTCTAAGGATAGAACAGAGGAAACTGTCACAGACTATAAAATAGCAAAGAAGGAAGCAAAGAAAGCTGTAAGCGAAGCTAAGTCAAAAGCTTATGAGGTTTTGTATAAAAATCTCAACTCTAAGGAGGGCCGGAAGGATATATTCAGGTTGGCCAAAGCAAGAGAAAGAAAGACCAAAGACCTTTCTCAAGTGAGATGCATTAAGGACGAGGAAGGTCATGTGCTTGTTACTCAGAAGGATATAGAGACTAGATGGGAGCAGTACTTCCATAAACTTTTCATTGGAGAAAGAAATAGAGAGATCACTTTGGGTGATCTAGCTAGCAGTGAAAGTTACTTGAATCGTGCATGCTATAGACGAATACAAAGAAAAGAAGTAGAGGAGGCTTTGAAGGTTATGAGACCTGGGAAAGGTGTTGGACCGGATGACATCCCTGTAGAAGTATGGAAAGTTTTAAGTGAGCGTGGTTTGACTTGGCTTACGAATCTATTCAATGTTATTTGGCGAAGCAAGAAAATGCCTGAAGATTGGAGGAGGAGTATCATGGTGCCTCTTTATAAGAACAAAGGAGACATTCAAAATTGTTCAAATTACAGAGGTATCAAGCTGATTAGTCACACTATGAAAATTTGGGAACGTGTGATCGAAAGAAGGTTGAGGCAAGTTTCCCAAGTAAAAGAAAATCAATTCGGATTCATGCCAGGTCGCTCAACTATTGAAGCCATCCATTTGCTAAGGAGAACAATGGAGATTTATAGAGCTAAAAGGAAGAATCTTCATATGATCTTTATTGATTTGGAGAAGGCTTATGATTCCGTCCCACGAGAGATACTGTGGAGAGTTTTGGAGAAGAGACAAGTACCTGTCCTATACATTAATCTCATAAAGGATATGTATGATAGGGCTTTATCTTGTGTAAGGACCCCGACGGGGAAGACTGACTATTTTGATATCAACATTGGTTTACATCAAGGTTCAGCTTTAAGTCCATTTCTTTTTACTTTGATTATGGACGAGTTGACAAGTCACATTCAGGATGAGTTACCTTAATGTATGTTATTTGCTGATGATATTGTGCTTATTGACGAGACTAGAGATGGAGTAAATGAGAAGCTTGAGGTTTGGAGACATGCATTAGAGACTAAAGGTTTTCATATAAGTAGGGCTAAGACGGAATATATGGAATGCACCTTTGATGGAAGCAATGGTGAAGGAATCGAGGTTAAGATTGGTGACGATAACATTCAGAAGAGAGATTCTTTTAGATATCTGGGATCTATTTTGCAACATGATGGGGAAATTGATGGAGATATTACTAATAGAATAAATGCAGGCTGGCTAAAGTGGTGAGGAGCCTCCGCTGTTCTCTGTGATAAGAAAATTCCTTTAAAAATTAAAGGAAAGTTTTACAAAGCAGTTGTGAGACCTGCTATGCTTTATGGTTCTGAATGTTGGCCTGTGAACCATAGACATGTGCAGAGAATGGCTGTAGCAGAAATGAAAATGCTAAGATGGATGTGTGGACATACACGCAAAGATCGGATTCGGAATGATGCAATCAGAAAGAAAGTTGGTGTAGCTCCGATCGAGGATAAGATGCGAGAAAACCGCTTAAGATGGTTTGGTCATTTGCAAAGAAGGTCAACTGATGCACCGGTTAGGAGATGCGAGTGTTGGGATGTTGAGCCGGCTAAGAGAGGGCGAGGACAGCCCAAGAAGTGTTGGAAAGAGACCATATGAAGGGATCTTAGTTTTTTGGATATAAGTCCGAGATTGACCCAAGATAGATCTGAATGGAGGCGAAAAATCCATGTAGCCGACCCTACTTAATTGTGGGAAAAGGCTTTGTTGTTGTTGTTGTGTAATGAGAGGTATTCATGCCATGATTTTGAATGCATGTGTTACAATTACAATAGAATAAAAGAAACACAAGTATTGGAATAAATATGAATACATGTACGCTTTCAAATTACATGCTTGACCACAACATTCACATTCATATATTGTGGATATCCAAAATCCAAAACTGTTTGTTTAACTACAGAAAGAAAATACTACTTAAGTTATTTATTAGAATGTGAAGAAATATAAAATATCATGGATCTAACCTTGACATGATGATGGTCCATTACACACTTACACACACATCAATAAATGTGCTCCTATATTTTGAATGTCAACATCTGTGTATCCTCTCTATTGTTTTTTAGACAGCTTCACTGCGGTGACAATCCAATTATAAGGAGACAACTATATCATTCCTTTCATGAATATGTCTTTTCCTTTTGAGACCATGGTCATCATATGATAGGCGACCTAGGGAAAAAGTATAGTATAAGCACAATATGGAAATTTTCAAAATAAATTTTGATGTAATTTGATTTTTAGTAAGATAACAACGGATGAACCAATCCCACCACCTGGACACTGAAAAGCAACCCATTCAACATTAGGTTATGAATTGGGAACAAATAGGAAGAACAAACAAAATTTCTAACGCAATATAGAAATGAATGTATAGTTAAAAATTAATATATATATATATATTACTTTTATATACATAAACATTTATTTTTCTAAATTCCTTTTGCCAATCAAACAAAACCACGTCATAAAACATACATCGTAAAACATATATATTTCAAAAAAAATTCAAACGTCCACTTTTTTGCTTTGTGAACCACATGAATGAAATAAAAATATATTTACTACAAGTAGTATTATCAAATTTGTTATGATTGAATAAACATTTTATATTGTATTTATTTAAAGAGATCGATGCAGAACACATTTCACATATAATATAAACTTTGATAAAAAAGAAAAGGCCATTGGCGAATACTTCTCAATTTGTAACATGATTACAATGAGAACAAAACAATAACTATATTGTTGTAAAATAAATTCAATGTTGATAATAGAAAATTAATCAAATTATTAAATTATTAAAATACATGATTGTTGATTTCCTAACCCAATATGCAAATCACTGTGATGGATGACTTGGAAAAATAAAAAAAGTACAATAATTACAATCTTGGAATTTTTAATTGATACGTTTTGTTATTTTTTATATAATTGTTGGCCACACCAATTTGCAAAGTCATTTTAATAAATATGAAAATTATGTATTAAAGTTCAAACTTCCACTTTTTTGCTTTGTGAACCACCTAAATGAAATAAAAACATGTTTACTCCAAGTAGTAATACTAAATTTGTTATGATTGAATAAACACTTAATATTATATCACTACAGAACACATTTCACATATAATATAAACTTTGATAAAAGGAAAAGTCCAAATTGATTAATACTTTTCAATGTGTACCAAATTGTTGTAAAATAAATTTAATGTTAACAATGGAAAATCAATCAAATTATTAAATATTTAAAATACCTGACTGTTAATTTCCTGACCCAATCTGTAATTCACTACGACAGACGACTTGGAAAAATAAAAAAGTACAATCACTACAATCTTGATATTTTTAATTGATATGCTTCGTTATTTTTTATATAATTGCTGACTACACCAATTTACAAAGTCATTTTAATGAACATGAAAACTATGTATTAAAGTTAGGCTTGAAACCTTTGACTAACAAACTTTACATATGTCTTCATAGCATAACAAACTACATGCTATCATGAATTCTACAAAGTGATATAATTAATATAAGTAAGAACATTGCCAATAAATGTCAAATAAAAATACAACCCCTTTAATTATAGGACTAAAATGCAACATTAATCTGTTGCTACTAACCCAGGTATTTCGTGGAAGTTCTGGTATGTTTAATTTAAAAATTAAAGACAAAACCCATGCTGTAAGCGCAGCCTATAATTGAGCAAAAATCTACCAGATTCATTACATGTCTCACACAAATTTATCTCATTTATGCAGCTCCAACATTGTCATGAACATTACATTGGATCCATACTCTAAATATACATGTCATTTTCATTCTCTGATTTAGTTTTATTGAAACTCAAGCTTGAAGGTTGAGATATGTACTCTTAAGCAACTTGATCACATAGATCCCAAAACATTGAAAAGCAAAGACTGTGTTTATGTGAACACATGCACATACCATGTTTTGCTCCAATCAAAAATCTGTAGGTTATTCTATCAAAATATTGCATTAAGAGTCCCTTGAATATGTGAATTGGGACATTAGATTGCATTATTTAATGCTAAGCATACTTTAATCATAAAACATAAATAAATGAAAATATTTCATTAAAATAAAGATCCAACAAAAAAGTGAAGGTTGTGGTTACAGGTTACCTGAGTTTCGGAGCCATTGAGTTTGCTAAGCAATTGGGTAATAGTATTTTAACAGATTGTGCATGCTTGATCTTGGCATGGCATAAAAAGAATTGCTCCCTCTTCCACAAAGATCTACATTTGATAAAAGACTTGCAGATTGATGGTAGCAACCTCCTTGAAGAGAAGTGCTACATAATAGTCTACCAAGAGAATGCACTGCCATATCAAATAATCTGAAAAAATAAAAGAAAAATTTTCTTTAGCAACGATTCTGACTACTAAGCTTAAAAATGAGTAGCTACTTCTCACTGGGGGAACTACGGTCTCCCTTAGCAGAGTATGTGGTTAAAAGACAATACGAATGACACCATCTTGAAGTAATACAGGTAGCAGTCTGACGATCTTTACGTACATCCATATTGGCAAGAAGTAGATGCAATTATTCACACGAGCTTGGATAGTCATTATTTCTCCAACAAAACCAAAAAAATCCATAAAATTGCAAAATTGGAAAAAAAATCACAAAAATCACTTTGGATTTGGTATTCCTGATACATTCACTATCGCTCAAGGCTAAAGAATTACAAGGTACTTGATTTCTGAGATTTTGAGAGAGAGTTAACCAACCTTAGTCATTAGGGTTTGAGACTTAATAATCTATACCTCCTTAGTTTGAAATATATGAGCACTATATTGCACTCTTAATCTCCACCTTCTAAAGAATATGATCAGCTCATCCCTTTCACAACTGCATGAATGATGAGATAAGTTGAGGTATCACTTGATCGGAATGGGACCGAAGATTTGAGCCTAGACCCGATCTAATGATACCCCTGATGGGAAAATGGCAATGAAGGCTTCAAGAAACCTGAGTGTCAGCAAACCCTAGACAATATGCAAACAAGTTCTCCTGATATGGTTTGATATTAACCTAGGTGCCGGGGTGTGATGAAACTTAATAATTTGTTGATCATTGTGCACCAACTCTTGGTAAAAGCAGTGGAGCTAGCTTACAAAAAGAAAAAAATCGAAATATGAATGAAAAGAGCTCTTAAATACAAAGTCAAAATTTAAAGAGCTTCAAGCAAAGGAAAGCGCTCCCAACCAGTTCAAAGTGTCCACTTGGACCAAATCTAATTAGGACCAATGAGACGGGATGGTACCTCAAAAAGGCCTCTGCATCGTAAGTGATACAAGTCCGGGTGTAAGTATATTAGATACTTAAAGATGACACCCTGGTGTACTCCCAAGAAAATAAGTACAGACGACTCAACAACTCTTGAAGGACACACGGGTCAACAACCAAATATACATGTGTTATGTAATAAGGCACTCGAGAGGATCCTTGTTCCAATGCGAGGGAAAGAAGAAAATACACAATCTCATGCCCTCCATTATATGTCCTTCCATCTACACTTTCAAGTCTGACAAACTAATGAGACGGCGTATTGAACGCAAGAAAAGACTTATTCCCTAATGTTGAGGATTAAGTCTAGAGGAGAGTCTCCTAGACTGGGACCTTGAGTGACATCTCGACTTGACTCTCGTGATTGCAGTACAGTAAATGTCATATCCTTATATTATATGTACAAACAGAGAGTCTGATAATTAGAGAAGTTGGATTCCTTTTGAATAGACCATGGTTAGCCCAGAATTTTAGGATCACTCAAATTAAGGGTCCTTGACGAATTGAGCCTCGAAAATTCACATGCGATATCAGGAATTAATCCGACTCCTTCAAATTTTAGATGCTCAAGGACAAGAACAGTTTAAGTGTAGGGGTGATGAATCAATGATTAATCATATTCTCTATCATTATTATCCTTCTTGATTAAACAATTCAATAAAAATCTTCATTAATTCTGCTTTATTAACAATTGACTCTCTTCATGTAAATATTCATATTTATTGTATATAAATTAACTCATTTATTTTCCTTATTTTATTTCTTATTAAAAACTCCAAAGAATAATCATAGTAGTTATTGTATATATTTATTTTTGTTTAAAAGAAGATAAAAAAAATAACAAAACAATTAAAATAAGTGTTTTTAATCCTTTAAAAATACTTCGAAAAATATTTTTGTATATAGTTGATCTCTTTTGACTTTTTGTCCAACATGAAACTTGTACATCTCCTCGAGATATACAACTTTTATGTTTTGACTTTTTGATAATTTAGTTTCTTTTTATTCTTTTTTAATTTCTATATCGCATATAGACCCTCCGCTTCTGTCGTGATCTCCATTGTTAGGCTCTCTGATCTAATCGGGAACATTCGCTCTGCCTCAGCCTTGGCCTTTGGATCTCTAGATCCAACCACTGAGAACACATCGTCTACCTCCCGCCTTCTCCGACTGTCCATTACACCTCAACAAGCCCCTCGCCTCCTTCCATTTTTAGCAAACTCCTCTGACCACCCTCACACATCCTGATGTCACCTCTATGAGGCCCTAGGATCCATCATCCTCACACACCCTTCAATGCTCCACCTCCAACCTTCTAGGGCCTTCGATCGACATTACAAACCTCGCCTCCCCATCTCCTGTAATTGATCTCTGCCACCTATAAATCTACATGCTCCGCCTCCTTCTCCCTCGTCCACCAATACACGGGTTGAGGCCCAGATTCTCCCCCCCCTCCGGTGATAGCAGAGGGTCGAATTGGTGAGGTGAAGACGACCTTCATGCCCAGGTGTGGACCCTTGGTTTTCAAGCCAAGTTCCAGCCACCTAGCGGCCGATTGAGCCCCATGTTTTGGTTGAGCATGTTGAGCGACGACCAGAGCTTCACAAGAAGCTCAGCACAAGCCACCTCCGACTGCCATCTTCCTCATTCATATTTTCTAGGTAACTCTCTTCTAGTTATTATTTCATTTTATCCAATTTAATTGCACGCTTACATCTCCTCGCACCTTCAATCGATCGCATACACACCTACACCAGACCTCCATGATCTCCGCCACTCACTTCTCTCACCATCTTCAACTCCACATCCCTTTGTATGCATCAACCCATTTCCTTCGTATTCAAGGCAGAGGACCCATCATGCCTCCACCTTCTCTGCCCATGCCAGGCCTCCATTTCACCCCATTTCACTCACAACACCCATGCACACACTCGCTTCGGCTATTCCTAACACCTTTGCAGGTTCTTCTTCATTGGTCAGAGCTTTGAGGAAGCCTTCATTCTAGAGCAGCTCCACCAGCCTTTTTCCATCAACTCACTGGTTTGAGACCCCTCGCCACCTGTTAGGGCCATGACGTCCTTCCCAGTTACCTCAGGGAGGTGATCCGTCCTTCAGCTAGCCAGCTGGGCTAAGGAGGAGAGATGGAGGAGTCGCCGGAGCACAACCATCTCCTCCTTGCAACGGCGGCTGAGGAGAATGGGCACGAGTTACAGACACCATCCGACCATCTGGATCGAATGTTCTAGATGATCCCCAAGCCTCTTCTATGAACCATTTGACTCGGTGGAACCAAGCCTAATACGAAGCATGGACGCCATACCATGTGGCCTCCAAACCTGCAGTCTAATGAACCGCCTCCCGAGCTGAGCTCGTGCGGGTGCACAGTGGAAGACGGGGTGGTATGCACACCTCAATGTATGTACCCCCCCCATACTTAGGACAAAGTACGTCCTAAGTATAGAAAAATCATAAGATGAAGAGGGGATGGCATACATACGGGAGAAAGAATGATATTAACATATGGATCTATACAGTGGAAGATGGAAGTGATAATCATGTATGAGGTGTAAGTGATATGATTCAAAGGGCACACCTTATACCAGATGAATGGGGGCAACGTCAACGGTCGGCGGATCATGAGCTAGATATAGGTTCAGGCGCTGACCGTTAACTCGAAAGGTAGAGGAAGGTGATAACTCGGATAGATCAATATTGCAATTGTTATGTACCATCCTGACCACATACGGACCTTTCCATTTATTCTGCAATTTCCCTGGAAATAATTTCAGCCTAGAATCAAACAACCATACACGCTGATCGGGCTCAAACTGTTTTATGACTGATATGAGAATTGTGCCATATCTTCACTTTCTCCTTATACTGTAGGCTATTAGAAAAGGATGTATCTCTCAGTTCCTCCAGGGCTGCCAACTCTGCTTTCCTCTGTTCTCCTATACTCTCAGGATCCAGCAATAACTCTGTAACTTCCCATAATGACTTGTGCTTGATTTCCACCGGTAAATGGCACGACTTGCCATAGACGAGACGAAAGGGAGATGTCCCTAACGGTGTCTTGAAGGAAGTACGATAGGCCCACAAGACCGAGTCCAAAAGCTGTGACCAATCCTTTCAATCTAGGAAAACTACCTTCTGTAAAATAGTCTTGATCTCCATGTTCGATACTTTAGCAAAACCATTAGTCTGAGGGTGATATGGAGTGGCAACACGATGGTCAATGCTGAACTCGTCTGCAAGGGCTTTTACCTTGTCGTTGATAAAGTGAGACCTCCCGTCTGAAATCAGAACTCTAGGTACCCCAAACCGTGAAATGATGTTTTCCCTCAAGAATCGAAACACAGTCTTAGCATCTGCGGTTCGGGCGGGGATGGCCTCGACCCAACGACTCACATAATCCACAACAAGAAAAATGTACTCAAACCCCTGACTCTTAGGAAATGGGCCCATGAAATCAATACCCATGCGTCAAAAACCTCACAAAAGTGAATGGGCTACATGGGTATCATATCTCTCTGTCCGCAAGTACCCATCTTCTGACAGTCAGTACATCTCTTCACGTATTCGTCGAAATCCTTGAAGAGAGTAGGCCACCAATGGCCGGATTGGAGCACCTTCTGTGATGTCTGTCTCCCAGAGTGATGTCCTCCTGCCTCAAGCTTGTGGCAGTAGGTGAGGACGCTATGCTGCTCTTCTTGAGGAATACACCTCCTCCAGATGCTATCCCCTCCTTCATGATAAAGGACGGGATCCTCCCAATGGTACGACTTGGCCTTCGCAAGGAATGTCTGAAGTCGATGCCTGGGCCAACCTTATGGAACCGTCTTAGCGACAAGATAGTTCATAATGTCGGTGTACCATGGGAGCGAGGTGATAGCCAGGATCGCCTCATCTGGAAATGTCTCTGTAATAGGTGCACTGGGCTCAGATTCCTCAAGGTTCTCTAAGCGGGAGAGGTGATCCGCCACCACATTTTTAACTCCAGGATTATCCTTAATCTCAATATCAAACTCCTGGAGCAGAAGGATCCATCTAGTAAGGTGAGCTTTGGCATCCTTCTTTGCCATGAGGTATCGGATGGTGGTGTGATCTGTATAGATAGTCACTCTAGATCCCAGAATATATGATCTGTACTTAACCAAAGAAAAGACTATGGCTAGCATCTCCTTCTCAGTCACAGTGTAATTCTGCTGAGCGGCATCCAAAGTCCGGCTAGCATAGTGAATGGCATACGACAATCCATCCCTCCTTTGTCCAAGCACAACCCCTACGGTAAAATCAGAAGCATCCGCCATGATCTCGAATGGAAGAGACCAATCGGGTGGTTGAAGGACAGGAGCCATGACAACCATACTTTGAGAGTCTCAAATGATGCAAGACACTTATCATTGACAATGAACTCGGTGTCTTTTGTCAGCAAATCAGTGAGCGGTCGGGCAATATGACTGAAGTCCTGAATGAACCATCGATAGAAACCGACATGCCCCAGAAAAGACCGCAATTGACACAGATTGGACGATGGATTGAGTTTTCTAATGATATCCACCTTGGCCGGATCAACCTCCATGCCCCTGTTGGAGATGATATGACCAAGGACCGTCCCTTGAGTCACCATGAAGTGACTCTTCTCCCAAGATAAGACAAGATTGACCTCTATGCAACGCTGAAGTACAAGGTCTAGGCAGTCAAGACAAGCATCAAACCCATCGCCATAGACCGAGAAGTCATCCATGAAGACCTCTAAACAGTCACCCACCATGTCCGAGAAAATGGACAACATGCACCTCTAGAATATCGCTGGGGCGTTACACAAACCAAAGGGCATCTGTCTGAAATAATATGCACCAAACAGACAAGTGAATGTCGTTTTGTCCTAGTCTTCGGGCGCAATGGCCACCTGATTGTAACTGGAGTACCCGTCAAGAAAACAATAGTGACTCTTCCCAGCTAGCCTCTCGATAATCTGACCAATGAATGGCAGCGGGAAATGATCCTTCTTGGTGGCCTCATTTAATCGTCTGTAGTCCACACAGACCCTCCAAGAAGTGGGTACCCGGGTATCTATCTCCTCTCCAGACTCACTCACAACTATAGTGATACCTGTCTTCTTGGGTACCACATGTAATAGACTAACCCACTTGGAGTCGGAGATGGGGTAGATAAAATCGGTGCTCCACCATTTTGATATTTCCTTCATGACCACATCTCGAAGATTCGGGTTCAGCCGTCACTGGATTTCACACGAGGGCTTAGCGTCCTCTTCGAGGTAGATATGGTGGGAGCACAGAGCCGGACTAATCCCTTGGAGATCAGCTATACTCCATCCTATCGCCTTGCGGTTTCTTTCAAGAACCTCCATCAAACGATATTCTTGCTCTCCAGTCAAATCTACTGAGATAATGACTGGGTGCATATCTGGCTCACCCGTAAGGAATCTGTACTTCAACGACTACAGCAAAGACTTCAGTTATGGACAACTGGGAGCTGGAAAATCTGGCTTCTGATATGTCTGTATGAAGGCTAATAGATCTGCATGAGAGAACTCTCACTGTGCATGAAAATCTGACAAAGGGAATCCTTCTGGTATCTCTGTGAACTATGCTAGCTTGCTCTCCGTCCTAGCTGTCAGCTCAGAAAGAATCAAACATGGCAAATAATTATCAAAGTCATCCCAAGCAATGTCTGAAGCCAAGGGATCTGAATCAGAAGAACATGAATGAAACTCTGCTTCGCCACTCATCCCACAACTGTCAACCTCTAATGTGTCTTCTGCCAGGGGTGCGCTATCCAAACTCTCGACTTCCATAAGTTGTAAGTACTCTGAATCTGTAGGCAAGGCGAGGGCTTGTGCTACAGGATCTGTCCAAATGGATTCATCATCGGTCATCAGAAAGTCACACTCCTGTTGGACGTCTTGCTCAGCCTCTGTCATCTGCTTTGTGTCACTGGACTGCTCTGAGCATGCTGAATCTCTCACTCTGGTCTCTTCGATCGTCTCTATTTGTATACTTTCGCCCTCTACATGAAAGTACACCTTCCCACTATCATGGTCGGATACCGCCTTGGCAGTGGCCAAGAATGGGCATCTAAGTATGAAGGGGGTATCTGTCACCGACTCAGGGATCTCCATGTCCAATACAACAAAGTCCACGGGGAATTTCAGGCCCTGAGTGGTAACGACCACGTCTCTCAACAACCCCTTCGGCCTCTTAATCGACCTATCAGCAAACTGAAGGACTGTCCTGCTCCGATGAAGAGAGCCAAACTCAAATCGGTCGAGTAAGACTGCCGGAAGGAGGTTGATAGAAGAGTCGTTGTCTAATAGAGTACGATCGAACCGCTGCTCCTGAATCTCGCATCTGACATAGGGAGCTCCTGCATCGGGTCTCTTGGCTAGCAGTCGGTTCTGAATGGCAAAGCATGTGCAACGGGTGAGCACATGGATCTCATCTCTATGGTTCCTCCTCTTCCTGCGGACTGTATTCTTCTCTCTCAAGTTCTTTTGGAAGAGGGGGATGCGCTCAAGTGCCTCCTGTAGAGTCAGCTGAATCTGAAATCTATCAATCATCTGGTTGTTGAACTCTAACTGGTGAGTCTTTTTTGGATTTTCTTTTTTATTCCCCTTCGCCAAGCGGAGTGCTTGAGGGAAGGGGATGGTAGGGGCCTCCTCAGATGGAGGACTAGGAAGAGGTTCCTGTGCCTTTGAAGGAATGGAATCCATACAAATATCATCATGCAACACATATGGACTCGAATTGGATGAAGAACCTTTTCCTTTATTCATTTTTTTGTTCTTTTTCTTGTTACCACAGTCCTAAGATACAAAAGGTGGCAACACAATAGTGGAAGCTCAACAAAAGTAGAAGTGGTGGCCTCCGTACCACCAACGGCATCTGACTTCGCAGCAACAGCACCGCGCTCTGGATCTGCGTCAAGTAAAATGGTGGCATCAGCACCACCATCTGCATCTGGTGTCACGACGGCCTCAGCACCGTCATCGGAATCTCCATCCTTGGTGGCATCAGTACCACCGTCATCAACATCATATGCGACATCAGCACCGCTACTCTCCTCATCTGGCGCTCCTGGTTCCTCGTGTGGTTGTCGCTCAGATGAGGCACCGCCGGCTGGCATCCTACTGCTCCTAGTAGTCACGAAATCAGCATCACACATAAAAGAAGACATGTCATCTAAAAAGTCACTAGGAGTGGTATCCTTTGAAGACTGTACCTGTTCAGATTTCCTCTTAAAATTGTTCAGATTAGGCTCAATCTGTGCTGGTATGGCAGCCTTGCCCTTGATGATATCCCTCATCTCCTGCCGGAACTCATCCATTTCCCACCGGAAGGATGCCTGCTGTTCAGAGAGCAAGCGGGCGAGGTCATCTAGAGCTGGGTTCTCGAAGGCAGGTGCCTGAGAACCAGAAGTGTTCCCCTGCTGGAAATAAGGCTACTGCTGCTGTGAATAGTGAGGGAGAGGCTGGGAGTATGTCTAGTGAGGTTGCTGACGCTGCCTCCACTATTGTCCCTGATAAGAGGGACGAGGACCCTGCTGGTACTGCTGATGGGAATAATGGGGCTGCTGGTGCTGGTGCTGGTGCTGGTTGTTCTGAGTGCCCTGAGTGGGAGGCTGCTGTTGGGATGAGGTGCCACCAATGGTCCAACGGAATCTGGGGTGATCACGCCGAATCCCGACCTGGTGTGGGTACCGGTCGTACCATATCCCATTGACTTCTATCAATGGCTCCTGCTCGATGTGTGGTGGAGGAAGAACTGCCAGTGGCTGATCCGGCTGGTAGACCACCATCTGAGTGTCCTGAGATGGTGGCGGCAATGGGTAGTACTGTTGCTGCTGGATCGACTTTGCCTAGATGTGGTGAACCTGGCGGTATGTGGCAGAAGGCTGGGTGGAGCTACTACTGCTGGGATCAGCACGTGACCTGGGAGGCTGCTGAGTGGATGTTTGTGCCTCCTGAATGCATAGGATCTGCGTCTTCAGGTCACTCATGGTCTTAGTCAACTGGTCCATCTTTGTAAGACCTTGACTCTGCTTCTTCTTAAGGATCTCGATGCGGTCCAACTTCTCGTTGATGATCCCCATGTCGGCTGTGGTGGATTCAGCATGAGTTGCTGCTGCTGACGGAGTGTGGGTACCGACATCGATGCGTGCAATCCTCTGATATCCAACTGCATGTGGTGGGATCTTCGGCTATGTGTAGACTCGAGCTTGGGCCATGAGTGTCGAGTTCTCTGCCATGCCTTCATAGATCTCCCAAACCTCATCTTCACCCTTGGAGAAATATGATCCACCACAAGAGGCATTCACAAGCCCCTACAGCTCCAGTGTCAGCCCACAAAAGAAACTCTGAACCAAGTTGGGCTTTGATATATCATGATGTGGACACCCGTCAATGAGCTCTCTAAATCGATCCCAAGCCTCATGGAACTGCTCATTCGGGATCATCGTGAAGTTGTTGATCATAGCTCGTGCTGCGTTGGCCCGGTTGAGTGGATAGTACTTGTTCAAGTACTCGATCCGGAGCTGTGCCCATGATGTGACATACCTCCCAAGATGCTTCAGCCAATAGGCTGCTCTGTCAGCTAATGAGAACGGGAAGGCAATCATCTTGATCGTGTCCTCATCCACAAATCTGTCGTGTACAGTGCTGTAAATCATCTCAAACTTCTGCAGATGGAGATGAGGCTCCTCGGTGGCTAGCCCATGGAACTTGGGCAATAACTGAATAGTCTGCGGGCGAAGCTCGAAGTTCCCGACAATGGGAGGAAGCTGAATCCATCGTTGGGTGAGGGTTGCGGCTGGGTTGTGCAACTGCCTCATGGTCATCGGTGGTGGCCTCTCCTGGTTAGGTTCTCCTCCTCCGTCGCTTGCTTCTGGTATATCTCCACCGCCCTCAGATCTATCTTCTCTGTCCGCTCGCATCCGCGCCAGCTCTCTCATGATGTCACCCATAAAGGTTCCCTGGTCTCTGATCTGTCTCTGCATAGTCTACATGGAAGCTAATAGTGAATTGTTGATGGCAGCCTGATCATATATATACAGAGGCGGTTCTTGCTCATCTGGATGTTCCTCTCTGCCGGTCATATCTCAGGTCTCTGCAAAGGAAAAAGTACCCATCTCAGGTGCCGTCAAATGTTCAGAACTCTGTGCTGCACTAAACTCTGACACCTCAGGACTGATTGAAGAAGAAGGGTGATTGAGGGGGAACAGGGTGGATGTGAACTCAGGCTCAGAGAGTGGGTCTGGACTCCCCGAAGCTGACCTAGATGGATAGGAAGGAGTGCTCGATAGCGGTGCCACCAGACGTGGCCTAAGGGATCTTCTTCCCATCATTTTGATCTGGAAAAGGAGGATGAGATCTGGAATGCAAACAAGATGTGAAAATAAACCCCCGGTTCACCTACACAACACTGGAGCTGAAGATCGAAAAAGCTCGGTCAATTATCTTTTCGATTTTAGTTAGTTGATCAATCAATATATTAAAGCGATTAAGCGAGCTGGTAAGAACCTGATGCTCTTAGGAGACTGTCCCGAACTAAGGCTAGATCTTTCCCAGCTAGTATGAATTGCGGACCGTTTACCGGCTACCCGATCAATCCACTCTGCAAAGGACGTTACGGTCTTCTTTACTGGTTACCGGAGAGATCCTCACTGGAGAACGACTAACCCTAGAACAGTAGTCTGAGAGGAGTTCATATATGGCTCTATCCTAGTGTGCGGGTCACTCTCTCGCCGCATATAAATCCTAGTGTGCGGGTTACTCTCCCCAAGACAAAATTTTTGATGAGGTGAGTTTTAAGGTTAAGTTTGCATTAGCAGTCCCAATTTTATGATTTTCACTTTTTTAGTCTTTTTCTGAATAAAACAACGCCTAACGAATTTTCCGATTTCTTGATTTATTTAAAGTCCAATAAAACGGGGGAGGAAGTCGGAAAAGTCGATGCGCGATCAAACACAATGATGCATGCAGAGATAGAAATGTGTACCTTGCTTTAGCACTCTACATGCAGGGTGATCCGTACATAAATTAAAAGATAAGAAATAAACTACCTATATGATGCACGAAGAAATCGGCCTCAGACAAGAATTTCTACACGAGAAGAACAGTAGCTAATAGGTCAACAAGAGAGGTCGGGGTTCGGTCTCTGATGCCGATCAGTATCCACCACAACGGATCCTTCCAGCGCTGCATATGAACTCTAGTGGCACGTGACCCCTCAGGTGACCAAATTAGCTTTTTCTTTTGTCAGTTATTAATTAGGTCCACTTAGCGATCTATAGGTACATGCAAAATATTAGGTTTGGGGCCTTAATCAATTACGTCACAATCAAAATAAAATCCTAAGTCTAAGGGACAAAATCCGCGTGAATCAAAAATAAAGAAAATACGAAGAAATCAAAACCAGTGAAAAACCACAAAAGCCGACGAGGCCCCCGAGGGAACAATCCCTCGGGCACTGGACCTCGTGAAGTGTAGCAATGTCCAAGTGTCCTGTTTAAGTTACAATAAATGGGTCACTCTCTCACTTAAATTACACAAATATAGATAAGAAAGGAAACTAGAGCTAAATCTACAAAAATCTCTAAGTCTTCTTTGAGCAGGCCGAAGCCGGCTTTACGTGGGTGCACATGCTCTTAGGAAAACACGCCTCCCTCGATCCGCGGTACCTCACACAAAGTCAACAAAGAGAGGAGGTTAGATAGCTCAAAATATGTATCAAAAATAAAGGAAATAAATGAAGCAAAAAATGGTAGACAAATAATCACAAACAAAAAGCTGATCTATACGTTATTGCTCCCCAGCAACATCGCCATTTGATTAACCCGGAAAATCAAGCGGTCGTATTGATCCACCAGGCGGATCAACAATCGATGCGTTGACCACTCAACAATTCTGGCTAAATCAACAATTAACCTACAACAGATAAATCAAGTAATGAAAGTAAATGTATGGAGTTAAAATTTATTATAACTCTACAACAAAGGTGTGTATAGTGCAAGTATGTGTAGAGGTCGAACACATGGAGCAAGCGGGATAAATCGGGAAATCAGTGCATAAGAAATGTGAATGTGATCAAATGTCTACAAATGTGCTATTTTTTTGGGTTTTTAATTTTTAATTTTTTATTTAATTTTTGATTTTATATTATTATATTTTGATTTTTTTAATTTCTGATTTTATAATATTTTTTATATTTTATATTTGTTTAGATTTTCTTTTCTTTTAATAAAAGATGTATACTATATAAGAAAAGGAAGATAAAATATTTATAAAAAGAGGTAAAAATAGTCAAAATTCAGGAAATGAAATATTTTTGTACTTTTTTTTATTTTTTAATGTTTTTGTGATTTTTCTAGATTTTTCCTATTTTTTTGGTATTATTAAAATAAAAATACTGAAAACAGTGAATAAACTGAAAATCCGAAACTAAAATGAGGATGAAAAATAGCAAACAGAATCCAAAATTCCTCAAACAAATTTTAAACAATAAAACAGAGAAAATTCAGAGACAAAAATTAGTTTTTTAAGATTTTTCTGGAGTTTTTGAGTTTTTAGTGAAGTTTTAAGGTGTTTTGTTATTTTTAGGGGTTTTACTTTGAATTTTTTAGTGATTTTTGGAATGAAGTTAAAACACACAAAGAAAATGCATGTTTTTGAATTTTTATAAATATTAAAATGCAATAAAAATGCAAAACAAACATATGACGTGAAAGAGCAATGAAACAAGAGCTTAAGTTAGTTTTTTGGTGATTTTTAGGATTTTATAGATGCATGAAATAAATAGAGACAACAAATAGAAAATCAACACTAGCAGGGGCATATATGTAAATATCCAGAACTTCAGGGGCCACAATGTAACTTTTCTACAAAATATATAACTATTTAACAAAATTCCAGGACCAAATGCAAATAGCCAAACACGCAAGGGTATGCCTGCAATTTCACCAGGCCCGCACGTGACTACGCGCGCGCCTAGGGAGGACTGAAAAGCAAATACAAAAAGTATGGGTGCTACTTTGCAAAATATCCAAAAAAATTACACAACAAAAAAGTTCCTGGACTAAAATGAAATAAAGAAACCCACAGGGGGTCCTTGCAAAATGTCCACCACCCCATGTGTGTGAGTCACGTGTGGTGACGTGGACATGACCTGAATGCAAATATTCAAAGTATGAGGGCCAAAGTGCAAATATTACAAAACTTTTCAACAGCAGATGAAGGTTTTAATACTAATTAATAAATACAAAAACGCTAAGGGTAGAAAGTGCAAAATACCCAAAGCTATGGATCCGACGGCTGTTGATCATTCACTTGCCACGTGTCAACAATCCAACGGTGCGCACTGTTTCGCCTTGGAACGGATGATAGATTAGATCTTCCGAGAATATCTGACGGCTGAAGTGCTGCGTGATCCAACGACGGGCGTGCGATCTAGAGCGCCGGCCTGATCCGACGGCTGGGAGCCTCGGACGAAGAACAGGGAAGAAGGTCAGTGGAGCCGACCTTCCCCGACCTCGATCTCGGCTCCGGGCGACGCTCTGAGCTCCAAAAGTGGTCATGCTCCTTCCTGGGGTCCTCCTTTACGTGTTGGGCGCTCCAAAACCCTCCGGCGGTGGCCAGAGTCCTCGCAAGGGGATGGCGGAGCTAGAGGGCTCCTAAAACCTCTGGTGAGGCTCAAAATGGGCCCCATGTCTTCCTTGGCATCACTGGACCGGCAAAAAGTGTTAGACCGACGAGGGCAAAGTTCCTCGGCGGTCGGTGGAGTGAATGGAGACGAGGAACGGCGGCGCGAGATGGGACGCCGGAGTGAGCTCTGGCGGGGGTTCAATTTAGGCGAAACTATGGATGAAACTCGAAGATAAATGGGGGGATTTGATCCTAAGACTACAACGAACAAAAATAGCAAAAGAAAATGAAGAAAACAAAGCCCTCAAAGGTGGTATACCTGAGGGAGGACCTCGACGGCAAAGGTGTTCGTTGAAGGTGGTGGAGCCGCCTCAAGCCCTCCTCGACTCTCCTGATGAAAGGGCGATGGAGTTGTCACCTCCAGCTACCCGGAGAGCACGAAAGGGAGGAAAATGGTGGACCAAAAGGGGTTCAATTTTCAAATGAAAGTCAGGGGTCCTTTTTGAAGAGTTGACAGATAGCTGGGAAGAACGAGGCATAACAGATGCGTCATTGATCCAGAGACCAAGGTTGCACATGGGCATGTATGCCCATTGAGCGAGGATCAAAAGTCAAGAAGACACTAACTTGAAATGATGCAAGAGCAAGCCTAAAAAAAAATCGAGAAAACAGGTCAAAAATGTAGTTCTAACACTGCTACAGGGTGAAAGACGGGTAGTTGACCGAGGTCAACGCTGACCGCCTCATGGTTCGTCCACGTGGACCAACCAGGAAAAAGTCCTAGAAAAACATTTAAAAATTCCTTTAAAAATAGTAAATGAATTTATTATTTTTGGATTATAAAATAAAAATTATTTGTTATTTTATGAAGTATTTTAATATGATTTTTATTTATTTATTTGAGGTGTAAAAATACAAGTTGCCTTTTTAGGCATATATAGGTATACATATCTATATATTTTAGGGATATTTACCCGGCAGACCCTATAAACTTTTTAAATTACCTCTACGACCTTTTGCACAACGTAATTACCCCCATCGACCCTAAAAATTACCCCAAGAACCCCCACATGCTTCAAATAGATTACCCAGAGGGTTCATGGGGTAAGAGTTAGCAAGTTTACGGGGTAAAGGGAGGAATTATGTTGTTTCAAAGGTCGTAGAGGTAATTGACAAAGTTTATAGGGTCTGCCGGGTAAAAATCCCTATATTTTAATATTTTATTTTTATTTTATCTATTTAATTTTATTTATTTTGTTTATTATTTTATAAATTTATAGAATATTTTTATACACTTAAATATATTTTTATTTTATTTTCCTGAAGCATTTTATACACTTAATAAAA
Organism: Ottelia alismoides; assembly: GCA_037367405.1. Classification (NCBI taxonomy): domain Eukaryota; kingdom Viridiplantae; phylum Streptophyta; class Magnoliopsida; order Alismatales; family Hydrocharitaceae; genus Ottelia; species Ottelia alismoides. The sequence continues at coordinate 402,763 of JAZKJV010004336.1, read as the reverse complement.
TAGAAGTATTAATTACATAGGTATATGTACAAGTATTATATCTATGTGTTGTATATAGGTATTTTATTTTTTTTGTATTTTCTTTAGTGTTTTATTCTGATTTTAATGTACAGATATATTGTAAATAATATTTACAAAATTATAAAAATATAAAATTATATCAATAATGAATAATAAATAAAATGATTATTTTAATCTGTACAAGTATACAATAGGGGTCCAAAACTCAACTTTCAAACCGTAGCTCCGCAAAATACGAAACCACCTTCAATAAATATCTTATTAAAAATTATATACATTTAAAGGTGATTTTGATGCGTTTCGAGTTTTTATTTGAGAGATAAAGGTCTGGGAAGTTGGGATTCTGGAATCTCATTCAGATCATAAGTTTTTTTTTCTGTATATTATTTTTGTGTGAAATCAATTTTGTATTTCTCTTTAATGAATTATCTACAACTTTCATGTTCAAAGTTTCTTTATTTGAGGTATAAAAAGTGAACTAAAAATAGGTCCCAAAAATGAATAAAGAATGAATTGAATAAAAGGGATTTTTATTGGTTTCTGGTCCTTATCTCCCCCTACTTTATGCCTTGTCGACCTATTCATCTAGATGCCTAGGTCTTGGGTTTCGGGTCATAAAATATTTATAATATTTTATTCTTTTTCTTTTCTTTTTTTTATTCTATTGTTTTGTCTTTAAAAACTGTGTTTTATACACTATTTACATACACCTGCATGATTGCTAAAATGCGGGAATTAAGGGTATTTACATGCATTTGCCATGATTTTTGAGGCCAAAATGATAGAATAAAGATGATGAAATGTGGATTCATCAATGCCATAGTCAAGTTGTGTAGCTATAGTTAGAAATATTATGATGGGTTTAAGCATGGTCACTAGAAAGCAAGTCTCATTGTAAGCGATGTCTTCTTTCTGTGTGTATCTTGAGGATACGAGCTGTGCTTTGAAGGTCCCTACCTTCTAACCAGGTTCCCTCTTTCTCTTGAAGAACAATTTACACCTAAGAGGTTTTACCCTTATAGGTGGATCTTCGAGGGTTCATATACAACACTTTTATATCAAGTCTACTTTAGACTTTATTGCTAACATCAATCTTTCCATGTCATGATCCTCATAAGCTTCATCACATGAAGTAAGATCATTGTCAGACTTAACTGGCATATGGAATCCATCCTCAAACTCATTTGAAGAGGTATGAGTGTTTCATTTTTAATTGTCCTTTTAGTTTCCGATTTCAGGAGCCTCGCCATCTTCTCAAGACTAAATGAGTTCCTTAACTTCATTGTTATCTTGATTCTTAAGAGAGTCATCATCTAAGAATCATATCCTTAGAGATGAAATCTTTAAGAATCTCAAGGTTATAAAGTAGGTATCCAATACCATCCTTTATTTTCCTAATGAAGTAGCACTCTCTGGTGCTAGATTCCAGCTTTCTTGCATCCATGAAAAAGTTATGGACCAAGAAACCTTAAATCCTCAAGTGTCCAACACTAAGCTAGGTCCAAACCATAGCTTATATGGATGTTCGGGTATAGACTTGCACGGAATCTTATTAATGATATATAATGTAGTCTCTACTACATATATGTACCTGGAAACTAAGAGATAGTTATGCTAAGATTAATCATTGATCAAATCATGTCACACATGATCCAACTGCATCTCCCTACAACTCTATTAAGTTTAGGTGTATTAGGAGGATTGAGATAGGAATGATATTCCTTTCTCTAAAAGGTATTCCATGAATTCATCTAATAGGCACTGACTACCTCGGTTAGACCAATTCATATCATCTTCCTTCAAACTTTGGTCCTAAATCAAATTGTGAAATCTTTGAACATTTCAAAACTTTCTAATATGAAGGAAAGAAATCTCATATCACAAACAAACATCAAATGATATCACATATCATTAATGTTCATTATGATATAGATGATCCACATACATCAATATGTATGACATCTTGAATACCTTGACATCTTACACCATTCTCAGAGAAGGTGTATGGACATTTTACTTTGAATACAATATTCACAAGAATGTAAGATTTGAAATTTCAGACAACCTAAAGTTTCATCTCTTACTAGTTTATTCATCAATAGACAAATGTCCAAGGCTTGATGCCAGATCATTGTCAAATGATCTTCATCCTCCTATTGCTCTTTAAAAGGTTTAATTTTCAGTACTAGAAATGTTAATGAACCATTCATTAATTTTCTAATTTGGTAGAGTCTACTAGATGTTAGATTATTGTCTGAAATATATCCATTATAACTCTTTATGATAGGTTTATACTAGAATTCATGTTTATTTCTAACATTTAGAAATAAACAATGAGTGTATTCTAATGTCTAGGTCATAGAGACATTCTCTAAGACTAAGGGCTCTCCCACTAAAAATGTGAAGTCCGTCTATCCAATAGAGATTGTTGCAACAATTGCATCAATATCCATGTGGATGACTTTTAAACCTTAAGATCAAAATTTCTAGTCTTCATGCAATCAATTGCAAGTGTTATTAGAAGAATGAGATATAATTACTACACTTTGATCTTATCAAATAAGAAAGTCAATTTCAATGAAGATATGTAGATATCAATTATTCTGATGCACAATCTGGGTCCTTCTCTAAGGATCCAAGATAGTCAAGATATTCATAATATCGGTACATAAGCTTATCACAACATTGGCATTCATCCAACTCTATGGATGCCATATGGAAGCTACAAAAGTACAGTCAACTCCTTGACTTTCCTTCTTTCTTGGGTCAGACCCATGCTTCAACTGCGCTGCCTTCATCTATAAACAACCATTGCTAAAGACAAAGGATCTTTTATGTTGAATTCAAAAGATTTCAATATAAGAGTATTTCAACATTTACTTCATATTCATTCTTGATAGGCTTAAGTGTAGACAGTGTACTGATGACACTCGTCATACTACATACATATTAACTCTTAAAGACTTAGGTTCAGGTAGGTACTCAAACATTTTGAATACATCATCTCTTATAGAGCCACCATTCTGCATGATGCAGTGAACCATGCCATTCATGATTAAATGTCGAGAGCGCATATGTATGTCAGAACATCTTCTTAGGATTCTATAAGGATTGTTTGACAATTGCGATCATCATCGACATGTCACTTCCAAAGTACATTCGATGAGAGATCAAGACTTAGAGACATACAAACCCTAGGGTTGTACACCTATTGTCTGTTTAATTGACATTCCTCATTATTTTGAGGAAACTTGCATATTGCAACCGCATACAATATGTGTCCAACTGTAAGTACAATATCTTGATCATGGATCCAATCCATGATATTTTATTGGTTATTATTGAGTATATTATTGAGTGGGTTTAATGAAGGAATATTTGAAATAAGAAATTTGCACACACACACACACACACACACACACATATATATATATATATATTAGTTTCATTTAGGAATTTTTATATCAAAGTTATCTTGCCTTGTCAACATTGAAAGTTCATTCCCTTAATCAATTTCAATGTAAGAGATAACTTACCATTATATCTCAAGCAAGATCCATGATCTCCTTTCTTATATTTGTCACATCCCAATAATATGAGAACCTGTAACTTGGATAAAAAAATGGGAACACATTCCACCTTGCAAGTCCAACTTGCATTTCCCGATTCGGTCTATAACGCTCGAGCCCACCACCCCTAAGGTGATGTTGATCCATCGCTAATTGAACTGACTGTCAACAGGCTTAAAACTCGCTATGCACAATCCAATATCACCCCAATAATATGAGGACCTGATATTGGGGTCACTACGCATACGACCTTACTCTTTCCAGAAGCAAAGAGCCCAATCCAGATGCGCTTGTATGCAGGAGCTGTCACTTCGGAAAGGCATCTCCTACATACAATCCCTGGCGACGGAACCCTTTGCCTTGACGTGAGACCATTGATTTCATTTATGTGATCCTCTATATCCCATTCAAATTTTAATTAATTATTATGAATCATGTTCATTACGATTAATTCTTCAAAGGAAATTATAACTATATTCATAATAGAGTGTTTTAATTTTAATTGGATTCCAATTAATCTAATCACATTAAATCAATGATCCAATTAATATCCAACAAACACTCTTTATTATTACCTGAAATATGATATTATCTCGAATATGCATTATTCGAATATTAATAATTAGAAAAATACATCATGATCCCTCAACATTATCCCTTCCTTGCCCGTTGTCATGCCAGTTCCGACGGGAGTGGGATAGACTACTCACGGAGCAACCTGCTACCCCAACGCTCTCCGATTAGACACCATATCCGCCTCAAGTCAGGAGAATGCCAATTGATCACTTCGTACTTGAGATGATAATCGATCTTTCAACTGAAGTTATACCATATAATAATAATAAAAATATTTTGTTAACATTATAAGGAGATTTGCTAAACAAATCCCCAATCATATTCAAGCATCGATGTTTATTGGAAGGTTCATGTAACCAAGTTGTGATCTAGATCATATCTAATCAAGTTTTGGTTATAGTCAATGTCATTCAAGGAAATAATCATCATCTTTAAATATTTCACAAATACTCATCAATAATTATCTAAGGAAATTAATCATTAATTTCCATCAATTTAATTGAATGATGATCACAATGTTCATGATCAAGTATGCAATTTCCGATAGTGACCCCTACTTACTAAAATTAGTATATCTCAATCAATTTAAATCCAAATCATGCAAAATAAGTTTCTAAAGTTTGCCAATTTGATTTATAATAGAACTCGAGTGATTAACACACATTTCTAGGAATTTCAGAATAGTAACTAACTCTTTAATTACGTCAAGATTCGCCATCCCTAAAACAATGGATAGATGTTCATTAAAATTATATATCTTGAGCAATCAAATTCCAAATCACGCAAACTAAAATCCCACGATTTCCTTAGTTAATGGAGTGATAATTTCGTGTTTAAACAATTTAAAAAGGTCTATAAATATTCACAAAACAGGGCTGTGTGAACCAAATGCTATAAAATTTTCATAAACCTAATGAGCCCAAGTCTTCCTAAGTTTATGGATCACATCCAAAACCTCCGACCTAAAGCTCTGATACCACTTGAAGGGATATAGAAAGATCCTAAAGCATGTCACGAAAGCATGAGGATCAAATTGTATGTGATCGGGAGTGACTAGTCGTACTAGTTGCTCGAGACAGCGGAATTTAAAATTTTGGGTAAATTACAAAAAAGGGTCTCAACTATGCCTCTATTCCTAATTAAGGGACTCATTTTTCAATTATAACAAAGAGGGGCTTGAACCGTCAACTTAAGGGTTTAACGTCGACATATAAGGGTCGTTGAAGCTTACAGAGGCCTCTATTTAAGACAAAAACATAAGATCAGGCCCCTCTTTGTTACAATTGAAAAACGGGTCCCTTAATTGGGAATTGAGGTATAGATGAGTCCCCTTTTTGTAATTTACCCTAAAATTTTTTAATACGATGAAACCACATGATCCAAGAACCCTTCTCGGGCCGTTTCATCTAAATCATAAAAAAGTATCAAGTTTACCTCTTGAAGAGTGGTTGCGATCGAGTCTCTAAATGAAGATACCTCCTGTCTCAAGTCCGATCCGACGGAGGAGACGCTTGCGAGCGCGTTGATGAGACGCGTGCTCCTCGCAATCCATATTGACGGAGGAGATGCTTGCGAGCGCGTTGATGAGACGCGTGCTCCTCGCAATCCATGTTGATGATCCATGCAGTGAATCTCCTGATCTCGTCACACCAGATCCGACGTCTTCTTCACGAATGAGGTGCTCTGAAGGAGACAGAGATCCATGAGTAGATGATCTGGCAGCATAACGATGATGTTGTGGTGATGACAACTCTCTCTAGGGCTCCATGGTGGATGACCACAATGAGAGACAGGGAGAGAGACTTGGCGTGTAGAGAGAGAGATGGAGAGAGCAATTGATTTGATGTTACTTGAAGAGCAAGGGATGACTCTTCTTATATAGTATTTTGGGATCCATGGATCTCAATCCATGGACAACACTAACTCAATGGATGAGATTGATTTGTGTTTCTTTTAATGGCCATGATCTTGTTGTAAAAACACAACAACAATTAATTTAATTTAATTTAAATATATTGAATAATTAATATAAAATAATTTCAAATTAAGTCAATTAACCTTGGAGATAATTGGGAAGAGATTGCCAACAACTAATCAAAGGGGGAACAACCACCTAATCCCAATTGGACTTGGTGGCCCTCCACCACCTTTTTGTGGAAGGGAATCTTTTTCTAATGAGATTACATTATCTCATTTCTAATATAATTAATTTCCAATGATAATTCACAATTATCATGAGAAGATTACAGTCATACCATTGGAAATGATGAATCACATTCACAACCCAAATAAAATGTTTTTGAAATTATATTTTCAATTAATAATCCAATGTGAATCCAATTCACATCAATAATTAATAATAATATGCTCTCTTTGATATATTATAAATCACATTTATAATGGATAGTGCTATCCACATTATTCATACCCATGATAATTAAATCACATTTAATCATCTTGGATCTCTATTCTCTTGTGCCCAAATAATATGAATCACATTCATATTATTCACATATTTTGACAATTAAATCACATTTAATTATATCAGATAACTCTCCTTGTAAGATGAATCAAATTCATATTTTTCATGATAATTAAATCACATTTAATTATCTATTTTCTTAATGCTCAGATACATATATCAACAATGAAATTATTCTTGAACTCTTTCAAGAACAATACGCTTTCTCCACGGATACATAGAAATAAGGACATGGCGGTTGTATTGTTCTACGTATATTGACTTGGATATTGAGATTACATTTCAAATCCAGATCCTGTGGACCTATAATTGATGATTGATTAAATCAAGACTGTAAATCTAATCTTCTCATTGCATCTGAATCACATTCAGATCAATGTCCAACATTTGGACCAAGATCAAATCACTTTTCTACTAATAGGAATCACTAAAATCCAGAGCCGTTTCATCACTCCCTAGGGATGGAAGCGTCATGTTTATACAATCGTTTATGATCACATCACCCTCAGGTATTCCTAATACTTGTACATCCTGCATACTGGAAAACCTAGAATAAACCTGAAGTTTTAGATCTCTTTTAGGTTGTCTCCTTCAAGGTTTTATCATTAAGTTTCTCATTTGACTACTGGGAGTTGGTATTGATCATATACTTTCCAAAATCTTATATCATACCCAGGTGTTGATCATATCTTTTCAAAAGCATATATCAAACCTACAAATCCAGTCAAACTTCCAAAGCAAGACGACCGTGCACGAAATGATTCTTCCCAATATCTCATGAGTGAGCTCATGTCTTTCGGTTCAGTAATGAACCTGCATGATCCCTTTGAGAGATCGTATTACTCATGTGCCCTTGTATGCACACCAACACGTCGGTGTATTGGTTTGCCAAATGTACATACTCAGACATATAGTAACACATCTGTCTTCGATCAGAGGATGTGTGCCTATATCGTGATAGCATACGACATAGGACTTTGGTTATCTCGATCTCGTTAAGTCAACTCTTTGACCTAACTTATCTAACACATTCGAATCTATATTCCTATGCAGAGGACCTGCATCAAGAGGTCAATTAGATATCAACGTTTAGAAAAAGGATTGTCATTTCCTTCTCAGACTGGAGATCCTCTCTTAACAATCATTTGACGGTGCTTGATGAGTCCTCAATCTAACTCTTTAGATATTCATCCAAGCACCAGCCTCTATGATTCAACAATTGAATCAACAGTTGTATGACATTAAAATGGCCATGGTACATAACCCTAATTGTACTAAGAGATCTATTATGCAAATTAGTTATTCTTCATTTCAGATCAGAGAATGATATATACAATAACATTTATTACATAATGGCTCGCTGTGGGCTCTCATGTACAACATGAGGATGACGGGTCCTAGGGCTACGTCGAGATGCCATCAGGTTGTGGAAGTGTGGTTGGAGAAGTTTGCTAAAAATAGAAGGGGGCGAGGTCTCATCATGGTGTAATGGCTAGTCAGAGAAGGAGGGAGGTTGACGGCGGGTACTCAACCGTTGGATCTGGAGATCCAACGACCAAGGATGAGGCACAAGTGAACGCTCCTGATTAGATCAGAAAGCGTGATCTAATGGTGGAAATCATGGTGGAAGAGGAGGGTTTAGATGCGATCTGGGCGATAGGGGGAGGATGGCGCATGGAATAAAAGGATCGGCCACGTGGAGGCTCTAGAGAATGCCACATGGCCCAATTAGGTTATTCAGAAATAAGAAAAATTGTAAAAGAAATAAAAGGAATCCAAATTAGTAAAAAGTCAAAACATGAAAGTTGTAGATCTCAAGGAGATCTACAAGTTTCATGTTGGACAAAAAGTTAAAAGAGATCAACTATATAAGGAAATATTTTTAAAGGATTAAAAACACTTGTTTTAATTGTTTGTCTTTTTAATTTATTTTTAAAACCAAAATAAATATGTATAACAATCACTCTGATTGTTTTTTTGAGTTTATAATAAGGAATAAAATAAGAAAAATATGGAAAATAAAAGAAAGTTAATTTATATAAAATAATTAGGAATATTTATAGAAAGAGACTCAACTGTTAATAATGCAGAATTAATGAATATTTTATAGATTTTTTTAATCAAAGAGGATAATACTTGATAAATAATATGATTAATCATAGATTCATTAGTGAGTACCTAATGTATATTTCTACACCGGTGCTTGTATCATTTACGATGCATTGTACATTTTTTGTGCTCATACGACTCTTATTTGGTGACCTAATAGCATTGGGAAGAGGCGATATTGTGGCCTATTTTCACTTGGTCCAAGTGGACTCTCAAAAGGTTGGGAACACTTGCCAGTTATTGTCAAGCTCTTTTTTTCTATGGAAATTTTATGGACTTTTGAGCTTTTTCTCTGAAAATATAATGATGGGCATGGCTAGCTCAGCTCTTACCAATTGGTACATATTGATCCATAAATTTTTAGCTTTTTACACACACTGGAACCTAGGTTAAATAAAGGTTGTACATAGATCCTTGTCTCCATACTAGTTATATGTTGGCACTCATGTTTCATGAGGTAATTCCGGACTCCTTCCCATCCTCGAGTTTCATAAAATCAAGTCATAGTTTAAGTTCTCTAATCCCAATGCCTCAGGCGAAACAATGACTCATCATGAGAAGTATGCAATGGTGCATGTGTAGTGCAAGTCATATTATTCTAAACCTAGAGATTATACATGCGATATAGTATGTATATCTTCAAACCAGGGAGCTTGAGTAATTACATCATAATACCATAATGAATAAGAATGATGAGACTTGGAGTCAAGAGTCGCTTCAAATCAAGTAGCCTGATATACAAGTCTTGTGTGTAATGAACATATCAGGGATAAAACCTTAGATCATAATTTTTTTAATTTTTAAAGGCCTTTTTTTGTAATTTTCAAAAAAAATCCTTAAATTTGACAAAAATACAAAATTAGTATCATATACACATGTAAAAGAGTTTTACAAAAGTTCACATTTTACAACCTTTATACAGAATTATACAATTTTTACAAGAGAATACACATTTTAGATGGATTACGCAAAATGCATGTATTTTACAAGGATTTTCATATTGTACATATTTTACAAATAAGTGGTTACCCATATCCCAATATTTTATTACAAAACGGTGAAAGTGTGAGATATGGGTAAAGTATATATCATATACATACATCCATACCCACTTATACTTAGCTTGTGCTATGTCCGTCCTCATGGCACTAGGTGACAAAAAGTCGTAGCTCATGCTAAGCAGAAGTGCGTGAAAATAATAGAAGTCGACCCCCTCCCCACATGCTCAAGTATAGAGGAAGACAAAAAGGAGGTAGTCGAGGGCAAGGGATGAATGAGGAGAAGAAGTGGAGAATACATAACGGGCATCCGCCCCCTATACTTAGGATTTGTTCGGCCTAAGTATGGAAGCGTGAGAGTTGGGATCCAATGATTTATAGGCCTCCATATGCACTAGAACAATTGCATAAAAACTACCAGGGTACTTTCTAATTCCACAAGCACCCTTCAGCGCATTTTTCCTAAATTATTTTTCGTATTTACAAGGAAACCCTGTATTGCACCAGACTTGTGGACCATCAATTTATATCATTTTAAATTTCTGAAAATAACAAGTGATTGTTTACTTAGTTCTCTATATTGTGCATTTTTTAGAATTTTTTGATAGGCAGTCGAATTTCTAAAAATCATTTGGTGAAAGTTTTAACATTTTACCCATTTTATGTTCATAAAATCATAGTAAATCTTATATTGCTCAGGAAAATATCCAACCTTCATAACTTGTAGTCTTAATAGGCTCTTTTGTGTATCCAAAACTAAAGCAAATGCATGCCCTCTGTTCATTCATAAATTGAAGGGTAAATTTAGTAATAGAGTTTTTGTTAGCTCCACAAATTGAATTTTGGTAAAATCCAAAGTCCTCCAGAATCCTCATAAAAATTTCAACTTAAGATAATTTTGTAGTACTATTTTATTCATTTGTGTATTTATTAAAGTTAAATTGCAAAAAATTATTATGTTTCAATAAAAAATAATTAAAATCCACATATTATCTAAAATTTACAAAAATACAGTAGGTGCATTTTTCATTTTTTACTTCTGATCCTAACTTTAGGATTTCTGCATTTTGTTTGTGTGAATAATTGCATAAATATATAAAAACAATAATCATTTTTCATGGATGCATATTAAATCCTAAAAATGCGAAAAATTCATTTCATAAGATTTCAATATCCACTATTTAGAAAAAAAAGAAATTTTATCAAACAAATATGTCTCTTGGTATTTTCTAGATAATTAGAAAGTTAGAAGCTTTGTATTTAACCTAGATTTATTTCCCAATTTTTATTTCTCAACAAACATTTTCTAAAAATCCCTGAAAAGTATCCTTAAATATTGTATTATATTGTAGGACACCAAAAATATTTGTTCCCATTTTGCATTGTGATTTGAACCTGGAAAAATGTTTTGCAAAATACCCTAAATGGTATTCTAATGTTGGTTTCAAATCACATTTCATTTCACAATTGATTTTGCATCCATATTACATTAAAACATATTAAAAAAATTTGTTGTCTAGATCTAAATTTGAAACTTAATCATTTGCCTCCTTATGTCCAACCTTGGGCTTTCTCAAGTAAAAAATATATTTGATCACATTACATCGAATTGAACATTTATCTTTGTGTAGTTTTTGAAGTCCCTAGAATTCCATACTATAACAAATACACCTAAATTAACCAAGGAATTCTGGGAATATTCATTATTCCCAACGTTCAAGCCACGCCATTGCGGTGGCTGCTTATCCAAGTCCGATGACCTCAATTTAACATTTTCAAGTATAGTGGGTTGTCATCATTGTAAGTTGAAATACGGTTGCTCTTGCAAAAATATCTCTTATGCATACATTTGTGTGTTCTTTGTGACAGAAAAAATCAAGATAAATACTGTGAAAAGAGATGCAAAATGGCAGAGGGCTACTATAGTTCTGGGATTTCTCTTCATGTGGGATGCATAAGAGTAGAGGTAGGGTGATATGGGTGAATAGAAAGCCGTAAAATCCGACAAAGATGGTGAAGATCAAGACCCGATATCACGACACATATGCAAATGAGGAAATATATAAACAAGAGAGGGGGAGAGACTCAATGATCAAAATGACTCACACTCATGGGACTAAAAAATCAAAGAGAGAAGAACATAGATGAACTCAAAATCACAACCAATGTACACAACAAAACCCCTGTTCACCTACTCAACGCAGTGAAGACCGAGATGGTGGTCTTTTATCTTTTCCATTTTAGAGTTAGGTGATCATCAAAAAGTTGTACCAACACAAATATAGGCCTGGGATTGGGGTACTAATCCTTAGTGTGTACATAGGAATAAAATGCACATACAATGAGGGGGTTGCTCCCCCAAAGCAATGAATCCGTTACATTTATTTTACAAGTCCAATAGAGTTAGCAGACCCACTTTTATTTAGGTTTTCACTTTTTTTGTTAATTTTCAATGCACATGCCTAATGAGTTTCCAATTCCATTTAGCATCCTAGGTGATCAAAATCAGAGGGAGAAGATCGAAAAAGCCATGCAAGTCGGAAATTGATGATGCATGCAAAGTCAGGAGACTTATAATGCTTCCTAGCTCTCTCCATGCGTGATGCATAATAGAATTGAAACCTACACTATATGCAAATGCAAACCCATGAAATCGCCCTAGATCGGAATATACTATTAGCATGAAGCACCATATGTTAATTATTTAGAAGAGAGAACAAGGTCCGGTCTTCGATGCCACTCGGTGCCCACCACAACGGGTCTTGCACGCACCGTATGTGACCTCTCTCGGTACGTAGTCTCAAATCCAAATAAATAACAATTACGATTTGACTAAGCTTGAAAGTGAAGCTATATGTACATGCAAATATATTAGGGTTTTGGACCTTAATCTATCAAGCAAGCAAATCCTAACTAAGGCTCATTCGCACAAAAAATAAAAAATAAAAGTGAAAAACAAATAAAAAGAAAGTGATGAAAACCTGACGAGGCCACATGGGAACAATCCCTCGGGCAGTGGACCTCGTGAAGTAGAAGTGTCTATGAGAGTCCAAATTATTACATATTAAGTATTTCCCTCTCTCACTTTAATTACAAAATAAAATAAAGTAAAATAAAATGAAACTATGAGAAAATTATCTTCAAAAATTCCTTCACGTCCTCCTTTGTAGCTCTCTCCTACCGACTGAGTAAGAAAGCCAACTCCACCTTGCTTGGGTGCGCAGGTCCTCCTAAGAAGTCCTCCCTCGCATGGCGGTCTCTCGCAACAAAGTTAAACAAGAAGGAGTGTCAGACAATTCACAATTAATTTCAAAAAAAGTAGGAAATAAATAAATAACAAAAAGAAATAAATGCTAGAAATAGACAAGAGAGCATGGACAAATAAATAATCCCAATCTATGCAGTGTTGCTCCCCGACAACGACGCCATTTGATAACTGAGATCTACAGAGTGTCGTACGATTTCACAAGGCGAAACCGTATTCGGTGTATTGACCACTAAATAGACCTCAATCGATCAACAATTAACCCATAAATATGAATCAAGCAATAACTAATAAAAATATGGAGTTAAAATATATTATAACTCTATAACAATGTGTATAGGTATAAGCATGTGTAGAGGTCAAACTCAGGGAGACAACGGTAGATGGGGGCAATTAAGCCTAAAAACTTGCTCCTTTTTCTTGTCTAATTTTATTGTTTTTGTGGGTTTTACATATTTTTTATTTTATTTTTAATTTTATATTTTTATATTTTCAGTTTATATTTTATATATTTTATATATTTTCTTTTTGTATATGTTTTTTATTTTATATTTTCTTTTTCTTTTAATATATAATAAGTTATATATGCCTATATTTACCATAATAGATATTATAAATATAAATATAACTAAAAATATCTAAAAATTATAGAATTAAATATTATTAGGTTTTAAATAATTTTTAAATATTTTTGTGTTTTTTGTCTTTTATGATAATTTTTATGGATTTTTAAAGTCAAAAAAATCCTAAAACATGGATAAAATAATAGGCTAAAATTGAAATAGAAATTAAAAATAGAAAATAAAATCCAAAATTTCCCAAATCAATTTTAACGTATAGATAATAATATCAAGAAAAGTATAAAATAGAAAAAACTATTTTTAGGTTTTTGAGATTTTTTTAGATTTTTATAATGGTTTTTGGGGTTTTTTTTTAATTTTTAAGACTTTTCTTTTTCTATTTATTGGAGTTAAGACATGATAAAATAGACAACATATAATTTTCTTTGAAATTTTTCAAAATGTTTTAATATTTTTTTGGTATTTTATAAGTTAGACAGAACAAAAATGTACTCATTTTGTTTTTTTAATAAATGGTTAAAATGCTCAAAAATGCAAAACAAATATGGGACATGAAAATACAATATCGGGCATATAACTCTATTTTTACATGATTTTAGTAGATCATGTGCTATTTTTAATAAATGAAATCCGAACACCAAAATTCATAAACTAGAAAGTGCACAACTGCAAATAAAATAAACAAAATGAAAATACATGCAATTTGCCCAAAGTATACATAGTATATTTAAATTTATTGGATTAAATTAAAATGCAAAATTCCACAAGGGTACACTTGCAATTTCACCACCTCACGTGGGATAGCACGTGAGGCGACGTAGAATGGACCCGAGTGTAATTTATATTAAGTACAGGGGTCCATACGTACAATTTTCATTTTATTTAAATGACATAATTTATTTACAACATTAGTTAATAAATACAAAAAGATTCAGGGTATGATATTCAATTTACCCCATCTTGCGTACGAATCGGACGGCTCTGGTTTGTTCACTTGGACATGTGTTCGTGCGCGGTACAACGATACCCCTTCGCCGTGGACGCTTGAGATTAGATCTCAGAAGCGAGATCAACGACTGAAGCTTAGGATGATCAGACGTGACTGTGTGATCTGGAGAGCGACTGATGATCGGACGGCTCCCGAGGATGTTGGAAGAACAAGGGAAGAACTCACCCTTGGTGAGTTTCGATCGAGTGTTGCTCGTTCCTCCGACCTCCTCGAGCGCCTTTGGTTAGATATTCACGTTCCCACAGGTCCGACGAAGGTCCCAGATCCCTTAGAAAGTTCGGAGGCCACTGATAGGCCTCTGGATGCTCGGAGAAGAAATGTGACATGGAGAGCTTCAGGTAAGATCGTATTGAGCCCAGAAGGGCTCCTTTGATCGCGCAACCTGCATAGATAGAACACAAGGCGAAGGGCAAAGTGCATTGGCCGGTAAGCAGGGGGAATGGAAGCGAAAGAGGGTGGAGTGGCGGATCTCCAACGAGTGAAGGAGTGGGGGGTCCAGTTCGCATATATGGATCAGATCTGGTTGGGTGGCAATGTGGGAAACGTTGGGAAATGTAAGGGGGGAGAGTGAGATGTTTGGTGGAGGTCAGAGGCAAGCAATTCACAACGAACAAAAGATGGCTGGAGCGGAGCTCCGACGAGGTCACTTTATCTATTCTAGGCTAATTACATAGACAAAACATGAAATTAAAGTCAAGAAACAAACCCTAAGACTAATTATAACCTTCAGAAAGTAAAGGCGCAGCTCGTACCTGAGATTTCACGCTGGGGAGCAAAGGTGGACGGACGACAGCTGTGGGTGCACCACGTTCCTCCCTCAGCCCGCACGGACCCTCCAAGGGACTCCACCTATCATGTAGAGGCTCGCTAGACTGGAGGCGGGGACATTAGGATACATGGGATTATCAAAAAAGAGGAGGAAGGTCGGATGGTTTATTTGTAAACAAGTATAAGCACCCTTATTGATCGATGGATTGGAAAAAGAACGTATGCACACGAGATCTAAATTCCCGTGTGAATTCTAGAGTATCATAGATGAAATCTCATGAAGGGATCGAGGATGATGGATGGATAAATCGAGCGGGAAAAAGGCGTGAAATCGAGGGAATTGACAGCTAAGTCAGGAAGCCGACTCCACCTTGCTTGGGTGCACATGTCCTCCTAAGAAGTCCTCCCTTGCATGGGGTTCCCTCGCAACAAAGATCAAACAAGGAGTATCAGATAGTTCACAATTAATATCAAATAATAATGAAAATTGTTGGGAAAATAAGAGAACATGTTTATTCCATCAGCCCTAGGCTCTCTTATATTGGAGAGTTGCCTATGAGTAAATTACATAAAGAGTCCAACGGAAAAAGAAAATAACAAAGACGGTACATAAGTGAATAATATATGTTTACACTTCCCCTCAAGATGGAGCATAAATATCAACCATGTTCAGCTTGGACGCACACTTCTGAAACGAGCCTCACACTAAGGACTTGGTAAAAATACCCGTTGTTTGATTCTATGAACTAACATGGGATGTAGCAATGAATCCCTTCTGAATCATGTCACATATGAAGTGACAATCGACTTCAATGTGCTTGGTTCGTTCATGGAATGCTGGATTATTTGCAATAAACAAGGCAGCCTGATTGTCACATTCTAAAGCCATAGGAAGTGGGACTTCTATATGTAAATCTGTAAGCACAACCTTTACCCACATCATTTCTGTGCTAACCTGGGCCATAGCACTATATTCAGATTCAACACTAGACCTTGCCACCACAATTTGTTTCTTGCTCCTCCATGTAACTAGAGAATCTCCAACATATACAGCAAACCCTGAGGTGGACTTCCTGTCCTTGGGACACCCTGCATAATCTGCATCTGCACATGCTGAGATAGTAGTCACCTTGCCTTTCTTAAACAACAAACCCGCACCTGGAGATGACTTGAGGTACCTGAGTATCATAGGTATGGCATCCATGTGTACCTGACGTGGTTGCTCCATGAACTGGCTCACTCGACTCACAGCAAATGATATATCATGCCTAGTAATAGTGACATACATGAGTTTGCCTACCAGTTCTCTGTATCTTCTCCTATCCACCTCCTCTGTATCACCATCATATAGCTTCATACTAGGATCCATAGGTGTGGTAGCAGGTCGGCAACCAAGCATTCCTGTATCACTCAACAGGTCAGTAACATATTTCCTCTGAGACATTACCAACCCATAAGGATTTCTGGCGAACTCCAATCCCAGAAAGTATCTAAGAATGCCAAGGTCCTTGGTAACAAATTCACGACCCAGCATTTCTTTCGCCTCCTTTATTCCCTGTTCATCATCACCTGTAATCAGAATGTCATCTACATAGACCATGATTGCAATAATACCTTTTGAAGTCTTTTGTATAAACAAGGAATGACCAGCATTAGAACATTTGTATCCCTGTTTCTCAAAGAGATCTGAGAGCTTCTGGAACCACGCTCTGGGGCTTTGCTTAAGGCCATAGATAGCCTTATGAAGTCTGCACACCTTAGGACACTCCCCCTCAACAACAAAATCAGGTGGCTGTTGCATGTAGACTTTCTCCTGTAGGTCACCATATAAGAACGCATTCTTCACATCCAACTGATATAGCGGCCACTCACAAGTGACCGCAACAGATAACAAAATCCGTAGAGTGGAATCGGGCCACTGGCGAGAATTTATCAAGATAGTCCACCCCATATGTCTGTGTAAAACCACGAGCAACAAGACAAGCCTTGTATCTGTCAATACTACCATCTGCATTCTGATTGACTGTAAATACCCACTTGCATCTCACTGGTGACATATCAACAAGTACAAGAACCAGACTCCAAGTTCTCTAGACTGAAGAGATGCCATTTCATCCTCCATGGCTAGACGCCACCTACTATCCTTCAGTGCGTCTTGTTAACTCCGAGGAATAGTTACTGTTGACAAGGCAACGACAAAATTCTTGAAATCTCTAGTTAGTCGATCAAATGTCACAGAAGCTGCTAAAGGATATGATGCGCAGCTCCGCTTCGACTTTCGTATAGTTGTAGGAATATCTAAATCATCCGTGTCCTCGTCAGGCCTCTGTAACACATCCTGCTCAGGAAAAATCATTAGATCCATCAATAGTAATATCTTCAGAACATACCTTAGGCGAGCTAGGTGATGAGCAATGTCCATGAGCTGAGGCAGGCCTGCGGATATAATGAAACGGTAATGGTGAAACATGTATAATGACAGGAGGTGTAGAAGATGATACCGGTTCTGGAGGTGGTGCTGGTGGTGATGGTGGTGATGGTAGTGGTGGTTGTGTCATGTAAATGGCATCAGTATTGGCATGGGGTATCAACTGATCCCTTGAGGCTGAGAATACATAGTAGATTCAAAAAATGTAACATCTGCACTGACAAGGTATCACCTGCGCAATGGATCATAACACTTGTACCCCTTATGAGTTCTAGAGTACTCAACAAAGAGACACACATGATAGCCCTAGGAGAGAGCTTGTCAGTCTTGGGAGACAACTGGTGTATAAAAGCAACCGAATCGAACACACGAGGAGTCAGGAGAATAAATCTTTTCCAGGGAAGATAAGGGAGAAAGGGATCTTCTCACCTAGAATAGATGACGACATACGATTGATTAGGTAACATGCTGTAAGAACAACGTCACCCCAGTAAGAAAGAGGAGCATGACTCTGTATAAGGAGCGACCTGGTTACATCCAGTAAATGGCAATGTTTCCTTTCAGCAATCCCATTCTGTTGGGAGGTATAGGCACAGGATGTCTGATGGATGATCCCTTGAGATGAGAAATAACTGGATAGGGCATGAGTACACAATTCCAGGGCATTATCACTTCTCACAATTTTAACAGATGCAGAAAAGACATTATGAACCTCATTTAAGAAAATTGATGATAATATTCCCTACTTTAGATTTATTCTTTAACAAGAAAACCCATGATACTCGAGAGAAATCATCCACAATAACTATATAAAACCTGTGTCCCTGATGATCAGGAACACGACTCGGACCCTAGATATCGATGTGGAACAACTCAAACTTGGAGGTACTACTCCGACACTGATGATTGGGAAGGAGGTAGACCGATGATGCTTTCCCATTGACAAGCCTCACATTGAATAGGCATGTGAGGTAAGACCTGAGGTAACACACGACGCAGTTTTCTGAAGCGGTAGATGTCCAAAAGCGCAGGTGCCATAGCAGAGGAGAGGCGGGTTCGGCAGGTAGAGATGAGATTCAGCAAAAGGAGTCTGACTGAGGCGATAGAGGCCTCCTTCCTCATAGCCACACCCCAATCACGTTGCCCGTAAGGATGTCCTAAAAACAAGAGAAGATGGATCAAAAATCACTCGATGCTGTAAATTCTTTGTAATTTGACTGATGGAAAAAAATCATTGAAAATTAGGTGCGTGTAACACATTCTTGAGCTGCATAGATGACGTCAGTCTAATCCCCCCTGACCAGTAATTGGGGAATATGTACCATTAGCAATGACCACTGTTCGACCTGGAGGGATCTGTCTAACCATGTAAGTAGACTTTGATTGCCATATAGATGATGTGTGGCGCCAGAGTCCATAATCCATGCTAAAGTATCTGATTCACTACTAGTAAGTGCATATGTGCTACCTGATGCACTGGTAGATGCAGAGGCGGATGCGGCAACATCAGACTGGTTCTCAGTAGTGGGTGTTGGGCCAGATGGAGGGATAATGCCCCTTAGACAGGCAACAAGATCATCAAACCGCAGATCCAAAGAGGCAGCAGATGGAGGCTCTATCTGCTTAGCGACTCGTGCAGATGCAGGAAATCCATGCTTAGAGTAGCATGTGTCTTCGGTATGTCCAATGCGATGACAGTAGGTACAAGTTGGCCGAACATGACCTCCTCTGCCACGAGGGTCACGACCACAGGCCTGATGATGGTGACTTCCACGACCTCGGTTGGCAGCCATGGCTGAAGCAGTCTGATTCGTAGTCATAGAAGGAACAGTGATGCGGCTCAATCTGTGAAAGGCTTCCTCCATAGGAGGAATAGTAGAGTCTGCCAAGAACTGGGACCGTGCTGCCTCATACTCAGGATCAAGGGCAGCGAGGAAAACTCCTACCATAGTAGCATTCCGGTAGGTCTTCTGTTGCTCTGGTGTGGCTGTCAGGGGTATGAAGCTATACAGCTTCTCGAACATTCCTCGTAGAGATGTGTACAGTGAGTGTAGAGGACGTCCATTCTGCTTGATAGTGAATATGTCATGCTGGAGTTGCAGAATCTTTGTCTCATTCTTCGCTTGAGAATATGTGGCAGCCATAATATCCCACATTGCTTTGGCTGTGGGCTGATGAAGGATATCATTTGCAATCTCGATTGCCAGAGTTCCAGATAGCCATACTTTGGCGTATGCATCATCTGCCTCCCACGAGGCATTAACTCCAGTCTTCTCAGCAGGTTCTTCTTCAGTAAGAATGTGCTTCTTATCGATTGACTTCATCATACTCATGAACTGCATGGCCCACAGTTCATAGTTCGAACCATCCATCTTTACAATCGGCGCATGACCTCGGAAGACACCTATAGATGGAATATCTGCCTTGCTTTCTGACATACTGATAATAGAAGACTGGAGCAGTAGACTGAAGATATGATCTTGTACACGAACATAAACGAGTTCAGTTGCATGTGTAGACTTCAAGCAACCAAACCCATTACTTTGGAGACGCGCGCGCTTGACTTAGGGTTCGGTGTGCATGAGAATCGAGACCTTTAGGTGGTTATGCACAGATCTAGGGCAAATCCAGAATTAAGAACACACGTGCAGGAGCACGCGAGGTCCTGGCGCACAACGCACTACGCGAGAGGGGAGGCACACATGAGGGCAGGTGCACTGCGCGCTGGAGGCTGACTGCGCGTTGGAGGCGTACGACGAGCAGGCGCACTGCGTGTTGGTGACTGCGCGCTGGAGGCTGAGGAGATGCGCGTCGCATGCGATGCACGGGAGGCTGGATGCGCGTGGGAGGCACGCAGGAGGCGCGCGGTAGGGGCACGAGAGGTGCAGGAGGCGACGCAAGACCGGTGCGAGACCGGCGGTGCGAGACTGGCGGAGGGAGAGAGAGAGGCTCGACGGTGGGGCTAGGGTTAGGGTTTCTTTGGTTTGAGAACTCCGATCTAGGACCGTCGCTCTGATACCATTTTGGGAAAATAAGAGAACATGTTTATTCCATCAGCCCTAGGCTCTCTTATATAGGAGAGTAGCCCATGGGTAAATTACATAAAGAGTCCAACGGAAAAAGAAAATAACAAAGACGATACATAAGTGAATAATATATGTTTACAAAAATAAATAGATAAAGAAGCATGTATAGATAAGAGTGGAGAAATAAGTAAATACACCAATCTACGCGACGTTGCTCACCGGCAATGACGCCATTTGATGAAGAGGATTTTGCCAAGGTCATGTCAATCCACAAGGCGGATCAATAGTCGTCAAAGCAACCTCAGACGAAACCCAGATTCAATCAACAATTAACCCACAATATAAATCAATCAATGAATAATAGAAATATGGAGTGAAAATTTATTATAACTCTACAACAAATGTGTATAGGTGTAAGCATGTGTAGACGTCAAACTCAGAGAGCATACGATAGATCGAGCAATTAAGCTCAGAAAATTTATTCTTTTCTATTGTCCATTTTTATTATTTTTGTGGGTTTTTAATTTTATATTTTTTTGGATTTTTATTTTTTTTGTTGTTTTTCATTTATAAATTTTTATTTTCTTTTTTGTTGTATATATAAGATTTTAATTTTTCTGATTTTATCTTTTTAATATTTCCTATTTTTATTTTTCTCTTTCTTTTTAAATACATAATACCATATATAAGGCTATACACAAAATATAGAGTAATATATATCATAAATGCTAGTAAAACTCAATAAAATACAGAAAATAAATTATTTTTTGGTTTTATATATTTTCTTAATATTTTTATGATTTTCTGGAATTTTTGCTAATTTTAATGGATTTTAAAATAAAAAATATCCTAAATCAGAGATTTCAAATTGACTTGAAGATGAAAAATAGCAAATAAGGTCCAAAATCATCCAAATCAATTTTAATAGAAAGATAATAATATAATGAAAATTCAGAGATAAAAATAAACTCTTGGGATTTTTGGTGATTTTTAATATTTTTTGTTGGATTTTGGAGCTTTCTAATTTTTTGTCCCTTTCTTTTCTTATTTTTAGGGATTTTTGGTCTGGAGTTAATAAATACAAAAACAGACAACATATATTTTTTTGGAAAATTTCAAAAAAAATTCTATTTTTGGTATTTTCTAATTCAAACAAGGATAAAAACACGCTAATTTTAATAAATAGTTAAAGTGCTCAAAATGCTAAAATAAAATAGAGCGTTAAAATACATGTTAGCAGGCATCTAATCATATTTTTGCATAATCTTTGGAGCATGGATGCTATTTTTAATAAATGGAATTCAAGCACCAAAAATACATGAACTAGGAAGGGTAGATTTGTAAATAAAATAAATAACATGGGATTGCTTTCAATTTTCCTAGAAATATACAACGTATATTAAATTTTATTGGACAAAATATAAATGCAAAAACTGTCAGGGGCCTACATGCAATTACACCACCTCATGTGGGACGACACGTGAGGTGACGTGGACTGGACCCATTTGCAATTTAAAATAAATAAAGGAGCCTATGTATGTAAAATATCCATTTTAGTTTCACTCCACCATTTAATTAGAAGACTATTAAATAATCATAAAAATGTAGGGGTTCAGTTTTGCAATTTACCGCAACAGTGCGTGGAGATGGACGGTCTGATCGTTCACTTAAACATGTGTCACATGCTCCTGGCCTTATGATGCTTTGCCTTTGGACGGATAGGATTAGATCTCTAGCGGGCAATCGATGACTTTAGTGTTTAGCATCCAACGACTCGAGATGAAACTGGAGGACCGCCTTGATCAGATGGCGCTAAGGTAGCTTGGAGGAACAGGGAAGAATTCTGGCATAGCTTCCACCTCTAACCACCTGGGTAACTCACAGGGGGCAAAAAACATTGCCCCAGCTCCTCTACCTCCGATGGATCCTTTAGCAGGCGACTTGGATCAGTAATGGCCTCGGACGAGCTCTAGGAAAATTGGGGCTCCAGGTACATGTAAGTCACGCAAAATCGACCCCTTGAGGGGTCCCTTCCCTACAGGACTTGCAATAGAGTTACACACAAGCACAACAAAGGGGCCTGAGGGGGTCTACTGGGTAGAATGGAAGCGTGGGGAGTTTGGATGGAGGAGCTCCGGCAAAGTGGGGGAATTG
The DNA here is from genome assembly GCA_037367405.1 of Ottelia alismoides. Classification (NCBI taxonomy): domain Eukaryota; kingdom Viridiplantae; phylum Streptophyta; class Magnoliopsida; order Alismatales; family Hydrocharitaceae; genus Ottelia; species Ottelia alismoides. The sequence continues at coordinate 379,777 of JAZKJV010004336.1, read as the reverse complement.
GAGCACCTAAGTCCAAATTTGAACGAGATCTGGTTGAATGAGAGTGATTAGGCTAACTGAAGCAAAAGGGGAATGAAGTGGATGCGGTTGCGGGGTCGGAACAAGGGTGGTTACGGTGAAAACACAATCTGAGCTCGAGAGCTCCGACGAGGTTACCGATCTAAACTAGCCTAATCCATGAATTAAAATATGAAATTAAATGTTGAAAATGAATAACAGGAATAAAATCTACCTAGAAAAGTACTTGCACAACTCTGATACCTAGCCGGAGTCCATGGAGCAGGGCGCCCGGTGATGGTCGCCGTGGGTGCACCTCTGCCTCCTTCAGCCGCCGTCAGACCTCAGGGGACCTCCCCCTGTCAAGAGGATGCACGCTAGACCGAAGCTTAGGGGCTTTAGGGTTTGTACGTTGACCAAAATCGAAGAGGAGGTTAGTGATATTATTTATACACATGATACATACCCTTATTGATGGGTGATTCAGACGAATGAAAAGTATGTACAGAGGATTTAGGGCATGGGGGAGATTCTTGGAAGATTAGGGAGCATATTTTGTGAAGGGCTCGAGGGCAATGGAGCAATGGAGCGGCAGAGAAAAATCAAATAAGATGGGACGCTCGAGACTCTGATAGAAGTCAGAACGAAATGGGGAGTTGACTGGGGTCAACAATCCCCGGAAGCTGATTGGGCCATACAGGACGCTACAGGATAAAAGGACTCCTATTATTCGAAATTAATTAGTTAAATATAGTAAATGATTTTATTAATTTTTGGGTATAAAATAAAAATGTTAATTATTTTATGCTGTATTTTAATATAATTTTTATTTATCTTTTGGGTTTATTTATTATAATTAATTTTTAAGAGTGTGTTTATAGGTATATTCATCTATCTTTTGCATCATTCATTTTTATTTTGTATATTTGATTTTATTATTTTATTATCTTATTATATATTTATAACTTATTTTTAGGGACAAATATTTTTTTATTATATTTTTCTGATGTTATTTGTACACTTAAGTAAATAGGGGTATAAATTATATAGGTATAAGTATAGGTATTTCATCTATGTATTTTTGTATATTAATTTTTTATGTTTTCTTTATGGTTTTATTTCTAGATTTAATATGTGCATATACTATAAATAATGTTTACAAAATTATAAAAATGCAAAAATATAAAATAATAAAGAATAAATAAAATGAATATTTTATTCGGGTATATAGTATAATAGGGGTCCAAAATCTAACTTTCACATATTAATTCCAAAAAATATGAAACCACCTTCATTAAACATCTTATTAAAGATATGAACAATTAAAGTTATTTTGATATATTTTTAGGTTTTTTTAGAGATATGGGTCTGAGAAGTTGGGATTTTGGAATCTTATTTAGAGTATAACTTGTACACTTCAATTATTTTTTACACGAAATCAATTTTGTATTTTTCTGTACATTATTATCTACAACTTTCATGCAAAGTTTCTTTATTTGATGTATAGTAATAAATAATAAAATAGGTTCAAAAATTGCTTTATGATGAATTAAAAGAATAGGGATTTTAGGTGATTTTTGGCCCTTATCTCCCCCCTACTTTATTCCTTGTCGAGCAATTCAATTCTTGACTTGGTCTCGGGGTTTAGGGTCATAAAATACCTTTGGTACTTTATTCTTTTTCTTTTATTTTCTTTATTATATAATTTTGACATTAAAATAATATTTTATATACAATAAATATAATAAATAATGAATGGTAATATGCAAACAATAATGATATTTACATGCGTTAGCTAGGGTTTTTAAGGCCAAAATGATAGAATAAAGGTGATGAATTGGAGATTCAACAATGATTGTGCATGTTAGGGAGAAGTTTAGAGTCCAAGAATAACTTAGAGCTGAGATTGTGAAGTTGAGAGCCGGATGAGGGAACCCATCAATTGCAGTTGTTCACGTAGCCACATTACGTGATGAGTATGACCCTGGAGCGAGTACGCAACAACATTAGATTCATTTGCTGCCGATCCAGGGGTCATATGATCTCAGGCCATTATTCATATCACTTCTTCTCAAGTTCTACGGTAATACCACTGAGGAGTTGTTTATCTTTTTAAAGTAGTTTGAGATGATTTGTATGCTGGTTAGTTATATGAATGTTATGCAGGAGATTGTATGCCTTGAGGCTTTCTCCTCTGCCTTAGCAGATAAGGTGCTTTACTGACTGAATCTTTTGAGGAGAGAGATCTCTACTTGGGATGATCTAAAGTCCACATTCCTACGTACATATTTTCATATTGGTCGAACCAATGCGACAAGGAGTCAAATTTCGAATTTCACACAACATTCCCATGAGTCTTTCCATGAAGCACGGGAGCGCTTCAAAGACATGATATAAAAATACCCTCATCATGAGATTCCATGAAGGTGCTGGTTCAAAATTTCTTTGGAGGACTACATGCCGATATTCATGGATTAATCAGTGCCACATGCGGTGGCAAATATTTGAACAAAGATGTCTAGTTGGTTTGGACCATCTATGAAGAAATGCCTGAGAATTCTAGAATTATTGATTCCACTCGAGCATATCAGAAGATCACACAACCACCACATCATCGGGATCATCATAAGGTGGCCAATATAGCTGATTCTGATTCACAATCTTCTGATATGGGATTAGTTTGTGAGAAACTTTCTGTAGTTGACGTGATTTAGAAGCAAGTCCAGGAGTTACAGAAGTTGTGAGAGTTAGAGAAGCTTTCTTCATTGCCTGAGCAAATGAGTGATGTAGTGAAGAAGGTGGATGAGATTCAGATGCAGAGCCAGCATCCGTCTACAACTCAGCTTATACGGAGATCTTTACCTGCTCCTCCCACCCATCAGGTACACTTTTTATAGAGTGAGGCGGGGTTTTCTACTGAGACTCCATAGATAGCTTGGCTTGAGGATTTGTCCACAACCAATCAGAGCCAGATCATTACTCCTGTAGCAGATGATGTTTATTCTTCTTCATCTTTTGATATTAATGGGATCTGGTACACTCCAGTTCCTTACCAGTATCCACCACACATCACACCCCACAACGTATAACAGACACCGCAGCAGATGCACCGGCAACATGGTCGTTCACATTACCAGCATCAAGGATAGTTTGTGCAACACTAGTCTCATCATTCTTTCCATCTGACACCAGCACATCCTTACCAGTCTTCATCACCATATTATCAGCACTAGCAACAACAGTTACATTTTATACCTCAGTGATCTTCATAATAGTATACATTGCATCCTCCACATACTACTATGTAGTAGAGATCAAAGAGCCATGGACATGCTATTGAGCCTGAGTTATCGGCACTTTCCTTAGCCTTGAATCAGATTATGGACATGTTGAGTACACTCCAGTTAGCACACACGACTGAGATGGAGTGGGTTAACCATCGCCTTGATGATTTAGAAACACCCAAGACTGCCCTTCCAACACAGCCATAGATGAATCAAAACAACAAGCATCACCATCCATATCAGGTAGAGAGCACAGACAGATCCACTGGTAAGGTCACTTTTCCTGATTTTTTAGTTAACTACATCTGTCTCAATAGTGGTAAACAGCCACCAATACCTGATCTAGCTGAGGAGGGAGCCATACATGATGAGGAGCGGCAATCCGTTCACGAGGAGTCCCATTTTGATGCTGAGGAGGATCACCATGATGATGCTAGAGAATGGGAGCGATACTGAGAAATATACATGAACATAGGTGATTCTGACGTTGATACTATGCCAGGCCATGCAGATACTCTTGAAGAAGTTTCTTCTCTTGTGTTCGAGAGTTTTGTACATAATTATGATACTATTAATGTACATGATGATTCCAATGAGATGCATAAAAATGAGAACTTTATTGTTCCTGAAATTGTTAGTTTTTATGATGCTTTATTTGATAAAGGAAAGAAAAACTCCAAAAAGAATTATGTGACTCCACAAACTGAGAGATTGCTTAAAGATCACATATTTTTGAAGATTCCGCTCCATGATGCCTTGGATCATTTTCCTACACCCAAGCAGCATTTGAAAAATAGATGTACAACACGTAGGAAAAAGAAGCCATGTACTGAGAAGCATATCTTGACCAAGGCCGCGTCTTGTGAAACTCAGAATAAGTTACCCTAGAAGAAGAGAGATTCAGGTGCTCATTATGTCATATGCAAGAATTCCAATGCAACCTTCGATCACACTCTCTTAGATAACGATTCCTCCATTAATTTGTTATCATCTTCGTTACTCGATAAACTCGAGTTAGGTTCTCTTTACAAATCATGTGCAATCCTTTAGTTTGTCGATCGATCAGTAAATAGACTTAGGGGCATTTTGAGGAACATTATTGTATCCTACCATTCCCAATGGACTACGCTATCCTGAACATGGATTGCCCTACACAGTTACACCTTACTTCAATCATTCTCAAGAGACCTTTCTTGTAGTCCGCGAAGGCTCTCTTTGATTATGATAGTGGGAAGGTATCTTTTCGCACCAAGGGTGAGAAGGTACACATTGAGATGGTGAGAGAATCATCCATTTCTAGTGTCACATCTACACACAATTCAGATGTCCTAAGTTCTTTAGACAACTGCAATTACATGGATGAGGTTCATTACGATGACCTTGAGAGGTATCAGATTGAGACCCATGATATCCTAGTAGAGGATGGGTTAGACACTACAGTTGGCAATGCTTCCGAGGGCAGCTCGTACACTACCATAGAGACTGATCAGACGGAGCAACAGATTGATGAGCTTATTGTAGATGTTTCAAAGAGTTTACTTGATTCCTCCACTTCATATGATTTAGAGCCATACTATCACTTATTTAAGTTCTTTAATTTTAGTCCTTCCGAGGATGAGCACAACATGGAGCCGGATGATGCCATTTCGGATTTCATAGACATCTTCGGTAGCTCGACTTTAAAGCACATTAAGATGGTGGATAACCATATGATAGATACATTCATCACTAGCATAGTTCCCAGTCCAGAACCAGATGAGACAACATAGCCAGATTCTACTTTACCTGAGTTGAAGACATTACCTTCGAACATGAAGTATGCTTTCCTTGCAGGTCCACAACGAAAGTTTCCAGTCATTATCAATTCATCTTTGATCAAAGAGTGAGAGTCTCGTTTGATGGAGATTCTTGAAAGAATTTGCAAGGCCATTGGTTAGACTGTATCCGATCTCCGCAGGATAAATCCTACTTTGTGTTCTCATCATATCTATCTCGATTATGACAACAAACCATCTAGAGAGTTTCAACGCAGGTTGAATCCCATTTTACGAGATGTTGTCAAGAAAGAGATCACGAAATGGTTTGATGCATGGTTTATTTATTACATCTTCAACTCTGAATGGGTCATCCCATTACATGTTGTCCCCAAGAAGTCGGGAATTCAGATGGTTAAGAATGAGAGTCGAGAAGATATTCCAAAGAGAGTAACCACATCATGGCGAGTTTCTATTGATTATAGATGACCGAATGCTACGACAAAAAAGGACCACTTTCCTCTTCCTTTTATAGACCAGGCCATAGAGAGGTTGGCATGGAAAAAGTACTTCTGTTTCCTAGAAGATTACTCCGGATACAATTAGGTCACCACTGCTCATGAGGACCAGGAGAAGATTACCTTTACATGTCTTTTTAGAACGTATGCCTTGGACGGATGCCCTTTGGTTTGTGCAATGCCCCTACTACATTCCAAAAGTGTATGCTTGCCATTTTTGTAGATACGGTAGGTAACTTTCTCGAGGTTTTTATGGATGATTTTCGATCTACGGTGAGTCATTTGACGATCTTCTAGCCCACCTATACTAGGTATTTCAGAAATGTTATGAGGTGAATCTCATTTTATCTTAGGAAAAGAGCCTTTTTATGGTTACAAATGGGATTGTGTTAAGGCATGTCATCTCCAAACAAGGCATGAAGCTTGACCCTGCCAAGGTGGATGTCATCATGCGTCTCGACCCACCAACTAACGTCAAGTAGTTGCAGTCTTTTTAGGGCATGTTGGTTTTTATCGACGCTTTATATATGATTTCTCTAAGATTGCTCGACCATTAACTGAGTTGTTAGGCAAAGACATCGAGTTTTTGATAGATGACAAATGTCTTGATGCCTTCCTCACTTTAAAGAATATGATTATCGGTGCTCCTGTCCTACGACCGCTCGATTGGTCTCTTCTCTTCGAGATCATAACATATGCTTCATATTTTGTGGTTGGGTTTATATTAGGACAGAGGAGGAATGAACTTCCAGTTGCTATTCACTATGCTAGTCGGACTTCATAAGATGCACAGAGGAATTACACATTGACAGAGAAAGAGATGCTGGCAATGGTTTTTGCGTTAGACAAGTTCAGATCTTATCTTCTTGGTTCCAAGATTACAGTTTTCACATATCATTCAAGTATTAGATACTTGATGGAAAAGAAGGATGTTAAAACACAACTTCTTAGATGGATTCTATTACTTCAGGAATTTGATTTGGATATTAAGGACAAACCCAGAGTAAATAACGTGGTAGCTGATCACCTCTCCCGTTTACAGTTAGAGCAATCTCCAGATGAGTACTCACGAGATATTGTAGAGAGATTTCCATATGAGAGCATCTTTGCAATGACAGAGCTTCTGTGGTATGATGATATAGTGAACTTTCTAGTCACACAGAAGAATCCACAGGGTTGGTCGGGGGATCTAGTTGACAGACTAGTTTCTGAGGCACGATACTACCACTGGGAGGATCCGATCCTTTTCCATAAGGGACCAGATTGTGTTTACAGGCGATGTATTCCTCAGAAGGAATACGATAGTGTACTCACTTTGTGCCATTCTCTAGAGGCATGAGGTCATTATTATGGGAAGAGGACAACACATAAGGTACTTGAAAGAGGTTTTTGGTGCCCAACTCTGACAAGAGATGCTTGCACATTTGTGAAGAGTTGTCTAGTTTGTCAAAAAGCAGGGGGCGATCAGTGCAAGAGGTGCGATGCCTATCAGATAAGTGGCCATTTATGAGATTTTTGATGCATGGGGCATCGCTATCATGGGCTCGTTTCTTTCTAGCGATGGCTTTGAGTATATACTTCTGGTTGTAAATGTTGTTATCAGATGGGTGGAGGCTATACCTACACAAACTGCTGATAGTAGTACAATGTGCAAGTTCCTCAAGGTATTCCAAAGTTCAGGATCCCATGAATTCTCATATCTGATGGTGGTAGCCATTTTATCAACAAAAATGTGAAGAAGCCAGTCAAGAATTATGCTATAGATCACATAGTAGCTTCTCCATACCACCCACAGATGAACGACATGGCTGAAGTTTCAAATAGGGAGGTGAAATCCATATATCAGAAGTTGGTATGTCCTGATAGGAAGAATAAGTCATAGATCCTAGACCAAGTTCTTTGGGCATATCATACCGCATATAGGACCCCCTAGGTACTTCTCCATTCAGGCTTGTTTATGAGAAGCCATGTCATTCGCTCATAGAGAGCACGTACAAATCAGAATGGACGATCAAAGAGATGTCACTTGATTTGTAGAAAGCTAGAACTAGGAGGAAGATATATTTGAATGAGCTAGTTGAGATTACAAACAAGCATATGGGAACATAATCATCTATAAGGACAAGGTGAAGAGGTGGCATGACAAACACATTCGTCACAAGACCTTTAATCCTGGCTAGAAGGTTTGGTTATTCAATTCATGGTTGAAAATCTTTCCTAACAAATTAAAGAGAAAACATGATGATCCATACATAGTCAGAATGGTGCATGACAATGGACACATAACCATATCAGTTGAGTCACTTGGTGAAGAGCCATTTGTGGTAAACATGCAGATGTTGAAGCATTTTGTGGAGTCTACATATCATTTGGCCCGAGTTGAGGTGATGTACTTTGCATGGGACGCGTGACTACTCTTCCTCTTCATTCGTCTTGTACAGAGACCTTGAGACCATTCATTTTTGGAGCATACACCACCTGTGCGTTCTTCTTTGATTCCAACCGTCCCCATTTTTGCTTGTCTTTATACTTAGGATATCATCTCCTAAGAATAGGGGGACTGATTGTTTCCGTTGATTCTTCATTTTCTTATTTTGTTCTTTTTACTCTTCTTGCCTATACATTCTTTCACACCTATCACTTATCCCTAATTTCGCCACATTCTTGCATGTATATACTTTTGTCCATAACTCGTACTTTTATGTATTTTCTATGTATATAAAATATATAAAATGTGAGTGTGGGTAAAATCTATTTAAAAGATATTTATTAAGTATTTATAAAAGCTTGGTAAATAAATATAATCTATGTAAAAATCTTATTTAAAATTCTTATCTAAAATTAGCATTAAAAAGGTGTATTTAAAAAGTGTATAATACTTATTTAAAAACCTATTTATTAAATTATGTAAAAATAATTTAATATTTAAAATCTTTGTATTTAAACTGTTTAAAATACATTTGTTATTTAATCCAAAATAAAATACCGGTAACTTATCTTTTAAACTTCTGTAAAATTTGGTTATTTAAAACCAAAAAATGATAAATCTACAAAATTCATAAAAATTCAAAGTCCTAAAATCTATAAAAAGGTAATATTCTTAAAATCCATAAATGGGTAGAATTCAGAAAAATTATCTCACAAAAATATTGTTGTATTTGTTTTACATTTTTCAGAATAAGTTTGATTTCTGGAATTAAGATTTGGAAATAGTTCAAAGAGTTGAGCTTGACCATGTCCTTTGACATTAATACTAAGAAGCCTAGTTAGGAACTTGAATTTAGACTTTTCAGATCTTTGACTTTAATCTTTAGGTTCCATAGGACATGTTCAAAATTTAACTTAAACTTGCCTAAGTGGGACACTTGGTGTCATCCGTTTAAATCTTCAACATAAGACCAGTTTTGAACTCATGCACTCCGTACTTAGCTCGTCTTACATGGGGTTGCGAAGGGCAGTTCGTTTTAGTATTACATTTTCATCATTGTCTAGTGGCACAGATGTCTAAAGATGGGAGTTGCGGCGTTGAAATAAAGTTTCGGATGGGTAATGGTCTGCTAGCGTATTTTTTAAGATCCCAAAAATGGGTGGAAAAAAGATTATATATCCATCAAGGCACATAAGAATGCAGTGCAAATTATTTCTATGATCCCAAAACATGGGCAGAAAAAAGATTCTATATCCGTCGGGGAAAATTCATAAAGTACCTTGTTGACCAAAAATAGTCTAAGCTTCATATAGTATGCATATCTTGGTGGAGACATGACTACATTGGCCGAGTTTTACAATGAGATGTGACTACACTGTTCACACTCTAGTTTTCTTCTCCTTTTCTAACTTCTTCCTCCATTCGTTGCAAACTAGCACGTGAACCTAGAAGGAAATATCCTCCTTCTAGAAAATTGAGTAGCTGGATGAGGAAGCCATGGGAGTGTATTACCGGGGTGGTCGGTTTCTTCACCTCCTTAAGCAGGAAGAGCTACACATTTCACACACAGTACAAATTGACTTCAAGGTTAAAAGAGTTAGCATGATGGATGAGTGGATCTGAGCTTGTTGTTGAGTTGAACCTGAATAGGGATATATGGAACTTGAGGACTGTTAAGACTAAAATCCTAATCCTAGTCTAGGCTCTGACAAAATGATTATTCTAAGGCCCGCTCATGCTCTATCATTCGTATATTTTCATGAATTGGTTCAGGAAAAGAAATCCATTCTAGCTTTCTTTATTCTTATTCTTCAAATAAGTGTTTGCTAAGGGACTATCAATGTATAAGTATATGGTGTTGATGAATATGTGATTCATTAATGTTTTGTTGCATTTTGTCTTAAACCCTTAATAAATACATTGTAAATATGCATTAATATTCATTTTTTAACAAAATACATACATGAATAAAAACTCATTTTTATGCATTATAAAGACATAAATAAAAATAAAATAAAAATAAAGAAAACAAGACAGATTGTATATGTATATATTGTACAATATCACTTAGAAGATATAAATATAGTTGTAATATATATATATATATATTTATATAACCTAATCCATGAGACCAAATCAACATGACTTGGTCGACAAGCAATAAAGTAGGAGGAGATAAGGCAGAAAACCCGAAAATAACTGACCATGTACATAACTCATTAACTTACATTTATTTATTATATATACAATCTTGACATAATTTTCTCTCACTCATTTGTATATATTTTTTACCAAACTCTTCATCATTGTATGTACATATATATTCCAACTTGCATATATGCCAAGTAATCAACACTTCAAATTGTCAATTTCCCAAATTCTGAACCTCATAACTTTGCCATCCGAATTCCAATTTCACTCTACTCACATTTAAAGTTCATGATATAAAATTATCTAAATAATGAAGTTAATCTCATCGAAAACATAGTCTGATTGCAAAAAGTTAATTTTTGGACCTATTAACAACGTGATTTCTTGCCTATTTAATTTATTATGTACATATTATTTAAAATACAATCAATTTAATATTTTTAAATATTTTCTTGATATTGTAGTTTATTTATAAAATAAAATCCAAAAACCCTAAAAATAGGCAAAATTAAACTACACTATATATGCGTATATTTATTAATGTTTGTAAAATAAATTATTAAAACCCACAAAAATTCATATATAAATCAATAAAATATAGAAATAGTACCTTATTTATTAAAATATTCAATTAAAAATATAAATGTTGTTTATAAAACATATTATATCTTTATTGATATTTTATTTATATATCATAGAATATTTATTATTTATATATGTATAGTATACCATAATTTAGATAATTTAATTCTCTACATTTTTCATTATACAATTTTCTTTAATAATCATATTTACTATTTAATATATAATATATAAAGTATTTTGGTTTTGGGAATTATCTGGTGCTGACACGTGTCAAAACCACATTCATCTTCCCCAAGAACCCATTCTATTTATGCCGTGTAATGACCTATCTTCACTAATTTATCCAGTCATTGCTTAGCAATCAAAATCCAATCTAATCCATCGATTCTCTAGTCCAATCTACCTTCATCAACGCCATTCATCCAAATCTACCCAACTACCCTTGATTTTCTTCTATTTAAGCCAACCAATGTGGCTTGAAACAAATAACTCTCTCCACCTTCAGTTCCTACTGATCAAGATCCAAACTTCCAACCTAAGATCTTCTTCCTCAAGTGAAAAACGAGGGTGATTGACCATCCGTGAGGAAGAGGGGTGATCAGAGAAGAAGTTCCAAGATTCTTTTCAGCCTTACATCGTGTGCATCCACGCGTTGAGCTCCGAGAAGCCACCGCCTCGTCGAGTAAAGTCTGAAGGTCCGACACCTTCATTTCCCAGGTGAGATTCATCCACCAAAATATGATCTTTTTAATTAGTTTTTAGGTGGATTAAGTATTGTTAGATACCCAATCCTTCCATCTTCCAATTGCTTTCAAAAACCCATTCAATTTGGTCGAATTCCATGATAAACTTGAAGTGAAACTTGAGTTCTAAAACATTCTTTTGTGCACAAGAACTTGTACCATATCCAGGTCGATCCATCTAGAATCAAACTTGTAATCCTTCCTGCAGGTAACTCCATTTCATGGAGCTAATTCAACATCATTTGCGATGAGTTCCTTGCATTATTTGGAGCAAATTTTTGATCTAAATTGCGCAAGAATGGTGAACCATACTTCAGAATCTAGAAACCCTAAAGTGGATTGATTTCCTCATCTTCGACATCTCCTTGCAGCATGAGAGCTCGAAGGGGGAAGGAGATCCCCTTTTGGCCCTGTCGTAGCTGTCCAGCCACTTGCGTTGTCACATAGAGCCACTGCCATGTGGAGATCAATCCAACACTGATGTTGTTTTTTAAAAGAACACCCCAATCGTCAGACTCTACAGGCAGGCGACATGTGTCCAAGATGTGCAGCCCTGATTTCACCTCAACATTCTAATCCATATTATCCACTGATGAATCTACGTTTCATCATCTTTATTCTATCATTTTGGCCTTAAAAACTCTAGTAAATGCGTGTAAATAGGCTTAATTTAGGCTTTTTATCATCCATGCATCATTGTGTAAATAGTTTATAAAATGTGGTTTTTAAAGCCAAAATTATAGAATAAAGAAAAGAAAAGAAAAGAAAAAGAATAAAATATTGTAAATATTTTATGACCCAAAACCCCAAGACCTAGGCATCTCGATGACTAGGTCGACAAAGAATAAAGTAGAGGGAGATAAGGGCCAGAATCTAATAAAATTCCTTTATTTAATTCATTTTTTTATTCATTTTGAGATCTATTTTTAGTTCCACTTTTTATACTTCAAATAAAGAAACTTTATACATGAAAGTTGTAGATAATTAAATAAAGAAAAATATAAAATTAATTTCATATAAAAATAATGTACAGGTCAAAAGTTATTATCTGAATAAGATTCGAAAATCCCAACTTCCCAGACCTGTATCTCTCAAATAAAAACTCAAAATGTATCAAAATCACCTTTAGGTAGTTTCGTATTTTTTGGAGCTACGATTTGAAAGTTGAGTTTTGGACCCCTATTGTATAACTATATCGATTAAAATATTCATTTTATTTATTATTCATTATTTTTATTATTTCATATTTTTATTATTTCATAAATATTATATATGTACATATTAAAACTGAAATAAATTGATAAATAAAACATTAAAAAAAATTCGTGTATAAAATACATAGATGAATTACCAATGCACAATGTTAGAACCACATTTTTTGTCGTTTTCGCCGATTTTTGGAGGACGCATCATGCATCTTTTCACGATGAAGTCTTCTTGACATTTTCTCCTCTTATATCCACCATACACGCCCAGGGTATATATTGAGGATTGGATCATGGATTCGTCATATTATCTTCGATCTTTGGAGCATGTTCATCACATTGTCTGACCCCCCTCTGTTGTGCGTCAGAACATTAGTTTTTGCCCACTTTCTCGAATTTTTATAGGCCGATTCTTTCACCAAATCGCTGGGCTTCCTTCTTGACTTTTTCTCCCCATACATTCATTATACACGCCCAATCATTATATTGAGGGTTAAGTTGTCGATTCTCTAGATACACACCGATCTTCTTGCCATCTCATCAACTCTCTAAACAGCCTCTGCCACTCATGTCAGAGCCTCGTTTTTGTCTGTTTTCTCGGATTTTTCAAGGCCGGTCCTTTCACCCAATCGCTAAGCTTCCTTCATGACTTTTTCTCCTTGATGTAGCCTTATACACGCCCAGAGGTTGCTTGAAGGATTGGATCAACGATTCGCTAGATATCCATCGTTCTTTGGAGCCACCCACCTCACATGTACAAAACACCTCATCTTCTTCCCATTCGTTTTTTGAACCCTCTTGGACCCATTTTGGCCACCCTTATTGGAGCTCAAGATAGAGTGAAGTGACAGTGAGTTCTCCAGCTCCTCGGAGGCGCGACTAGGCGAGTCGAAGGGCGGCTCCACCCCTACCTCCGGCCACCGACCGTTGAGGTTCCACCTTCCTGGTTTCTAGGCCAGTCGAGGTCATTTTTTTGCTCGCTTCCTTGCTCTTTATTCACTTGTACATCATAGATTTATGCTAGCATTTTGTTTACTTGCTTTTTAGTCACTTAATCACTTAGTTCACCCCTCGTCGGAGCAAGCTCCGGTGAGCTTCCAACCCATCATTTCGACTTTCATTCATCCTCCTCGATGCGGCTCACATGTCACCGCCACCATCCTCCGCTATTCTACATATCCTCATACACAACCCCCTCCATCTTCAGCCACATACGGTGGTCGGAGCACATCCTTCTTCCCTCACCAAATCGAAGGAAACCCCATTCATATCCCATTTTTTGTGTACCTAACATCTTGGCCGAGTTTTGTACTCGAGCCCTTCTTCTAATTGCAGGTACATCGGAGCACTTTCACGCACATCCCCTTATTGTCCAAGAGCAGCTTGACGCCACCTGCATTAGTGGCAAGTTTTGCGACCATACCCCTGCGTTTTTGGCATATTTCAAGAAGTTTTCGAGTATATTTTTGAACTGCAGTTTCGTAATTAGTATTGTATCTGCGCCCCTATGTTGTAATGGCTATAACTCATTCGTCTGAACTCGGTTTTTTGTGAGAATTTTTTGTTAGAAAGCTGTTTAAACATTCTACATCATATCCAAATTTCAGAATTTTCTGGTGTACGAACTATTTATGGCGAATTTATGAAATCAGAATACTCATTGGGCTTGTTTTGTTGATAAGGCTATAAATACTCAATATCACTTGCTCATTTTTAGTTATGTTGTAGGAATTAGTAGGGCCGAATTTGTTTTCAAATTTCAACAAAAGATATTGCAATTTATGTCCTGTAGAATTTCTACAATATTTTGAGTGAATGTTTAATTTCTTGAGCATCTTTCATCTATTTGAAAATATAAAAATGTGTCCCTATTCCCATGAATTTGTTCTCCAATCAGGGATTTTTGTTTGTATGTTTATCCTCTTGTTTGATTAGTCAAAAAAAAATCAAAAACATTATTTCTACCTTCCCGCTGTCTTTTATTTTTAATATATTAATTACCTTTTTGAAAAATCCAAAAAAATTATATTTTGTTTTTTCTATTTTTTTAACTTCAGACCAAAAATCATTAAAAAATTCAAAGAAAACCCCTAAAAATAGCAAAACACCAAAAATATTCATAAAAATCTTAAAAATTCCACAAAAATCTTAAAATCCAATTTCAGTTTCTGAATTTTTCCTATTTTGTTATCTTTATTTTAAAATTAATTTGAGGAAGTTTTGATTCTGTTTGATATTTTTCATCCTCATTTTAATTTTGGCCAGCAACTTATCGCACTGTTTACTAGTATTTTTTCCCTTAAAATACCAAACAAATTAGGAAAAATCTAGAAAAATCACAAAAACATTAGAAAAAATATAAAAATCACAAAAACATCCTATTTCCTGTATTTTGAACATTTTCCCTATTTTTATCCCTCTCTTATCTCTAGTGTACATATATATTCCTTATATAAATTATATCTTTATTAAAAGAAAAAGAAAATATAAAAATATAAAAAATAAAAAGAAAATACAATTTCAGTAAATTAAAAACCCAAATATAAAAATATACAATCAAAAATTAAATAAAAAATATAAAATCAAAACCCACAAAAAATAGCACTTGTAGGCATTTAACCACTTTCACATTTCTGAGCGTTATTGCCTTATTCTACCTGTTTGCTCCCTGTGTTCGACACTCTACATACTTGTACTATACACATATTTTGTAGAGTTATAATAAATTTAAACTCCACACTTTGATTTCCATTGCTTGATATTATTCGTGGGTTAAATTGTTGATTTAATCGAGATTTACCGAGGGTCGTCGCAACGACTTTGTCTCCGCCTTGTGTGAGACATTAGACCATCTTATCTCGCGGTTAATTAAATGGCGTCGTTGCCGGGGAGCAACAACGCATAGATCGGCTTTTTGCTTGATTGTGATTACTTGTCTATTTTTTTGCCTTCATTATTTGCTCATTTATTTGATATCATTGTTTGACTAGTCTAGTTACCCTCTCTTGTGGACTTTGTGCGAGGAACCGCGGATCGGGAGATGCGCTCTACCCTAGGCGTCTACGCACCCACGTGAAGGCGGGTAGGAGATTTCTGACCTAGCATCAAAGAAGGCAGGGAGGACTTGAGAAGACAGTCATATTTTGAGCATTTTTGTATAGGATTTATTTTTGTAATTTAAGTGAGAGAGAGACTCTATTGATGTAATAATACAGGTACTCGAACTTTGGACTCTCGGGCCTAATTTCCAAGTGTTTGTACACTTGGGGGCTCACCGCAATTTTCTCGTGTTTTCTTCGCATTTTTTTTTTGTTTTCCAACTTTATTTTATTTCTTTTGTGTGATTGAGCCCTTAGTTGCAGGGATTGCTTGCGATAGATTAAGGCCAAACACCTAATATATTTGCCTATGCCTATAGTCAACGTTTGTACTTAGTCAAATTTGAAATACGGTTCTTCACGCTAATAGCAGCTTCTCATCCTAGGGCTATTTCATCGGTTGCATCTGCATATAGTTTAGGTTTCAATTCTGCTAAGCATCCTTGCATATAGAGTGCTGGAGGTAAGGTGAGCATTTACGCTTTAGCATTCATCATCGTTTTGCCGCTTGCATTGCTTTTCCTCTCCTCTACCTCTGATTTTGATCACCTAGGTTCTTAAAGGAATTGACTCCCCGATAGGATCGTGCATTTCTTATGAAAATCCAAAAAAAGTGATAATCAATAAAATTGAGACTGCTAACATTACTTGACCCTAAAATCAATCAAAAAGAAAAATCTTGTCTTGGGGCGAGTAATCCCCTCATTGTCTTCGCTTTTCCTTGCTTGCGCACACACGAAGGATTAGTGCCAAAATCCCATTTCAACCCCCTAAGTGTTTGTGCAAAATTTTGAATTCTTACCTAACTCTAAAACAGACAAGATAAAAGGACCGAGTTTTCGGTCTCTACCGAGTTGAGTAGGTGAATTGAGGGTTTGTATTATGTGAGTTTGCTTGTGATTGCTTGTGTGCATCCTAGATCGCCGCTGCGCATTTGTGCCTTCTTCTTCATTCTCTTGACTTGACCTTCGTGCTCTCCCAAATCATTTTTCTTTTGTTTTCGAGATGGACCCATGGAGCGTATTTTATCCGGACTTTGTGGATCCCTCGTTCACTCCAGCCGGTCCACCTCCCTTTTATCTGGAGGACCCTCCTCCTATTTTTTCTGATTTTTGTACATATCCGCCTCAGCCACAGTATTAGAACTCGGATTTCTACCCATACCCACCTCCACCTCCACCTGTATATTATCCACCTCCACCATCACAACCTCCACCTTCACTTCCGTCCGAGACTGACCTGTGGGAGTCACCTCCCTTGATCTCCATGAGTGATATCTTGAACGGAATGATAGAGCACATTAATTCGATGAATGATGATCTTGGTATCTTGAGGAAAACCAGATCAACGCTCCATTCATCGAGGTTACGGATTTCCTTGTGGGTGATCATGGGAGCTTGCAATCGCCCAAAATACAAAAAATAAGAAAAATTTAAAAACATAAAAAGAGTTCGGGAGACCTTTGATCGAGTCAGACTCTGAGGAGAGAGCCCACTTGCCAAACCATTTTTCCACACAACCTTTCACACCTTGTCCCACCTTTGACCCCGAGGATGCCTCTGTACAGACTGCTCTTGGCATGCCTCGTGTACATGTTGATTCCGACCTTCTCCCTTGTATGGAGGAGGTCCAAAAATTCAAAAAAATATTGACTGAACCTGAAGTGGTGGCCACCATTCATGAGATTATCCGTGCCCCACTTCAGCAAGCCATGACCGATTTATCTGCTCATCTTCCCAAGAAGAGAAAGCGGAGGAGCAGATCTGAGCGTCATATTTTGACCATGGCCACTGCCCACGCCATCATACACCGTCCCATTCCTTGGAAGATGAACACAGCTACCCCTTTCATCACTTGCACCATCTCTGACCATACTTGTGATCACACTCTCCTTGACGACGGTGCTTCGATTAGCATTATACCCTTCTCATTGGTACAGTCTCTTCACTTAGGGCCTCTAAAGAAAACCAGGATGATCGTTCAGCTTGTTGATGGATCTATCAATAGGCCGAAGGGTATCCTTGAAAACACCGTCATTAGAATTCAGTGCATGAGCTACAATGTTGATTTTGTCGTATTGCCCTTGGAGACCTACATAGGGGAGCCCTCTCCAATCATCCTGAGACGACCATTCCTCACCTCTGCGAGGGTCGTTATTGACTATGGATCATGAGAGATTTGCTTCCGTCCTGTTGACGAGAGCAAAGTGACCACCACCGCATCTGCTACTGAGTAGAGACCTGCACCTGATGCACCTTCACCGATTCTAGATGACTCCGAGGCCTATGAACTATCTGAAGATATTAGAGAAATTTGCTTTACGACCGTTGATGAGACCCGAGAAATCCCCCCAAAGGGGGAAGACTCGAAAAGCATAGACCTCAAAGTTCCTCCTTCTGGTGTGTGGCGATGTGTTGATGAAATCCGCGGGATTTACATGAGCGGAGGGCAGACACCAATACTAGACAGGATGGACCTGATTTGACTACTTCCACTGATAAGTCTGTTCCTGGTCACTCAAAAGTGCTTATGATTGAGGCCGATTATGATCTTAACGCTTATTTTCAGAAATTCGGGCCTTTTGATGAAAAAGATGATCCGGGTGAGATTCTTGAGGATGAACTGAGTTGCTTTTTGAACTTACTGATTAATAAATCAGGGGATAATATTTTTTGCAAAATGTTTCAAAAATAGTTTGAAAATCCTTGTGAAAATCTTTTGAAAACTATTTGGAAAACGTTTTGTTACATGTTTTCAACCTTTGTAAAAACATTTTGATTGTAAAATTATTTTCTTGGTGTGGAATAAAATGTTTGAAAAACAATTTGCCAATGGTTTGAAAAATGGTTGCGAAAATATTTAAAATATATATATATATATATTGTTTGGAAAACCTTTGCAAAATGATTTTCAAATGTGTGTACATGTTTGTAAAAATGTTTGCAAAAATTATTTTGGACTATAGTTTTCAAAATTGATTGAAAAACCCTTTTCAAATAAGTTTGAGGAATACTTTCATCTCACCTAAAATTCTCTATGTATATACTTATGAAATTGATCACTTACCCTTATAAATTCTCAAAATCCACTTCTTGTAAATATAAGAAGCATCCCCGTGTAAATATTTGTACCTAGCTTTTAGCCAAAATCTTTTGTTTTTAAAAATATCAAAAATATTTGCAAAAATAAAATACCAAAAACATTTGAAAAATCTTTTTATGCGTGTGCATCATCTTTTCAAAAATCCATAAAAAGTTCAAAATATTTGAAAATTGCATCACAAAAATATTTTCTGCATAGCATTTGCATAGCATTCGCATTTTTCGGAATGAGTTTGATAATTGAACGAGTCTAAATAAAATCCGAAGATTGGAGCTTGGTTAGGCCTTAAATCTACCTAATTAACAAGAACCTTATAGGAGATGGAATTGAGGTACTTCAGGTCTAGTTGACTTAATTCTTTGAGGATCACGGGACTTGGTTCAATGGATTCTTGACTGCCTAAGTAGAGTATTTCGGACCACACGCACGACTCTCGTTGATAATGACCTAACTTGAACACCTGCACCTTTCACTTGGCTCAACTCAGTTGGAGTGTTGAGGGGGTTGGATTTGCCGGTATGAGACGCACACATGTGGAAATACTTGTCCTCCTCTAGGGAGGGAAGTGCATCCCAACCTGATAAGCTGCTAATCCGGCCCTCTAATAGTGTTGAATTAGTACTTAAGATGTCATCGCAGTCGGGCCGAATTGGATTCATCAAAAACCATCTAAGTTGGATATGTCAAGGAAATCTGATGGTCCTACTTTATTTTACTTGGCAAGAAACCAAGGTCGAACTCAGGGACACGAACCTCTCTTCTGATTATTCAGATTTTTATCTAATTATTAAGTGTTGAGTTAAAGAACATAGGTCAAACAATCTAAAGGACGAAGACAAGACAATGCCAAAAACATGCATTTTTTTATTTTATTTTAATCATGCAAACATATGCGATGAGATGCAACATAAATATGCCCTAAATCAGAATTATGAGCAATTTTAACAATGAGTCAATTTCGGGTCTAATTTAGGTGACAAACTTGATTGGCAAATTAAACAAGGCAATAATAAAAGACACATGGCTACTGAAATAATACATCAAAATTACTGTGTCAAAAATAAGAAATGAACTTGCCATTAGAAAGATCATCAAACAAGCTTCACAATGAAACTAAAATCGACTGAATCAGAGTTACCATGCTCAAGATATGCATGAAAGAAGACAAGGACATAAATGAAAGAAAACATGAAAGATATCTAAAAACAGGTCCCTGGGAGGGACTAAAATGTAAATATGAAAAAGTCAGGGATCTTCCCTGTAAATGACCCACACGTACAGAGGTATTTTTGCAATTTTGGAAACCCGTGAGGGTATAATTGCAAAATATCCACTGTACACGTGATCCGCACGTGATGTCAGGACCTGTCTGCAAATTGAAGAAGTCGGTGGGGCCTCTGTGCAAATTACCCAGATGGCACGTGCTATGCACGCGCCATCCAGGCTCGGAGGACTGCTCAGGCTCGGCAGAGGCTTGGCGTAGGCTTGGGAGCTTCGGCTCAGTTCGGAGGTGCTCGAAGTGCTGATGAGGCTCGAAGCAAGCTCGGAATATCCAAGCCTGAGGTTCTGATGCTGCAGCTCGGAGATCATCTGAGACTGACACGTGGCCAATGGATGCCCGTCAGATCTAACAGATCCGACGGTGCCTGTGCTGTCGGCTGAAGAAGACGTGGCTGAAGATGAGCCGTTGGATGGGCACCAAGGGGTGCCATCCAACGGCAGCTGTACGATCTCGTTCTTCTCCCTCCGCCGAGGGGATGGCAGAGCGTTTAGAGCTCCGACGAGTGGCTCTGAGTGCCTCCTCCGTCCTCCTTGCTCGCTGAGAGTCTGAGAAGACTCCTGAGGTCCTCGCGAAGTTGGCTGAAGCTCGAAGGTGGCATGAAATGGACGTATGGCTCCTATCGATGAGGCGTCGTCGATGGCAGAAAAGGAGATCGGAGACGGCTTTGGTTTTCCGACCATTGACAACCTACAAACTTAGAGTATAGCCGAGGCGAGGGGAAGTGAACGTGAGTGAAGTGGAGAAACTGTGTGTGGTGGAAGTGAAGCCCCATGTGTTCTTCATCTCCGGCGAAGGGTGATGAAGGGGGATGTGGTGGTCAGATGATGGAGAAAGGGGGAAGGTGATCAGGTCGGAGCGCGTGAATGGTGGAGGTGTCACGAAACTATAGGGGTGGTCAGTGGATGAGGACGGTGTATGCAGGAGACTATTAAAATCAAAGAATTGCAAGGAAAAGAGCTGAGAAACTTACTTGGAAAATGGCAGAACGAAGCCTATGCTCGATCCCCGGCGAGGGACTCTAGTCATCGCTGAATCTCCGCGGCGACTAGAGACAGCTTGGCGGAGGCGAAGCCACCGCGAACCTGGCCTACCATGTCCAGGGGTCGACACCGGAGAAAGCCACCGTCTTCGCGCTCCTCGCTGACCCCTCGTTGTCACCGGGGGGCGGATGCTTGCTGGATGGCCTCTCGCGCAAAGGTGGACGACGTGATCAGACGGAGGATAGGGGGTATTTGAAGGGTGAGGGTAGCGGTTCCGGTCAAGATGGTCAAGGTTTGACCGAGGGATAAGGAGCGACTGAGGGTCCTACGTGGGTTGAGGAGTGACTCACGAAGGTGCAGGATGATGGGGACTCGTGGTGAGGCGGTTAGCGAGAGGATAGGTAGTCAGAGGAGATGGAGATAATGGGAAGGGTGGAAGTGCATCGCAAGTTGGCGAACGTGGGAGAGAGGGGGGAACTGGAGGTTGACGACGACCTGGTGGCCGTTGGATCTCATGATCCGACGGTTATGGAGCGGGCGGTAGCGAATGGCGCAGATTAGATCGTCCGCGGTTGAATCGAAGAGCAGTGAATGCACCACGTGTCGAGCTGGAGGTGAAGCACTAGCGGGCAGTTGTGATCTGAGATGGAGATTGATCGGGTGGTTGATATCCTTGCGGCAGTGAATGGTGGAGATCAAGGCTTCTTAGAAGATGATCGGGCAGAGAAAAACATGGCCACGTGGCGCATGGAGGGACAAGCAGGTACGGGCGGTGGAGATGAGAACCTGGGAGTGATCTGACGGTGGGGACTAATGGGTATGCGTGGAGGTCAACAGACCGTTGGATCAAGATGAAGATCCAACGGTCAAGGGCGCGGGCGGATAGGACAAAGAGGTCGGGCCACGTGGCTTAACCAAAATGGGCCACGTGGCCCAATCAGATTATTCCAAAAAAGAAATTGAAATATGAGGGTGAAGATGGCCGAATTTGAGAAAACTCAAAACATGAAAGTTGTAGATCTCGATGAGATCTACAAGTTTCATTTGACCAAAAATGGAAACGAGGTCAAATGAAGAAACAAAATATTTTTAGGGGTATTTTTAAGGCTAAAAATACCACGATTTTAATTTTGTGATTTCTTTGTGATTTTTAACTTATTCAAGACTCGGATAATTACAAGACATTATCTGGATTTTCTTGACACATATTTAAGCAAGGGGGTTAAAAATATAGAATTAAGATGATGAAATCGGGTTTCATCACCCCCTATACTTAAACTATGCTCGTCCTCGAGCATCAAAGAGAATGAATAATCCGGATTAACCCCCTTGTGCAAGTGAGTACATGATCTAATTTGTTCAAGTCTACTCAGCTTTAGAGGTCCAAAATTCTAGAGTTCAACCCAGCCTTAGTCAAGAGGCACACAATTCCTCTAATTATCCAGACTCTCTCTGATGTACATATACACTAAGGATATGACGTTTAGTGTTGACTGCGATTCCGAGAGTAGAGTCAAAACGTCACCCAAAGTCTTGGTCTAAAAATTCTCCTAAGGACCCAATCCTCAACACTAGGGAATAAATCAAATCTTGCGTTCAGTCCACCGTCTCTTTAGTTGTCAGACTTTAAAAATGTAGATGGATGGCCAGTAATGGAGGGCATGGGATTGTGTCATTTCTTCTTTCCCTTTCATTGGAACAAGGATTCTCTTTAGTGCCTTTTTACACAACACATTTTTTGGTGTTGATCAGTGCATCCGTCAAGAGAAGTTGGAGCCATCTGCACTTGTTTTCCTGGGAATACACCGGGGTGTGTCTTTTTTGAGTACCTATCGTACCTTCGACACCCAGACTTGTAGCATTTACGATGCAGAGCCCTTTTTTGGTGCAAGCCCGGCTCCTGATCCTAATAGCGGTGGTCCAAGTGGACACTTTGAAAAGTTTGGGAGCGCTCGCCTTTGGTGGAAGCTCTTTGATGTGTAACTTTGTGGAATGAGAGCTTTTCTTTGAAATTTCATTGATTTGTAGTATTTTGGCTAGCTCCACTGCTTTTACCAAGAGTTGGCGCACACTGATTAACAATTTTTTATTTATTTCACACCTTGGCACTTAGGTCAATATCAAGAGATTAGTATAAGAACCAAGTTCTCATACTGGCTAATATTTGCTGACACTCAGGTTTCATGAAGCCTCCAAAGATTTTATCCCATCCTCGAGCATCATTAGATCAAGTCCAAACTCGACTTCCTCATCCCAATCCCCCAAGTGAAGAGTCAACTCATCTCATGGAAACCGCAGTCGTGCATGTGATGCGCTGGTCATATTCTCAATGGTCTGAAACTAAGCATGAAATATAGCATGCAAATCTAGAAACCTAGGGGAATGTGGATGATTAAGTCTATGACCCTGATGGCTAAGGTTGGTTAACCTAAAATCTCAAGTCCTCAGAAATCAAGCTTTCTTGAACATTTCAGATCATGGGTGGAAGTGTGATTGAGAGGATTAATCTATCTCCTTCATTCAAAAACAAAACACAATTTTTTTTGAAGCTTTAAGAGATATTAGGACTGCCTAAACTCAAATAAGTGGATGCATCTGCATTCAGCCAGTATGGATGTAAGTACAGACGGAGCCCGTTGCTTGAGGATGGGGCCTTACGCGATGTCCTCTAAACCATCCAATCTGCTAAGGGCGAACCCTCACTGAACGTGGCTATTTATTTGGGCTTAGTAGTCACCAATGGCTCTTAAAGGATTTTTGAATTTTTCTCATTTTTATGGATTTTAATCGAAGGTTAGAACACTGGTTAGACTCAACTTTCCTTGAAAAGAGAAAGAGAATTTTCAAAACCATGTCACACAAAAAAATTTCAAAACATTTTCAAAAGATTTTTCAAAACAAGAAAAACTCATTTTTCAAATCATTTTAGAAAATATTTTTATAAAAATAGTGTAACATAATAGAAAAGTTGTGAAAACATTTGAGTCCACTTAGTCCAAAGAATTTTACTTTAGCCAAAAAGTTTTAAATTTTTCAAAATTTTCAGATTATAGCTAAAGTAAGTATACTATATATACAGTATACCCCCTATACTTAAACTTTGCTATTTCCTCATAGCACTAGATGATACAAGTCCATAGGTCCATTAAAATATAGAGAAATATGCTGGAGCATAGAGGGGCCCCCCTATACTTAGGTTTGAAATAACCTAAGTATAAAGGCAAGGAAAGATGAGTAGAGAAAATCACAGGGACTCGGGTCCCCCCTATACTTAGGCTGAGATTAGCCTAAGTATCAAGATGAGATTTGATGTTGGGAGAGACTGAGGTGAACGAAGAAGGATGGATATACAAGTGAGTGGGTGAATCTGCGGAGATGAATGGAGTGTTTAAGGCTCTGGGGAGTGTATCTAAGCAAACATGGCTCAGTCAAGCATGTAAGACCCTCAATTTCACCAACTCACACAAGAAACCAACCGAAGTTGGTTTATTATCTTGTCGGTTTTATTGGTGATTAAAACATTATACCTTTAAGCAGGAAAAATGTCAAGTAAGAATCAATGCGTAAACGAGGGTGTTGCTCTCCCAAAATCAAAATTTTACTCCATTGTCGGTTGACTTGCAATTAACAATCCCAGTTATTATTTAGAGTTGTCAATGAATTAAGGTGAGCACAAAATCAAGCAATCATCGTCTACCGTTCATTCCCATTTTCGATTAACCTAGGTGATCAAGCTAGAAGGGGAAACGGAGAAAAATCACATAACCGATAAACCATGATCTAGGCTAAGCGATAAAACATGCAGCAACTTGGCAAAGATACCAAAAAAAATTGGACTATTTTTAAAGACAAAAACATGTATGCAAGTCGATCGAGAAGCCACACCTAACATGCTTTTATTAACATGAAGAATTTCTTTTGAATTTCACTAAGTGAAGCGATGCTAAGTGCGTCTTGACTTAAAGTGTGTCCTACCTACGAACAAGCACGTAAAAAATGAAAAAAGATAATAAGCTCAAAGATCTGCGTGCCTAGTCCTAGGTCGACACTCAAGTGGGGATGATCCCCACACAACCACATAGTCGTTCTTTTACAACCGCGAGCCTTCGATCGAAGACCGCTGTAAAGGACAATTACAAAATAACATGACATGCAAAATATCAATTTTTTCTTTCTTCTCAACATGCTCCAAGCGTGCTTCTGTGGCACCTCACAGCGGGTAGCTCCTACTCCTCGCCTCCTTGAACACCAAGGGCCCTACCACATAATCAACGGTTAGAGATCAACCGAAAAGAAAAGTTTATAATGCAAGACAAGTTGATAATTTGACCTATAAATAAGAAGCATTTAATTAGATAAATAAAAATCCAAGTAATACAAAAAAATGAGCCGTGTCCCCGGCAATGGCGCCATTTGATAAGCTGCTAAATCTGGCCCTCTAATAGTGTTGAATTAGCACTTAAGATGTGATCGCAGTCGGGCCGAATTGGGTTCATCAAAAACCATCTAAGTTGGATATGTCAAGGAAATCAGATGGTCCTACTTTATTTTACTTGGAAAGAAATCAAGGTCGAACTCAGGGACACGAGCCTTTCTTGTGATTATTCAGATTTTTATCTAATTATTAAGTGTTGAGTTAAAAAACATAGGTCAAACAATGCTAAAGGACGAAGAAAAGACAATGCCAAAAACATGCATTTTTTTATTTTAATCATGCAAACATATGCGATGAGATGCAACATAAATATGCCCTAAATCAGAATTATGAGCAATTTTAACAATGAGTCAATTTCGGAGTTAATTTAGGTGACAAACTTGATTGGCAAATTAAACAAGGCAATAATAAGAGACACATGGCTACTGAAATAATACATCAAAATTACTGTGTCAAAAACAAGAATTGAACTTGCCATTAGAAAGATCATCAAACAAGCTTCGCAATGAAACTGAAATCGACTGAATCAGAGTTACTACGCTCAAGATATGCACGAAAGAAGACAAGGGCATGAATGAAAGAAAACATGAAAGATAACTACAAACAGGTCCCTAGGAGGGACTAAAATGTAAATATGAAAAAGTTAGGGACCTTCCCTGTAAATGACCCACACGTACAGGGGTATTTTTGAAATTTTGGAAACCCGTGAGGGTATAATTGCAAAATATCCACTATGCACGTGGTCCGCACGTGATGTCAGGACCTTTCTGCAAATTGAAGAAGACGGTGGGGCCTCTATGCAAATTACCCAGATGGCATGTGCTATGCACACGCCATCCAGGCTCGGAGGACTGCTCAGGCTCGGCAGAGGCTTGGCGTAGGCTTGGGAGCTTCGGCTCGGTTCGGAGGTGCTCGAAGCGCTGATGAGGCTCGGAGCAGGCTCGGAATATCCAAGCCTAAGGTTCTGATGCTGCAGCTCGGAGATCATCTAAGACTGACACGTGGCCAATGGATGCCCGTCAGATCTAACGGATCTGACGGTGCATGTGCTGTCGGCTGAAGAAGACGTGGCTGAAGATGAGTCGTTGGATGGGCACCAAGGGGTGCCATCCAATGGCAATTGTACGTTCTCGTTCTTCTCCCTCCTCCAAGGGGATGGCAGAGCGTTTAGAGCTCCAGCGAGTGGCTCTGAGTACCTCCTCCGTCCTCCTTGCTCGCTAAGAGTCTGAGAAGACTCCAGAGGTCCTCGCGAAGTTGGCATGAAATGGACGTATGGCTCCTGTCGATGAGGCGTCGTCGATGGCGTAAGAGGAGATCGGAGACGGCTTTGGTTTTCCGACCATTGACAACCTGCAAACTTAGAGTACAACCGAGGCGAGGGGAAGTGAAAGTGAGTGAAGTGGAGAGGCTGCGTGTGGTGGAAGTGAAGCCCCATGTGGTCTTCATCTCCGCGAAGGGTGATGAAGGGGGATGTGGTGGTCAGATGATGGAGAAAGGGGGAAGGTGATCAGGTCGGAGCGCGTGAATGGCGGAGGTGTCACGAAACTATAAGGGTGGTCAGTGGATGAGGACGGTGTATGTAGGAGACTAATAAAATCAAAGAATTGCAAGGAAAAGAGCTGAGAAACTTACCTGGAAAATGACGGAACGGAGCCTGTGCTCGAGCCCCGGCGAGGGACTCTGGTCATCGCTGGATCTCTGCGGCGACAGGAGACAGCTTGGTGGAGGCGAAGCCACCACGAACCTGGCCTACCATGGCCAAGGGTCGACACCGGAGAAAGCTGCCATCTTCGCGCTCCTCGTCGCCCCCTCGCTGTCACCGGGGGCAGAGGCTTGCTGGGGCTCGATTCAAGCCCCGGGTCGTCGCTGGACCTCGTCCGCCACTCGGGGCAGCTCGAGGGGGCTAGACGCACCGTGACACCGCCATGATTGGCGGAGGGTCTCACCGGGGAAGATCGGTAGTCTTCGCTCAATCCTCCACCTCCCCCTTTCACAGGGAGATGGAGGAGGGCTGGGCTGCTCCCTGCGTACAGGTGGACGACGTGATCAGGCGGATGATAGGGGGTATTTGAAGGGTGAGGGTAGCGATTCCGGTCAAGATGGCCGAGGTTTGACCGAGGGATAAGGAGCAACTGAGGGTCCTACGTGGGTTGAGGAGTGACTCGCGAAGGTGCAGGATGATGGGGACTCGTGGTGAGGCGGTTAGCGAGAGGATAGGTAGTCGGAGGAGATGGAGATAATGGGAAGGGTGGAAGTGGATCGCAAGTTGGCGAACGTAGGAGAGAGGGGGGACCTGGAGGTTGATGATGATTTGGTGGCCGTTGGATCTCATGATCCGACGGTTATGGAGCGAGCGGTAGCGAATGGCGCAGATTAGATCGTCCACGGCTGAATCGGAGAGTAGTGAATGCGCCACGTGTCGAGCTGGAGGGGAAGTGCTAGAGGGCGGTTGTGATCTGAGATGGAGATTGATCGGGTGGTTGATATCCTCGCGGCAGTGAACGGTGGAGATCAAGGCTTCTTAGAAGATGATCCGGCGGAGAAAAACGTGGCCACGTGGCGCACGGAGGGACAAGCAGGTACGGGCAGTGGAGATGAGAACCTGGGAGTGATCTGACGATGGGGACTAATGGGTATGCGTGGAGGTCAACAGACCATTGGATCAAGATGAAGATCCAACGGTCAAGGGCGCGAGCAGATATGACAAAGAGGTCGGGCCACGTGGCCCAATCAGATTATTCCGAGAAAGAAATGAAATATGAAGGTGAAGATGGTCGAATTTGAGAAAACTCAAAACATGAAAGTTGTAGATCTCGATGAGATCTACAAGCTTCATGTTGACCAAAAATGGAAACGAGGTCAACTGAAGACACAAAATATTTTTAGGGATATTTTTAAGGCTAAAAATACCACAATTTTAATTTTGTGATTTCTTTGTGATTTTTAACTTATTCAAGACTCGGATAATTACAAGACATTTTCTAGATTTTATTGACACATATTTAAGCAAGGGGGTTAAAAATAGAGAAAAATAAGATGATGAAATCGGGTTTCATCACAACCCGTCCGGTGATGATGAGTTTCGAGGACAGAAGATTGTGGGTTGCAATAAAGCTTCAAAAGAGGGATAGTCTACTGGCTCAAGAGGAAAAACTCCCTATGTAAGTGATGTTGTATATAGTATTAAAAAAAACAAAAACTCCAAAAAAGTGGACATGCTTATACAAAAATAAAACTGCCTGCCGGAGTGTATATATGTGTATAGTCAGTAAGCAAGCTTGAGCCTCAAAGTCAAATCATGTGAGCCTGCAGCTGGATGACTTGACTACACTAGTCTTGCATCCTAGCATAGGTAGCTACACTGGCTACCGTCCATTCTTCTCTTCACCCCCTCCTCTTGAGCTGGTTGCCACTTGAACTTAGAAGGGAATACCCCGCTCCTCGAGGAATGAGTTATTGGATTGGGGAATCATTGGGTTGTCATACTGGAGAAGTCGGTCTCTTTGACATTTCAGTTGGAGAGAGCCACCATCACTTACACTGTACGAGTCAGATTCATAGTCATAAGGGTTTGCGTATGAGTTGAAGTATTCTGACCTGGCTATTGAGGAGACTTGAGCAAAGTTTTGGGGTTCTCGAAGGCTGTTGGATTTCTAATCTGGTTCTCATTAAGGTTCCACCCACACTAAAATTCCAAAGGACCGACTTAAGCTCCAAACTTTGATTTTGTGAAGACAAGTTTGATAGTTAAACTTAATCCAATTTTCTTCCTTTTCTTCTCTTTGATTTTCTTTTCTGCACTTATTGCATAAGTGTTTGCTAGGGACTAGCAAAGGCAAGTATAGGGGGATGATGAATCTACGTTTCGTCATCTTTATTCTATCATTTTGGCCTTAAAAACTCTAGTAAATGCGTGTAAATAGGCTTAATTTAGGCTTTTTATCATCCATGCATCATTGTGTAAATAGTGTATAAAATGTGGTTTTTAAAGCCAAAATTATAGAATAAAGAAAAGAAAAGAAAAAGAATAAAATATTGTAAATATTTTATGACCCAAAATCCCAAGACCTAGGCATCTCGATGACTAGGTCGACAAAGAATAAAGTAGAGGGAGATAAGGCCAGAATCTAATAAAATTCCTTTATTTAATTCATTTTTTATTCATTTTGAGACCTATTTTTAGTTCTACTTTTTATACTTCAAATAAAAAACTTTATACATGAAAGTTGTAGATAATTAAATAAAGAAAAATATAAAATTAATTTCATATAAAAATAATGTATAGGTCAAAAGTTATGAGCTGAATAAGATTCCAAAATTCCAACTTTCCAGACCTGTATCTCTCAAATAAAAACTCAAAATATATCAAAATCACCTTTAATTGTATATAATTTTCAATAATCTATTTAATGAAGATAGTTTCATATTTTTTGGAGTTACGGTTTGAAAGTTGAGTTTTGGACCCCTATTGTATAACTATCCGATTAAAATATTCATTTTATTTATTATTCATTATTTTTATTATTTCATATTTTTATTATTTCATAAATATTATATATGTACATATTAAAACTGTAATAAAATGATAAATAAAACATTAAAAATAAAATTCTTGTATAAAATACATAGCTGAATTACCAATGTACAGTGTTAGATTCACATTTTTGGCCGTTTTCGCCGATTTTTGGATGACGCATCATGCATCGTTTCACAATGAAGTCTTATTGACTTTTTCTCCTCTTATATCCACCATACACGCCTAGGGTATATATTGAGGATTGGATTATGGATTCGTCCTATTATCTTCTATCTTTGGAGCATGTTCATCACGTTGTCTGACCCCCCTCTGCTGTGCGCCAGAACATTAGTTTTTGCCCACTTTCTCGAATTTTTATAGGCTGATTCTTCCACCAAATCGCTGGGCTTCCTTCTTGAATTTTTCTCCCTATACATCCATTATACACACTCAATCATTATATTGAGGGTTGAGTTGTCGATTCTCTAGATACACACCGATCTTCTTGCCATCTCATCAACTCTCTAACCAGCCTCTGCCACTCCTGTCAAAGCCTCGTTTTTGTCCGTTTTCTCGAATTTTCAAGGCTGATCCTTTCACCCAATCTCTATGCTTCCTTCATAACTTTTTCTCCTTGATGTAGCCTTATACACGCCCAGAGGTTTCTTGAAGGATTGGATCAACGATTCGCTAGATATCCATCGTTCTTTGGAGCCGCCCACCTCACATGTACAAAACACCTCATCTTCTTCCCATTCGTTTTTGAACCCTCTTGGATCCATTTTAGCCACCCTTCTTGGAGATCAAGATAGAGTGAAGTGACAGTGAGCTCTCCAGCTCCTTGGAGGCGCGGCTAGGCGAGACGAAGGGTGGCTCCACCCCTACCTCCGGCCACCGACCATCGAGGTTCCACCATCCTTGTTTCTAGGCCAGTCGAGGTCATTTTTTTGCTCGTTTCCTTGCTCTTTATTCTCTTGTAGATCATAGATTTATGCTAGCATTTTGTTTACTTGCTTTTTAGTCACTTAATCACTCAGTTCACCCCTCGCCGGAGCAAGCTCCGGCGAGCTTCCAACCCATCATTTCGACTTTCATTCATCCTCCTCGACGTGGCTCACATCTCACCACCGCTATCCTCCGCTATTCTATGTATCCTCATACACAACCCCTCCATCTTCAGACACATACAGTGGTCGGAGCACATCCTTCTTCCCTCATCAAATCGAAGGAAAACCCATTCATATCCCATTTTTTGTGTACCTAACATCTTGGCTGAGTTTTGTACTCGAGCCCTTCTTCTAATTGCAGGTACATCGGAGCACTTTCACGCACATCCCCTTATTGTCCAAGAGCAGCTTGACACCACCTGGATTAGTGGCAAGTTTTGCGGCCATATCCCTGCATTTTTGGCATATTTCAAGAAGTTTTCGAGTATATTTTTGAACTGCAGTTTCGTAATTAGTATTGCATCTGCGCCTCTGTGTTGTAATGGTTATAACTCATTCCTTTGAACTCGGTTTTTTGTGAGATTTTTTTGTTATAAAGTTGTTTAAACGTTCTATACGAACTATTTATGGCGAATTTATGAAATCAGAGTATTGATTGGGCTTGTTTTGTTGATAACGATTTACATACTCAATATCACTTGCTCATTTTTAGATATGTTGTAGGAATTAGTAGGGCCGAATTTGTGTTCAAATTTCAACAAAAGATATTGTGATTTGTGTCCTGTAGAAATTCTACAATATTTTGAGTGATTGATTTATTTCTTGAGCATCTTTCATCTATTTGAAAATCTAAAAATATGTTGAGTTTGTTCTCCAATCAGGGATTTTTGTTGTATTTTTATCCTCTTGTTTGATTAGTCAAAAAATCAAAAATATCATTTCTACCTTTCTACAGTCTTTTATTTTTAATATATTCATACCTTTTTGAAAAATTCCAAAAAAATTATATTTTATTTTTTTTCTATGTGTTTTAACTTCAGACTAAAAATCATTAAAAAAATTCAAAAGAAAACCCCTAAAAATAGCAAAACACCAAAAATCTTCATAAAAATCTTAAAAATTCCACAAAAATCCTTAAAATACAATTTCAGTTTCTGAATTTTTTATCTTTATTTTAAAATTAATTTGAGGAAGTTTTGATTCTGTTTGATGTTTTTCATCCTCGTTTTAATTTCGGCCAGCAACTTATCTCACTGTTTACTAGTATTTTTGCCCTTAAAAAATACCAAAAATAGGAAAAATCTAGAAAAATCATAAAAATATTAGAAAAATATAAAAATCACAAAAAAATCCCATTTCCTGTATTTTGAGCATTTCCCCTATTTTTATCCCTTTCTTATCTCTAGTGTACATATATATTCCTTATATACATTATATCTTTATTAAAAGAAAAAGAAAATATAAAAATATAAAATATAAAAAGAAATACAAAATCAGTAAATTAAAAACCCAAATATAAAAATATAAAATCAAAAATTAAATAAAAAAAATATAAAAGTCAAAACCCACAAAAAATAGCACTTGTAGGCATTTAACCACTTTCACATTTCTAAGCATTATTGCCTTATTCTACTTGTTTGCTCCATGTGTTCGACACTCTACATACTTGCACTTTACACATATTTTGTAGAGTTATAATAAATTTTAACTCCACACCTTGATTTCCATTGCTTGATATTATTCGTGGGTTAATTGTTGATTTAATCGGGATTTATCGAGGGTCGCCGCAACGACTTTGTCTCTGCCTTGTGGGAGACATTTAGACCCTCGTATCTCGCGGCTAATCATCCACCGTGAATCGTTGGAGAAATTTTAGCATACACCCATTAGAGTCCAAATATTTTCACGTGCCTCTAGAAGTCATTTTATTTGCATTTAAGTCCCTCTATAGGGACCTAAATGTAAAAATAATTTTATTCTTCCAAAACTTTTCTTTCTAATTGTACCCTTGTACTCCTTGTGATATTTGGACACTCTAGAGACTCCATTTTTCTTTGATTTTTGTAGGGTAGTTGCACAATTACCCTAACGAGGTCTTGTTATATTTTTCAAGGTTTTTCATCACTTTTTTGATTTGTTTTGATTTTCTAAATCTTGCTCATTTCTTGTTTTCCTTGTGTGTATCTTCGATCTTGTTGCTTAGTTTTCTTTTCTCATTTCAACCTATATTGTATCACATACTTATATAGTATCATATATATAGTATATCACATCTACTATATAGTAAATCATTTTGAAAATATATTTTCCATTTTGAAAATTAAAGAAAATCACTTACTTTCCTTCCACTTTATCCACTACACCTAAGTGTGGATTAGGATCCATGAAATCACGAGAAATAAAGAAAAAGACTGATACAGAAAATTGAAAATTACGATGAGGTCCCCCAACACCTAAGCTGGTGAAACAGACCTCGAGAAAATATCTAATGTCTGGGTACAAGTCGGGATGTCCTTAAGGGTCCTTTTCTACAAAGTAAAAAATAGGCAAATTACCCATCCTCTCTCACTACGAAAATAAAAAAATGTAAACAAAAATCTGACTGACTCGCTGATAATCAGGATTTTGCGAGATTCTAAGTAGTCTACACAAAGTGAGAACTACAGTGTCGTTGAAGCGACCGCACATGAAATCCTAATTAATCAACAATTAACCCATAAATAAATATAAAGAAATGCAAAATAAGTTGTGGAGTTAAAATTTATTATAACTCTACAAATGTATGTATAGATGTAAGTATGCAGAGTATCGAACACTAGGAGCAAAACTGGATAGATTGTGCAAACTAGTGAAAATAATATGATGTGTGCATCTTTATCTAATTTTTATGTGGGTTTTTTTTATTTTATAATTTTATTTTATTTTTATTTAATAGTTTTGTATTTTGTTTTTAGTTTTTTAATTTATTTTTATACTTTTATATTTTTAGATTTTGTATTTTCTTTTTCTTTTAAATATATAATATAGGATATATAAGTCAATATATACAATAATAAATAATATAGATATAAATAAAAATAAAAATAACTAAAAATTGAAGAATTAAATTTTTTGAGGTTTTAAATAATTTTTTACTATTTCTGTGATTTTCTAATGAGTTTTGCTAATTTTTAATATATTTTTAAAGTAAAAATACCCCAAATCAGGGATTAAATAAATAGTTGAAATTGAAATAAAGATTAAAAATAACAAATGATATCCAAAATTTTCCAAATCAGATTTAATATATAAATAATAATTGTGAAAATTATAATAAGAAAAAAATATTTTTGGGGTTTTTTTTGGAATTTTATAGATTTTTATAAAGGATTTTAGGGATTTTTAATTTTTAAGAGTTTTCTTTTTCTATTTTTACGGATTTTTGGTATGAAGGCTCAAAATACTTAAATAAACAAAATATTTTTGTGGGGGAATTTTTCAAGATGTTTTTTATATTTTTTAGTATTTTATAAGCTAAACATGGATTAATTGTGCTCTTTTTTATTTTTAATAAATAATAAAAAATTCTAAATTGGAAAAATAAAAATGTAACGTGGAAGTGTATACAATCATGAACCTACTCCTATTTTTGGTGATTTTTGGAGTACAGATGATAATTATAAAATTATAAAACATACACAAACCTGATTGAACTAGCAGGGACGTGATTGCAATTAAAAAAAACTGGAGGGCTACTTCACAAATACACGAAAATTATACAACTACAGTTTGAATTTTTGGTTCTAAAAATAAATAACCAAAGGCTTGAGGGTCTTTATGCAAAATACATGCACCTCACATGGACGTCCACGTGAGATGCTTGGGCAAGGGACCAAATTGTGATTATAAGAAAGTGCAGGTGCCTTGTGCAAATGTTCCAAAAAGTTTTAACTGATTATAATATTTATAGAACTACAAATAAAACAACAAAAATGTGGGGGTACGATTGAAATTTACCCCCACTTGTGGCGCGGACAAATGGTCGGATGTAAGCCACTTGCGATGCGTCCCATCCGCAACACGCGAAGCCTCTTCATAGGCGACGACTGAGATTAGATCCTAGAGACGGACGGTCGAGGCGTGGTCAGATCAGACGTCACTCGCTACTCACGAAGAAAAGATCTTGATTGGACGACTCTTGATGGGCTTGGAAGAACTGGGATGAAGAACTCCTAGGGGCTCGCTCGATCACCTCTATCTTTCATCTCTAACCTCTAAATGCTCCACCGAAGTACTCTACATGCTTCTAGAAGTGATACACGGATGATGGAGGTCTCACATACGTCTGGGCCTCGTCCGCGGGGGCCTGGAGGTCGCTGCCACCTGAAGGGTGTTTCCTGATGGTGATAGCGCTTAGATGCGCTCCTCTGGTCCTGCAAAATGGTGCACAAGCATCACAAGGAAAAAGTGATAGTCTGGGTCTTTATTTGGTGGTTCCAAGGGCGAAATGGTGTGGGGCAGCGAAGTCCGACGTAGGTCGGTGGAAGGACTTCGAAGTCCATATCCAAGGAGGAGCTGGGTGGTTGGTGTGGTCGGATCGATAGAGAAGGCGGCATGTAAGGTGATGAGATGTTTAGGTGAGGCGGAACATGGTTGGACACACGGAACAAAGGGTGGAGATGTTCGTCGGAGCGGAACTCCGGCGAACTTCGAAGGTGATCAATTAACGCTAAATACAACAGTCAACCGCTAGAATAATGACGCGAAATTAAAATCTAAGCTAAGATTTACCTAAAGCACAAAGAAATAGCCTCAAATGGACGTTGGAATGCCCCCACCTTGCTCCTTCCGTGCTGAGAAGTGCTGGGATCTCCTCCTGTCACCAGGAGCTCCACGCTTATGCCCTTAGAGGGGTCAAAACACGGGGAAAAAGAACCTCTTTGAGAAGAAAGCTCCAATGGGTTTTTGTACATGATGTGAAGGAGTGAGGTTCGAGGCACGCTCACGGGTGAATCGAAGGGGATCTGCCAGAAAGAAGGGATGACATGGATCACGGATGTATAGAGAATAAATCTCATGAAGGATTCCATCCTCCTCAAGCACCGCATCAAGCGCGAAAAAATTAAGAAAGAGGGTTCATGTAATCTGTCAGAATGGGAGGGGGTAGAGGATGTACAGTTGACCTACGATCAACTAAAAGAGGTCTCTGGTTGGTCCACGTAGACCAACCAGGAAAAATAGATCTAAAATTATTTGTAAATTAAATAATAAATCATAAATGATTTTATTAATTTTAAGTTATAAATAAAAAATGTTTATTAATTTTTCTAGTATATTATTATTGTTTTTATTTGTTTTTCCGAGGTTCTTTATTACAAATAAATTTTGGGGGTATATTTATAGGTATATTCATCTATATTTTAGGTCTTTTATTTTTATTTTGTATATTTGGTTTTATTATTTTTATCTCTTATTTTATAAAATTATAACTTATTTTTATTTTTCTAAATATATTTTTATTATATTTTTATGATATAATATATATACTTAAATAAATGTAGGTGTATATTATATATGTATAGTTATTGTATATTCGTCTATGTATTCAGTGTACATATTTTATTTTAACTTTTCTTTATGGTTTTATTTTAGTTCTAATATGTACATACGATATTAATAATATTTATAAAATTATAAGAATATAAAATTATAAAAAATAATAAAGAATAAATAAAGCGATTATTTTATTCGGGTATATTGTACAATAGGGGCCCAAAACCTAACTTTCACATACTAACTCCAAAAAATATGAAACCACCTTCATTAAATAGCTTATGAGTTTGTGAAAAATATGTACAAATGAGTCAGATAAAATTATGTGAAGTTTGTGTGTGTGTGTGTGTATATATAAATGTAATTTAGTGAGTTATGCACATGGTCAATTTTTTTCGGGTTTTCTGTCGTATCTCCCCTTACTTTATTATTTGTCGACCAAGTCATGTTGACTTTGTCTCAGGGATTAGGTTATATAAATATATCTTACAACTATATTTATATCTTCTAAGTCATATTGTACAATATATATATCAATAGTCAGCCTTGTTATCTTTATTTTTATTTTTTATTTATGTCTTTTTAATGAATAAAAATGAGCTTTTATTCATGAATGTATTTTTGATAAAAAAATGAATATTAATGTATATTTATATGTATTTATTAAAGACTTTAAGACAAAATGTGATATAAACGTTAATGAATCACAGATTCATCAACCACCTCAACAATACTGGCCTCAGTACCGAGCATTGGGCCAGCAGGGCCAATACCGTTCTTGGAACCACCCTTATCATACATGCAGAACCCCAATTAGGGATCCACTTCATCTGGTTCTTCGGACATGCAATGAGTCCTCAACATGATCATCCATATCAGTAATAAGGTCTAGGACATGAGGTCCAATCTCAATAGAGTTTCACTCTAGCAGGACGAGTCTATAGCACCGAAGACCCCCATTCCCGCCCAAGTTCAAGCTATCCCTGACAACATGAACTAGAGCCAGCAACATCCATGTAATCAAGTATACTATTCAGACCACTTTAGATCTGAATATGAGATTCTTTTTGTGTGATAATGTGAGTTATATGTCCCTCAGGAGCAGAAGGACCATGATCGTACCTGATTGGATATGGGAACAGGAGGAGAATGCCGCCAAGTCTCTACCTGAGGAGAATTCAGAGGCAAAGGAGGAGAGGCACCATCACCAGCAACACCACCATCAACAGAATAAGAAGGATTTGAATCCCAAAAAACTTCAAAAAAATAGAAAAAGAAAAAAAAGGAGAGGAGTACATGTGGGAGTGAATCATGGGATCTTAAGGAGGTGGAGCTTGCATCTCTATCTAAGAAGGACACACCAATAACAGAGTCCCCATCATTTAATTTTTCTGCATTTCTTTCCAAGCAGAGTTAGAGTTAGAGTCTAAGTCAGAGTCCAAGTCCTGTACAGAACTCAATTTCCCCTTTGAATGAGAAAGAATGTATTTCAGTTTCAGAATATGAGTTGTCTTCAATAATCCCTTTCATCGATCCTCTCAAGGGTGGAAATAAGAAAACCAAAAAAATAAAGAAAGATGACCCTCAGAAGGTCGAGATATGCAATAAATATATCAAGGTCACAAATCCATTTGATAATTATGTGGATATGACTCATACATTCGAAGTACCTTAAGCTGAGATGCACATCTACAAGGACCAGCATGGAAAAAAAGATAGATTGTGTTGAAAGCACGTACTGTTAGTCGCCACCACTTGCACCATAAAAAATTAGTTTCCAAGGAAACATAGGGACATGGGTGCCCATTATGTCGTGAGACACGTTGATGACACATAGTTTGCATGTACTCTACTAGACAATGGATCCTCAATCAATCTAATTCCAACAAATTTCAATGAGAGGCTAAATCTAGGACCACTTAAGACATCTAGATCCCTACTTTAGTTTGTAGATAGGTCCACTAAGATGCCCAAGGGCTAATTGAGGAACATTTTCATCATGATTGAGGGGCAAGAATACATGGTGGACTTCATAGTCATTGGTATGGAAGTCCTTAGGAATTGGAGAGATTCGTAGTCATACTTGGTATGCTCTTTCTAAGAGTAGATGAGGACTCATTTGACTTCAAAGATATGAAGATTCATTCCAATCTCTAAGAGGAGATGTGGAATTAGAAAGGAAGCAAACTAAGTGGCAGAGACGAATTATGAATCTAGCATCGAATACTCTTCGTTAGAAGTAGAGTGTAGTCATGTAGACACAAACAAAACCCAACAATGATAGATGAGTTTCCTGGAGAAAACAATGTACATGATGCAGTTTGCAAGATCCTTCAAAACTACAACACAGGTGTAGAACACCTGAATGATGCATCCCCCTACAACCTCTATGACACAGAGAATAGTTTGGGGTCGTCATCCCCCTTCTCTTGGGACAATCATAGGATGAGGATGATGAGGATGATGTGGCTTTTTCTGACTGCTTATATACATTTAGTGATCCGACTCCTGATCTGAATCATTTAGTGGCAGATATTTCTGAGACCGATCCAACCACTATCAACACAGATCTATATCCAGTTGAGCTATAACTACTTGATGATGATACCTTATTGGAGCTCAAAACATTACCCATAACACTGAAATATGCCTTCCTTGCGGGAAAAGAGAAGAAGTTTCTGGTCATCATCAGTTCATGATTGATCGACGCGCAGGAATCTCTCTTACTAGGGATCCTAGAGAAAAATCACAAGGAGATTGGTTGGAGCGTTTTTGATCTCCAAGGGATAAATCCCGCTCTGTGTTCACACCATATTTATCTTGAGGATGATGCCAAACCCTCTTGTGAAATCCAATGTAAACTGAATCCAAATTTATGAGAGGATGTGAAGAAGGAAATTGAGAAATGGTGCGGTATGGGTTTTATTTATCCCATCTCCATTTCGAAGTGGGCGGCACCCCTTCATGGTGTCCCAAAGAAGTTAGGAATCCAGATGGTCATCAACAAGGACTGAGAGGAGATCATGACACGAGTACCTACATCGCGGTATGTCTGCATGGATTACATATGCTTGAATACCGTGATGAAAAATGATCATTTTCCCCTACCATTTATTAATCAGATCTTGGAGAGGTTGGAGTGGAAAGAATTCTTCTGCCTTCTTGACGGGTTATCGAGCTACAACCAAGTAGCAATTGCTCCTAAGGACCATGAGAAGGCCACTTTCACACACACCTTTGGTACCTATGCTTTCAAGTGCATGCCATTTGTCCTATGGAAAGCTCTAGGTAATTTCTAAAGGCGCATGATTGTTGTATCCGTTGAGATGTTTGACGAATTCTTGGAAGTCTTCATGGATGACTTCTTATTCCATAGAGATTGCTTTGATCCCTATCTTATGCATTTGGACCGATTCCTCAAAAGATGTTGTGAGGTTAATCTGGCACTCTCTTGGGAGAAGAGTTACTTTATGTTGATAGAGGGCATTGTGTTGGGGTGTATCATATCCAAAAGAGAAATAGAGGTTGACCTTTCCAAGGTAGACGTGATCCGACGACTCCAACCACCGACCGACCTGAGATAGTTGCAGTCTTTCTTCGGGCATGTTGGATTTTACAAGAGATTTATAAAGGATTTTTCAAAGATCGCCCGACCGTTAACTGAGCTTTTACAAAAAGACACGGAGTTTATTGTCAATCACAAGCATCATATGGCCTTTGATCAATTGAAGGGAATGATCATGGACGCCCCTGTCCCACAAGCCCCATACTGGTCTTTACCTTTTGAGATCATGACGGACGCCTTAGATTTTGCTATTGGAGCTATATTAAGGCAGAGAAGGAACGACATCCCATTTGTAGTTCACTATGCAAGCAAAGTGCTTGACCCTGCTCAGCATAACTACATGGTTAGGAAAAAGGAATCACTTGTGGTAGTGTTCACTTTGGATAAGTTCATATCACTTCTCATTGGATATAAGGTTGTTGTGTTCACAACCTAACTACATGGTTACATACTTAACTATTTTCGATTTATTTATTATTTATTTATTTTATTTGAAATGTGCTTTAATAAATTTATAAAAAAGGCACAGAAAACAGAGTGATGTAAGTCTATATATACAATATACACGTAAGTCTCTTTTATTTTATTTCTCTATTTTATCCACTATTAAAAATTCTAAAAAAAATTAATGTGTAAAATACACCTATTTTATTTTAATTAATTTGTTTGAATTTCAACTCAAAAAACATAAAAATCAATGAAAACAGAGTGATGTGAGTCTGTATATATAATACGCACATAAGTCTCTTTTATTTTATTTCTTTATTTTATCAACTACTAAAAAGTCCACAAAAATAGATTAATGAGTAAATATATCTCTTTTATTTTAATTGTTTTTCTTTTGAATTTTATTTCTACTTTAAAATCATAAAAAAATACAAAAAAAATAAAATCCAGGTATATTTTAACATAAAATACCACCAAAAACTCAAGTTTGTACACATAATGCTTTTAGGTCTTGATTCTTTTATGAAAGTTGTAGTCTCGTCGAGATGAATAATTTTCATGAAGGAAGTTTTTCAATTTAAGGTAATTTTCTATTTTATTTTAATTTTCTTTTAATTTTTGTTTTTGATTTTTATGGAGGTGACACATGATAGCTCCTAAAATCGTTGCATATCGCCCCATCTCTTCTTAGACGCATCTGCCCTTCATCATTGGATCTCCTTAGATCCAATGGCCCATGTTTGCTCCTACTTAAATAAGCGGCCTTAATCTTCATCGTTGGATCTATCATGATCCAATGGCTAAGATCAGAATGACTGCGCATCTTAGCTATTTGATCTCGACCGATCGATGAAGACTTCGTCCCCTTCCTCTTTTTTAATCCGCCCACGCCTCAACGACCCAATGACCACCGCCACCACCATCTACCGAGCTACTTCCCCCCTCCACAAGCTTCGCCTACCTCGTAGACCTAATACAAGCCCTAATCTCTTCCACAAGCTATGCGACCTTAATGAGATCCCATCAAAACCTTCTCCTTAGCCTTCCTCGTCTAGGATCCACCAATTCTTGTGAGAGATCAAGAACTCCCTCGAGCATCTTAGATGACCCTGAGACTCATCCAAGGTCATGACAATCCTTCTCCAGGCTTGAGCGATGACAAGGAGCTCTCTCGAGCACCTATCCCGAGGACGTCCTTCATCCTCCATGCAATACTTTCTTGTGGTCTCTCTTCTCCTCCTCTTTATTTCCCCCCTATTCCTTCTAGCTTCTAATTTCTTCTTCTTCTTCTTCTTCTTCTTCTTCTTCTATAAATCAAACATATTCTTCAAATCGCAAATCCAATCCAAAATCCGTGTCGTTTTGATCACTTTGCCTTTTCTTTATTATCTCCTCCATCGCAAATCATCTTAGACCTTGCACAAGTCCAAGCTCTTGGTCCTCCATTTCCCTTCATCAATGAAGGACCCCCATACCATTCACTCCATTCCACAACTTGTCCGCAACCTGCTTCGATAACCCATCAGCAGCCGAGCTCTTTGCTCGAGCATTTACTTCCCCCTTGTAGGTCGTGAGGAGCTTTGATTCACAATGCAACAAGTATTTGGAGATCGTCCCAAGTCTGTTTCCTTTTGATCCAGCTACAAGAATAGTGAAGAAGACCCATCAGGATTTCAAAGAACACGGAGGTCCTTCATTCGCTGTCGATCATCTTGAGGAACTTCACCGTTTAATGGACACACCAACATTGAGATCCACTAGAACCCATCAGCACCTTTGGGTCATCATCGCGTGTAGACCGGACCTCCGTCAACTGCAACGGGTTATCCTCGATCGTGTGTCAACTGAGGAGACCTTCCATCTCTAATAGCAGCCCGAGATCCAAAGAACCCCTCATCAGAGCCAGCCACATGGCACGGGAGTCCTAGTTCACCACACATGAGTTCGACCCAACTCAGCCGTGTGAGTCGCCCTCCGCTTTCCAGCCACCTCTATTCGTCGCTCACTACCGGAGGCGGCCATGCCTCCAACCACGAAGTTATACTTTGCCAAAGCTTGATCGTGTGCTGACAGGGAGATTCGAGACCTCCATTCCACCACTGCCTAACAACTCGCATCCATCGGGGCTCCATGATGTGAGGGATTCTGCGTCAAGAACAGAGAGGAGGGAGGAGCTCCAAGCGCCATCCGATAGCCCCTCTTCCCTCCTCATCGAACGGTCAGAAGACTTCCTCTACTTTTCATCCGAGCCAATCGTCATATCTCTACCGAAGCTACATCGCACCACGTGGAGATCTTTTCCAGACCTCCAGCTGAACCTGAATGCATCACGTGGTCTTTACGTGCAACTAGGTAATTACGTATTGGGTAATGCAATAAGTGGTGCACTTGATTTCTTTTATTTGATATATTACATTTAGAACCCTCAATTTAAACATCATCGTGGAACTATTTTGTAATCATTTATAATTTTTAAAAGTGCATAATGCAGTACATTTAATTCTCTTCATTGTGATATTTTTTGATAATTTTGGGAGTATTAATTGATTTATTATAATTATTTTGGTGGAATTTATTATAGTTTTCCACTCAGTGATAAAAAATTTATAGTAAATCATTTTTAGCTTGAAAATTTTAAGAAAATGAAAGTTGGTGAGATTAATTGTTCTCTTTTATATATCTAATTGTCATTTCAATTGCATGCATTATTTGGTATG
This sequence comes from Ottelia alismoides, assembly GCA_037367405.1. Taxonomy (NCBI): domain Eukaryota; kingdom Viridiplantae; phylum Streptophyta; class Magnoliopsida; order Alismatales; family Hydrocharitaceae; genus Ottelia; species Ottelia alismoides. The sequence continues at coordinate 336,491 of JAZKJV010004336.1, read as the reverse complement.
AATAAATTGTTTAAATATTTGTGTAACTAACTTTTAGTTAGGCCCTCACTTAGTATTTTAGGATTTAGGAGTTGTTCTGGATTCCTCTTTTTACAATAGTTCTTGTTCTGAAAAATATTCTTTTGGTATTTTTTAGAATTCATTTATTCATAGTCACCTGTTTGCATTCAATAATTCATTAAAAAATCGTATCTCATCAGAAAAGTTAAAAAAAATCACAGTAGCTTAATTTTGCATCATTTCTCAATTCTGACCAAATTTAATAATTTCTGGATTTGGATTGACTGAAAAATTATGAAATAGCCCCATATATGGCTTGCTTTTTCATAATAATGTATATTTGCATTTAAAAATACCAAAAATGTATTCTTGATAACCTTGTGCATTTCATGACCTGAAAATTATTCCTAGATTTCAGTGCCTCCCTGTGATCGACCTTGGGACTTACGCAAGTTAAAGAAATAAATAGCCACAATGAAATAAATCGATATATTTGGTGTAATTTTTGATATATTGCTCTCTATCCAACTACAACAAATCTCATCAATTATAAGGGTATAAAGTAATTAATCAGTCATGTGCAGCACCGATAAGTTGGGCACGGGATCTTTCTCAATACTTGATCGTACATGTGAGGAATCGAGGATTAGATCCTTATATTTTTCTACGATTCTGAATCCAAAATTCAACCTTATAGATTGAATTTTAATTAATGCTCTACATACCCTTCAAATTTCGCCCAAATCCGAGGTTATTTGCTATTTTGTCTTAATGGTTAAAGGTTCAGATCTTTTTTAAATGGAGTTTAAGTTGCTTGAAGTTGAACAAATCTTTGACCATTAAGATAAAATAGCAAATAACCTCAGATTTAAGCAAAATTAGGAAAATATTAGAGTAATAATGTCTGTTTCAATATATAAGGTTGGATTTTGGAATAGAAATTGTAAAAAATAAGGATTACATCACCTCTGTTATAACTCTCATTACAACAGAGGATCCGATCCTTAGGAATCACAGGTCTTCAACGACGATGCTCCTTGGAGTGAGAAAGATCCTACGGTGGATGTGCTCCTAATGTTTGATGAGGGAGTATCCTTCAGGTCTGATTGCAGGAGAACGACATGGCTCAGAGGAGGACCGGATGGTCCATGCTATTGATGAATATGCGATCCATCACTCTAATTAGCTGAAAATAAAACTTCATGCCAAAAAAGGTTCATTCACATGCTTATATCACAAAATTAACATTCATGCACTCATAAATAATTAGCATAGATTGGCATTTAATTTTGCATTCACATCCATTGTAAATTTTTACCTAAATTCGAGCATTTTTAATTAATTCATGCTAACTCCAATTGACATGAAACTGACTCTATTGTGCACACATCACTAAATTTAATCAATAAAAATCCTAAAAAATACTAACTTGTATATATTTGAAATAAACCCAAATCCTAGTTTTCAGACAGAAAGCCGTAAAAACCGATATCTCTCACATACATTGTCAAATTTCACTCTACTTACTTTTGAATTAATGTACATTCAATTATCTACAAATCAAGATAAAATTCAAAAGAATCAGAATTCATTTGTGAAAATTGAATTTTGAGATCTAACTACGCATTCTTCATATTCACCGATTTTGTCCTATTATTTCATGCACATATTTTACACTTCTTGAGTTATTCTCTTTTCATTTCTTTCTTTCATTTCATATTTTAACTAATTTTATAAAAATAAAATACTAAAAAAGCAGAAAAATAAAGAAAAAAACCAGTTCTGACTTGAGCTCACCGACCTAATCCACATGTATATATTTCACTTCCTTAATTTATTTTGACATTAACTCAATCCAAAAAATAAAAAAATGGCATTTGAGTTCATTGTATAATTTCACATCATGTTTGATTTTTTCACGCATTATTCATCTACAGAAAATTAAACAAAAATTATAAAGCTAAGAAAATTTATATTTTATACTCATAAAATATCACCAAAAAAATTACAACTTGCACAGTTCATTCTGTTTGCATATAAGTCCTTTTTGTGCATTGTAGAATGTATCTAGATAAACATTTTTTATGTTGAGTATTTTTGCATTCGAATCCATTTCTTATTTTTAACGTATTTATCATTACATTTATGCATTGGTCAACAGTCGTGGTCAACAGTTGCAGACATGTGTCGCACACCAATTGGTCCATGTAATCCGCCCATTGGGCCACACATCCCCTTAGTCAATGCACCCAAACTCTAGTCAATACCTCTTATCTCGTAGTGCATGTTGTTCCAACTGTTGGATCAAAATTGATCAAATGATGACCTTTATTTCCACCCTTTCCCATTTATCCTCATGTGCGAGGCACGTGATCTCTCCTAGGCATTAAATTGAGCCCGATCCAGCGGTACTTATAGGGTCTTCCCCTTCTCCTAACCACCCACATTGAAACCCCCCAATGGCCGACGACTCCCAACTCTATTTCTCATGATCCCCCAAATCCATAAGCCTCTAAAGCACCTTATTGCATGATGAAACCATAATTCATTATTATTTTGTCTACATTTTATCTTAAAACCCTTAACAAATGTATGTAAATATAATTAATTTCCATTTATTTACAAAACTTCATTCATGAATAAAATGCACTATTATACATCCAAAACATGTAAATAAATAAAAGAATAAAAATAAAGAAAATAAAAAGAAGATAAAGGTAAATACGCATATATGTACAATATGACTTATAAAATATAAATATACTTGAAGGATATATTTATATAACCTAACCCCTGAGACCAAGTTAGCAAGGATAAGTCAACAAACAAATAAGTAGGGGGAGATAAGGAAAAAAATCATAAAAAGAATTATTTATACACTCTACAAAGTTTTTCATTAGTTATCAAATAAATACCAAAACTTCAAAGTTTTTTAATTAATTCATTTGACTATATTTTTTTTACCAAACTCTATTCCTAATTATTTGTAAAAATGTATAGAAAATATAAAAATAAGTTAAAATTATTATCTTGTATACATGCCAAGAAATCCAACTTTTAAATTATCAATTTCTCAACTTCCGAACATCATAACTTTCTCAAAAAATAATATTATCTAATAATGAAGGTGATTTCACTAAAATCGGAGTCCGTTTGCAAAAAAAGTTGGTTTTACGACCTAATGACAACGAACACACTATTTATAGTTTTAATGATTTTATATTTTTTCTTATTTTCTTAATCTTGTATTTTAACCATGAATTATTTCAGAATTTTTAAACACTATTTAATATTTTAAATAAATCAAATACCCTAATTTATAGATGAAATTGAACTGTAGACTATATATTTGTATCTATTAATATATTTAAATTAATTTATTAAAATATGTAAAAAGATCATACATACCATATTTATTATCATAATAATTAATAAAATATAAAATTAATATGTTATTTAGAATTTATTAAATTAAAAACCAAAACCTTATTTATTAGGAATTTTTATGCCCATAACCCTAAGTAATTTCACGATTAGATTCCTAATCCCGCATAATCGTGAATTACACGAGAAAGCCCAAGTAATGCTTACCTTTATATGGCATAACCCTGTGTCAAGTTCCATTTTGAAGCTCCGTTAACTCAGATGGAAATAGTTATATGTGGACAAGTTTGCCCTTTGAAACATTTAATATTTATAAAATGATGCCCCACCCATCCCCAGTCGCTTGGAAGCCTCCCCCCACCTCCTCATCCACCGCGGCTGTTGCTGCATCCATCGGCCACCTTCGTCGTGTCCATCGACCACCCCCCTCCCGCAGCCAATGTAGAAGCCCTGCTGACCAGCTCGGGCACCCTAAATCCGTTGTCCAGAAGTCCTTGCTAGATCTCCTCCAACTGTTCTATGGGCATGATCGCGAAGCTCCTGAAGCTCACGTAAAGAACATATGAAGGAGCTTGGCTATCGAGCCATGGAATTCGGGACCTCTTCACATCGTTGTCAAAGGCATCGAGAGGACCCACCGTGTAGGTACAGAGAGGAGCACAATCGGAAGGTGGTGGTGACAGCGGTGGGAGGAGGGGCGGAGGGAGGAGAGACCATCGTGCTCGTTCATTGTCTTCATCATCGCCTGGAGGACCAAGAGTACCTCCAGCAGGTTGGGGAGGAGGGGGCAGAAGGAGGGGCTGTAGGGGGCAAACTGGGGCGGAGGGGGTAGAGGAGGAGGTGTGGGGTGCTCTAGGGAGGAGCTGGGCGGAGGGGGAGGTCCGGGGCGGTGGGAAGAACAAGGGGTGGGGGTGAGGGGAGGAGCTCGGGGAGGGCTGGGACGGAGGGGGCGGCGTAGGGGCAGAAGGAGGGCGGAAGGGGAGGTAGCGGAAGGAGGGGTTGTAGGGGGAAAGCCGGGGCGGAGGGGGTTGAGAAGGAGGTGCGGGGTGGGCTGGGGAGGAGTTGGGTGGAGGGGGAGGTCTGGGGCAGTGGGAAGAGCAGGGGGTGGGGGCGAGGGGGAGGGGGCAGAGCTCGTGGAGGGTTGGGGAGCAGCTGGGGCTCCAACGACCCCTTCTCGTGCTCCAACGGTCCCTACTTGCTCACAGCATCATCGCTGCAACACATTTCCACTGTCAAAAGGGAAAGGAAGAGGAAGAAGGAAGAGAGAAGAAGGAAGGAGAGAGAGAGAGAGAGAGAAAAATCCTACTGTTGGATATGTTGCAGTTTAATTAACCCAATCACAAACCCAAGCAAGTTAACCCAAGTAGTCTCAAATTAACGGTAGGGGTTGTAGGGTAAGACGAAGCTAGTTTATGGGGTCGAGGGGAGAAATACGTTGTTTCAAAGGTCGTGGAGGTAACTAGCAAAGATTATAGGGTCTGCCGGGTAAAAATCCCAAGTTAAAAATATTATATGTGACAAGAAATCCAACTTTTAAATTGTCAATTTCTCAACTTCCGAACATCATAACTTTATCACAAGAACTCCAGTTTCACTCTATTCAATTTTAAAATTCATAAAATAATATTATCTAGTTAATAAAGATGGTTTTACTAAAATTATAGTCCATCTGCAAAAAGTCGATTTTGGGACCTAATGACAATAGGGTTTCTGGGCTTTTTTTATTCAGAACACACTATTTAAAATTTTAATGATTTTATAATTTTTACTTATTTTTCTTGATCTTGTATTTTAACCATGAATTATTTCAAAATTTTTAGACACTATTTAATATTCTAAATAAATCAAATACCCTAATTTATAGATGAAATCGAACTATAGACTATATATTTATATTTATAATATATTTAAATTAATTTATTAAAATATGTAAAAAAATTCATACATGCCACATTTATTATCTTAATAATTAATAAAATATAAAATTAATATGTTATTTATTAATTTATTAAATTAAAAATCAAAACCTTATTTATTAAGTATCCTATATATGTATGTGTTAATATTATATTTATATATTATAAAACAATTATTATTTATAAAAATAAATTATACTATAATTTAAGAAATTTAATTAATTATATTTTTTATTTAAACCTTTTTAAAATAACACCATTTACTAATTATTACAAAATATATATTATTATTACTTTCATGGCTTACTAGGTGCTGACGCGTGTCAACACTTAGGGCCTGTTTGGTTGCTGGGTTGGGTTGGGGTACACCGGTGTACCCCTCCTTCCAACCCTCTCAACCCTCCTCACAGTTTACTATTCACAGGGGTACCCCTACTCAGCCCAACCCAGTCCAACCCAACAACCAAACATACCCTTAGAGTCATCTTCCACCTCAAGAAGTTGTTGAGCTTATGTTTCACGACCCTACTTCAAATATTTTTTTTGCATTTGATTTCCACCCAAAACCTAATCTGATCCCTTCATTCTATACTCCTAACAAACCTCACACATGCCTACGCTAGGATCTAACATAACTTCCTACCGATTCACCTATAAATTGATCCAAAGATCACCCATTCTAACAACACTCCTATCAGAACAGACTGTCCGAGACACCAACTTCCTCCCTTGATTCCGGCCAACGTTGGCGGTGATAGCACCCAAGGTCACCCCCACGTGGAAGGTGGACCATTGGAGGAGGGTTCTTGGGCCACCCTTGGCCTTGAATCGCAACCTTGCTACGTTGAGCTCTAGGTATACTGGCATGTTGAGCGAAGACCAGTGGGGTCCCTACACCTTGCACTCCCAGGTTCTTTACGATCATCTGGAGCCTTCATCATCATCTGGGGATCAATCACCATCGAGCAATCAGTACCAAGAGATGCAACTGTTCTTCCAGAACTAGGGTTTGAACCCTAGTTGACTTCTTCGACTTTCGCAGCCATCTTCGACCTTACCTTGCCGTAGGTGAGCTCGGAGAGAGTAGGCAACTCCCTTATGGCCCTGCAGGAGCCTTGCCATCGCTGGAGATCGACCAAAGATATAGATCGTCGCTGCATCCTGCTGGATTGGGGAAGAACATGACGAGGAACACGTGCTACAAAATGCTGACACATGTCATCAACCAACGATTCAGATTGCATCCCATACATCTAATCCTAGCTAACCAAATCGAAATGGTGGAATTTTTGAACGTAAACCCCCTGCAAAGCTCAAGAATTCACACGTGCCTCCAAAGTGTTTCATATTTATATTTAGGTCCCAAATAGGTCCCTGACCAGGGACCTATTTGGGACCTATCTGCAAGAAAGGCCTTATCTTTTTGTGTTGTATTTTTCTACACTTCTACACTAGACTTTAGACTACATTGTGGACCTTAGACATATTATTCTATAATCGTTGCATATCTTTTAATTTTTTGCTCTATTTTCTGATGTTTTCTTCGTGAGTTTTATTTCTCGATGTTGACCCGTTTTGTTTTGTTTTTCTTCTCTTTCTCGAGCTCGCTGCTCGAATAGATTTCTCTATTATATAGTATCATTATTATTCTTTTTTCACATATTATATCGTAGATAAATTGATTGAAAAATATCTCTTTGAAAATCAAATAGAAATTGGGGGGAAATAAAAATAAAATAAAAAGATTAGAAATTCAAAATTAAAAAGAGTTTTCTCACATTAAAAGAAGAAAAATAAAAAGAGATAAAAATATCACAAAAATATTTCTTCACTCGAATTTTCACGAGAGCGATTTTCTGACTCCTTGTGTTCGACCCAGGAACACTTTCCTGGATAAATAAACTCCGATATTTTTAGGGGTTTGTTATTTTTTTATTAATGAGATATCTCTTCGTGATTTTTTTACATCGACAATCTCTTTACTAACCGCAAGTCAGATCCGATTATAATCGATCCACCTGTAACCAACCCAAACCTCAACCTCTCTACGCCTCTTCTTCCTATTTAGCCCCCTCTGATCATCTTCTCCAATCACCCGCCTATTATCCACTTTTGTCTCCAAGAGAATGAAAGAAACATAGAAAGACTAAGGGTCAAGAATGGTGACAACAATCCTCAGTGTTCTCAGCGACGACCTTCGACCAGGTGCGATCCAAGGAATTAGAAGCCCCTACTGAACTCCTCAGAGCTGATGAGCCTCACCATTATGCCACGATTGAAGGCAAAGACACTAGAGTCGAGGCCCTTCTCCTCCACTACCAGACGAAGAAACACCTATGTATATCCCCTTATCCCTCTTTTCTTGGTACTTCCTCCTCCTCCTTATGTTTTCCTTGTTCTTCACCGATCCATCACCTTTGCACTACTTTCATCAACGATCATTCCTCTCTGACTGACGCATCATCTTCACTCTTCTCCATCTCCGCTTCCCTATCTCTCCCCCATACATGTCACCTCCGGCCATCACTGGGTCTGGATCTATTGTTACTTCTTCCTCACACTCGCATGGAGCTCACCCAACTTCCCTTTTTATACACGCTTCACGTTCTGGCCAAGCATCAAGCTTAAGCCTTAGCATACCCTTGTAGGTACTAAGAGCACCAAGAGGAGCCTCTGGCCCTCTGTCCCTTGGTCTTGTGTTAAACCACGAAGATCGAAAGCATAATCTGTCGGGCATCGGATCACCGTATATGGCGAGATGAAGAACAACGGAGGATGGGAAGCATAATCTACAATCGTCGTTGATTCCTCTCTCCAGGTTGAATCTTGATCGTTCAAGCATGTCTAATCCTCATTCGTTCGATCTCTTCGATCACACACATCAGAGCTACATATCGATGACATATGTGGGCCTCGTGCCTTAAGTCGCCCAAAGCAGAACGCAACTACCACGTAGAGGCTCAGTGACGACCCTCTATCCGTGTCTAGCACCGACCACATGCCCCACACGTGGATTGGAGGATTTATAGGCGTACCCCGCTACATTTCAAACTTAAAGAATGGGCCACCACGTGCATTGCGCACATGATCTGAGGACAAATTGCATCTGCACCCCGCCTCTTCTAGGAAATCATAGAGATATCCCCGTGCGAGGGTAATTTATGTAAAGGCCTCTTTGGGTTCTGAAAATTTCACAAAAGCCCCATGAAAGGTCTAAATAGCGATATTTTATATATTTTATTTACAATTAGGCCCGCAAACTCCATTTGAGTATACATTGACCATTATTTATCAGATTGTTACATTTTGGTGTCGATTTGAAGCTTAGATGATTATCTATCACATAGAATAATTTATTATTCATTCAGAGACGCTTCTGAACATCAATTAATTGAGGAAGTGACATGCTATTTTTGTGCACATTTACTCATTATCATTGATTTTATTGCCCGATAATTTGCATTAAATTGAGGAAATCATATTTGTTAATAATTTAACATTGATAGATCATTTATTTCTGAAATTAATTGAAGGGGGAAGGGTCATTGATTAAAGTGAACCTTATGCTTGCATCATTCATCATCATTTAAAATTCATAAAAATTACATTTATTTATTTATTGCATTCACATTGCGTAGAATTATTTTCTTGCATTAAAATATTTGTAAAATTCATGCATCATATTTAATTAACCATTTATATCTCCTAATTAAAAACCCATAAAATATGAAAAATACAAAACCTTAAAATATTTTTGTCTCTTTGAAACCCTAATTTTTGAGTTATTTAATTATTAGTTCTAGACCCTCATTTTACCTCCCAAAGTTCGACCTTGGGACTTACCCAATAAAATAAATAATCTGACTGCATCGAGATTTAATTTTCCATATCATTCTCTTGGTGTGGTCAATTTTACGTATCTCAAGTTACGTGGCTACAACAATTAAAACGATTAGCTAACAAGGGTGATTTTGGGACTCTTCAAAATGGCAACATTGCTAGGGAGGTATACGGCTTAGGGTTAATTTTAAATAATTTAGATTCTAGGTGTTCCGCCCTTGTGTAGTCTAGCCCTTAATTTTCTTGTGCATATTTTCTCTATTTATTTTTTTTTGCATTTTTATTCATTTTATTTTTGTATATATTTCTTGTTAATACCTCTAACATTTAGTTTTCTCTTTTTCATGTGAGGCACCGGTGAACTCGGAATGACTTTTTTGGAGGTTGACGCAACTCAGAGCAATTGGAGGCGAGTGATACTGTGGATCGAGTCCGTTGAGAAAGCATGAAGAATTTATTTTCTATTTTTGGAAAGAGATTATTTAATTCCTTTATTTTTGTAATTAATTTTAAATAATTTTCTTATTTACAACGGTTCCCGTTTGGGTTCTTGTGTCTGTACCTGGACACTGGACACTCGGCCTATCAGGCCCACATTCTCATGGTGCTTGACGTAGATTTAGGACTACACAACGACTATTATAGCTACTAGGATTTATTTTGCGCTCATAATATTAGGTCTACACTTTCATACTTAATAGATGGACTAGAAGTTCTACTTAGACAAAATTTAACATGTTCTTCTCTCGCTAATAGAACAATCTGTTAGATGCGGTTTTTCGATGCATTCATATATATTAAATTTCAATTTTGTTTAGCATCTGCACGGAGATTGCGAGAATAACTGCAAGTATTACCAACTTAAGCATACATCATTATTTTGTCAAATTGCATCAGCTTTTTAACTTCTTCCTCTATGTTTTCTCACTTAGGATTTAAAGAAAATTGGGACTGCTCGGTAGACGTACTTGGTTCTACACCTCAAAAAAAGTAATCAATAAAATTGGTATGTCTAACACATTATTGATTAATTAAAACCAGATAAAACTTGAACATCATTGTTTGTGAGAGAGAAACCCCATCCTTGTGCACATGTACATACCTCCATACTGTGAGTGAGTGAGGACATAGCCGTAAGTTTAGAGCACAAAACTCTAGACCTGCTCCTAGGTCTCTAGATCCGACTCTTACGAGTTTGGAAGCCGCAAGCGCTCACCTCCGACCATAGTGGATGTTTTGGATGTGTCAATCTACTATCTTCTTTAAGCCTGGGCAAATCACTCCTTTGATTGAAGAATAGTATAACCACATCCGGGCCTTAGGATGACACACTTGTGTATAACAGACAAGAAGATCGTTTTATCGCCAATTTAAAATGGAAAAGATAATTGGTCAGACCTTTGAGGCCTTCAACCTTTACTGTGTGAAGTTAGTGAACTTGGGGTTTGTATTGCGTATTGTATTGTGTGCGTTCAAAGCACATTACACTTGCATATCTATATCGAAGTTTGCGAATAATTCTCCACTTTCCTTTTCGAAGATGTCAGAATGGTGGTATTCATACCCAGACTCCGTGGGTCGCATATACGCGACCATATCCCAACCATCTTCCTCTTCGTTCTCATTTCAGAAGAACCCTCTCTTTAAGGCAGTTCTTCCCAAGCCATATTCCTTTCACCCTCACTCCACTGCCCTACTTATTCATTGGTTGAGTCTTCAATACATGAATCGCTCGCAAAACTGGTTGAGTCTTTAAGACGTGAATCGCTCGCAAAACCAAATGAATATTATGTGGACATAATGTAGGAATCTGATTCAATGAGGATATGAGCGTAACCGAATTTGAAAGAGAAACACGATTCCCAGTTACGATAGATAATTCACTGTTTGAACCGTCCCCTACTCAGGGTGACTGTCTTCCTATGTACTACCACTTTTCCTTTGACCATACATTTGAGATCCAGAGTCAAGGAAATAGGACTCATGACTAGAACACAACCACTGAAAGTGACTTTTACTCGGCTCAGGATTGCATGCCAGAGTCATGACATGACGAGTACGGTCATTCATCTTCATGTCATGAGATGATTATGATGACATTGCTCGGATCAATCAAAGAGTTAACGCTTTGACTGAACAACTTGATAATGCCATATAGATGGTGAAAGAAATGATGAACAACCATGGAGAAGCGATGTTAACACAAAGCGAACATGAGACACATCATGTGCAAAATTTCAGATACAAACACCACAAGCATTTGACCAATCCACTGACCATTCCACTAACGATAATGGAAATAACAAAAAAATCAAAAATCAAAAAAACTGGATAACATTGATATGGAAGCATTTAGCAAAAGTTTGATCTTAGAGCTTCCATTAATCAAGGCCATATAGTATGTACCTGATCTTCAGAGATTGTGAAGAGTCAATTATCACCTAAGAAGACCGACAAGAAATAATCTAGAACTGAATTTCATTTATAACTATGGCCAGTTCAATGGTGATGACCAAGAAAAGCAAAATTCATAGAGTCAAATGATTTGTATATATTTGAAATAAATCCAAACCCTAATTTTAAGACATAAAGTCGTAAAAGCTGATATCTCTCACATATAGTGTCCAATTTCACTCTACTCACTTTTGAATTGATGTATATTTAATTATCTACAAATCGAGATCAAATTCAAAATAAACGGAGTTCATTTGTGAAAATTGGGTTTTAGGATCTAACTACGCATTGTACATATTCACTTATTTTTACCCTATTATTTCATATACATATTTGACTCTTCTTGAGTTATTTTTTTCATTTATTTATTTCATATCATATTTTAACTAATTACATAAAAATCAAAATCTAAAAAAATCAGAAAAATAAAGAAAAATACCAGTCCTGACTTGAGCTTACTGACCTGATCCACATGTATATATTTCACTTCCCTAATTTATTCTGACATTAACTCAATCCACAAAAAACCGAAAAAAGATATTTGAGTCCATTGCATAATTTCATATCATATTTTATTTTTACAAGCATTATTCATCGATGGAAAATCAAATAAAAAATTATAAAGCTAAGAAAATTGATATTTTATACCATAAAATATCACCAAAAATAAAATCGTATCTTGCACAGTTCATTATGTTTTCATTTGAGTCCTTCATGTGCATTGTAGAATGCATTTAGATGAGCATATTTATGTTGGGTATTTTTGCATTCGAGTCCATTCGCTATTTTTTATGTATTTATCTTTACATTTATGCACTGGTCAACGGACGTGGTCAAAGGTTGTAGCCACACATCGCACACCAGTTGGTCCATGTTAGCCTCCCATTGGACCACCTCATCCCCTTAGCCAATGGCCCAAACTATAGTCAATACATCTTGTACTGTAGCGCTTGCTATCCCAACGGTTGGATCAAAATTGATCCAATGATGACCTTTATTTCTGTCCTTTCCCATTTATCCTCACGTGCGAGGCGCATGATCTCTCCCAGTCATTGGATCGAGCCCGATCCAACAGTACATGTAGGGTCTACCCCTTCATCTAACCACCCTCATCAAAACCCCTAATAGCTGATGACTCCCAACTCTATCTCTTCCAATCCCCCCAAACCCATACACCTCTAACATACCTTATCTCCTCACTTGCAACTAACCCAAACATCAACTTCTCTATGCCTCTTCTTCCTATTCAGCCTTCTCCGGTCATCTTCTCCAATCATCCATCCATTATCTACCTTCGTCTCTAAGAGAACGAGAGAGAGAGAGAGAGCTAAGGGTTGAGGTGACAACAACCCTTAGTGTTCTCAGCGATGACCTCCAACTGGGTGCGATCTAGGGGCTTAGCAACCCCTGTTGCAACTCCTCAGAGCTACTGAGCCTCGTTGTTACGCCGCAATTGAAGTCAAAGACACTGGAGTCGAGGCCCTTCTCCTCCACTACTAGGCGAATAAATAACCACATATCCCCTTATCCCTCTTTTCTTGTTACTTTCTCGTCCTCCTCCTCCTCCTTCTGTTTTCCATGTTTCTTCACCGACCTATCTCATTTGCACTACCTTCATCTACGATCATTCCTCTCTGACCGAAGCATCATCTTCACTCTTCTCCATGTCCGCTTCCCCTTCTCTCTCCCATACCAGTCACTTACGATCATCATCGAGTCTGGAGCTGCTTCTCCTTCCTCAAACTTGCCTGGAGGTCACCCAACTCCCTTTTTATCTGTGCTTCACATTCTGTCCAAGCTTCAAGCTTGAGCCCTAGCATATCCTTCCAGGTAGTCGAAGCGTCAAGAGGAGCCTCTGCCCCTCCGTCCCTTGGTCGTGTGTCCATCGAAGAAGATCGGAAGCATCGCTTGATGGGTTCCATATCACCACATCCAGAGAGATGGAGAATGATGGAGGAGGGGAAGCATAACCTACAGCTGCCGTCGATTCCTCTCTCCAGGTTGAATCTCTATCGCTCAAGCATGCCCAATCCTCAGTCATCCGATCTCTTCGGTCGTACGCATCAGAGCCGCACATTGATGACAATCTGAGCCTCATGCCTTGGGTCTCCCTAAGCAGAACACAACCGCCATGTGGAGGCTTGGAGACCCTCTATCCGCATCTAGCACCAACCACTTGCCCCGCACGTGGATTGGAGGATTTACAGGCATACCCGCTACGTTTCAGGACTTACAAAAAGGTCCACCATGTGCGTTGCGCAAGTGATTTGAGCGAAATTTGCATCGGTACCCCACCTTTTCCAAGAAATCACAAAGATATCCCAATGTGATGAGAATTTGTGCAGAAGCCCCTCCGGGTCTGAAACTTTTACAGAAGCCCCACAAAAGGTCTAAATTACGATATTTTTATTTTATACACAATTAGGCTCGTAAATTTCATTTGAGTATACCTTAACCATTATTTATCAGATTGTTACATTTTTATGTTGATTAAAGCTTATGTAATTCTCTATTACATAGAATAAGTTATTATTCATTTGGAGACACTTCTGAAAATCAACTAATTGAGGAAGTGACATGTTATTTTAGAGCATATTTAATAATTTTCATTGATTATGTTGCTTAATCATTTGTATTAAATTAGAGAATTCATCTTGGGGAGTAATTTGACATTATTAGATCATTTATTTCTAAAAATTTAATTGAAGGGGGAGGGTCATTGATTAAACTGAACCTTATGCTTGCTTGACCTACATTTGTCTTGCATATTGCATCACTCATCATCATCATTTAAAATTCATAAAAAATACATTTATTTATTATATTCACATTGCATAACATTATTTTCTTGCATTAAAACATTTGTAAAATTCATGCATTATATTTAATTAATTATTTACATCTCTTAATTAAAAACCCATAAAAATCTGAAAAATAGAAAAAACGTTAAAAATATTCTTCTTTTGAAAACCTAATTTTCTAGATAATTTATAACTCCTTGAGTTGACCTTGGGGTTTATCCCAGTAAAAAGAAATAATTTAACTACATTAATTTAATTGCATATATTTTTATTATGGTCATTTTATATATTAGCTACGGGGAGGAGCTTCATTTGAGGAGTCGGGTTGGAGGAGCAACAACTGTAGAAGGTTCTCCGGTGAGGGAGCGACGACACGAATGGTGTCCAGGTTGGCGGCGGCTCCAAGATGCATCTACGAGTGTAGGTATCTCGTGATGTATGATGGTTGGTCGAGAGGTTGACATCACGACTCTCGTCCTTTATTTCAGCTTCAGTGCGTGGAGATGACTGATTTAGCCAAAATTCACGGAGTCTAAAAGTGGTGTCTCACACAAGGCGGAGACAACCGTCGCTGTGACGACTCACAATGAACTCTGAACTAAAATCAACAATTAACCCACACTAAAGATCAATAAATTAGAAATAATGTGGAGTTAAAATTTATTTTTAACTCTGCACAAATGGTGTATAGTGACAAGTATGCAGAGAGTTCGAACACAGGGAGCAAGCATGGTAGATCAAAAATTTGTGCTCAAGTGTGTGTATGTGTAGTGTCTACACTAAGCAAACAAACAATGGAAATTTTTGTGGGTTTTTAATTTTAAAAAAAATTATTTTTAATTTTTAATTTTGTATTTTTGTTTTTAATTTTCTGATTTTTATAATTTTATAATTTATATATATTTTTTATATTTTCTTTTTCAATATTGGAGAATAAGGACAATATAATAAAAGACAAGATAAAGTATTTATAAAAATGTGCAAAAATAACAAAAAATTCAGAAATACATTGTTTTTGATATTTTAGGATTTTATACTGTTTTTGTGATTTTTGGGTATTTTTCAAGGTGTTTCTGGTATTTTTAAATACTGAAATAAGTCAAATCAGTGAAATAAGTGCTGGCTGTGAATAAAATGCAAATTAAAATTAGCAAACAGCAACCAAAATTTTTCACACTATTTTTCAAATGAAGAGAACAAAATATGGAACAAACAGAAACTGAGTTTGTGATTTTTGGATTTTTCTTTGATTTTATATATTTTTTTGAAGTTTTTGAGTGTTTTTAAATTTTTAGTGTTTTTCTTTTGAGATTTTTAGTGATTTTTGGACTGACACTAAAATAGGTTAAAATAGACACTAGGTAATTTTTTTGGAATTTTCGAAGTGTTTTAATATTTTTTTGGCATTTTCTAAGCTAGACAGTGCACAAAAAGCATGTTTTTGATTTTTAATAAATATAAAATTAAAGCAAAATCAAAAACTAAAATTATAGCGTGGAAGAACAAGTGTCCAGGAGCTAAACCCTATTTTTGTGGAATTTTTGGACTTAGAATGATAATTTAAATAATTAGAGCAAGCATCCAAATATTAAATAGGCCTGGCAGGGGTATATATGCAATTTCTCAAACATCCAGGGGCTCACATGAAATTTTCCACAAATATTTGAACTGAATAATCAATTTAAAGCACCAAAATCCAATTACAAAACCCGCCTGGGTGTCCTAGCAATTTTCCCACCAGGGCGCGTGACTTGCACGCGCCTGGCAAGGGCTAAACTGTAATTTCTCAAAAACCTGGGAGTTTACTTGCAATATTTCCAAAAATATAACACGTGAAGTTAAAGTTTTGGTACTGAAACAAAATACAACAAAGCCCGAGGGCCCCTCTGCAAAATGCCCTCACCTCACGTGTACAGGTCACGTGAGGTGACGTGGCGAAGGACCTATACGCAAATAAATAAACTACGGGGGTGTTTGTGCAAATATTACAAAAACTTTACACTACAGAAGAAAGTTCTAAAACTAAAAATTAAATACAAAAAGGCGCGAGGGTGTAGATGCAAAATACCCTCAGCGCGCGATCCAACGACGATGGAGAAGCCGCTTAAACATGTGGCGCAATCTGGACGGCCGATGACGCTTCGACGATGGTCGGCTGAGATTAGATCGCTCGAAGTCGATCTGACGGTTGAGGCGTGACGCGATCCAACGGCGGAGATCAGAACTGGGGCAGCGGGCTCGATCGAACGGTGGAAATGCGAGGTGGAGGAACAGGGAAGAACGCCGGCGAGGCGATCTTCCCCGAGCTCGTTCTCGGGTCTCCGGCGATGGACGGGCTCCAAAATCGAGCTGCGGACTAATGGGAGGTCGAGGAAGATGCTGGGTGGCTCAAGGACGTCAGAGGTGCTTCGGAGTGCTGGCGCGAAGGCGGCGGAGCTCGGAGCTCCAGGTAGCTCCGACGAACCAAGCAAAACGGCCCCCAGTGGCTTTGACTGCGCGTTGACCTGCAAAAAGGGGTGAAAGGGTCCAGGGCAAACTGCCTGGACCCCGCGGAGGCGAAATGGAGGTCGGAGGTGGTCTGTGGACGGCGAAGAGATGTCGGCCGGAGGTGCGCTCCGGCGAGATGGGATGATCGAGCGATTAAGGCGATGGAACTCGGATTTTTTTGGGGTTTTTGATCCTTAAGCTAAGGGGAATAAAATGACGCAAAGAAATGCAAGGGAGATGGTCCTCGATGGCCGGAGCCAGAGGAAGAAGGTACCTCGACCGGCGTACTTGCGGGAGGTGGTGGAAGCGCCTCCGACCTCGGCTGCCTTCGCTGATGGCTTCGCGGTGGAGCTGTCACCTCCAGGAAGCTCTGGAGCTCGGAGTAGGCGCGAGGGGTGGACCGAAGGTGTTCAAATTCGAAAATGAAAAATGGGGGGTCGTTATATCTGGGTTGACCCCTGACCGAGATGCTCCAAAGATCAAGGTGCAGCGAGCGCTACAGTGATCCATGGCCCGAGGTAATCACATAGGCGGGCTAGATGGATGAACAAGGAAGAGGAATACAGAAGGAATCGAGGCGAAATGGTGCAAGTCTCAGCCTAGAAAAATCCGCCAAAAGCGGTCAAAACCAGGCCTGACAAGGGCTACAGAGGGTAGGGCGTCCAGTTGACTGAAGTCAACTGTTGACGCCTCCTGGTTGGTCCACGTGGACCAACCAGGAAAACCCTGATAATTATTTTGAAAATTCAATTAAAAATAGAAAAAGGGCGAATTAATTAATGATTATAAAATAAAAAATATTCGTTATTTTATGTAGTATTTTATTATGATTTTTAATTTATTTTATGAAGTATATTTTTATAAGTTTGCCTTTTGACCCTATATAGGTATAATACCTATGTATTTTAAGTATTTAATTTTTATTTTGTGTATTTTAATTCTATTATTTTCATTTCTTATTTTCTAAAATTATAAAATACTTTATATATATACAAATATATTTTTGTTTTATTTTTCTGATTCATTTTGTATTTTTAATTAATTATGAGTAAGTATTGTATAGGTACAGGTATAGGCAGTGTACCTATGTGTTCTTTATACAAATATTTTTATTTGTATTTTCGTTGCATTTTTATTCTAATTTTAATGCACATGTATATTACAAGTAATATTTACATAATTATAAAAATATAAAAGTACAAAAATAATGAATAAAGAATAAATTGAATATTTTAATCTGTACAAGTATACAATGAGGGTCAAAAACTCAACTTTCAAACCGTAGCCCCGCCAAATGCGAAACCACCACCATTGGATAGATTATTTTATTCTATATACAATTAAAGGTGAGTATGCTGCATTTGGATTTGTCAGTTGTGAGATACGGGTCTGGAAGTTGGGATTCTGGATTCTTATTCAGACTATAACTTTTTATCTGTACATTATTTTTCTGTGAAATCAATTTTGTATTTTTCTTTATAAAATTAGCTACAACTTTCATGTACAAAGTTTCTTTATTTGATGTATAAAAGTGGAACCAAAAATAGGTCCCAAAATGAATAAAGAATGAATAGAAGGTGTAGGTATTTGTATTGTGTTTCTGACCTTATCTCCCCCTACTTTATTCCTTGTCGACATATTCATCAAGATGCCTAGGTCTCGGGGGTTTTGGGTCATAAAATAATTACAATATTGTATTCTTGTTCTTTTCTTTATTTATTCTATAATTTTGGCTTTAATTACAGTATTTTATACACTAATATGATGCACATGCATGAATGCTAAGATGCTCTATTTAAGGGTATTTACAGGCATTTGCTAGGGTTTTTGATGCCAAAATGATAGAATAAAGATGATGAAATGTGGATTCATCATCCCCCTATACTTTACCTTTGCTAGTCCCTAGCAAACACTTATTCAATAAGTGCAAAAAGAAAAAGAAAGAAAAGAAAAAGAAGAACTTGGATTTAGTTCAATTATCAAACTTGTCTTCACAAAATCAAAGTTTGGAGCTTAAGTCGGACCTTTGGAATTTTAGTGCGGGCGGAATCTTATTGAGAACCGAATTTGAAATCCAACAGTCCTTGAGAATTCCAAAACTCTGTCCAAGTCTCCTCAATAGCCAGGTCAGAAATACTTCAACTCATACGCAAACCCTTACGACTATGAATCTGACTCGTACAGTGTAAGTGATGGTGGCTCTCCCCAACTAGAATGACAAAGAAACTGACTTCTCCAGTATGACAACCCAATGGTTCCCCAATCCAATGACTCCATCCTCGAGGAGCGGGGTATTCCCTTCTAAGTTCAAGTGGCAACCAGCTCAAGAGGAGGGGGTGAAGAGAAGAATGGACGGCAACCAGTGTAGCTACCTATCCTGGGATGCAAGACCAGTGTAGTCAAGTCATCCTGCTGCAGGCTCACATATTTGACTTTGGAACTCAAGCTTGCTTATTGACTTTGTACATACTTGCAGGCTTTTTATTTTTGTACATGCCTGAACTTTTTTTTTGAATACTATATACAACAGCATTTACATAAGGAGTTTTTCCTCTTGAGCCAGTAGACTATCCCTCTTTTGAAGCTTTATCGCAACCCATAGCCTCCTGTCTTTAGACTTCCTTATCACTGGACGGGTTGGGGTGCACTTCCCTCCCTAGAGGAGGACAAATGTTTCCACTTGTGTGCGTCTCATACCGGCAAATCCACTCCCCTCACCACTCCAACTGAGTTGAGCCATGTGAAAGGTGCAAGTGTCCAAGTTAGGTCATTATCAACAAGAATCGTGTGTGTGCTTCGAAATACTCTACTTAGGCAGTCAAGAATCCATTGAACCAAGTCCCGTGATCCTCAAAGAATTAAGTCAACTAGACCTGAAGTACCTCAAACCCAATTCCTATAAGGTTCATGTGATTAGGTAGATTTTAAGGTCCAATCAAGCTCCAATCTTCGGATTTTACTTAGACTTGTTCAACTATCAAACTTAATCCGAAAAATGCTCATGCTGTGCTATGCAATGCAGAAAATATTTTTGTGATGCAGTTTTCAAGATTTTGAACTTTTTATGGATTTTTGAAAACATGATGCATGCATTTTTTTTGTCTTTTTCAAACAGATTTTTCAAATGTTTTTGGATTTTAGTTTTGCAAATGTTTTTGGGATTTTTGAAAACAAAAAGTTTTGGCTGAAAGCTAGGTTAAAATATGTACACGGGAGTGCTTCTTATATATACAAGAAATGGATTTTAAGAATTTACAAGGGTAAGTGGTCAATTTTATAAGTAAATATATATAAGATGGATTTTGGTGTGATGTATATATTCCTCAAACTTATTTGACACAAGCTTTTCACACAAATTTTTGAAAGCTATAGTCCAAAATAATTTGTACAAACATTTTTGCAAACATGTACACACATTTGAAAATCATTTTGCAAAGGTTTTCAAAACAGTATATATAGATTTTTCACAATATTTTTGCAACCATTTTTCAAACCATTTGCAAATCATTTTTCAAATATTTTATTTCACACAAAGAAAAGAAATTTTTACAAACCACACATTTTTACATAGGTTGAAAACATGTAACAAAATATTTTCAAAATAGTTTTCAATAAATGTTCACAAAGATTTTCAAACTATTTTTCAAACATTTTACAAAAAAAACATTTTCACCTGATTTATTAATCAATAAATACGAAAAGAATTTGAGGAATGATAACATCTTTTTATTAAGAATTTTAATGAATTTTAAAGACTTATTAGCCATATTATTAAGAAAATATGAAAGTACGAGTTATGGCTAAAGTATATACGTAGTATATACGACCCCCCTATACTTAGCTTGAGCTATGTCCTCATAGATCGGAGAGAAAAGAGAAGACATAACTCGTACTAAGTATAAACAAGTCTAAATAATAAAGAATAAATGAATGAACCAATGAATGAGAAGTTGACCGTCCCCCCTATACTTAGGATCAAATAATCCTAAGTATAGCAGACTGTACACAAAGCAGGGAGGGTCAAGGGTGGGAATGAACAGATCGTACTCGGGTTGTCTCCCCCTATACTTAGGGTAAGATATCCCTAAGTATAGACAAGAAGAGGAGATAATGGAGAGGATCGAAAAGAATAGAACAACTCGAGGTGCACACCCCCCTATACTTAGGACAAAGTACGTCCTAAGTATAGAAAACTGTCTACAAGGGCGACACCTTTTTGATAGATACAGAAAATAGAAAAGGAAAAGAAGAAAAGAAGAAAATAAATTAACAGATGAAAGTGATATGAACCGATGGATCTGTACAGCGGAAGATGGAATTGATTACCATGTATGAGATGCAGATGATGAGAGTCAAAGGACACATCTCATACCAGAAGAATGGGGGCAACGTCAATGGTCGGCGGTTCATGATCAAGATATAGTTTCAGGCGTTGACCATTGACGCGGAAGGTAGAGGAAGATGACGGTTCGGATATGTCGATGCTGCCATTGTCATGTACCTTCCTGACCACATACGGACCTTTCCACTTGCTCTGCAACTTCCCTGGGAATAATTTCAGCCTGGAATCAAACAACCATACTCTCTGATCTGGCTCAAAATGTTTATGGCTGATATGCGAGTCGTGCCATGTCTTTACTTTTTCCTTGTACTGTAGGCTGTTGGAAAAGGCTGTGTCTCTAAGTTCTTCCAGGGCTGCCAATTCTGCTCTTCTCTGGTCTCCTATACTCTCGGGATCCAAAAGCAACTCAGTGACAACCCAAAAAGATTTGTGCTTGATCTCCACTGGCAAATGGCACGGCTTGCCATAGACGAGACGAAAGGGAGATGTCCCCAATGGATTTTTGAAAGAAGTCCGATAAGCCCACAGGACCAAGTCCAAAAGCTGTGACCAATCCTTTCGGTCTGGGCGGACAACTTTCTGCAAGATAGTCTTTATCTCCCGATTCGATACTTCGGCAAGACCATTAGTCTGAGGGTGATGCGGTGTGGCAACCCGATGGTCAATGCCGAACTCGTCTGCAAGGGCCCTGACCTTGTCATTGATGAAATGAGACCCCCCGTCTGAAATCAAGACTCTAGGTACCCCGAACCGTGAAATGATATTCTTCCTCAAAAATTTGCAAACGGTTTTAGCATCTGCGGCTCGGGCGGGGATGGCCTCAACCCAACGGCTGACATAATCCATAGCGAGCAAAATATGCTCGAATCCCTGACTCTTAGGAAATGGGCCCATGAAATCAATCCCCCATGCATCAAAAACCTCACAAAAGTGAATGGGTGATAACTCGGATTTGGCGAGGGTCAAAATAGTCCACACAAGGCGGGACTACAGTGTCGCTGAGCGACCGCTCACAAAACCCGAATTAATCAACAATTAACCCACAACAAGTAAATCGAGCAATGAAAGTAAATGTGCGGAGTTAAAATTTATTATAACTCTACAACAAGATGTGTATAGTGCAAGTATGTATAGAGGTCGAACACAGGGAGCAGACAGGTAGAACGGGGCAAAAAATGCTCAAAATGTGTGTGTATGTGATCAAGTGTCTACTATGCTATTTTTTTTGTGGGTTTTTAATTTTTATATTTTTTATTTGATTTTTAATTTTAATAATTTTGTATTTTGATTTTTAATTTACTGATTTTATATTTTCTTTTTATAGATTTTATATTTTTTTATTTTCTTTTTCGATATTGGAAAATAAAGACAATGTAATAAAAGGAAGCAAGAGATATTTATAAAAATAAATAAAAATACTCAAAAATAAGCAAATAAAGTCTTTTTGGTCTTTTTATACTTTTTACTGTTTTTGTGATTTTTGGGTAATTTTTAGAATGTTTTTGGTATTTTTAATTAGCAAAATAAAGCAAACAGTGAATAAAAGGCAAGGCTGAAACTTAAAATGGAGAAATAAAATAGAAATCAGTAGCAAAAATTCTCCAATTTAATTTTCACTTAAAGATAATAAAATAAGAAAAATTTGGACACCAAGATTATATTTTTAGGGTTTTTGTAGAATTTTTAATATTTTTATAGAGGTTTTTAGAGTTTTGTGATTTTTTGGAGTTTTCTTTTGTATTTGTTAATGATTTTTGGCTGAGAGTTAAAACAAACTAAAGTAGACAAAATATATTTTTTTGGGATTTTTCTGATGAGTTTTTATATTTTTTTGGTATTTTATAAGCTAGACAGTGTTGAAAATAGATGTTTTTGATTTTTAATAAATATAAAAATGCAATAATTATGAAAAATAAAAATACGGGGATAAACTACTATGCAACAGGATCTTAACTCTATTTTTTGGGGATTTTTTCGAATTTATAGATGCATGTAAAAATTACAAGCAACATAAAGAAAGTACATACGGCCAGGGGTGTTTTTGGAATTATCAAGAAGTCCAGGGGCTCAAATGAAAATTTCCAGAGAATGTATGTATGAATTAAAAACTTGCTGGACTAAATATTCAAAGCACAAACCACAAGGCTATCCCAGCAAAATTTCCAGCCCCACGTGCAGAGGCACGCGCGCCTGGGAAGGGTGTATAAACAAATAGCCAGAAATAGGAGGGCCTATGCGCAAAATTGCCAGAACTATTTTAACTTCCTACGAAAGTGTTAGCATTAAAACTAAATACATAAGACCCTGGGGGGTTCACCTGCAAAAATCACCGAGTCATGTGCTTACAGCACGTGACTTGGGGAGGGCCTATATGCAAGAAGCAGAAGTACTGGGGGTTTATGTTTAAATATTACACAAATATTCTACAGCAGTTGAAAGATTGAGAACTAAATACACATTGCAAAAATGGTCGGGCATCACATGCAAAAATCCCAGACCTTGGCGCGGACGAGCGGTCAGATTGGCTTTACTTATACACGTGGCGGCACCTCGTCTCACGATACCCTTCGAATCAACGGTCACGATTAGAGCTTCGTCGGTGATCAAACGGCAGGGGGCATATCTTAATCCAACGGATGCTGCTCCACAGGGAGATCAGATGAGGATCCGACGGCAAATGATGGACCTGGAAGAGCACACGAGGCACTCGAACTTGGCGAGTTTGGATTCGCCGGAGTTCGAGCTCCCGTGCACCTGGATCCCCTCCGACGCCTTCGTTAAGCTCCAGCAGCTTCCCCCCGACGTCCAGGTGCCTAAGAGGGGGCCAAAGACCACGGTGTGGGTTACGGGCGTGCAAGGTCGCTCCGGCAGACCTGGGACGTTCCCGGGCAAAAAGATGAGGCTCAGACACCTCCTTCGGGACCTGCAAGGAAAATAAAAACACGGCAGAACCAGAGGCAGATGTCCCGGCTTTTATTGGCGAGAGGGAAACGTGGGCTGGATGGTAGAGTCGAAAATGGCCGCCGGAGCTCTTGAGCTCCGGCAAGGTGTTCGATGTGAAGATCTACACTAAAAATGGCTTAAACAGCGATCTAAGTAGACGAAATGAATCACTACACTAACAGCTAGTTAACTACGAGAAATACACAAAGAAAAACACACGAAAACCACCTCGATTGAATAGGAAACCAAGAGATAGAACCTCACACCGGCGACCGGCGGAGATAGATGGAGACCGCCGTTCACCCCACCAGACGCCTCCGCGAAGAGGCCGGAGAGGACCTGTCACCTCCTCGATCCTGGACCTGCAAGAAGGAGACGCTGGACTAGGGCAAAAAGGGTTCAAATTGCAAAGGAGGGAAATGGGTTGCTTTTGAAGCGAGGTGGAGACGCGACTTTCAAGACTCGCTCACGGGCAGGCGAAGAAGATTTGAATAGATCTGGTAGGCTGGCGTGGATCACAATCGTACTAGGTACAACTTTCATGAAGGGTCATCCATCCCTCGAGCAACGCATCATGGCAAAAAATCGAGAAGTATGGGTCACGGGCATTGTCCAGCGGGTTGTGACCTGGGTCATAGAGTTGACCCAAGGTCAACGGATGGCGTGGCCTGATTGGGCCACGTCATCCGCAAAAAGACAAAAGTCAAATAAAAGGTTTGTAAATTAAATAAAAAATATTAAATGATTTAATTAATTTTAGATTATCTAATAAAAAAATGTTTATTATTTTATATAGTATTTTATTCCTATTTTTAATTATTTTTATGAGTTATATTTTTACAAGTTTGCATTTATACCCCTATAGGTATCTATATCTATGTATTGTAGTTTTTTTTATTTTTAATTTGTGTATTTAATTTATTTATTTTTTATTATTATTTTATAAAATTATAAAATACTTTTATATACACAAATATATTTTTATTTTATTTTTATGAGATGTTTTGTATATTAAATAAAATATAAGTATGTTTTGTATAGGTATATGTACAGGTAATGTATCTATGTGTTTTATTTTTAAGTATTTTATTTTTGTTTTTATTTAGGTTTTTATTCTTATTTCAATGTACATAATTATTATAAGTAATATTTACAATATTGTAAAAATGAATAAATAATTAATAAAGAATAAATTGAATATTTTAATCTGTACAATGTGCAATGAGGGTCCAAAAGTCAACTTTCAAATTGTAGCTCCGCCAAATGCGAAACCACCACCATTAATTAGCTTATTTTCTTCTATATACAATTAAAGATGAGTACGCTGCATTTGGAGTTTTTATTTGTGAGATACGGGTCTGGGAAGTTGGGATTCTGGATTTTTATTGAGACCATAACTTTTTATCTGTACATTATTTTTCTGTGAAATCAATTTTGTATTTTTCTTTATTAAATTATCTACAACTTTCATGTACAAAGTTTCTTTATTTGATGTATAAAAAGTGGAACCAAAAATAGGTCCCAAAATGAATAAAGAATGAATAGAAAATATAGGTATTTGGCCCTTATCTCCCCCTACTTTATTCCTTGTCGACCTATTCATCGAGATGCCTAGGTCTCGGGGTTTCGGGTCATAAAATATTTACAATATTTTATTCTTTTTCTTTTCTTTTCTTTATTCTATAATTTTGGCTTTAAAAACCGCATTTTATACAATATTTACACACATATACATGAATGCTAAAATGCATGAATTAGGCCTATTTACACGCATTTCCTAGGGTTTTTAAGGCCAAAATGATAGAATAAAGATGATGAAACGTGGATTCATCATCCCCCTATACTTGCCTTTGCTAGTCCCTAGCAAACACTTATGCAATAAGTGCAGAAAAAAGAAAAATAAAGAAAAGAAAAAGAAGAAAGGTGGACTAAATTTAATTGTCAAACTTGTCTTCACAAAATCAAAGTTTGGAGCTTAAGTCGGACCTTTGGAATTTTTAGTGCGGGCGGAACCTTATTGAGAACCGAATTTGAAATCCAACAGTCTTCGAGAATCCCAAAACTCTGTCCAAGTCTCCTCAATAGCCAGGTCAGAAATATCTCAACTCATACGCAAACTCTTACGACTATGAATCTGACTTGTACGGTGTAAGTGATGGTGGCTCTCCCCAACTAGAATGACAAAGAGACTGACTTCTCCAGTATGACAACCCAATGATTCCCCAATCCAATGACTCCATCCTCGAGGAGCGGGGTATTCCCTTCTAAGTTCAAGTGGCAACCAGCTCAAGAGGAGGGGGTGAAGAGAAGAATGGACGGTAGCCAGTGTAGCTACCTATCCTGGGATGCAAGACCAGTGTAGTCAAGTCATCCTGCTGCAGGCTCACATATTTGACTTTGGAACTCAAGCTTGCTTATTGACTTTGTACATACTTGCAGGCTTTTTATTTTTGTGCATGCCTGAACTTTTTTTTTCTCTCTCTCTCTTTTTTTTGAAATACTATATACAACAGCATTTACATAAGGAGTTTTTCCTCTTGAGCCAGTAGACTATCCCTCTTTTGAAGCTTTATCGCAACCCACAGCCTCCTGTCTTTAGACTTCCTAACCACTGGACGGGTTGGGGTGCACTTCCCTCCCTAGAGGAGGACAAGTGTTTCCACTTGTGTGCGTCTCATACCGGCAAATCCAATCCCCTCACCACTCCAATTGAGTCGAGCCATGTGAAAGGTGCAGGTGTCCAAGTTAGGTCATTATCAACAAGAGTCGTGCGTGTGCTCCGAAATACTCTACTTAGGCAATCAAGAATCCATTGAACCAAGTCTCGTGATCCACAAAGAATTAAGTCAACTAGACCTGAAGTACCTCAAACCCAATTCCTATAAGGTTCCTGTTATTAGGTAGATTTTAAGGTCCAATCAAGCTCCAATCTCCGGATTTTACTTAGACTCGTTCAACTATCAAACTCAATCCGAAAAATGCTAATGCTATGCAATGTGATGCAGAAAATATTTTTGTGATGCAATTTCAAAGATTTTGAACTTTTTATGGATTTTTGAAAAGATGATGATGATGATGCATATGCATTTTTTTGTCTTTTTCAAAAAGATTTTTCAAATGTTTTTGGATTTTAATTTTGCAAATGTTTTTGGGCTTTCTGAAAACAAAAAGATTTTGGCTGAAAAATAGGTTAAAATATGTACACGGGAGTGCTTCTTATATATACAAGAAGTGGATTTTAAGAATTTACAAGGTAAGTGATTAATTTTATATATATATATATATAAATATAGTGGATTTTGGTGTGATGTATGTATTCCTCAAACTTATTTGAAAACAATTTACACACAATTTTTTGAAAGCTATAGTCCAAAATAATTTTTACAAACATTTACACATATTTGAAAATCATTTTGCAAAGGCTTTCAAACAGTATATATAGGTTTTTCAAATCATTTTTGCAACCATTTTTCAAACCATTTGCAAATCATTTTTCAAATCTTTTATTTCACACAAAGAAAAGAAATTTTGCAAACCACACATTTTTACAAAGGTTGAAAACATGTAACGAAATATTTTCAAAATAGTTTTCAATAGATGTTCACAAAGATTTTCAAACTATTTTTCAAACATTTTGCAAAAAACATTTTCACCTGATTTATTAATCAGTAAATACAAAAAGAATTTGAGGAATAACCACATCTTTTTATTAAGGATTTTTAATGAATTTTAAAGAATTTTTAAAGAATTATTAGCCATATTTATTAAGAAAATACGAAAGTACGAGTTATGGCTAAAGTATATACGTAGTATATACGACCCCCTTATACTTAGCTTGAGCTATGTCCTCATAGATCAGAGAGAAAAGAGAAGACATAATTCGTACTGAGTATAGGAAAATCTAAAGAATAAAAGAATACAGAGATGAACGAATGAGAAGTTGACCGTCCCCCCTATACTTAGGATCAAATAATCCTAAGTATAGCAGACTGTACACAAAGCAGGGAGGGTCAAGGGTGGGAATGAACAGATCATACTCAGATTGTCTCCCCCTATACTTAGGGTAAGATATCCCTAAGTATAGACAAGAAGAGGAGACAATGGAGAGGATCAAAGAATGGAAATACTCGAGGTGCACACCCCCCTATACTTAGGACAGAGTACGCCCTAAGTATGGAAAACTGACAAAAAGGGCGTCGCCTTTTCGGTAGATGAAGAAGATAGAAAATGAAAAGAAGAAAAGAAGAAAAGAGATCTGAAGATGAAAGGAAAGATCGTGAGAATGTACACACCACTCCCCCTATACTTAGGGTGAAAGAAGCCCTAAGTATAGGCAACAACAGGACTGATGACACGAAACGATGAAAGAACACTCGGTTCGTCCACCCCCCTATACTTAGGACAAAGTACGTCCTAAGTAAGGCAAACACAAGAATGGGTGGACGAGCAAAACGGTAGAGAGAACAGAGGCACACAAAAGTGAATATACAACAGAGATGGATGTACACATGATCAAGAAGGTTGAAAGCGAACCTTCTTGCGGGACCGCTGCGGAATGGATCTGGTGTGATGCAGGTCGACATCGGGGTCCACAGTGGACGGAAGCCGATCAGGGTCGATAGAGTGAAGGTCCTCAGGGGCCCTAGGGTGTGAAGGCACAGACGGTGTAGTGAAAGAAGTGCGGCTAGGTCCGGCCTTGGGAGTCTCGCTGATATCAAAGTGGAATGGGACGAACTCATCATCATCGGAAGTAGTGTACTCAGAGTCGTCCTGCGAGGAGTCATCCAGGTCAAAACCAAAAGGCACGAACTCATCGGTGGAAGTAGTCGAACTCTGGTCGTCCTCTATAATTTCAACTGGATCATCTTTCTCATCAAAAGGCCCGAATTTCTGAAGAAAAGCAACTAAATCAAATTCGGCCTTAGTCTCATCAGTATCTACATGGGCAGGAGCGGACTCATCAGTGGAAGTAATCAGAGCATGTCCGTCCTGTATAGTCTCTAAATCTGCCCTCCGCTCAATGGTGTCAATCGTATAGATCCCGCGGATGTCATCAACACATCGCCAATCACAGGAAGCGGAACACCAAGGTCTATGCTTTCCGAGCTTTCCTCCTTGGAGAGGAATTCTCGGGTCTCATCATCGGTCATGAAGAAGGTCTCTCTGATATCCTCATATAGATCATAGTCCTCGGGGTCAGCCAAGATAGGTGAAGTCACATCAGGTGCGGGTCTCTGGTCAGCAGTGGGTGCAGTGATCACTGCTTCGCCCTCGTCAGCAGGACGGAAGCGAATCTCTCCTCCTGATCCGTAATCAATAACGACCCTCGCAGAGGCGAGGAACGGTCGTCCCAGGATGATTGGAGAGTGCTCCCCAATGGAGGTCTCCATGGGCAATGCGACAAAATCAACATTGTGGCTCATGCCCTGAATCGATATTACGGCGTTTTCAAGGATACCCTTCGGCCTCTTGATTGATCCATCAGCAAACTGAACGATCATCCTGGTCTTCTTGAGAGGCCCTAAGTGCAGAGACTGTACCAGCGAGAAGGGTATGATGCTAATCGAAGCACCGCCGTCTAGGAGAGTGCGATCACATGTGAAGTCAGAGATGGTGCAGCTAATGAAAGGTGTGGCAGTGTTCCTCTTCTTGGGAATGGGGCGGTGTGTGATGGCGTGGGCAGTGGCCATGGTCAAGATGTGATGCTCAGATCTGCTCCTCCGCTTTCTCTTTTTGGGAAGAGGAGCAGACATATGGGTCATGGCCTGCTGAAGTGGGGCACGGATGATCTCATGAATAGTGGCCACCACTTCGGGTTCAGATAGCATTTTTTTGAATTTTTGGACTTCCTCCATACAAGGGAGGGAGTCGGAATCATCATATACACGAGGTATGCCAAGAGCAGTCTGTACAGCGGCATCCTCAGGGTCAAAGGTGGGACGGGGTGTGAATGAATGTGTGGTCAAAGGATCTGGCAAGTGGTACCTCTCCTCACAGTCTGGCTCGATCATGTGTCTCCCGAACTCTTTTTTTATTTTCAAATTTTTCTCATTTTTTTGTAATTTTGGTGATTGCAAGCTCTCATGGAAATCCTCGAGTGAACCCATATCATCAAATGGTGGAACATCATGGTCGCTCTTATTGGTACTAGTGAGGTGGTCAATCCTCTGTCTCATATGGTCCATCATCTGGGTCAAGTGCTCAAGGGTGGACTCCATGAAAGGTGACTCCAACAGCTCGGCCTCGGGTGGATGTGAAGGTGGAGAATACGGAAGTGAAGGTGGGTGTGGGTAGAAATCCAAGGTCTGATACTGTGGCTGAGGCGGATATGTACAAAAGTCAGGAGCAAAGTCCTCCTGGAAAAAAAGAGGTGGACCGGCTGGAGTGAACGAATGATCCGCAAAGTCCGGATAAAATACGCTCCAGTCGGCCATCTCGAAACAAAGGAAAAATGATCGGGAGAGCACGATGGTCAAGTCAAGAGAGTAGAAAAGAAGGCGCAAATGCGCAGGGATGATCTAGGACACACACAAAACAATCACAAGCAAAAAATGAAAACAAGTCAAACCCTCAATTCACCTACTCAACTCGGTGAAGACCACAAATGCGGTCTTTTTATCTTGTCTGTTTTAGAGTTAGGTGAGAAATCCAAAATTGCACAAACACTTAGAGGGCTGAATATGGGATTTGGGCACTAACCTTAGTGTGTGCGCGAGCAAGTAAAACGAAGACAATGAGGGGATTACTCGCCCAATACAAGATTTTCCTTTTGATCGGTTTTAGGGTCAAGTAAAATTAGCAGTCCCAATTTTATTGATTGTCACTTTTTTTTATTTTTAATAAGAAATGCACGGGCCTAACGAGGAGTCGATTCCTTTAAGCTCCTATGTGATCAAAATCAGAGGTAGAGGAGCGGGAAAGCAATGCAAGCGGCAAAACGATGATGAATGCTAAAGCGTAAATGCTCACCTTGCCTCTAGCACTCTACATGCAAGGATGCTCAGCAGAATTGAAACCTATCTATATGCAAATGCAAAGCCGAGGAAATCGCCCTAAGTTCAGAAATTTCTATTAGCGGGAAGAACCACAAGTTGACCACCAATCCTCAACCCTAGAGTCCGGTCTAGGCTCACCCCTCCTCTGCTCAACAAATTGAGGGTAGGAGAAAGCGCTTTGCGGGGAGAGCTCGCGGCGCGACGGATTGAAGGTGATGATCAACTGTTTAAAATTTGACTAAGTCCAAACGAGACTATAGGTGCATGCAAAGATATTAGGTGTTTGGCCTTAGTCTATCGCAAGCAATCCTAAAACTAGGGGCTCAATCACACAAAATAAATAAAATCGAAAAACAAAACAAAATAAAAAGAATGCGAGAAAACACGAAAAGGCCGCGATGAGCCCCCAAGTGAACAATCACTTGGAAATTAGGCTCAAGAGTCCAAGTCCGGGGGTACATGTATTATTACAATTAATAGTCTCTCTCTCACTACAAATTACAAAAATCAATGCAGGAAATAAATTCTACAACTAAAGGTGGAGCTCGGTCTTCAAAAATCTCTCCTCGTTTCCTCGGTGCTCGGCTGGCAGACGCCGGCTTCACGTGGGTGCGTCAGCGCCTAGGGTGGAGCGCCTCCCTCGATCCGCGGTTCCTCGCACAAAGTCAACAAAAGAGAAGGTTAGACAGCTCAAGAGATATATCAAAAATAAAAATAAAATAGCGAAAAATAAAAGCCGCGAAATAGACACTAAATCACAATCACAAACAAAACCCGAACTAAGCGCTGTTGCTCCCCGGCAACGGTGCCATTTGATAACTCGGATTTGGCGAGGGTCAAAATAGTCCACACAAGGCGGGACTACAGTGTCGCTGAGCGACCGCTCACGAAACCCGAATTAATCAACAATTAACCCACAACAAGTAAATCAAGCAATGAAAGTAAATGTGCGGAGTTAAAATTTATTATAACTCTACAATAAGATGTGTGTAGTGGAAGTATGTGTAGAGGTCGAACACAGGGAGCAGACAGGTAGAACGGGGCAAAAAATGCTCAAAATGTGTGTGTATGTGATCAAGTGTCTACTATGCTATTTTTTGTGGGTTTTTAATTTTTATATTTTTTTATTTGATTTTTAATTTTAATAATTTTGTATTTTGATTTTTAATTTACTGATTTTATATTTTCTTTTTATAGATTTTATATTTTTTTATTTTCTTTTTCGATATTGGAAAATAAAGACAATGTAATAAAAGGAAGCAAGAGATATTTATAAAAATAGATAAAAATACTCAAAAATAAGCAAATAAAGTCTTTTTGGTCTTTTTATACTTTTTTACTATTTTTGTGATTTTTGGGTAATTTTTAGAATGTTTTTGGTATTTTTAATTAGCAAAATAAAGCAAACAGTGAATAAAAGGCAAGGCTGAAACTTAAAATGGAGAAATAAAATAGAAATCAGTAGCAAAAATTCTCCAATTTAATTTTCACTTAAAGATAATAAAATAAGGAAAATTTGGACACCAAGATTATATTTTTGGGGGTTTTGTAGAATTTTTAATATTTTATAGAGGTTTTTAGAGTTTTGTGATTTTTTGGAGTTTTCTTTTGTATTTTTTAATGATTTTTGGCTGGGAGTTAAAACAAACTAAAGTAGACAAAATATATATTTTTGGGATTTTTCTGATGAGTTTTTTAATTTTTTTTGGTATTTTATAAGCTAGACAGTGCTGAAAATAGATGTTTTTGATTTTTAATAAATATAAAAATGCAATAATTATGAAAAATAAAAATACGGGGATAAACTACTATGCAACAGGATCTTAACTCTATTTTTTGGGGATTTTTTCGAATTTATAGATGCATGTAAAAATTACAAGCAACATAAAGAAAGTACATACGGCCAGGGGTGTTTTTGGAATTATCAAGAAGTCCAGGGGCTCAAATGAAAATTTCCAGAGAATGTATGTATGAATTAAAAACTTGCTGGACTAAATATTCAAAGCACAAACCACAAGGCTATCCCAGCAAAATTTCCAGCCCCACGTGCAGAGGCACGCGCGCCTGGGAAGGGTGTATAAACAAATAGCCAGAAATAGGAGGGCCTATGCGCAAAATTGCCAGAACTATTTTAACTTCCTACGAAAGTGTTAGCATTAAAACTAAATACATAAGACCCTGGGGGGTTCACCTGCAAAAATCATCGAGTCACGTGCTTACAGCACGTGACTTGGGGAGGGCCTATATGCAAGAAGCAGAAGTACTGGGGTTTATGTTTAAATATTACACAAATATTCTACAGCAGTTGAAAGATTGAGAACTAAATACACATTGCAAAAACGGTCGGGCATCACATGCAAAAATCCTAGACCTTGGCGCGGACGAGCGGTCAGATTGGCTTTACTTATACACGTGGCGGCACCTCGTCTCACGATACCCCTTCGAATCAACGGTCACGATTAGAGCTTCGTCGGCGATCAAACGGCAGGGGGCATATCTTAATCCAATGGATGCTGCTCCACAGGGAGATCAGATGAGGATCCGACGGCAAATGATGGACCTGGAAGAGCACACGAGGCACTCGAACTTGGCGAGTTTGGATTCGCCGGAGTTCGAGCTCCCGTGCACCTGGATCCCCTCCGACGCCTTCGTTAAGCTCCAGCAGCTTCCCCCCGACGTACAGGTGCCTAAGAGGGGGCCAAAGACCACGGTGTGGGTTACGGGCGTGCAAGGTCGCTCCGGCAGACCTGGGACGTTCCCGGGCAAAAAGATGAGGCTCAGACGCCTCCTTCGGGACCTGCAAGGAAAATAAAAACACGGCAGAACCAGAGGCAGATGTCCCGGCTTTTATTGGCGAGAGGGAAACGTGGGCTGGATGGTAGAGTCGAAAATGGCCGCCGGAGCTCTTG
Source organism: Ottelia alismoides (assembly GCA_037367405.1). Lineage (NCBI taxonomy): Eukaryota > Viridiplantae > Streptophyta > Magnoliopsida > Alismatales > Hydrocharitaceae > Ottelia > Ottelia alismoides. The sequence goes on along the minus strand of JAZKJV010004336.1, from coordinate 302,420 downwards.
AGCTCCGGCAAGGTGTTCGATGTGAAGATCTACACTAAAAATGGCTTAAACAGCGATCTAAGTAGACGAAATGAATCACTACACTAACAGCTAGTTAACTACGAGAAAAACACAAAGAAAAACACACGAAAACCACCTCGATTGAATAGGAAACCAAGAGATAGAACCTCACACCGGCGACCGGCGGAGATAGATGGAGACCGCCGTTCACCCCACCAGACGCCTCCGCGAAGAGGCCGGAGAGGACCTGTCACCTCCTCGATCCTGGACCTGCAAGAAGGAGACGCTGGACTAGGGCAAAAAGGGTTCAAATTGCAAAGGAGGGAAATGGGTTGCTTTTGAAGCGAGGTGGAGACGCGACTTTCAAGACTCGCTCACGGGCAGGCGAAGAAGATTTGAATAGATCTGGTAGGCTGGCGTGGATCACAATCGTACTAGGTACAACTTTCATGAAGGGTCATCCATCCCTCGAGCAACGCATCATGGCAAAAAATCGAGAAGTATGGGTCACGGGCATTGTCCAGCGGGTTGTGACCTGGGTCATAGAGTTGACCCAAGGTCAACGGATGGCGTGGCCTGATTGGGCCACGTCATCCGCAAAAAGACAAAAGTCAAATAAAAGGTTTGTAAATTAAATAAAAAATATTAAATGATTTAATTAATTTTAGATTATTTAATAAAAAATGTTTATTATTTTATATAGTATTTTATTCCTATTTTTAATTATTTTTATGAGTTATATTTTTACAAGTTTGCATTTATACCCCTATAGGTATCTATATCTATGTATTGTAGTTTTTTTATTTTTAATTTGTGTATTTAATTTATTTATTTTTTATTATTATTTTATAAAATTATAAAATACTTTTATATACATAAATATATTTTTATTTTATTTTTATGAGATGTTTTGTATATTAAATAAAATATAAGTATGTTTTGTATAGGTATATGTACAGGTAATGTATCTATGTGTTTTATTTTTAAGTATTTTATTTTTGTTTTTATTTAGGTTTTTATTCTTATTTCAATGTACATAATTATTATAAGTAATATTTACAATATTGTAAAAATGAATAAATAATTAATAAAGAATAAATTGAATATTTTAATCTATACAATGTGCAATGAGGGTTCAAAAGTCAACTTTCAAACCGTAGCTCCGCCAAATGCGAAACCACCACCATTAATTAGCTTATTTTCTTCTATATACAATTAAAGGTGAGTACGCTGCATTTGGAGTTTTTATTTGTGAGATACGGGTCTGGGAAGTTGGGATTCTGGATTTTTATTGAGACCATAACTTTTTATCTGTACATTATTTTTCTGTGAAATCAATTTTGTATTTTTCTTTATTAAATTATCTACAACTTTCATGTACAAAGTTTCTTTATTTGATGTATAAAAAGTGGAACCAAAAATAGGTCCCAAAATGAATAAAGAATGAATAGAAAATATAGGTATTTGGCCCTTATCTCCCCCTACTTTATTCCTTGTCGACCTATTCATCGAGATGCCTAGGTCTCGGGGTTTCGGGTCATAAAATATTTACAATATTTTATTCTTTTTCTTTTCTTTTCTTTATTCTATAATTTTGGCTTTAAAAACCGCATTTTATACAATATTTACACACATATACATGAATGCTAAAATGCATGAATTAGGCCTATTTACACGCATTTCCTAGGGTTTTTAAGGCCAAAATGATAGAATAAAGATGATGAAACGTGGATTCATCAATGGGTTGCATGGGCATCATGTCTCTCTGTCCGCAGGTTCCCATTTTCTGACAGTCAGTACATCTCTTCACGAACTCATCAGAATCCTTGAAGAGAGTAGGCCACCATAGGCCGGATTGAAGCACCTTCTGTGCTGTTCTTTTTCCAGAATGATGTCCTCCTGCCTCAAGCTTGTGGCAGTATGTGAGGACGCTATGATGCTCTTCTTGAGGAATGCACCTCCTCCAGATATTGTCCCCTCCTTCATGATAAAGGACGGGATCCTCCCAATGGTAAAACTTGGCCTTCGCCAGGAAGGTCTCAAGTTTCTGCCTGGGCCAACCTTGTGGAACCGTCTTGGCTACAAGATAGTTCACAATGTCAGCATACCACGGGAGCGAGGTGATAGCCAAGATCGCCTCATCTGGGAATGTCTCTGTGATAGGTGCGCTGGGCTCAGATTCCTCAAGATTCTCCAATCTGGAGAGATGATCCGCCACCACATTCTTGACTCCAGACTTGTCCTTAATCTCAATATCAAATTCCTGGAGTAGAAGGATCCATCTGGTGAGACGTGCTTTGGCATCCTTCATAGACATTAGGTACCGGATGGCGGTGTGATCAGTGTAGATGGTTACTCTAGATCCGAGAATGTAAGATCGATACTTATCAAGAGCGAAGACTACGGGCAGCATCTCTTTCTCAGTCACAGTGTAATTCCGCTGAGCGGCATCCAAGGTCCGGCTGGTGTAGTGAATGGCAAAAGGTAAACCGTCCCTCCTCTGTCCAAGCACAGCCCCAACGGCAAAATCTGAAGCATCCGTCATGATCTCGAATGGGAGAGACCAATCGGATGGCTGAAGGACAGGAGCTGAAACAACCATATTTTTGAGAGTTTCAAAAGATTCAAGACACTTATCATTGACAATAAACTCAGTGTCTTTTGTCAGCAAGTTAGTGAGCGGTCGGGCAATTCGACTGAAGTCCTGAATGAACCGTCGGTAGAAACCGACATGCCCTAGAAAAGACCGTAACTGACGCAAGTTGGATGGCGGATTGAGTTTTCTGATGATATCCACCTTGGCCGGATCGACCTCCATGCCCCTGTTGGAGACGATATGACCAAGGACCATCCCCTGAGTCATCATGAAATGACTCTTCTCCCAGGATAGAACAAGGTTGACCTCAATGCAGCGCTTGAGCACACGGTCTAGGCAGTCAAGACAAGCGTCGAACCCGTCGCTATAGACCGAGAAGTCGTCCATGAAGACCTCTAAACAGTCACCCACCATGTCCGAGAAGATGGACAACATGCACCTTTGGAATGTCGCCGGAGCGTTACATAGACCAAAGGGCATCCGTCTGAAAGCATACGTCCCAAACGGACAGGTGAATGTCGTTTTCTCCTGGTCTTCGAGCGCAATGGCCACTTGATTGTATCCAGAGTACCCGTCAAGGAAACAATAATGACTCTTCCCAGCTAACCGCTCGATAATCTGATCAATGAATGGTAGCGGGAAGTGATCCTTCTTGGTGGCCTCATTCAATCGTCTGTAGTCCACACAGACCCTCCAAGAAGTGGGCACTCTGGTAGCGATCTCCTCTCCAGACTCATTGACAACTGTAGTGATACCCGTCTTCTTGGGTACCACATGTAACAGACTTACCCATTTGGAGTCGGAGATGGGATAGATGAAATCGGCGCTCCACCACCTCGAAATTTCTTTCATGACTACGTCTCGAAGATTCGGGTTCAGCCGTCGTTGGAACTCACGTGACGGATTAGCGTTATCCTCAAGATAAATGTGGTGAGAGCAAAGATTTGGGCTCAGCCCCTGGAGATCAGCTATACTCCAATCGATTGCCTTGCGGTTTCTTTCAAGAACCTCCATCAGACGAGATTCTTGTTCTCCAGTCAAATCTGCTGAGATAATGACTGGGTACATTTCTGGCTCACCCGCGAGGAATCTGTATATCATCGACTGTGGCAGAGGTTTCCGTTATAGACAACTGGGAGGTGGCAGATCTGGCTTCTGATATGTCTGTGTAAATGCTACCAGGTCTGCATGGGAGAACTCTCGCTCTGCATGAATTTCTGACGAAGGGCAACCTGTTGAATCATCAATAAACTGCACTGGCTCGCACTCTGTCATGGCTGTTGGCTCAGAAGGAATCAGACAAGGTAAATAATCATCAAAGTCATCCCAGTCAATGTCTGAATCCGAGGGATCAGAAGAAGATGAACATGATTGAAAATCATCGGCACCACTCATCATAGCACTGTCAGCTTCAGATATATCCTCATCCAGGGATGTGCTCTCCCGGCTCTTGACTGCCATGAGCTTGAGATATAGTGAATCTGTAGGCAAGGCGAGAGTCGGTGCTACGGGATCTTTCCAGTTGGATTCATCATCAGTCATCTCAAAATCACAAACCTGGTGGATGTCTAGCTCTTCCTCTGTCATCTGCTCGGCTTCGCTGGACTGCTCTGAGCACGCCAACTCTCTGGCTTTGGTCTCCTCGATCGTCTCTATTTGTATGGTTTCGCCCTCTACGCGAAAGCATGCCTTCCCGCTATCATGATCGGTCACCGCCTTGGCTGTGGCCAAGAATGGACGTTCGAGAATGATGGGGGCATCAGTTACCGACTCAGGGATCTCCATGTCCAACACAACGAAGTCCACGGGGAATTTCAGGCCCTGAATAGTAACGACCACGTCTTTCAATAACCCCTTCGACCTCTTAGTCGACCTATCAGCAAACTGAAGGACTGTCCTGCTCCTAAGAAGAGGACCAAACTCGAATCGGTCGAGTAAGGCTGCCGGAAGAAGGTTAATTGAAGAGTCGATGTCTAATAGAGTACGATCAAATTGTTTCTCCTGAATCTCGCATCTGACATAGGGAGCTCCTGCATCTGGTCGCTTATCTGGCAGCTTGTTCTGGATGGTGCAGCAAGTGGACTGAGTGAGCACATGGATTTGATCTCTGTGATTCCTCCTCTTCCTGCGGACGGTAGTCTTCTCTTTCAGGTTCTTCTTGAAGAGGGGGATGTGCTCAAGTGCTTCTTGTAGAGACAGCTGAATGTGGAATCTATCAATCATTTGGTTGCTGAACTCTACCTGTTGCTCTTTTTTGGGATTTTCTCTTTTATTCCCCTTCATTCGGCGGAGTGCCTCAGGGAAGGGGATGGTAGGGGCCTCCTCAGATGGAGGACTAGGAATCGGTCCCTGTGCCTGTGAAGAAGGAGAATCCATACAATAATCATCATTCACCACATATGGATCCGCAATTTGAACAGAAACCTTTCCTTTATTCATATTTTTGTTTTTCTTTTTGTTCCCACAGTCTCTAGGTACAAAATGTGGCAACATCACAGATGGTGGCTCAACAAAAGTAGATGTGGTGGCCTCAGCGCCACCACTAGCACCGGTCTTCGCGGCATCAGCACCGCGCTTTGGGTCATCATCCAAAATGGTGGCATCAGCACCACCGTCTGCAACTGGTCTCACGACGGCATCAGCACCGTCGTCTGGATCTCCATCATTGGTGGCATCAGCACCACCGTCCTCAACATCGTCATTAGCGGCATCAGCACCGCTACTCTTCTCCTCTGGCGCTCCTGGTTCAGCTGGTGGTTGTCGCTCAGAAGAGGCGCCGTCGGCTGGCATCCTACCGCTCCTAGTAGTCACAAAATCAGCATCATTCAAAGAATAAGAAGTATCATTCAAATCATCACTAGGAGAAGTATCCTCTGTAAACTCTACCTGCTCAGACTTCCTTTTCAGATTGTTCGGGTTAGGTTCAATTTGAGCGGGTATGGCGGCCTTGCCTTTTATGATGTCCCTCATCTCCTACCGGAATTCATCCATTTCTTTCCTGAAAGATGCTCGCTGTTCAGATAGCAAGCGGGCAAGATCATCAAGGGCTGGGTTCTCAAAGGCAGGACCCTGAGAACCGGATGGTTGTCCCTGCTGGAAATGGGGCTGCTGCTGCTGTTGTGGCTGATACTGGGGGGAAGGATGGTGATAGGAGTGCTGAGGCTGCTGTCGCTGCCTCCACTGCTGTCCCTGATAGGAGGGACGAGGACCACTCTGGTATTGTTGTTGATTGGCGTACTGGGGCTGCTGGTGTTGCTGTTGTGGCTGGTTGTTCTGCTATCCTTGGGCAGGGGTCTGCTGTTGGGATGAGGATCCACCATTGCCCCAACGGAATCCGGGGTGATCCCGACGAATCTCGGGCTGAGGGTACCGGTCGTACCATATCCCATTGACTTCCATCAATGGTTCCTGCTCAAAGGAGGGTGGAGGAAGAACTGCCAACGGCTGCTCCGGCTGATAGACCACCATCTGCGTGTCCGAAGATGGCGGTTGAGATGGATAGTACTGCAGCAAGGGAACCGGCTCTGCCTGAATGTGATTCACCTGGCGGTATGAGGTAGATGCCTGGTTGGAATTGCTGCTACTCGGATCAGCACGTGATCTGGGAGGCTGTTGTGACTGAGCTTGTGCCTCCTGTACGCACAAAATCTGCGTCTTCAGATCACTCATGGTCTTAGCAACTTGGTCCATCTGGGCCATGCCTTGCATCTGCTTCTTCTCGAGGATCTCGAGGCGGTCCAGCTTCTCACTGATGATGCCCATGTCGGTTGCGGCTGATTCAGCTTGGGCTGCGGCAGCTGACACTGTGTTGGGACCGGCATCGATGCGGGCGATCCTCTGAAATGATCCTGCTCCTTGCGGGGGCTTCTACTGTGTGTAGACTCGGGCTTGGGCCATCACTATGGAGTATTCTGCCATGCCCTCGTAGATGGCCCAGACGTCGTCTTCTCCCTTGGAGAAATAAGACCCACCGCAAGAGGCGTTCACTAGCCCCTGCAGCTCCGGTGTCAGCCCACAGAAGAAATTTTGAACCAGGTTGGGCTTAGAGATATCGTGATGTGGACACCGGTCAATGAGCTCTCTGAATCGATCCCAGGCTTCATGGAATTGTTCATTTGAGATCATGACGAAGTTACTGATCATAGCTCTAGCTGCGTTGGTCCGGCCGAGAGGGTAGTACTTCTTCAGGTACGCGGTTCGGAGATCTGCCCATGTGTCGACGAATCGCCCAAGGTGTTTGAGCCAGTAGGCGGCTCTGTCAACCAAAGAGAATGGAAAGGCGATCATCTTTATGGTGTCCTCGGTCATCAACCGATCATGGATAGTGCTGCAAATCATCTCGAATTCCTGGAGGTGGAGGTGCGGCTCTTCGGTCGGCAACCCATGAAACTTGGGTAGAAGCTGGATAGTGTGGGGCCGAAGCTCGAAATCTCCGTGAATGGGCGGGAGTCTGATCCAACGGTGAGTGAGGGATGAATCTGGGTTGTGCAACTCCCTCATGATGGTCTGTGGCGGTCGCTCAGCGTCTGGATCGCCTCCTCCTGCATCTGGTCCTCCTCCTCCTCCACCGCCACCGCCCCCAGGTCGGTTCTCTCTCATCTGTGCTATCTCTCTCATTAGATCACCCATGAATGTTCCCTGGTCACGGATCTGTCTCTGCATTGTCTCCAGGGACGCTAACAAGGAGTTGTTGATGGCCACCTGATCAATTATGAATGGAGGGTGATCATGGTCATCTGGGTGCTCGCCTCTGTCTCCCATCGCTGGATTTTCTGAAAAAGCAAAAGAGGCCATCTCAGGTGTTGTCGAATGAGCCGAACTCTGTGATGCACTGAATTCTGAAACAATTGGACTGAGAGAAGGAGAATGGGAAGGGTGGTCGAGGGGGAACATGGTGGATGTGAACTCAGGCTCGGAGAGCGGACTCTCCGAGGTATTCCTAGATGAATGAGGAGGAGTGCTGGATAGCGGTGCCGACAAAGTCGGCCTAAGAGATCTCCGTCCCATCATCTTGATTATTTGGGATGAGCAGGGAAAATGCAAGAGAAGAAGAAAGGAATGAAATGAGATGCAACAAAATCGCGCACAATTGTGCTGTGTTTTTGATCTTGACCTAAACAAATCTAGCAATCAAACACAAAGCAGGGGTAAGTTCACCAACTCAACACGTGAAGCCGTGAAGGTTCGGCTTTTATCTTGTCATTTTTATCTTGATTCAGGAAGTTATCTTTTCACGAGTCCTTAGAGCGCTACGCCTAAAGGAGAGAGTACTGCCGAGAAAGTGTCCCCGTACTTGTCCTCCTCCTGTGTAACCTGTAACTTGCGCTTTTTAAGGTCCTTGTAACCCTTCCTGGATCCCTACTCAGCCAAAGAAATAGAGGGAGGAAGCCGATAGGCGAAACCGATACTTCGGACCTCGCTCGCAACGGAATCACCCGTGAGCGTACAAGGTCCTACTCGGACGCAGCTGGTGAGACATACACACCCGTGAAGGCGTGGCCTAAGCTCGGTACTTCGGACAAGGTCGGCGCTCACACAATAGTGAGTCACCAATGGCGACCAAGCCCTACTCGACTACGTACGATAGTAGCGCCAATACTTCGGAAATCCAGGCGATACACAAGGCAGCCACAAGTTGGGTTTTTGGCTCTAATCCTTACGAAGCGCTCACCTCACTTGGAAGGAGACCTTCCCATGCAACCTGAATACAAGTGAGGGTGTTACTCTCCCCAAGCAATGAATCCAATTACCGATTTTATTTTTGGTCAAGTTTTCTTAGCAGTCCCTTTTTTAATTTTTTTTTGGTGTTATCGCTTCTTTTGAGTAGATTCAAACAAGCGCCTAACGGTTTTTGTATTTTCTTGATCCTACTTTGTTCCAAAAATAGAGGGAGAATAGAGTCGGAAAAGCCGTGCAAGTCGACACCAAGGTAGAAATCTCACCTTTGTGCCTAAATGATGAATGCAAAGTAAGAAGACCTACAGCAAATCTTAGCTCTCTCCATGCGGGATGCAAAGCAGAATTTGTAAACCTATGCTACATGGCGATATGCAAAAACGAAAATCGTCCTAGAATAGGCAACTGCTAGCGTGAAGAACCACAAGCTAGCCACTAACTCTCAATCCGAATGTCCGGTCTAGGCTCACCCCTCCTCTGCTCAACACATTTGAGTTAGGAGAAAGCGCTTGTTCGGGAATGAGCTCGCGGCGCGTGGATCGAAAGCTAATAGCTAACTATTTAATTAGTCTAAGTCCAACAACGAACTATAGGAGCATGCAAAGGTAATTAGTGTGTTTGGACCTATTCTAATCGAATCAAGCAGGACCTATAATCTAAGGGCTCAATCCACAAAAGAAAGGGAAAAGGAAAACAAAACCGGAAAATGACAGCGATAAAACACGATAAAAACTGCGGTGAGCCCCCGGGTGAACAAACACCCGGAAATTAGGCCCGGTAGTGTCCAAGTGTCCAAGTGTCCAATGTACCTGTATTATTACAAATTAAGAGGTCACTCTCTCTCACAAAATGAAATGAAAGCTAAACTAATCACTCTCTCACTCCTCCTGCTCTCTCCTGCCGGCCTGGCTAAAGAAAGGCCGGCTCCGCTTCCCAAGGATGCTTCGGGTCACCTAGGCGATCCGCCTTGCTCCGCGGTCCCTCGCAAGAAAACAAGAAAGGGTGGTCAGATAGCTCAAGCAATATATATATCAAAAATGTAAGAGAGATGAAATGAAGCTATGGTAAACACTAAACACAAGTAAACAAAAATGAGCTACTCGTTGTTGCTCCCCGGCAACGGCGCCATTTGATTTCGCCAAAATTCACGGAGTCTAAAAGTGGTGTCTCACACAAGGCAGAGACAACCGTCGCTGTGACGACTCACAATGAACTCTGAACTAAAATCAACAATTAACCCACACTAAAGATCAATAAATTAAAAATAATGTGGAGTTAAAATTTATTTTTAACTCTGCACAAATGGTGTATAGTGACAAGTATGCAGAGAGTTCGAACACAAGGAGCAAGCAGGGTAGATCAAAAATTTGTGCTCAAGTGTGTGTGTGTGTAGTGTCTACACTAAGCAAACAAACAATGGAAATTTTTGTGGGTTTTTAATTTTAAAAAAATTATTTTTTATTTTTAATTTTGTATTTTTGTTTTTAATTTTCTGATTTTTATAATTTTATAATTTATATATATTTTTTTATATTTTCTTTTTTAATATTGGAGAATAAGGATAATATAATAAAAGACAAGCTAAAGTATTTATAAAAATGTGCAAAAATAACCAAAAATTCAGAAATACACTGTTTTTGTATTTTTAGGATTTTTTACTGTTTTTGTGATTTTTGGGTATTTTTCAAGGTGTTTTTGGTATTTTTAAATACTGAAATAAGTCAAATCAGTGAAATAAGTGCTGGCTGTAAATAAAATGCAAATTAAAATTAGCAAATAGTACCCAAAATTTTTCACACTATTTTTCAAATGAAGAGAAAAAATATGGAACAAACAGAAACTGAGTTTGTGATTTTTGGATTTTTCTTTGATTTTATATATTTTTTTGAAGTTTTTGAGTGTTTTTAAATTTTTAGTGTTTTTCTTTTGCGATTTTTAGTGATTTTTGGAGTGACACTAAAATAGGTTAAAATAGACACTAGGTAATTTTTTTTGGAATTTTTCGAAGTGTTTTAATATTTTTTTGGCATTTTCTAAGCTAGACAGTGCACAAAAAGCATGTTTTTTATTTTTAATAAATATAAAGTTAAAGCAAAATCAAAAACTAAAATTATAGCGTGGAAGAACAAGTGTCCAGGAGCTAAACCCTATTTTTGTGGAATTTTTGGACTTAGAATGATAATTTAAATAATTAGAGCAAGCATCCAAATATTAAATAGGCATGGCAGGGGTATATATGCAATTTCTCAAACATCCAGGGGCTCACATGAAATTTTCCACAAATATTTGAACTGAATAATCAATTTAAAGCACTAAAATCCAATTACAAAACCCGCCTGGGTGTCCTAGCAATTTTCCCACTAGGGCGCGTGACTTGCACGCGCCTAGCGAGGACTAAACTGTAATTTCTCAAAAACCTGGGGGTTTACTTGCAATATTTCCAAAAATATAACACGTGAAGTTAAAGTTTTGGTACTGAAACAAAACACAACAAAGCCCGAGGGCCCCTCTGCAAAATGCCCTCACCTCACGTGTACAGGTTACGTGAGGTGACGTGGCGAAGGACCTATACGCAAATAAATAAACTACGGGGGTGTTTGTGCAAATATTACAAAAACTTTACACTACAGAAGAAAGTTTTAAAACTAAAAATTAAATACAAAAAGGCGCGAGGGTGTAGATGCAAAATACCCTCGGCGCGCGATCCAACGACGATGTAGAAGCCACTTAAACACGTGGCGCAATCTGGACGGCCGATGGCGCTTCGACGATGGTCGGCTGAGATTAGATCGCTCGAAGTCGATCTGACGGTTGAGGCATGACGCGATCCAACGGCGGAGATCAGAACTGGGGCAGCAGCTCGATCGAACGGTGGAAAAGCGAGGTGGAGGAACAGGGAAGAACGCCGGCGGGGTGATCTTCCCCGAGCTCGTTCTCGGGTCTCCGGCGATGGACGGGCTCCAAAATCGAGCTGCGGACTCCTGGGAGGTCGAGGAAGATGCTGGGTGGCTCAAGGACGTCGGAGGTGCTTCGGAGTGCTGGCGCGAAGGCGGCGGAGCTCGGAGCTCCAGGTAGCTCCGACGAACCAAGCAAAATGGCCCCCAGTGGCTTTGACTGCGCGTTGACCTGCAAAAAGGGGTGAAAGGGTCCAGGGCAAACTGCCTGGACCCCGCGGAGGTGAAATGGAGGTCGGAGGTGGTCTGTGGACGGCGAAGAGATGCCGGTCGGAGGTGCGCTCCGGCGAGATGGGATGATCGAGCGATTAAGGTGATGGAACTCGGATTTTTTTGGGGGTTTTTGATCCTTAAGCTAAGGGGAATAAAATGACGCAAAGAAATGCAAGGGAGATGGTCCTCGATGGCCGGAGCCAGAGGAAGAAGGTACCTCGACCGGCGTACTTGCGGGAGGTGGTGGAAGCGCCTCCGACCTCGGCTGCCTTGGCTAATGGCTTCGCGGTGGAGCTGTCACCTCCAGGAAGCTCTGGAGCTCGGAGTAGGCGCGAGGGGTGGACCGAAGGTGTTCAAATTCAAAATGAAAAATGGGGGGGTCGTTATATCTGGGTTGACCCCTGACCGAGATGCTCCAAAGATCAAGGTGCAGCGAGCGCTACAGTGATCCATGGCCCGAGGTAATCACATAGCGGGCTAGATGGATGAACAAGGAAGAGGAATGCAGAAGGAATCGAGGCGAAATGGTGCAAGTCTCGGCCTAGAAAAATCCACCAAAAGCGGTCAAAACCAGTCCTGACAAGGGCTACATAGGGTAGGGCATCCAGTTGACCGAAGTCAACTGTTGACGCCTCCTGGTTGGTCCACGTGGACCAACCAGGAAAAACCCTGATAATTATTTTGAAAATTCAATTAAAAATAGAAAAAGGGCGAATTAATTAATGATTATAAAATAAAAAATATTCGTTATTTTATGTAGTATTTTATTATGATTTTTAATTTATTTTATGAAGTATATTTTTATAAGTTTGCTTTTTAACCCTATATAGGTATAATACCTATGTATTTAAGTATTTAATTTTTATTTTGTGTATTTTAATTCTATTATTTTCATTTCTTGTTTTCTAAAATTATAAAATACTTTTATATATACAAATATATTTTTGTTTTATTTTTCTGATTCATTTTGTATTTTTAATTAATTATGAGTAAGTATTGTATAGGTATAGGTATAGGCAGTGTACCTATGTGTTCTTTATACAAATATTTTTATTTGTATTTTCGTTGCATTTTTATTCTAATTTTAATGCACATGTATATTACAAGTAATATTTACATAATTATAAAAATATAAAAGTACAAAAATAATGAATAATAGCCGACCCTACTTAATTGTGGGAAAAGGCTTTGTTGTTGTTGTTGTACAAAAATAATGAATAAAGAATAAATTGAATATTTTAATCTGTACAAGTATACAATGAGGGTCCAAAACTCAACTTTCAAACCGTAGCCCTGCCAAATGTGAAACCACCACCATTGGATAGATTATTTTATTCTATATACAATTAAAGGTGAGTATGCTGCATTTGGATTTGTCAGTTGTGAGATTCGGGTCTGGGAAGTTGGGATTCTGGATTCTTATTCAGACCATAGCTTTTTATCTGTACATTATTTTTCTGTGAAATCAATTTTGTATTTTTCTTTATAAAATTAGCTACAACTTTCATGTACAAAGTTTCTTTATTTGATGTATAAAAAGTGGAACCAAAAATAGGTCCCAAAATGAATAAAGAATGAATAGAAGGTGAGGTATTTGTACTGTGTTTCTGACCTTATCTCCCCCTACTTTATTCCTTGTCGACCTATTCATCAAGATGCCTAGGTCTCGGGGGTTTTGGGTCATAAAATATTTACAATATTTTATTCTTTTTCTTTTCTTTATTTATTCTATAATTTTGGCTTTAATTACAGTATTTTATACACTAATATGATGCACATGCATGAATGCTAAGATGCTCTATTTAAGGGTATTTACAGGCATTTGCTAGGGTTTTTGATGCCAAAATGATAGAATAAAGATGATGAAATGTGGATTCATCAATGACTCTCCAGACCAGCTCTTCCTTGCACAACGGAGCTCAAACGGAGATGGAAGCTTTGAGCCTCGGGTCGACCCACGCCCAGGTTTTGATGGTGATGCTTCAAACAGAGATGGAGTCGTGCTCGAGGTTTATGGTATCGATGGCATTGAAAATTTGGTCTACTTTCATCTCCAGATGTTGATGCGGTTGTTGTATGAAGGTTCTGGAATCTGACCGATCAAACGATGATGGTGTGCTTGATGATGATGTAACTTTTGTAATAAAGAAAGGAGCTCTGAAGTTTGGTTCCTCCGTTGATGAAATACTCCATCAAAGGGTTGGTGAAGCTTGGTATTGAGGCTCCTTCGTGAATACCGGGACCTGCAAGTGTGGTTCGAAGAAGACTCGAGCTGAAGTTTGGTTTGGTGTGAACTGCGAGGGAGAAATGATCGGAGATCTGGGACCAATCTGGGATCTTGATCAAAAGAAAAGGGAGGTGAGGCTTGGGGACGGCGACTGAAATAGTTTCATTGAAGGTGTTAGGACGAAGCTCAAGCTTTGGTGATGGGCTTCCTTGGAGATGAAGAAGAATGAGAAGTAGAAGGGAAACAAAGAGGAGAATGGTGGAATGGATTTGATCGCATAGGAGATGTATGCATGTGAGGCTCTAGTTTGGTGGTGGGGGATTCAGAGCAAATTGTCAGTTGGGGCTAGACAAATGTAACGAGGTCTGGAAGATCAAGAAGAGAAGCAAGAATAGAGGTTGGTGATGGTGAATCTTGAAATGAGTTTCAAGCAACAAGAAGATGAAGATGATTGAAGAAGAGCAAGAAAAATAGCAGATAAATATAAAAAAAAGAAAATGTAGAAAATAGATGTAGGAAGAGGACCTGAACTGAGGTGGGTGCTGCATATGGGAGGTTGAGGTACACGATGCGCTCCTCAAATCATTGCTTGATGGTGCAGCTTACTGGAGCTGAGCGAGGAACTCACGGTGAGATGCCATCACTAACTCGGATCACACCACGATGAAGTAACCACCTTTTCTCGAGGGCGAAGGTGCTGCCCGAGCTGTTGGGTTAACCTCCTTGATGGTAGATAATCAAGAATGAATGGTGTGAAGGGGGTTTGTATGGAATTGTTAGGGTTTGGGAATGGTGGAACGATGTGGGATGTGAGTTGGCTGATCGGAAGGTTATCTTCGATATGAGGAATGATCGGGAGCGTAGATGGTTACTAGTGAGGGTGAGTGGGGCGACGGTTATTCAAGGGAGAAGTGGGTAATTGAATAGAAGAACATGGAAGGAGGGTTAGTTGACCCGCGTGTCAACACACCTTAACCCCCCCCCCCCCCCCCCCCACAAACCCCATTGGTTGGAGTAAAGGGTTATGGAAGGTTGGCCTGGTGGTCAATTAAAAGTGTTGAGATGGCTATTGGAGAGATGAAGGACCATAGCCCGATGCCATGTGGACGGGTGACTGGTCAAAGTTGGCCAAGAAATGAAGAAAAAAAAACATAAAACAAACTTAAATGAACAATTCATAAAAACTAAAAATGTATATTTAAATAAGATCTACATTTTTCATTAGGACCTAAAAATGAAAATAAGATGTATATACATACTACAACATTTTTTGGGTATTCTAAGACTAAAATACCAAATTTCACATGATTATATTTTCTTTGGTTTTTGATAAAAACTATATACAAAAGAAATAAATTAAAATACTAGATATAAAAAAAATACAAATATAATTTTTTATAATTAAGAAAAAGGAAAATAAAGATACAGAAGGAAAGAATATTTACAATATATACAAAGTCAGAATACAATATTTTTTAGGATTTTTAGATTTTAATTATAATGTTTTATTAAAATTCAAAACAAATAAAATAAATGAAAATAAATTAAAAATGATTAAATACATACATAAAATAATAGATCAAACTAATTCCGATTCTTTTGAATTTGATCTTGTGTTGTAGAGAATTGCATGATTCAAAAGTGGCTAGAGTTCATAAAATACTGTATGGAAAAGATATGCGCTTTTACGACTTTTTTGTCTCAGAATTAGGTTTTTTATTTATTTGACATACATACAAGTTAGTATTTTTGTTTAGTTAAGTTAGTGATATGTACATAATGGGGTTGATTTCACATCAATTTGATTTAACACTAATTTATTAAAAATATGAGAAGTTTGAGCTATTTACAGTTTATTCTATGTACATCTTCAACTTCTTTTTTTACGATTTTTATTCAGATTTATTTCTTGGACTTATTAAAAGGTAATAACATACAATTAGCATATTTTATTGTAAGTGATATTTTTATTATTTTACTTATTAAGGTTTTCAATTAAGAATTTAAACAAAATTTTGATAATAAGCCAATGAATCATGGATTCATCAATCCTGTGTACTTAAACTTTGCTAGTCTCTTAGTAAACACTTATTTGAAGAATAAGTGAAAAGGAATTTTTTTGGCTGAATTCCTGACAATGTGAGGACAAGACTCGTTGATAGAGCGCCTCATTTTGGTCACTCGCAAATGTCGAGTACTGATTGACTCCCCAAAGGAACTCAAACTCTCAGGTTTTTAGACTCTTTATGTATAATAAATATAATATGTATGGCATTAAATGTGATTGCAATACAAAATGTGCAGTCACTCAAGATCCAAGTCCAAGAAGATTGATTTGAAACTCGATCCTCATCTCTACTTTCAAAGCTCTTCTCATCTCAATCCACAATTTCTTAGCTGTCAAACTCAGAATCAAATATGCAAAATAAAATAGCTATGTAAAATAAAAAATCAAAATTGCTCAAATGCATGTTTCTCATCCCTGTATTCGACCCAAAAAAATTATCTCGAGATATCGATCAAATTAGGTTCTGACGTCTTTATGAACATGTTTTTAGTTTTTGAAATTTGGCATGTAGCTATAAGATCCCCATCATCTCCCATCTCCAGCTTGCAACCTAGTTTGTTACAGCCACATCTCGCACAACACCCAACCAATCTCACAGTTCACCACCATCTCCACAGTCCTCGGTTCCATCTTGTTCCGACTGTAGAATTCTATAGGGTTGACCCCTCTACCCAATGAACACACAATAACCTTTCCTCGTTGCTTATATCTAGAGATCTAGGGCCACGAAAATGGCCATCCAACACTCCATGGAGGTGACTTTATATATCCAAATATGTGTGACAGCAAGGAGGAGGATACCTTGTTCAGGGAGGAGAGGAGAATCTAAGGAGGTCGCAGTTCCTTGAATCGTGCACCTTTGCAGGCATGTAGCTCAGAGCAAGACCACATCATCAAGCAAGATCATGGGTTCTTGGGAACCCATTCCCCAGGCCATAACACCCGCTTCACCTTTCTTTGATTTGGTTTGGATGATATGCCCATTTCTCTTTGCATCTTTTTCAGGTGGAGGATGGAGGAACAAGCCTTGAATTACTGTGGACACCTTGAAGTATCAAAAATTGGGGAACATGCCCTCCCCCATCTACGACTGAAATCAAGTCTAAGGAACTAACCCTGCTCCTCCAATTGAAGGGATATAACTATTACAAAGAAGCACCCAATAATTATCAGTATTGCAGAATCGCCCCTTCCCACCAAGTGACCTGAGATTGCCTAGTGGTGCATCAGCATCACCTAACAGATTGCAGAAGGACCCGTCATTCTTCATCTATTTGTGCATTTATTCTTCTGAAGCATTTCATTTGTTTAGATGTTGCATTTGACCCTCGTGTTTGACTATCAATTTGAACATCCATCTTCGTTCATTTTATTTTCAAAAAACTATTCATATTTTACTCAATTTATTCACACAAGATTGATTTACTACAATTAACTCTTTGTCCATTGGACCATTAAAATCATAGTAAATCACACATTGATCCAAAAAATAAAAAAGGTATTTTTGCCACATATCATTCCCTATAACATATCCAAAAAGCATCCAAAAATGTTGCACTATGTTCATCAAATAATTAGTTATTTGATTTTGGTATTTAATTCATATAAAATTCTTTTTGGGCCATTTTGCAACATAAAAATACATTTTTGTTCCTTGTAGCATGTAGTATCAGAGATAAATTGGACTAACAAAGTTACCATGAGTTGATATTTAAATTAATTAATTATTCAAAATCAATCGTTGTTAGTAAAATAGTTATAATAAATTCATTTTTAATAAAAATTCTCAAAAAATCATACTAGGTGCATTTCATGTGCATTATCAATTGTAGAAAATCATAAATTTCCATTGCTTGTAGCTCAAAATTTGTATTAAAAAACCAAAAGCTCTATCATTTTTAGAAGATACATATTAAAAATACAAAAATACAAAAATATATTTCCCATATCAGTTAATGTAATGTATTTAGGAAAAAATGCCAATTTACAAAAATATATCATTTTTATTTATTCTAGGTATTTTGTAAGTTAAATGCTGCAGTATTTACACGCTCTATAATAACTCACTTTTCATGTATTATTTATTTCTTTTTTAAAAAATACCCAAAAACATTTTAGGATGGATTTAATTATTATTATCACAAAAATAATTTTGTCCATTTTTTGGAGTGTGCTTAAGCCTCAGTTTGAATTTTGAGATTTCCCTTTATCTCTATGGACCTAGTTTTAAAGACACTCGGCGGCATGGTTTTATTTCTCTTGAAAAACACAAAATTATCACCTTTGAAGCCTTGTACTTGTCGTTTGATGCATTGAATTACTTTGTTACACATACCTCTTTGAGTTTGACTTTGGAATTTGCCCAAGTAAAATATAAACACTATGCACTTGACCGTGTCACTTTAGCATAGATTTTGAGCTCGCTAAAATTCGAACGGATTACAATCGACATTGGATTAAGTACTCGAATTTTAACACTTCATCCAATACTCCATAAATGTTGTGGGTGCTTGGAAGCATCAAAATTTGGGTGGTAGTTGAAATCGAGTCTATGGAACTAATCCTAATATCCTACCTCTTCAATCGAAGGTGTAGAATATAATAAAGAAGCCCCCAACAGTTGCCATTATAGCATAATAACCTCCGCCCACTAAGTGACTTGAGGTTGCCTAGGGATGAAAACCATCGCATACAAATACGAATATAGGTGTTACCATACTCTTATCATTTTTAAAACCCCGATATGAAAAAGAATACGAGTATCACACGAATGTGTAAAATGTAAAATCATATCCTCAAAATACGAATACTAATGCAAAATGAATATTGATAATTCGGATACAAATATTCAAAAAAACTAACACAAAATAATATATGAAATTATACATGTCTAAATATAATTAAAAGCAATCGGCATTCTAAGTTCAGAACAAATTTTAATATACAAAAAGTATATTAAATATTTTAATGATGATTACGTGCATAAAAAATAACCAAATAATAAAAGAAAACATAAAGATATAACTAAGTAATAAAAGAAAGCTTACCAAACTTACTTCTTTGTGTACCATGTAAGTATTAATATCATCAAAATTTTGAACATTCGTATTCATATTTGTATTTGTATCATAAAAAACTTGAACATTGGTATTCACATTCGTATTCATTAAAATTAAGGACATTATATTCGTATTCGTATTCAGTGAATGTTGAACATTTGTATTTGTATTCACATTCGTATTCGTCAGATACGAGAAAATGACATCCATGTCCTCTATTTGATGAATGCGGATATGAACGAATACAAATATATTTGTATTCACTTTCACTAGTTGCCACATAGTTAGACACTTAAAAGATTGCAGAAGGGTCCCTCCTCTATTTGAGCATTTGTTATTATTAAGCATTTAATTTGTGTAAATATTGCATTCGAAGCATGTGTTTGAGTATCAATTTGAATCTCCATTTTCCTTCATTTTATTTCCATAATACTATATGTTGTTTAACTGTTAATGATCTCTCTAATTCACATTACATAATTTATTGATGCAAGGTTGATATAAAGCTAACTTAGTAAAAATTGCTCAGTTTCGCCTATTTGGACCATTTAAATCGTACTAAATCACGTATTTGTCCAAAGCTCCCAAAAAAATCTATTTTATGTCTCTATCGATCCTGTGCAATATATCCGAAATTGAACAAAAAAAATTGCATTGTGTTCCTTAATAATAATGATGATGTGGAATTCTCGTATTTGATTCTTTGAAAATTCCATTTTTTATCATTTTGCAAACTCAAAAATATGTTTGTGTGTCTTGCATCATGAACCGTCTAATACAAATTGAAATTGCAAAGTTACCATGATCTGATATTTTTTTATTTATTAAATATCCAAAATCAACCCCTCTCACTAGAAAATTCATAATAAATACACTTTTAATAAAAAGGTATTAGAAATTCATATTCAGTGCATGTCATTGTGATGCATTTGCTGAAAAATGTTCATTAATTTCATTGCATGTGGCTTTTGGAATTGTATAAAAATCCAAAAAACTTTATCTTCTTATTATATATTAAATTTTAAAGACAAAAAATTCATTCCCATAATATTTAGTGTAATATACATACGAAAAATATCATGTTGCAAAAATATCATTGTCTTGTATTTCTAGGTATTTTGAGAGTTAAATGTTGCGTCAAGTATCTGCTCTGCAATAAGTCAATTTCTTTGCATCATTTTATTCATTTTCGGAAATACCCGAAAATCATTTACTCCGTTAACTGAACTTTTACAATATTGCTATCACAAGTTTACCTTAAATTTGTCTAGATTTCCCCTTCTCTTTCCTTTATATAGAAAATTTAAAAAAAAAACAAAATTATACTTTGGAGAATTTATTGGTTATTGCCATGCTTGGAATCCATTTCCTAAACGTACCTCCCCGAGTTCCGTCTTGGAATCTACCCACGTAAAATATACAGACTCTGCATTTAACTCGCATCGCTTAATATTGATTTTGATATGACTGAAATTCAAATAAATAATCAGTCCAGTCACCAATTAAGAAAAATGGATCATCCACTTGATGCCTTACATATCCAAGAAGAAAGGTTTTCCATCATCAAATGGAGTGCCATAAATATTTACAAATCTAAATTTGAAGTTTTGAATTTGTGGTCAGAATTTGTGGTCACAGAGTATAGTGAAACACCGGGCATAAATCCAGATCGGCAACTTTCTTGCGGTGGAAAAAGAAGGGGTCCCATCCAGCAGATGGAGTACACCATGTTTTGTTGCAGCAGGTGCTTGAGTGCCACAAAAAAATTATGAAGACCCCTCAACCCTCTTGTTTCTTGCGATAAGAATGGGGGTCGCGTCGCGGGTTCTTGTTTCTTGAAAGGCTAACATGTCTAATGATTTCACTCTTGAGAGTTGTTAAATCCTATTTAATTTCAAAGAACCCCTCAACCCTCTGATATTTCTTTCCAAGAAAGTATCGGGATTTCCATTTTTAAAGAATAGACAAGAAGTTTTAAAGCTGAATTCAAAGAAATTGAGCAGATTTTGCGAATGCGCTAAGGCCCTGTTTGGTTGGAGAATAGGCCTTGGAATAAGGAACCAATTCTCCTCCTGACACGGTTCCCAGTGGTACGACTATTCTCCATTATTCTATCTTATTTCACTCTTATTCCTATATTTATCTCACCTTACCTACCTTTATTTAACCTTATTCTCCTTATTCCTATCCTCCAGTCGAACAAAGAATAGACCCTTATTCTCCTTATTCCCCATCCTTATTCATGCTTATTCCCGAACCGAACGCACCCTAAGGAGATAAATCTGGATTAACATCAAGATAATGTAACACCTTTTCTATATGCTCCAGTGAAAATATTCAAATCACTCAAGTTGTGTACTAATCGAAGGGGAATTTAAGGACTAATATGTAGATTAATGAGTCAGTCACGAGAGATCATTTTGGGAGATCTAGCTAGCAGTGAAAGTTACACGTGCAAGCTATAGACGAATACAAAATAGGGAAATAGAGGAGGCTTTGAAGGTTATGAAATATGGGAAATGTGCCGAACCTAATGACATTCTTATAGAAGTTAGGCGAGTTTTGGGTGAGTGTGGTTTGACTTTTCTTACAAATTTATTCAATGTTATTTGCGAAGCAAGAAGATGCTTAAAGAATGGATGAGAAGCATCGTGGTGCCTCTTTATAAGAACAAATGAGACATTCAAATTGTTCGCATTACATAGGTATCAAGCTGATGATGAATTATACTATGAAAATTTGGCAATGTATGATCCAAAGAAGGTTGAGGCAAGTTTCCAAAGTAAAGGAAAATCAATTTGGATTTATGCCAGGTCGCTCAACTATTGAAGCCATGCACTTGCTGAGGAGAATAATGGAGATTTATAGAGCTAAAAGGAAGAACCTCCATTTATTGATTTGGATAAAGCTTATGATTCTTTCCCAGGGGAAATATTGTTGAGAGTTTTGGAGAAGACAAATACCAGTCCTATACATTAATATTATAAAGGATATGCATGATATGGTTTCAACTTCTGTAATGATCCAGTCTATGAAGCCTGACTATTTTGATATCAACATTGATTTGTATCAAGATTCAGCTTTGAGTCCATTCCTTTCTACTTTGATTATGGATGAGTTGACTAGTAACATTGAGGATGAGATACTTGATGTATGTTATTCATTGATGATATTGTGTTGATTGATGAGACTAGAGATTGAGTAAATGAGAAGCTTAAGGTTTGGAGACATGCATTAGAGACTAAAGGATCTCGTATAAGTAGGGTTAAGACTGAATATATATGGAGTGCACTTTTGATGGAAGCAATTGTGAAAGGAATCGAGGTAAAGATTGGTGAATCATATAGACCTGATATGCTTTATGGATTTGAATGTTGGCATGTGAATCATAGACATGTGCAGAGAATGGTAGTAGTAGAAATGAAAATGCTAAGGTGGACGTGTGGAGAAATACACGTAAAAATCTGATTCGGAATGATGCAATCAGAAAGAAAGTTGGTGTAGCTCCAATTGAATGAGAGGGTGATGGATGCTCAAGAAGTGTTGGAATGAGACTAATCGGAGGGATCTTAGTTTTTTTGGATCTACTAAGCTCAAGAATGACCCAAGATAGATCTGAATGGAGACAGCTAACCCTACTTAATGTGAAAAAAGAATTTGTTGTTCTGTGATTGATTTGTCTCCCTCTCGACAAAGAAGCAATCCAAGGGGACAAAGTTATTCCCAAAATGGAGTCCACCTTTTTCAGATGATCCACCACCACGAGCAGAGGGCAATGCCTCCAACTGTTGCCAAATCTTATCATCAATCAGCACTCCTTTCACTTTGAATCCACGACAAGGTTTTCTCTGGTCTCTCTATCCAAGTCTTTTTAAAGATCCATGTTTAGATCTTCAGAGGGGCCATGATGAGAAGGGAACAGCATCCAAATTCACTTGGAACCATGATGTGTACTGACAAAGGTTGAATTTATCCGGGATGAGTTCGATAATGGGACCTAGTCCCATCACATTCCGATTCCATTTAAAAGCACGACGATAATGTGGTCGTCAATGTAGTAGTTTGACATGAGCAAGTTTGCAGTGGAACTAGCAATGGCAGGAGCCTCGTAATGAGTAAATGCCACCTCCATGTTATACTCCAAAGGATGTTGCTTCAAATACTCAGTCCATTCTTGCAACCTCTGTTCTCTTAAGAATGCCAAGAATGTAAGAAATATCAACTAAAAGATTTACATGGAAAGCATTGTCACATCCCGACTTCAAAGATGGAACATCATATGCGACAGTGTATCAAAGTTTTTAACCATGATATTTAAACATATGGGCACTATGATGGAGTCGGATACCCAAAACTGTCTTCCAATATGCTTGAACTTCTTCGACCCTTTTGGCACTGAAGGAGGGAGACCGCTTGTAAATCTATATATTCGATCCACCATCGCTTGTGAACTGGTATGAGCAAGCTTGTTGTACACTACCTCAGATTCAGCTTCAGCAATTATCATGAGTCAGGATCATCCAGCAACAAAGGAAAGCACTTTTAGATACTTCAACCGCCAGAAGTTCCTGCGTGCACTTTAGCAATAATATATGCTTTGAGAACTTGATGATCAGACATAGCATCAGGGGAATCTGTCGATAAAATGTGTCAGTCATGCTTAGAACAACCAATCCAACAGGAACCAAGGACCAAGCTGGAAATACTTGCGTGAATTCAATTGGAAAAAACCACACAGGATAAGAGAGCATGAGAGGGCAAAGTACTTCAATTTTTGAGTAAACATCATCAAAAATGGTGTGTGCGTACCCAGAAACAATGGCCAAGACATCATCCAGACAGGTAAGAAATCGACAAAGTCCACCCATCTCACTCCAACACTCCAAGAATCATGTCTTTTCACCCCTCTGAGCTACAAACTCCAAGAAACAAATAAGGCCTTTGCATGTTCAACATGCTTTCTGTGTTCGAATGGCCATGGTGGAATAAAACTCCATTTCTATCAATCCATAGAGCCCACAGAATCACAAGAGAGCGAAGACAACCCTCTCCAGGTAACATGCAAGCCACAGACCTAAATGGTCCAAAAGAGTCCTCTGACACAATAGAAAGCCAGTCAAGAGAGAAAATATGCCATATTTCTTGAGAAATAGTACACTCGAAAAAGAGGTATTGCGCATTTTTCGAGTAACTTGAACACCGAGAGCAAATAATATCATCAGATAGTGAGAATCTTGGCCTACGCGACTCTGTAAGAACGTGACCGCCTAAAAAGCCATAGAAACTCCAAAACTCGCATGGGTAAACGAGGTCCGCATATTAACTATTGTTATTCATTAGGAATGGACCAAAAATTCCTCGAAGGCTGAAGAACAGTATTCCTTTCCGAAACGTGAACTGACCATATGTCCAATCCCAATAATCACAGCCTATCGAGGGACCTTAAACATCAGATAGTGTTTCTTAAACAGCACAAAATCTGTGGCAGATCGAAGAATAATGTCACGAAATTCGGCGCCCAAGTGCCACACATCCACACTTTTGAGACAAATATGTCAACAGTAGCCGCTATAGGTAGAAAGTCAAGGGAACATCTCCTCAAAAATGCCCATACCCACCAAGTCATCTTTCCAAAAAGAGAAACTGCACCTGTTTCCAAGAAATGGCGCCAATAAGGTAGATATTTTTGGAACAATCGAACAAACACCCTGCTGAAAATTCAAGGGTAATCAGTTGTCATACATCACTGAAGAAAAGCAGTTTTCTGCTCCGTAAATTGTCCGTAGGCCACGGACTAGGAGATTATCATCCTTACTCCAGATTCCTATAGCCAACTGGAAAGCAGCATGTCATTTATATCCTTTAGGTGCAGGGCTCCACAGCAGGGTCACCTTAGCCTAGTTTACAAGAGGAATCCCAGGATAAAACTTCTCATCACTCCCACGCCTTTCTTGGTCGGACCAACCCAACTGGTGATTTCCACGATGTTACCCTCTTGTAGGTCAAAGACAAGCCCATACATTTACATGGTAACTCTGCCCAAGGTGTCGCCAGAGCCTCCCCCACATCCCTCTATTTGTGTCTGGCGCATCTGGAAGGGCACAAAAGCCGACTTTACGGTGTTTATCTTTAAACCAAAAACTTGATTGTAGAGGATTAACACCTTTGAAATATTCCATGCATCTATAGGGTCGCCCTCAATAAAGAATGCATATTATAGATCTGGACTATGTTAGAAAATAGGAAGCGGAAGCGGAATCAGAAATAAAGATAGAAAAACGTGAACATAAGATGGGATTTTACGTGGAACCCTACTCCCTAAGGAGCGGGATGAAATCACGGGAGAAGCCCTCAAAGGGACGGATATTGCATTTCTTTTTCTCTCAATGGATACAGGAGGTCTTGGGCTCCTTATATAGCCTCCACAGAGCCTCCAAGTCCCACCATTGGTAGATGTGGGACTAAACATATGGATGGGGTAAATGGATCCTTGAGGTATCCATTTACCCATCTACAACATAATAGGCGCACAACCAAATACTCCAACAGACTATAATGCCTGGACAATAATGTCTGGTGGTAGTGCAATGTGCTTACCACTCAAAAGACCAGGGTTTAAATCTCTCCTTGTGAGGGTTTGCCTTAGGCAGCTGACAACCAGCGTAAAAAATAGTCGGAATTTTCACTGTGGTTTTGAGCAAGAATCCATGTCTCCAAACCTATTGAAAAGTGAGAGAAGGCTTCGCCATTTTTTTATTATAGAATTGAACTAGAAATATCATCTCTCCTAATAGCATGTGCTAAACCCCCCAATTACCGCATGGTGGGTCTATCAAAGCCAATTTGACCTGCTTGACCAATGAAGCTCTTACCAAACCAGAGAACTGCAACAGAGAAATACGATTGGTGCCATTCTCCATCCAATGCCAAGGCCCCAAAGATGGACTTCGTCCAATTTTTAAGTAATTGACAGCCACAATTCCATTTTCCCTTTCCTCAGCGAAATAGACCCCATCCAAGGTTAACAAATGAATAAGATTCCGCCTTATGCACCTTGTAGACACCACATGGAAACACTATGTATTTGCATCACCTTCTCGAAGCCAATTCTATTTAGGCTTGTCTCTAATTGAGTTCGATTTTTTTATTATTTACAATAGCAAGATGTGCTGCACATGTGGTTTCATCCACCACAAGAGCATGCATGTACTCTGGCCAATCCTAAGAACTAGAGCCTCTTGGGCTCTTAAGCATTCCCCATCTCTTTGGCACAAAATATTTCATCCAATACTGCCACATTGGAGCTTAGAGTACCTTCATCTTGGATGTAAATTTTTGTGGGTAACCTAGCCCCCCCCCCTCCCCACCCCACCCCCTCCCTCCCCCCCCCAAAAAAGAAAACATAAGACATCCAGAAGCATGCGACCACAAGCTTGAAACCTACCTCCTTGGGCCAAGATTCTTCAAAACGAAACATTGGAGGCGATTTTATAGAGTCCCCCAAATTCCACGGAAGAGAAATATGATTCAAGTGTGCCCTCGAAAGTGGTCTGATTGAAGGTAAGTGGAACATCTGAAGAAAGTCTAATGAAATCATAACTCGATCAAACATCGATCGTATCATACATTTCACCATATCAAGGTGCAATCACCGCCATCCAGAACTTCAAGCTCCTTCTCAAAAACAAATGATTAGAACTCTGAGGATCCATACAACTGCCTGAAGGGCAATCTTCAAAGCTCAACACCACCACTTGAAAGTGCAGGTGTGGAGCTGCCGATGTGGATATTATTACAACAACCTCTGCTCCAATAGATTCAATCATCTGATCAACTAAGCTCACATGGAAAATTTCACTCATGTGACATTAATTTTCATGGACCGATTTTCAACCATCTAATCGATTTTGGCAATGGAATCCGCATTGCAAAAATCAGATTCATTTGACAATAATTTTAATGGAAAGATCTCAACCATCTAATATCTTAGATGCTGAGTTTACATTGAAAAAATAAGACTCATTCGACACTGATTTTCATGGATCAATCTTAACCATTAAAGATCAACTGGACATCTAAGATTATCACAAGGGTTGTTGGGATAAGCTCCGCAACAATAAATCTGAGCCTCAATGTATGGGGAGGTTGCTTGCGATAGACAATAAGAGAAATATACCTATATCTTGAAGACTAAGGTAATCACGGCCTACGTTATGTGTGAAAGATCAAACATCTTAGATGAGTGAAGCAGAAATGAGATGCTAGTCCATAAGGATAATGATGCAAGGAAAACCAAAGCCAATCATGCAAAGAATTGAGCAAAATGCCATGTTTCATGGTTGATGTAGAGCAATCTATGCCATGATGATGTGTTGCTAAGTCGATTGATTGAGAGCTATTTAAGAAGATGATAAGGGGGGTTTGCATCCAAGCCATTGCACATCATGTGCATATAGTTGGCCATCCTTGCCTCCTGTCCACCTCTTTAGGAGAGGGCATTCACCCTTAGATCTGCAGAAGAAGGCCTAGGAGCTCTATATGCTTAATGCTAGATCTCCATCGAAGAAAAATGAGAAGACCTATTCCTCACATTTCATGATCAAGAACCAATTCATTGATGTGGAGACATCCTCAACATCTGAAGGTATTTATGTTAAGATTGTTACTATCTTTTGTTGTTATTTATGTATTTTCATTTCTTCGTATACCAATTTTGTAATTTACCCAAAGGCTTTACTCCTATATAAGAGAGCCCAGCCCACAGGTTCTATGAATATGACGCAGTCGGAAAAAATTCAAGCAACGGAATAATTAAGTTTAGGTGGAAGAAATATGGGAAGGGGAAGAAGAGGGAGAACACGCGTCGGTTACGCGGGTTGGAGATGATATACGTGAAGATCACGTTGAGAGAGAGAGAAATAGGGAGACAAAGAGAGATAACTCCAATTTTCATTTAATCTGAACTGTTTTAAAAACAATAGCCTATCATCCCTTTATATAGGAGGGATGAGATTACAAAAATAGAAATCCAAATTCAAATTCAAAACTACTTATCCTAATTGACTCTAACCAACTAACTAATTGATTTGAAATAAATTCAAATCTCTAATCGACTCTAACTAACTAAATGGAGATCACGCACGATCTCTTTATTTAAACAAAAATGCGACAAACAAATAAATGTAAATAAAATTAAGGGATAAAAATATCAAGCCCTATATTTTAATTTTGTGCTGCATCAATTCTCCTCCGCTTGAAAAATTCGTCTCCTGACGAATTGCTTGATCTTTGTTCCGTCGGTGGAGAATTTCATCTGACTTGGTTGAGTAGATAACTCAAATTTTGATCATTTTCCATGTTACGCTTGTAGTTTCTTTCCACTGAGGGATATGGCTGCAATTGTTCTACCCCTTCACTTAAAATGTACCAATAACATAATTTTTCCTCCAATTGGCCTTTTATATAAAGACCATAGTGAGAAGGGGCCTGCTTGTAATTCCTCCAAATTATCTCATCCTTCCTTTTAAGGCATCCGATTGAGGAGGGATTCCTTGTTAGGGTTCCTCTCACCCGAAGCATTAGGCGGCGATGCTTCCTGAAGTGCGGGTAGTGGCGGCGACGCAACAAGTAGGGAGGCTTTGACCGGCGACGAGGAAGGAGGTTCGACTGCCCCATCTTGCGCACGCAGTGGCGACCGTGCCTGACGTGTGCGCGACGGCCGCTGTAGCTCGAGATCGAGCGGCGGTAGCACTGTAGACGGCGAAGACGGTGTACCTGCGGTGATGGGGCTACCCGAGGGGGCGTTTCTATATCTTCTGTTGTAGCTGGGGGTGCGAGGACTGCCCGAGGGGGCGTTGGGGCTGGGAGGGTTTCCGGAGTGACGAAGATGGGTTGCAGGAGAGGCAGTGTGGCAGTTTGGAGGACGGCAAGGGGCTACAACTGGGAGATTGGGGGTGCCGGAGGTGCGGGGGCTGCAACAGGGACCCAAGAGGGAGTCGTGGGTGGCACTGGGATCGGTTTTTCCAACAGTTGTAGGTCTGAATATTCCTGGACAGCAAGCAGATCGACGATTTCCCATGCTTCTTCTGTAGGGTCTTCATCAAATATGGGACCCAAGTCTTCGATTTCGTTTTGTATCGAAGTTGTATCAATAGAATATAGGTCTTGTATGAAAATACCTTCATTTTTTGGGTTTAAATCAGGTTGAACAGCAGGTGCATCATTCTGATTTTTGTCGTTGACGAACAAATCTTCATCGATTAGCGTGCCCAGCCACTCTTGTACTTTGAAGCTTGATAGGAGGCGATACTTGAACTTCCTCGAGCGTGAACGTGAATGCGGATCATGAGATAGACGACTCAAGTTGAATTGCATCCTCCAATAGTCGACAGGATCGTCGAATCGTAGGAACGATTCGGTTGCCATGCTCTGATACCACTTGACGCAGTCGGAAAAAATTCAAGCAACGGAATAATTAAGTTTAGGTGGAAGAAATATGGGGAGGGGAAGAAGAGGGAGAACACGCGTCGGTTACGCGGGATTTTGGAGATGAAATACGTGAAGATCACGTTGAGAGAGAGAAATAGGGAGACAAAGAGAGATAACTCCAATTTTCATTTAATCTGAACTGTTTTAAAAACAATAGCCTATCATCCCTTTATATAGGAGGGATGAGATTACAAAAATAGAAATCCAAATTCAAATTCAAAACTACTTATCCTAATTGACTCTAACCAACTAACTAATTGATTTGAAATAAATTCAAATCTCTAATCGACTCTAACTAACTAAATGGAGATCACACATGATCTCTTTATTTAAATAAAAATGCGACAAACAAATAAATGTAAATAAAATTAAGGGATAAAATATCAAGCCCTATATTTTAATTTTGTGCTGCATCAGAATATCAAGTCATTCAGTTTTACCAACATGGTATTGGAGCAACGGTCCTAGTCCGAGGTTCATGCATCCCACCCTAAACCTATGCCACCCCCCCCATCTTCTGCGTGCACCCCCTACCGTGCATCGCCTCGCGCCTCCCTCCTCATCGCCTCGCATCGCGCTCCTCCCTCATCATCGTGCGCCTCCCTCATCATCGCCCCACACACATCGCCTCGCGCCCTGCATCGAGCCCCCTGCCTCACGCATCGCGCTCCATCCTACATCACGCTCCATCATGCTCCATGCCTCGAACACCCTGCACACATCCAGTGCAAATCAAGTGCACCCTGAGCACATCCAGTGCATCCTGCGCACATCCAGTGCATCCTACGCACATCCGACGTGCATCGGACATGCATCTGTGTGCATCTTTAGTGCATCTGTGTGTGTCACTGCCCTTTGCGCCCGTACAGCCTAGCCTACAATAACGGGAGATGAGGATGGTTGTATGAGTCTACGAATACAACCAATCCTCTATATGTGATTGTGTAGACTCAATTATAATCCTCAGTTTGTTTCGAATTTCGGCATACTTGCAACCATGTAAGGGAACAAGGGTGATGCTTTTTCGACCGGTGCCTTCAAGGGCCCGGCTCCCATCGTGAAGATGGATGGGACCAACTACGAGTTGTGGTCCATGCAGTTTCGCACCCATATGCAGTGCCATAACAAGGAGCACATTCTAACGGATCCAGAGCCGGAGGACAAGACAGGAGGAAATGCTTCTTGGAAGCAAGATAATGCTTATGCTCACATTTGGTTCTCTGGGACGCTTACCACGAAGATTGCCAATGATATTGTCAATCAACGTACAACAAAGGCTATGTGGGTATCCTAGAAGCCACGTATGGGCAGGCAGAAACTGAGTGAAATTGTACAACTGCAGTTTGATATTTTTTCGACCAAGCAGAATGCTCTACCTCCTCACGCACACTTCTCGTATCTTAGAGGCATGTTTGAGCATCTGCATAGCTTCATGCCTATTACTACGAGCACTGAGCAACAACAGTCGTATCGGAATGCAACTATGACAGACGTATTTTTGTCATCCCTAGACTCTGAGTACGATGCAGCACGTACTCAACTTCTTACTGGAGAGACGATACCTCCGATGGTTGAGGTTTACAAGAGGCTGAGCAGAGTTGCTACATCCTCTACTATTGTGGCTCAGACTCCTTCTGCTATGGAAGCCTCTCCTGGTACAGGGAATACTTCACTGTTCTGTGGCCGAGGACCACGTGGTCGAGAAGCAGGTCATCAACGAGGCCCATGTTCGCATTGCCATCGTCCTAGTCATTCTAAGGAGACATGCTATCAGAAGCATGGGTATCCAACCTCCGCTCGAGTTGCTGAGCAGACCGAGCCTATTTCTACACCTGCTCCGACTCATGATGCACGCTTTGATGATATTGTTTCCAAGCTACGAGAGATGATGACTACTCTGACTACTTCGCCTGCAGGTTCTTCAGATGTCGTAAATATTGCTAGAGTCTCTTCGAGCTCGTCGGGTATTGCTTATGCCCTTACTAGTAGTAGCAGTTCAGATTTGTCTGACTGGATCATGGACTTTGGAGCATCTCATCATATGTGCGGCGATTGAGCACAGTTTACTTCTTACGAGTCTATCCGTCCAGGTAGATCAGTGGTGATTGCCAATGGGGTTCATCTACCCATTGTTGGACAGGGGGAGATTGTTCAAGCTCCCTCGATGCTACTGCAAAATGTCTTACATGCTCTAGCATTTCAGATGAATTTTTTGTCTATTAGCTAGATTACAAAAGATTTACATTGTCGTGCCATATTTGATCATTCTTTTCTTGTGTTTCAGGACATACTCACGGGCAGGGTGATTGGATGTGGTCGTGAGCAGAGGGGAATTTACATACTTGTCCAGCCTCCGTGTGCAGGGGATGCTACTATCCCTTCTGGACCCGTCTCCCCCTTTCTGTGGCATCTTCGCTTTGGACACATTCCTCTGCAGAAGTTGTGTCATGTCCTCCCGCAGATCTCTACTCATACTAGTCTGGAGTGTGAGGTGTATCAGCTTGGGAAGCACCATCATTCCTCTTTTCCATGTCGTCAAAGTCGTCACGGTAGTCAGTTGTTTGAGTTGGTTCGCTTTGATATATGGGTCCTAGTCGCGTTCAGTTTTATATGGTCGTTATAGATGATTATTCTAGATTACCTTGGGTATTTTTGATAAAGAATAAGTCTGAAGCTGGTCCTATTATCAAATCTTTTCTTATTGAGATTAAAAATATTTTTTATGCTAATGTAATTTTTTTTCGCACTGACAATGCCTTGGAGTTTTCTACTTTACAGTAATCAAACTGCTTCAGATCTATTGGTGTTATTCATCAAACTTCGTATGCTTACACTTCACAACAGAACGGTATTGTTGAACGCAAACACCGTCACCTTTTGGAAGTCACAATGACTCTTTTGATTCAAAGTCAAGCTCCTCATTCTTTATGGGGTGATGCGGTTCTTACTGCATGTTACTTGGTGAACCGCATGCCATCCACTATGCTTGGAGAAAAAGTTCTTTTCTTGATTGCATTTCTCGAGAAGGACTTATTCTCTCTTACCCCCAGAGTCTTTGGATCTGTGGCTTTTGTCCACAATTTCACTCCAGGTTGTGGCAAGCTCTCTCCTAGAACTGTCAAATGTGTATTTATTGGCTATTCTCGTACACAAAAAGGGTACCGTTGTTTTGATCATGTTGGAAGAAAATATTATGTGAGTACTAATGTCACATTTTTTGAGTCTATTATGTATTTTTCTCCTACAGATGACATGTTGTATAATGCTGACACTGATGAGGATATCTTCGTTCCTCCACCTCTGATATCTCCACCAACAAGTCCTTATGATGAGTCTCAGTTACCTCCACCTCCTCCACTACCTCCTCCACCTCCTCCTCCACCTTTGTCTACCATGACTCAGTTCCTACCTCGTTTTTACATTCGCAAGTCCACCACTTGCCCCTCTGCTCCTGCACCTTCCCAGTCATCCAGTATACCCCAAGTATGTAGTGAACACATTGTTTCTACTGATGGCACTGGTGCTATGCTTGATCCACAGGATACTACACAGGAGAATCTGATAGCAGAGAACAAAGAGGCTGATGACCTCAATGTACCTATTTCTTTGAGGAAGCCTCGTCGCAACTGTGCTACGTACCCTCCAGCTGCGCATGTTTTCTTGGACCATCTTTCAGAGGAATATAGGAAGTTTGTTGTGAGACTCTCAACCATTACTATACCACGAACATATCAGGAGGCCAAACAGGATAGCAGTTGGCGACTTGCCATGGAAGAGAAGATGTCCACTTTGCAGTCTCGTGTTACTTGGAGTGTTATTTTTGCCCCTCCATGTGCATCAGTTGTGGGTTACACATGGATATTTACGATGAAGCAGCGAGCGGATGACAGTGTGGATCGCTACAAGGCAAGGCTTGTAGCACGTAGTTTCACCCAGATTCTGGGGTGGATTATCAGGACACCTTTTCTCCAGTGGTCAGAGACTCAACACTACGCATTCTCCTATCAGTTGTTTCACGCTAATGGCCTCTTTATCAGCTTGATGTGAAGAATGTATTTCTATATGGAGATTTACATGAGGAAGTTAATATGCAACAGCCACCAGGATTTGTTGCTGAGGGGAGTCTCAGAAGGTATGTAGGCTCCACAAGGCGATTTATGGCCTCAGAGTCCTAAAGCTTGGTACCAAAAGCTCTCAGAGTTGATAGAGCATTAGGGATTTGTTTGGTCCGCTGCAGATCACTCACTTTTTGTTCAAAGGACACAGAGAGGTACATTTGCTATTCTTGTCATGTTGATGATATTATTGTCATTGGTGATGATGAACAGGGCATTCAGGCAGCCAAGGAGTTCCTAGGTCAGCAGTTTGTAACCAAGGATCTTGGCAATCTCAGATACTTCCTTGGATTAGAATTCGTCAGGAACCAGCATGGTCTTATGATGACCCAAAGAAAGTTTACTATTGATCCTCTATTAGAGACATGTATGACAGGGTGCAAGCAAGGCCTTAAATGTCGATTTCGGTCACCATTTCGGTATCGACCAAAACAGAATTTCGATGGAATTTCGGTGGAATTTCGACCGAAATTTCGGTCATTTCGGTCATTTTTTGCACTAGGACCCCCATATTTCGGTCATTTCGGTCGAATTTCGATGTCGACTGGATATCGATATTCGACAGAAATTCGACCGAATTTCGCTGAAATTTGAGGCCATGGGTGCAAGCATGCTACTACTCCTATGGATCCAAGTATGAGATTATATGATGATGATACTGAGGAGATACATAAGAGGAGATAAAAGGAAGTTGTAGGGAAACTCCTATATGCTACCATCACCATGTCAGATATATGCTTTGCTGTTAGCAAGGTGAGTCAGTTCATGGAGTAGCCCAGGAAGGTGCATATGGATGCTATTTATATGATTTTGAGATATCTGAAGTCCTCACCAGGTAATGGTCTCTTATTCAGCAGAGGCACGTCTCTTGACATCACAGATGTGCAGACG
Organism: Ottelia alismoides; assembly: GCA_037367405.1. Lineage (NCBI taxonomy): Eukaryota > Viridiplantae > Streptophyta > Magnoliopsida > Alismatales > Hydrocharitaceae > Ottelia > Ottelia alismoides. Next base: position 268,133 of record JAZKJV010004336.1, on the reverse strand, counting down.
CAGATTACGCAGGATGTCTTAGGGATAGGAAGTCCACTTCTGGGTTTGCTATATTTGTTGGCAAATCACTCATATCATGGAAAAGTAAGAAGCAAACTGTAGTTGTCAAATCTAGTGCAGAGTCTGAATACAAGGCCATGGCTCAGGGATGCACAAAGATGATGTGGGTCAGGTAAGTTCTGACTGATCTTGTTGTTGATGTACTTCTTCCTATGCAGCTTCTATGTGATAATCAGGCAGCACTATTTGTTGGCAAATAATCCTGCATTTCATGAGCGTACAAAGCATATAGAAGTGGATTGCCACTATACAAGAGACATGATTCAGAAGGGTCCCATATCTACCTCTCATGTTTCTACTGAAGATCAGACTGCATATATATTCACCAAAGCACTTACTGGAGGCCATTTCCAAAGATGTTGTTCCAAGCTGAGCATGACAGACATATATGCTCCAGCTTGAGGGGGAGTGTTGAGATTATTATTATCTTTTGGTGTTGTTTATGTATTTTCATCTCTTCATCTACTTGTCTTGTAATTTACCCAAGAGCTTTTCTCCTATATAAGAGAGTCCGGAGGTTCTATGAATATCAAGTCATTCAATTTTACCAACAATTTACAATCAAATGGCCTTGTTATAGCTTATTTTTATGGGTGAATTTACCAGTATAATCTTTATGTGCACACAATATAAGAGCAATACAGTGTCAAACTGATATACAAGAAAAGAAGAAAAAAAGAATATGAGCTGGGAACGATGAATTAAAATATCAATCTTCCGAGGGGTATGTAAAAAAATTTGTAATTGATTCTTTTTTGTTTTAGGGTCAAACTTAACAGTTTGGCAACAGATTTTGACAGTATGGACCAACAACGTAAAACAGAACAGTTTACTGAAGTTATGATGATAGTCAAAAATTTTCAAGGGACGTGTCATTTTAGAAGATGCAAAATCGTCATCAGAAATCTGGTTCATTTCATATAATACTAGTAGGAATAATTTTGACCTCAAGTTGTCAACTATAGATATGCTGTACATGTTTAGTCCAAGACAGAGGACATGGGCAAACATGAACCCAAAATCAAGTGGGATCGTCTTCAGCTCTTCGGTTTCCATGGAGATCACCAGATCTACATGGCAATATCACGGGATATTTGTGACCTTTTTCTTATACATTACACAGTGAGTTTTTTTATTTAAATAGTCTTTGAACAACTGCTTCTGAGAAAGCCCATCTTAGCTTTTTATCTCGTAAAACTCTTTAAACACTTAAAAAACTCTTAAACCATTTCATAACTGTAGAGATATTTCTATGTTCCTATATCATTTTCTATTATTTTATTTCTTTATGTCTATCTTATGTAATTTACTCATAGGTCCCTCCTCTATATAAAAGAGCCTAGGGTTCTCAAGATTAAACAACTCTCTTATTTTCCCAACATGATATCAGAGCGACGGTCCTAGACCGGAGCTCTCGTACCCAAAACCCTAGCCCCACCTTCCGCCCTCATCTTCGCGTGCGCCCCCCCCCCCTCCCCCCGTGGGCCGCTTCTTCCACATACAGCCGCCCCGCGCGTGGCCCCCCCACGTGTAGCGCCTCCGCGCGCGGCTCACCCTCTAGTCGTTGCTGACCTTCTCCCGAGGCTGCCTTTCCCTAGTTTTCTATATCCGGCAATATGTCTGGGAACAAAGTCGATGTACCCGCCACAGGCACTTTCAGAAGTCCGGCGTCTATTGTCAAAATGGACGGGACAAACTATGAGCTCTGGACTATGCAGTTCATGAGCCTTATGAAGTCGAATGGTAAGAAGCACATTCTTACCGAGGAGCCGGTGAAGAAAACTAGAGTAAACGCCTCGCAGGAGGCGGATGACGCATATGCCAAAGTTTGGCTTTTTGGTACATTGACGATTGAGATCGCCAATAACATGTTACATCAGCTTACTGCTAAAGTGATGTGGGATATCCTCGCAGCAACATATTCTCAAGCGAGGAACGAGACGAAGACCATCCAACACTAGCATGACATATTCACTATTAAGCAGAACGGATGCCCCCTTCATTCATTGTATACTTCCCTGCATGGGATGTTTGAGAAGATCCACAGCTTCATGCCTCTAACGGCGACTACAAAGCAGCAGAGAACATATAGGAATGCTACCATAGTTGGTGTATTCCTAGCAACCCTTGACCCTGAATATGATGCCGCTCGCTCCCAGATTTTAGCGGATGCCACTATTCCTTCCATGGAGGAAGCGTTCCGCAGGCTCAACATGATTACTATTCCATCCACAACCATCTAGCCAGACTTCTTTGGCTATGGCAGCCTCTCGAGGAAGAGGAGGCTCTTCCTCTTTCCGTGGGCGCAGATCTCGTGGTAGAGGAGGTCACATTCGTCAGCTATGTGTGTACCGTCATCGTCCAGGACATACCAAGGATACATGCTATTCCAAGCATGGCTTTCCGCTTCAGCCCGTGTCGCAGAGCAGGTTGAGTCTCTTGCTTCTCCTACTTCTGATCAGAGGTTTGATGACTTTGTAGCTAGATTGCAGGATATCATGCCTCCTGCTTCTTCACCATCTTTAGGAGGTCATTCAGATGTAGCAGTCTCCGCATTTGTCAGTATGTCAGCTAAGGCCAAGGTTGAAGAAATCGATAGTCGGCACTCGGTTCGGCGGGGTCACTGACTAAGGATTAATCAGCAGTCGGGCGGCTAATTGGATTTAGTTAGTCATTAGTCGGTTTTGATTTTTTTTTTATTATTTTAAATATATAAATCAATTTGTATACATATATTCTTATATACTTGCATAGATTTGTACATTTTCTATATTATCATAATGAAACAAAAGAAGTAATTGACTTAAAATGTAACATTATGCATATTAGAGCAAGTTTGCTTTTAAAAAGAGCAAAAAATTAAAAAAAAATAAAAACTTCTATGTAAAAGTCGGTCGAGTAGTCAGTCGACTAGGCCGAGTAGTCAGGTTGACCGACTAATGGCCAACTAGGCCTAGTCAAGTCGCCCCCCCCCCCCCCGACTAGTCGGTCGACTTCTAAAACAGTGGCTATGGCTAGTACCTCAGACTTTTGCTTCTACATCTTGCCACGGATATGAGATTACTGACTGGATTATGGATTCTGGGGCAACGCACCATTTATGCGGGGACAGAGATCAGCGAACAGCATATAGACAAGTTGCACCAGGGAGAACTGTTGTGATTGCAGATGGGACACACTCCCCCAATCACTGGACAGGGAGAGATTTGTTTGACGCCTTCAGTACGTCTGCAGAATGCGTTACATGCTCCTGATTTCTCCATGAATTTGTTATCCATTAGTCAGATTACAAAGGATTTACACTGTAGAGCAATTTTTGACCCATTGTTTCTTCTTTTTCAGGACATTCTTACAGGCAGAGTGATGGGGTGTGGCCGTGAACAGGGTGATCTTTATTGCCAGGTTCGAACTCCCTATGTTGGTGTATCCTCTTATGCAACAGGACCAGTTTCTCCTTATACCTGGCACCTACGGTTTGGTCACCTCCTCTCCAGAAGATGTGTCATATGTTGCCGCAGATTTCACCTGCATCTTCTTTCCAGTGCGAGGCATGTCAGTTGGGAAAGCATCATCGTCCTGCTTGTCGTAGTTGTCAGAGTCGGAGCAGTATCTCTCTTTTTGAGTTATTTCATGTTGACATTTGGGGTCCGAGTCATGTTCTTGATTACCAAAGACACCGATTTTATCTTGTTGAAGTGGATGGTTTTTCTCGTTTGTCATGGGTGTTTCAATTGAAAAATAAATCTGAAGCCGGGGATGTGATCAAAACTTTTATCAATGAAGTGCATAATATTTTCTCTACCTCTGTGAAATTTGTGCAGACTGATAATGCTTTCGAATTCTGTACTCGTGCTCTATCCCATTTTCTTTCATCCCCGGGAATTATTCATCAAACATCTTGTGCTTACACTTCTCAACAGAATTATGTTGCAGAGAGAAAGTATCGTCATTTACTTGATGTCACTCGGATTCTTCTCATTCAGAGTCGTGCCCCACATTCGTTTTGGGGTGATGCAGTTCTTATAGCATGCTACTTGGTGAATTGCATGCCATCATCTGTCTTGGATGAGAAAAATCTTTTCTCTATAGCTTTCTCTGAGAAGGAGTTGTTCTCACTTAGTCCTCGTGTGTTTGGATCTGTTGCTTTTGTTCACTAGTTGATTCCAGGTCTTGACAAGTTCTCTCCTAAAGTTGTCAAATATGTGTTTGTTGAGTACTCCAGTACCCAGAAGGGATACCGATAATGTTCCATTGCGCAGGAAATACTATATCAGTGTGGATGTCATATTTTTTGAGTATGTGACGTATTTCTCTCCTATAAGTGACAGGTTGGCTTCATCAGACTCAGATGATGAGGTTTACATGCCACCCCCTCCTACGAGTTAATCGCATCCTCCTCCTGTGTTTGTGGTTCCACCACCGCCACCACCACCTCCTCATCCACCGCCTCCTACAACCCAGTCGCATACGCCCATTGTTCCACCATTACATAAATTCTATACCCGTCGGGCTGCTTTTGCTCATGGTCATCGCCAGTCATCCAGTATGCCCCTGGTTTGTTTTGATAACATGGTTTCTAACGATGGGTATGGAGATACATCTGTGCAGGAATCAGTGTTCAGAAAGGCGGCCCAGGCGACCGCATATGCGTAGTCGGGCACTGGACCGAACCGCATATCCAGTATTCGGTCCATATGTGGTTTGGGCGAGTATGCGGCCGAGTAAACCGCATATGCGGCCGCATACTCGGCCGCCTTTTGTATAGAGCCCTTTCATATATGTTTCATCTTTTAGTTGATGGAACTGGTAGCTACTGCTACTGCAGTAAAAAATAAATGTTACTAATTGTTTATTAGAAAAGATTTTTATGTTGTTCGTAAAAAAATAATTTCTCATTTTTTATTTAAAATAAATGTTACTAATTGTTTATTAGAAAATATTTTTATGTTGTTGTTTGTAAAAATAAATTTTCATTTTTTATTTAAACAGAAGATTTTTATTTAATTTCTATGAATGTCATTTCATGCATTTGTTTAGTTTATATTCAATATACTTTTATTTTAGAATCAAATACATCTTCTTTTGTGAAAAATATACCTATGAGTCGTTTGCTTTCTTCAGTCAATACTTTTCTCAATTATTAAGAAATTTTGTAATAGAAAATTACGTTAAATCCCCCTAGCTAGCTGCCATCTCGTTAATGCTAGATAAAAGGGAATCCAGTTATTTAATCGATTGAAATATATAGAATCACAATCCAATTTTCATTTAGTTAAATCATATAGAAACATAATAATTGTTTCTATGATTTATTATTGTTATATCCCAATATTTTTTTCTTATATTTTCATTCTTATAGTAAGTATGCCAATAAATTTCACTTTTATTTTTTTTATGATTTACTCTTTTATCTAAAATGGTCATTTTTTAAAAAAAGCTTTCTCTGAAATCATGTCGTACTAAAAAGTCTATGCATATATTTCATCCGCCTGACCGAACGAATACCGCATACCGACTTTCTGAACCTTGGCAGGAATCATTGTAGGAGAATAGCCCATAGATGGAGGAGGTTCCCAATGACCTAGATATACCCATTGTAGTTCGGAAGCTGAAGCAGCCTTGTACTTCCTACCATCTTGCTTCTCGGGTCTCCTTTCATCGTATGACAGGGGAATTTCAGAGATTTGCAGTGGCTCTATCTGGCGTGGACATTCCACGGAATTATCAGGAGGCCTTTAAGGATAGTCGTTGGCGGTTGGTTATGGAGGAAGAAATGGTTGCGTTGCAATCACGTGGTACCTGGAGTTTGGTATCTACTGCTCCTGGGGCGTCTGTTGTCAGTTGCAAATGGGTGTTACTGTTAAACATCATGTAGATGGGAGCCATGACGCTACAAGGCAAGACTAGTGGCACGAGGATTTACTTAGACCTACGTCGTGGATTACTTGGACACGTTTTCTCTAGTGGCTCGTCACTCTACTCTCTGTGTCCTACCTTCAGTTGCAGTAGTACGTGATTGGCTTTTATTTCACTTGGATGTTAAAAATGCTTTTTTGTATGGAGATCTACATGAGGAAGTTTACAAGCAGCAACCTCCGAGGTTTGCTGCCTAGGGGGAGTGTCATCAGGTTCGTAGACTCCATAAGACAATATATGGCCTAAAGCAAAGTCCAAGGGCGTGGTTTCAAAAACTCTCGGATCTGATTGAAAGGCAAGGGTTCGAGATGTCAAATGCAAACCATTCGCTCTTTGTGCAGAGAACATCTAGAGGTACAATTGTCATTATGATCTATGTAGATGATATACTTGTTGCAGGAGATGATGTGCAAGAGGTCAAGATGGAAAAAGAATTTTTGGGTCGTCAGTTTGTTACCAATGATCTTGGTACCCTAAGCTATTTTTTAGGGTTGGAATTTGCTAGGGATGCGCAGGGTCTTGTGATGACTCAAAGGAAGTATGTTACAGACATGCTTGTTGAGACAGGCATGATTGGGTGTCGACCATCAACTACTGCTATGGACCTTAACATGAAGTTATGCGATGATGATACATACTAGGTCGACAGAAGGAGATATAGAGAGATGGTGGGAAAGCTCCTCTATATTACTATTAGTAGACCTGATATCTCCTTTGCAGTGAGTCGGATGAGTCAGTTCATGGAGCAGCCCTGAGAGGTTCACATGGGTGCTATATACATGATTTTGAGATATTTGAAATCCTCTCCAGGTGCAGGATTACTATTCAGAAAAGGAGCAACTCTTTTTGTGTCTGCATGTATTGATGCAGACTATGCAGGATGTCCTAAGATAGGAAGTCTACTTCAGGCTTCGATGTGTTTGTTGGAAGTTCTCTTGTTTCTTGGAAAAGCAAGAAACAAACGGTGGTGGCTAGATCAAGTGTTGAATCTGAGTATAGGGCTATGGCCCAAGCAAGCATAGAAATGGTGTGGGTTTAAGCAGTGTTAGCAGATTTGCATATAAATGTACCTCAACTCATGCAACTACAATGTGATAATCAGGCTGCTTTATTTATTGTGAATAATCATGCATTCCATGAAAGAACCAAGCATATTGAGGTAGGCTGCCATTATACTAGAGATATGATTCAGAAGGGTTTGGTTTCTACCTCTCATGTCAGTTCAGGAGAGCAAACAACAGATATCTTTATCAAGGCAGTACTCAGGGGGCCATTTCAGAAGTGTTCGTCCAAGCTGAGCATGATCGACATTTATGCTCTATCTTGAGGGGGAGTGTAGAGATATTTCTATGTTCCTATGCACCTTTTCTGTTATTTTATTTCTTTATGTTTGTCTTATGTAATTTACCCATAGGTCTCTCCTCTACATAAAAAAGCCTAGGGTTCCCAGGATTAAACTCTTACTTTCCCCAACAATAACTATAGTCTCCCAGCTTTGCACCCTTGTGCCACATCCACTCTCTGCCCAACTGACATCATTCTTAGTTTTCTTAAAGATTTTTTTGAGCAATCCGCAGACATTAACTATAACAAAAAGGTTCTACAGCAGGAACATCGCAAAGAGATTGAACGGGTACCCGACCGATCCAGAAAAATACAGCCTTGAACTTTTGATTACACATTCAAAATATGGGTTGGGTACCCGATCCAAGTCAATCTGTAACCCTAAGTGATCCAAAAATATATTCGCGAGTAATCGCGGTTATCCAAATGGATGTAAATGGGGCATGAGTTATCACAAATTATGAGAATAGAAACATTATCTACTTTGTTACTAACCCTTTGACTTCAACTTGGCAACCTACGCTTCGTTCTCCGGCTCATTGGACTCCCTCCGACTAAAATGGAGAATAAGATCGGGCCGACCTACACATGAGCACGACCCGACCTACCAAAACATGGGCATGACCCAAACCCGACGTTTATATTAGCCGAAAATGGTCCATAAAATTCCTCGAAATTATGGAGTTAAGCCAAGCCCGATCCGAACATGCAAATACCCACAAAAGTCTAACCCGACTTCCAAATGGATGAGAGGGATGCTGACCATCCTGAGCCAACAGCTACACTAAATTCAATTGGTGAGTTCCCACTTATCGTGGGATGCTCTCCAAAGCGCATGTTGGTCTTTTACCATCTCAGATTCATCATCACAATTCACACATTTTACCCCTCTATCTTGATCTTTCTAATTGAAATTAACCAATAATTAATTCTAATTAATAATTGACTCTCTGTAATTGTAATTAATTAACCCAAATTATTATGTCTTAATAAGTAGATATGTGTTATACAAATATATTTATTGTTGCCCATTTATTTTGTGTTATCCCTTATTAAAAATCCCATAAAAGTAGTATAACATTTTATATAATATATTGTATATTATTCTTCATATAAGAATTATAAAAATAACAAAAGAAATAAAATATGTATTTTTATACTTAAAATACTTTCCAAAAATAATACTATGTATATATGATGTAATTTCACTTTGAGTTGTAGATCTCAAAAAAATCCACATCTTTCATGTTGAACATTTTCGATTTGAATTCATTTGTTACTTTATTTCGATTTTACAAGTTTATTTCATTTCTTTCGCGTGGCTCAACCAGAGCCCACCACGTGACCCAGCACTTCACAACATCCCACTTCCATTTTGGGTCGTCCGATCATTTGATTAGAAAGCTCTGATTTATCCATCCCTACTCATATCAAAGCCACTTGATCAAACGATCAAGCGACCAAAGCCTCTTCGCTCGCGTCCTTATCAGGGTCATTGGATTGCATGATCCAAAGGCTCTTGCTTGTCGTCAACTTACAGCAGTTGGCCCCAAGCGGCGCAACCCCTCGCCGGTGGTGGTTTCCTCCATTTTTTACTCATCTGTCCACATGGCCTCAAGCCACAACTCGAATGCCATCTTGACGATCGTTCGACCCTCTCCTTCGCCAAACTCTTCCTCCCTTGCTCCACCTCAGCTCTAGCATTGGTTGACGATTGAAACAACCTCCTGGAACCACCATCTCCACCACATAAAAACCACCTCCCTCCAATTGTCACCCTTCTCCACCATTTCACGCACGACGGCCCAACCATTCTCCTCCTCCTGTGATAGAGGAGTGAGGAGTTGATGTGTGATGACGGCCCATCGTGCGGGTGTTGACCCATGGCCGACCGGCCATGCTACAATACCTCCATGGAGGTTGTTCGAGCTTTAAGGTGAGGCTGACCTTATTAATCGTTGACCCGAGCTCTCTTAGAGCTCAATCCAAGCTACCAATGACCCATCGACAACCTCTTCAATGATTCGGGTAAAGGTTAGTTTTGCTTTTGTCTTGTTTTCTTCGGATTTATTCGTTGTACAGACAACATTACCCCAATCTGAGTTGGTAATTACCTTCACCCAGGGTCAACGATCCTCGCAGGAGATCCCGACCCCCAACTCCCTTCCTCCAAAACCCTAACCACCTTGCCCCCTTTCGTCTCCTATCATGGGAGATGAACTCACTGGACCTTCGCCTTCTCCACGCCTCTAGATTCTCATTCTGCTCACTCTTCGCACGCGCACACCTCCCTTGCCTCGATTATGCCTTTCTAACACTACATGTCCCCTCACTTCTTCAATGGCCAGAGGATTCAAAGTACCTCCGTTCTAGAGGTTCAGCACCGATGGGGGGGTATCAACTCGACAATCCAGCCACGCCCAGCCCTTCCTCTCTCGTCCAAGGTCTTCGTCAGCCATCCTTGGACCTGCTCCGGCCTTCAGAGCTCGAGGAGGCACACAAATGAGCATCCAAGGGCTCGTCGAAGCCCCCATCTTCATCGTCGCACGGAGGAAGATGGATGAGCTTGTAATAGCAGTTACCGTCGGATCGCATTTAATATGACGATCCACATACAACTCCAGCCTCGATACCAGTCCAGGAGTCTCGACAGGACCGAGGTCGTTCCGAATCCGCTCGGGCCACCCACATGGCCCGAGCAACATGCGATCGACCCGAATTAAAGTTCGACCCTTCACACATGCCTAGCGCATAAGGGGTCATGCAAATTGTAGTCGATGTCCGTGTACTCTTCAAAATCACACTCAGGTCCTTCCCAGGCACGTGAAGTGCACATGCTCTCATGGAAGAATTACAAGAAACCCCCACCAGGTTTCCAATATTGCATTTATGCTCCTGCGATTGAGAGATACTTAAAACTAAGCGCCTGATGTTTTTTTCTTATTTGCAAATATACCCTTGGAATTACTTAAATGTGATGTTTTGTAAATATTTTATTTATGTTCTTATTTTAGTTATGCCCATGTATTTTTTATTCAACGTTTGTTGCATATGAACTCCAATTAAAGTGAAATCAGTTTCATTTTGAAGCTTATTCAAATCTCTACACAATGGCATAACTCTAATTTGATGCTTAGGACATGATTTATTAATTACATATTTATAAGCTTGATGTCTCTTTATAAAGTACCATGTCATTAACTTAGCTTCATTCCATTGCATGATATAGATATTGAAATTAATTAATCATCTTGCTTGAGATTATTTTACAATATCATGAGCATGTTCATGTAATCATATGTGAGCACTGTAGCTGGATCCTTTTGTGCATTATGTTCATTTATCTAATGTTCAAAAAGTTGTTTATCACGTAGCCCTAGAACCCTCGTATATAGGAGAAAGGCTCTAGGGAGAAATTATATAAAGAAGACGGAAAAACATGAGAAATATAAATAAAGACAAAGATATATAAGAATTATCTCGACACTCCCCCTCAAGCTGGAGCATATATGTCTATCACGCTCAGCTTGGAACAACAACACTGGAAAGAACCCCTTGCGAGAGCTTTGGTAAACATTTCTGCAATCTGTTCTCCTGAAGCAACATGGGAGGCGGAAATAAACCCCTTTTAGATCAAGTCACGGGTATAATGACAATCAACTTCGATGTGCTTTGTTCTCTCATGGAAGGCTGGATTATTAGCTATAAATAGAGCTGCTTGATTATCACATTTGAGATGCATTGGAAGAGGCACTTCAACAGCAAGGTCAGTTAGAACAGACTTGATCCACATCATTTATGTGCCCCCTTGGGCCATAGCCCTATATTCTGATTCAGCGTCGGATCGAGCAACAACAGTTTGTTTCTTACTCTTCCATGAGATCAAGGAGCTACCAGCGAACACGGTGAAGCCTGAAGTGGATTTCTTGTCCTTGGGACACCCAGCATAATCTGTGTCAGCACATCCAGTAACTGAGAGTGACGCGTCTCTTCTGAAAAGTAGACATGCACCTGGAGAGGATTTTAGATATCTCAAGATCATACAAACTGCATCCATATGAACTTGTCTAGGTTGCTCCATAAACTGGATAACTCTGCTCACAACAAATGATATGCCAGGCCTAATAATAGTAACATAAAGCAACTTTCCTACCAGTTCCCTATACCGTCTCTTATCTATCTCCTCAAAGTCATCATCATAAAGTCTAGCATTAGGATCCATTGGTATAGTAGCATGTCTGTAGCTTGTGATACATGTCTCAGCCAGAATATCGGTAACATACTTCCTTTGCATCATAATCATACCCTGCTAACTGCGTGCAAACTCCAAGCCAAGAAAATAACGTAACTTGCCAAGATCCTTGGTCACGAACTGTCGTCCAAGGAGCTCCTTGGTAACCCGAATACCCAGTTCATCACTACCAGTAACAACAATGTCATCAACATAAACTAGAACAACAACTGTACCTCCCTGAGTTCTCTTAACAAAGAGAGAATGATCTTCAGTAGATCTGACAAAGCCATGTTGTTCAATCAACTCTGAGAGCTTCTGAAACCAAGCCCTTGGACTCTGCTTAAGGCCATATATGGCCTTGTGAAGTCGACACACCATAGTAGACTCCCCCTCAGCAGCAAACCCCGATGGTTGTTGCATGTAAACTTCTTCCTGCAAATCACCATACAAGAACACATTTTTCACATCCAGCAGGTATAGCGGCCAGTCACGTACCACAGCAACCGCAATAAGAATCCACAACGTGGAATGATGTGCAACTGGTGAAAAGAAATCCTGATAGTCCACCCCATACGTTTGGGTGAATCCACCGCAACCATCCTGGCCGTATATCTGTCAATTGTACCATCTGCACGGTGTTTCACAGTAAACACCCACTTGTTGTCAACAATAGACGCACCTGGAGGAGCTTGCACAATGCTCCACGTACCTTGAGATTGTAAAGCCAACATTTCTTCTTCCATTGCTAGACGCCACTGATTAATCCGCAGCGCCTCTTGATAAGAACGTGGTATCTCTACTGCTGACAACCCCAAAACGAACTTCTGAAATTCCTTGGAAAGGCGATCCTAGGCCACATGGCAAGCAAGAGGATGCATAGTGCATGCACGCTTTTGCTTTCGTAGAGCAATAGGCACATCGAGATCTTCAGTACTCACAAGAGGTGTAGCATCTTGGATATCATGCATCTCATGTTGTATATGCAAATCACCATTGCCATTAGAAGAACTCAAATGTTCAGAACATACCTCGAGCGTGCTTGATGACAGGTGAGGCACTTGAGCACGAGGTCTACATTGAGAAACATGGTGAAAGAATGGAGGTGGTGGAGGTGGTGGCAGTGGTAAAGAAGATGTAGGAGCTGATGGAGGTGGTGGCGGTGGTGGAGTAGAGATCGGAGGTAGAGGCATATATACCTCTTCCCCATCCTCAGAAGAAATGAGCTTGTCACCTGTAGGAGAGAAGTACATAATAGACTCAAAAAAGGTTACATCAGCACTAACATAATACCTTCGTCGAACAGGGTCGAAGCAACGATATCCTTTTTGGGTCTTGGAATACCCAACAAACACACATTTGACCGCTATAGGAGAGAGCTTGTCAAGACCAGGAGACATCTGATGAACGAAAGCTGTTAGAAAATCGGAAGCGGAAGCGGAAACATGGAAAAAGATAAAGAACCATTAGAACAGCGGGTTTTACGTGGAACCCTACTCTGTGAGGAGCGGGACGAAACCACGGGAGAAGCCCTCAAAAGGGCATGTTATGCATTGCACTTTCTCATCTGTTACAGGAGGCTGGGGCTCCTTATATAGCCTCCACAGGGCCTCCAAGTCCCACCACTGGACAATGTGGGACTAAACAACTGGATGGGGTAAATGGATCCTGTAGGTATCCATTTACCCATCTACAACTCAATAAGCGCTCAACCAAATACTCCAACACTCCCCCTCAAGCTGGAGCATGCAATGCTCAGCTTGGACAAACAAACAAAAAGAAACTCAACTCACACTACAGGACACTACGGACAATATCAACTCAACACGCACATTGCTGCAGTCGAGGACGTTGCTTCTCATGCTGTACTGGTAAGGAGGACGAACGGGCTGGAGTGTGAGTCAACTGAAGACTCGGAATCTGACCATCGAGTCTGAAACTGCGCCTGGAGTCTCCTCGTCGGAGAACTGGATCTCTCCCATCTGGCTCAGAGAATGGTGCTCTACTCTGGAGTACCTATGATACCACATGAAAACCCTTGCCCTCAATGGCATAGGGAATGGTCCTCTGCTCTGGAGTCCCTATGGCTCACATGAAAACTCTGGCCTGACAACAAAAGAATGATGGGGAGCACGAAACTGAAGACCGCACACTTGTGTGTGTCTGAAATTGGAGACTCGGTATCAATCGTCGAGTCTGAAACTGGAATCTGTAGAGTCTGAAATCTGACTTGGTCTGTAATTTGGAGTCTGGAAATCTGTCTGGTCTGATGAATCTGACACCTCTGAAGTATGGAGAAGACCTGTGACTCTACATATACTCCCCATTTCTCCCATACTTGTCGGAAAATGACATCGACAAAGTTGGGAGAAGACAAGATGAATAGTGGTAAAACATGGACATTAAAAAAAGTTGCTTGCGGCTTTTCATTTTATTTTTTTATAAGCCGTCAATTTTTTTTTTGTAAAATTTTTTTAAGCCCGTTCAAACCCTTTTTTTCCGGCTTTGCGAATCAATTTTTTTGGAAAATGCATACGGCTTTTTGTATAGGTACGTGCCTTTTTCAATAATAGTTTTTTTTCTTTCTTTTTTTTCCAACCGGCCCATTTGAACCTAACACATAGCATCGCCATTTTTTTAAAATAATAACGGGTAATCGGGCCCATCAAACCGTAGAAGCCCTTTTTTGGGCTATTTTAGGGCTCCCTGACGGGAACCCCTTCTCTGGAAAAAAGGAATGCCGCCGCCTATGGAGTCGGAAGGTTCCTGCGCTTGCATGGATCTGGAGAGGACACGATGGAGCGGCTCGCGCATGGGGATCTTCGGCCTAGAGCGTCGCATGGTACCGCCCAGCCGCCTGGAGCATGATGGGCGAGATGGAGTCGCCTCCTGTGGGCGAGATGGAGTCGCTGCCTGTTGAGAAGATGGAGCGCGAGGGGAGGCATGCCGCCTGGGGGCCGCGGCTTCGAGTAGGGTGCGGCTGGACTACGCCGCCTGGAGGTCACGTGGCTGGGGTTCACCATATTTGGAGCTTCGCGTGCGCGCCGCCTGTGCAAGGGAGGCAGACCGCGTGTGGACGGAAGATGTAGTGACGCCGCCTGGATGCGCGCGGGGGACTCTGATGCACATCGAGGGAAGCACCCTCGCGCTAGGAAGGAGGATGCGCCAGGAAGAGTTAAGGGATGACTCAGCCTTGAGATTTCGGGCATGGGCTGCCGCCCGGAGCACCGCATGGTGCTGCTTCTCGCGAAGAGGGCAAGATTCGATGGCTACGCCGTTTCATGAACATATATGGAGCGCAACCCAGGATGGAATCTCCCACGCTAGGGTTCCTGGAGATGCACCTTCTGGACTTTGAGATAGGAGCCACTTGCCCATGTGCCTGCCTTAGAGGATGACGGTGCGGAAGCAATGGCACCGCAATGGCCTTAGAGAACCAAATCTGGATCCGGAACTTGAAGAATAGGATTCCAGAAAATAATCGTGGTTGCCGCCGGGAAGATGAGAGCTTTGACGGCAGAAAATAGGGCTTCAAAAATGAAACCCTAGAACATAAATCCAGCCGTAAAACAAGAATGATATGAAAAGATCTCGAACACGAACAACAGATCTTCAACATAAAACGAATCTCGAACATATTACAAACGAACATAAAAGAAAACCCTCGAGAATCGACCCGCTCTGATACCATGTTAGAAAATCGGAAGCGGAAGCGGAAACATGGAAAAAGATAAAGAACCATTAGAACAGCGGGTTTTACGTGGAACCCTACTCCGTGAGGAGCGGGATGAAACCACGGGAGAAGCCCTCAAAGGGGCATGTTATGCATTGTACTTTCTCATCTGTTACAGGAGGCCTGGGGCTCCTTATATAGCCTCCACAGGGCCTCCAAGTCCCACCACTGGACAATGTGGGACTAAACAACTGGATGGGGTAAATGGATCCTGTAGGTATCCATTTACCCATCTACAACTCAATAGGCACTCAACCAAATACTCCAACAAAAGCTACAGAACCAAAAACTCGAGGTGTGAGAGAGAAAAGATCCGACTCGGGAAACACAACCAAGAACGGGATCTTTTCTCCCAGAACAGAAGAGGGCATACGATTAACAAGGTAACAAGTAGTTAGGACCGCATCCCCCCCCAGTACGAATGAGGAGCACGACTTTGGATCAAAAGGGTCCTTGTAACATCTAGAAGATGGCGGTGTTTTCTTTCAGGCTTTCAGCCACTCCATTCTGTTGCGAAGTATATATACAAGATGTTTGATGGACAATACCATGAGACGCAAGAAATGTGGCAAGCTGATTAGTACAAAACTCTAAAGCATTGTCAGAACGTATATACTTGATTTTTGCAGAAAAATGTTCTTTATTTCAATAATGAAGGATTGAATAACATGACCAGCATCAGATTTGTTTCTAAGAAGATAAATCCATGACAACCTTGAAAACTCATCAATTGCAACTAGATAAAAAATCTATGCCCCTGATGATCAGGGATACGACTGGGACCCCAACTATCGAAATGAAACAACTCAAACAGACCATGATTACTTCGATCCTGACGATTGTGGAATGTAGACCGATTATGCTTCCCAAGCTGGCAGGCCTCGCACTGAAAGGTAGAGAGGGGAAATCTGTCGAAGAACGTGACACAGCTTTTGCAGAGGAAGATGACCAAAGCGAAGATGTCATATGTAAGGAGACGTAGACCCAGTGTGAATGGAAGAAGCACCAGCATAAGAGGATTGCACTAGTCTGTAGAGACCTCCATGCTCACGGCCAATGCCAAACACCATGCATGTTAGAATGTCCTGAAACACAAGCGCAGATGGGTCAAAAATGGCACGACAATGTAAATCTTTGATGATTTGACTAATATATAATAAGTTCATTGAAAAATAGGAGCATAAAGAGCATTCTAAAGACTCATCGCAGGAGTTAGTTGCACTTCCCCCTGACCAGTAATGGGAGAATGTGTTCCATCTGCTATCACAACAGATCATTCAGGCTGTGTTGGACCAAAAGTACCAAAATGATTTATATCACCACAGCATATGCTATACTGGAAGAAGACGCAGCAGCAGAGGCAGCTACCTCTGAGGATCCTAAAGCAGAGTTGGATGGTCCTGGAGTAGGCATGATCTCCCTGAGTCTGGACACAAATTCGTCAAATCTCTGTGTTGACGCATATAAGAGAATTGTATCTTTTTGTTATTTTATTTTCTTGTTATTCTCTTTATGTAATTTACCCATAGGCTACTCTCCTATATAAGAGAGCCTAGGGCTATGGAATAGAGTATCTCATTCACGTTTCCCAACATGGTATCAGAGCGACGGTCCTAGGCCGGAGTTCTCGAAACCCTAACCCTAACACCCCACCCGCCGGCCTCTCTTCTCCCTCTCTCTCTCGAATCGGCGCTGCCTAACCGATCGGCGATCGTCTCCGATCTTCTCCTCGAGCCTGTGCGCGCATCTCGCGCATCTCCTCGCGCCTGTGCGCGCATCGCCGCCTGTGCGCGCATCTCGCGCATCGCCTCGCGCCTGTGCGCGCATCTCGCGCATCGCCTCGCGCGTGTGTGCGCATCGCCGTGCCTGCGGTGTCCCTGTTCGCGCATCACCGTGCGCATCGCTTCTGTGCGACTGTGCGCACTACTACGCGCATTGTTGCGTGCACAGTTGCGTGCGCCAGTGCGCGCGTGATCCTCCATTTGCGGGCTCGAGTGCGCGCGTGATCCTCCAGGTGCGTGCGCGCGTGCTCCTTGCACGTGCCTACGTGCCCTAAGCCCCAAAACCCTAGGGCACACATCCTGATCTACATGGGATTAGTTGCTTGAAGTCTACACACGCAACTAATCCCGTCTATGTCATTGTAGACAAAGATTATCTTCTCTCAGTCGCTCCAGTCTTCCGTCTCCAGTATGTCAGACAGCAAGGCAGATATCCCGTCTATTGGCGCATTTCGTGGTCCAGCGCCCATTGTCAAGATGGATGGTACGAACTATGAACTGTGGGCAATGCAGTTCATGAGTATGATGAATTCTACAGGTAAGAAGCACATTCTTACCGAGCCCGAGCCTGCAGAGAAAACTGGAGTCCATGCCTCATGGGAGGCCGATGATGCATATGCCAAGGTGTGGCTATCCGGCACATTGGCTATTGAAATCGCCAATGACATTCTACATCAACCCACAGCTAAAGACATGTGGGATATCCTGGCAGCGACATATTCTCAGGCGAAGAACGAGACGAAGATCCTGCAACTACAACATGATATATTCACAATAAAGCAGAACGGCCGTCCTTTACATTCTCTCTATACATCATTGAGAGGGATGTTTGAGAAGCTCTATAGCTTCATGCCTCTTACCGCCACGCCAGAACAGCAGAAGACATACAGGAATGCGACGATGGTGGGTGTGTTTCTCGCTGCACTTGATCCAGAATATGAGGCAGCACGTTCACAGATTTTGGCGGACTCGACTATTCCTCCCATGGAGGAGGCTTTTCACAGATTGAGTAGGATCACAGTGCCTTCAGCAGCTGTGAGTCAGAATCCCTCAGCCATGGCGGCCAACAGAGGCCGTGGTTTTCATCACCAGGGCCGTGGACGTACTCCCCGTGGAAGGGGTGGCCGCACTAGGCCAACATGCTCATATTGTCACCGAGTCGGACATACTGAAGATACATGCTACTCGAAGCATGGATTTCCTGCATCTGCACGAGCCGTTGAGCAGATAGAGCCCCCGTCTGCTGCCACATTGGATCAACGATTTGATGATCTAGTTGCCCGCCTCAGGGGCATTATCCCACCATTTGGTCCAGCACCGACTACAGAGAGTCATACTGATGCTGCTGCTTCTGCCTCGGCCTCTACTAGTACTTCAGGTAGTACACTTGCACTCCACAGTAGTAGATCTGATACATTGCCATGGATCATGGACTCGGGCGCTACACATCATCTATGTGGCGACCAGAGTCTACTTACAGGATACACTCAGATTCCTCCAGGACGGACAGTAGTTATTGCCAATGGCACGCATTCTCCTATCACGGGTCAGGGGGAGATTAGATTGACGTCTTCTATGCAGCTCAAGAATGTTTTACATGCACCGCATTTTTCTATGAATCTGTTGTCAATAAGTCAGATCACGAAGGATCTCCATTGTCGAGCTATTTTTGATTCATCTTCCTTGATTTTTCAGGACATCCGTACGGGCAACGTGATTGGTCATGGCTATGAGCAAGGAGGCCTTTATCGTCTGAACCAGACCCCGTTTACCGGAATCACATCTTCTCCCACTGAACAAGTATCTCCTCTCCTATGGCATCTGCGTTTTGGTCATTTACCGCTTCAGAAGTTGCGTCTAGTTCTACCCTATGGTCTCTCTCACACACCTATCCAGTGTGAGGCGTGTCAGTTGGGAAAGCATCACAGGTCGTCTTTTCCCAGTAGTCAAGGTCGGAGTAGTAACTCCAAGTTTGAGTTGTTTCATGTCGATATCTGGGGTCCGAGTCGTGTTCCCGATCATCAGGGGCACAGGTTTTATATTGTATTTGTGGATGATTTCTCTAGAGCATCATGGGTATTTCTAATGAAAAATAAGTCTGAAGCAGGAAATATTATTATCCACTTTCTAAATGAGATTCAAAATGTTTTTTCCACATCTGTCAAAATTGTGAGAAGTGATAATGCCTTAGAGTTGTGCACCAACATTCTAGCCAGTTACTACTCCTCAAAAGGAATTATTCACCAAACATCTTGCGCTCATACGTCTCAACAGAATGGGGTTGCAGAAAGAAAACACCGTCACCTACTTGATGTCACAAGGTCACTTCTTATTCAGAGTCATGTTCCGTACTCCTACTGGGGTGATGCAGTCCTTATTGCATGTTACCTTATCAATCGTATGCCTTCGTCTGTCTTGAATGAACAAATTCCTTTTTCACTCATTTATCCTGACAAGGATCTGTTCATTCTTACCCCTCGTGTGTTTGGGTCAGTCGCATTTGTCCACCAGTTGTCGCCTGGTACTGACAAGCTCTCTCCTAGGGCTGTCAAGTGTATCTTTGTGGGGTACCCCAGAACACAAAAGGGGTACAAGTGTTTTGATCCTGTGCGTCGGCGATATATGATCAGTGCAGATGTTATATTTTTTGAATCCGTTATGTTTTTCTCAGAATCCGGAAACATGCAGCCACCACCTATACCTCCTGATGCCGTATTCATGGAACCACCACCACCGCCACCACCACCACCATCACTAGTATCCCCGCTACCATTCCATTACACCCGCAGGCTTCCTCCAGCTCATGGTCCTGATCCGTCAACTAGCTCGCCTATGGTATGTAATGAAAATATTAATGTTGATGAATCTGACGACATTTCTCAGCAGGATGCATTACAGGAGCATGGTGATAACACAGAGGATATGGATGTTCCAATTGCTTTACGCAAGCCGAAACGAAGCTGTGCCAAATATCCATTGTCAACAGCTGTGTCTTTTGAGAGGCTATCTGGAGACTTCAGAACGTTTGCTTTGGCACTTTCAGCTACAGACATTCCACGGAACCATCAGGATGCTATGCAGGATGCTAGATGGCGGCTAGCAATGGAAGAGGAGATGGCGGCACTTCAGTCTAGAGGAACCTGGAGTTTGGTTCCTATACGTCCAGATGTTAGCCCGGTGAGTTGCAAATGGGTGTTTACAGTTAAGCACAATGCAGATGGTTCCATTGACAGGTACAAGGCACGCCTAGTTGCACGGGGATTCACACAGACATATGGGGTAGATTATCTGGACACATTCTCCCCTGTGGCGCGTCATTCCACTCTACGGATCCTGTTATCAGTTGCAGTTGCTAGAGACTGGCCACTCTATCAACTAAACGTGAAGAATGCATTTCTGTATGGAGACCTGCAGGAGGAAGTCTATATGCAACAGCCACCAGGTTTTGCTGTTGAGGGGGAGTGTTCCAAGGTTTGCAGATTACATAAGGTCATCTATGGCCTTAAGAAGAGCCCCAGAGCATGGTTTCAGAAGCTTTCAGACCTTTTTGAGAAACAAGGATATAAACGATCCAATGCCGATCATTCTTTGTTTGTACAGAAGACGGCGAGAGGTATCATTGTAATCATGGTTTATGTTGATGATATCTTGATTACAGGTGATGATGACCAGGGCATTAAGCAGGCAAAAGAAAGGCTAGGGACCGAGTTCGTCACCAAGGACTTGGGAGTCCTTAGATATTTTCTGGGGCTGGAGTTTGCTAGAAATCCATATGGATTAGTCATGTCACAGAGGAAGTATGTCACAGATCTACTGAGTGAGACAGGTATGCTAGGGTGTCGGCCTGCTACGACACCAATGGATCCTAGCATGAAGCTGTATGATGATGACACAGAAGAGGTGGATAAGAGAAGGTACAGAGAACTGGTAGGTAAACTACTGTATGTCACGATCACTAGACCTGATATATCATTTGCAGTGAGTCGTGTGAGCCAGTTCATGGAACAACCACGTCAGGCCCATATGGATGCAATACACATGATCTTGAGACATTTAAAATCATCTCCAGGTGCAGGCTTGCTATTTAAGAAAGGAAAGGAGATCTCTGTCACAGCATGTGCGGATACAGATTATGCAGGATGCCCCAAGGACAGGAAGTCAACATCAGGATTTGCAGTCTATGTTGGAGATGCTATAGTTTCATGGAAGAGCAAGAAGCAGACAGTAGTAGCTAGATCCAGTGCTGAATCCGAATACAGAGCTATGGCCCAGGCTAGCACAGAAATGATGTGGGTGAAATCCCTACTTGCAGATCTATATCTTGATATACCTCTTCCTATGATGTTAGAATGTGACAATCAGGTCGCCTTGTTCATTGCAAATAACCCAGCCTTTCATGAGAGGACCAAGCACATTGAGGTCGACTGTCACTACATACGTGACATGGTTCAGAAGGGGTTCATTGCTACATCTCATGTCACATCAGAGAATCAGACCGCTGATATTTTCACCAAGGCCTTACTTAAAGGCCCATTTCAGAAGTGTGCGTCCAAGCTGAGCATGATTGATATCTATGCTCCATCTTGAGGGGGAGTGTTGACGCATATAAGAGAATTGTATCTTTTTGTTATTTTATTTTCTTGTTATTCTCTTTATGTAATTTACCCATAGGCTACTCTCCTATATAAGAGAGCCTAGGGCTATGGAATAGAGTATCTCATTCACGTTTCCCAACACTCTGATCAGCAACTGGAGAAGAACTCCTAACCTGTTGAGTATGTTCTACATCTTTAACGGAAGCAGGAAACCCATGCTTAGAATAACAGGTTTTCTCTGAGTGGCCAGTCATGTGGCAGAAGATGCACGGCTGACGTGATCGACCACCTCCCCCTTTGCCACGAGAAGATCCTCCCCTACCACAATATGGAGTAGGGTTCCCCCTACCACGAGATGCAGCCATAGCTGATGATGTATGAGACTGCGCATTACCACCAGAGGAGATAGACAGCCTGCTGAGTTTGCGATATGCCTCCTCCATCGGAGGTATGGTAGCATCTGTAAGAATCTGGGCATGAGCTGAGTCATATTCAATATCAAGGGCTGCTAGAAAGACCCCAATCATCACAGAATCTCTGTAAGCCTTGAGCTGCTCTGGCGTAGCAGTCAAGGGAATGTAGCCGTGTAGCTTCTCAAACATGCCCCTCAAGGAAGTGTAGATGGTATGGAGGGGTTGACCACTCTGTTTCGATCTAAAGATATCACGTTGAAGTTGTATTATCTTCAACTCATTCTTCGTTGGAGAGTATGTCGTAGTGAGAATGTCCCACATAGACTTTGCAGTAGGCTGACTCAGTATGTCATTCGCTATCTCTGTAGAGATTGTCCCGGATAGACACACCCGTGCATAGGCATCATCTGCCTCCCATGAGGCATTAATCCCAGTCTTGTCACTCGGCTCCTCCATCGTGAGGATGTGTTTCTTGCCATTACACTGCATCAGACTCATGAACGGCATGGCCCACGGTTCATAGTTTGTGTCATCCATCTTGACAATGGGGGTTGGACCTTTGAATCCCCCCATGGATGGAACATCGGCTTTGTTGTCAACCACGATGACAACTATCACCAAGACAGGGACTGCAACAAATAAGACCTGTGTCTACACGAACATATGGGAAGAAGGTTGTGGATGCCAAAACCTCTTCCATTCTTTGAAGCCGCCTTTGGGTGTCTAGGGTGTTTTTTTTGGACGAACACTTCACGCCCTAGAGGTCCTAAAGGGGACCTAAACCGAGACCGAGATGAGCGGGGCAACAAATCGATAACCACGGGGGCGGCGGCCTACAAGTAGGCCCGCAAGAGGTGCATGCAACCCGAGACAAGTGCAGATCATGAGGGGCGGTGGTAGCCTACGCAGGGAGGCAGCCCGCGAGGTCACGCGCGAGGGGTCACGCACGCATGGAGAGGGGCTCGCGAGGTGAGCGTGCAAGGAGCGGCCCCCGCAAGGAGGGAGGTCGCAATGGGCAATGGCCCCGCGTGGAGGGAGGTCGCAATGGGCAATGGCCCCGCGTGGAGGGAGGCGGCGGCCCGTGCGGAGGGGCGCGCAAGGGGTCTTGGTGGGGAGTGGCAGGGTTAGTTCACAGGCTCTGATCTAGGACCATCGCTCTGATACCATGTTCAGAATGTGAAAATAAAAAGTTGTTTGTCACGTAGCCCTAGAACCCTCTTATATAGGAGAAAGGCTCCAGGGAGAAATTACATAAAGAAGACAGAAAAACATGACAAATATAAATAAAGACAAAGATATATAAGAATTCTCTCAACATCTAACATGCATGAGATCAAACAAAAAAAAATCATTCTGTTGCATATGTTCAAGTTTATGCATTGTCTTGTCGTATTTGACCAAAATAAAGTAATTAATAGCTTAACATAGATATTAGAATTTAATTAGTTACATTGAGATCTCATGTCCCTGAGTTCAACCCAAGACTTGCCCGAGATATCTTAGCCGAACTACTCCTTACCGAGATCATGCTCGGTTTTAATAGATATTTTAGCGACCTTTTTACAACAAACGTATATTAGAATAGCCGCTAAACGTATCATCACCCTCACCCTCCGCAACCTTATCAATCATCTTCACCCTACATCAAAAGTTGGTTGCCATATTAAGATACCGGTGCTATCATCTTTTTCCTTGTGCCAGATTCATGACGATATCTACCTCCACCAGATTTCAACATGCAGGTCCTTGACCACATCTGCATCTTTCCTTAGGAAATCCACACCCTTTATAGTTACAGCCATGCAATCATTGATATGTCAAGTTTAAACAACTTTTGGAGCACCTCATCCCTCCTCTAACTTCTTCTGCCCCTTACCCTCTTCATATACTGACAATCCACTTCAATATGTTTAGTTTTCTCATGAAAAGCTGGACTGTTTGCAATAAATAGATCTGCCTAGTTGTCACATATCAACTGTACGAGAAGAGGTGCATCAACTCCATAATTAGAGAGAACAAACTTGACCCACATCATTTCAATACTACATTGTGCGATGGCCCCGTATTCTAATTCAGCAGTAGATCTCGCTACCATTATATGTTTCTTGCTTTTCCAAGATATTAGAGAGTTTCCTACAAACACAGCAAATCCTAAGGTAGATTCCTATCCTTGGGCAACTAGCATAATCTGCATCTGCACAAGCTGTGATAGACAGTGAAGTTCCTCTGTTAAATAATAGACATGTGCCTGGAGAAGACTTTAAGTATCTCAAAATCATGTACATTGCATCCATGTGCACCAGTCTTGGTTGCTCTATGAACTGGTTGACATTGCTTACTGCAAAAGAAATATCAGGTCCTGTGATTGTAACATAGAGAAGCTTCCCAACGAGTTGTCTATACCTTCTTTTATCTACCTCCTCAATGGTATCATCATGCAATTTTATGTTTAGATCCATAGGTGTGGAGGTTGGTCTGCAACTTGTCATTTTGCTTCTGAAAGATCGGTTGCATACTTTCTTTGGGTCATAACTAGCCTTGTTGGTTTCTAGCAAATTCCAGACCCAGAAAGTAATGCAATTCATCCAAGTCTTTGACAACAATGTTGTCCCAGAAAGTTCTTGGCTGCAATAATAACATGAATACCATCTCCAATAACAATAATATCATCAACATACACCAAGATGACAACTGTACCTCGTCGAGTCCTTTGAACGAAGAGAGAATGATCTGCAGTTGATGGTATAAACCCCTTCTGTTCAATCAGATTTGACAGCTTCTGAAACTAGGCTCTAGGGCTCTGCTTAAGGCCATAGCCTTAGGAAGCCGACATACATACTCGCCCTCAAGAGCGAACGCGTGTGGTTGCTGCATATACACCTCTTCTTGTATAGAAAAGCATCCTTAACATCAAGTTGGAATGCATACCAAACATGTACCACAACAACTGACATCATAATCCACAGTGTGGAATGTCGAGCAACTGTAGAAAAGGTATCGAGGTAATCAACCCCGTAAGTCTGTGTAAATCCTCTAGCCACCAAACATGCCTTGTACCGGTCTACAGATTAATTCGCTAAGTGCTTGACAGTGAATACACATTTGCAGCTCACAACAAATGCCCCTTTTGGAGCAGAGTGGGGAAGCTCGCACCACCCAACTTCAAAAGAAAAGAAGGGGCCCTTCCGTAAAAAACAAGAATCCATATCTTACGAGACTACAGTGCATCCATGTCTTCCTCCATGACAAGTCGCCAGTGGCTCTCCTTGAGGACCTCCCGATATGTGTGTGCGATTTCAGTGGCAGATAATCCCACAAACTTCTTGAAATACTTCGAAAGTCGTGCCAACTACACGTGTCCACTGAGGCAGTATCTCGCACATGTACGATTGCCTTTACGCAAGGCAATTGGCCACCCCATATCATTCTCCTGCGATGGTCCCTGCTCATCATGTATATCATTATGTTCATTCTGTAAATGTTCATGTACATCATCCAAACCACCGGGGCCATCCGTGAAGGGAGGTTTTTAAACTCATGTATCACAGAAACATGTGGATCGAATCATATCTGATCGAAAAACAGACTTGTCATACAAGTCACGATAGCAGCAGAATTTAAAAAAAATATCTGATGGAACCACATGGATTGAGAACCATGCTCAATCCGTTCCATCAATATCACATGAGTTTAGAATTACCTCTTGAAGCATGAATGTGATCCTCAAGTTTCTAAAGCAAGAGACATCATGTCTGAAGTCCGATCCAACAGAGATAGTATTTGTGGGCGTAGAGATGAATCGCGTACTTCATACAATACAGCGAGACGATCTGGGACTCCATGCTCTTGATTTCGTCGTACGGAATCATTCGTCTTCATCATGCCGAAGAATCAAATATGAAGAAACTCTACACGAGATCGATCAACTCGGTCGTAAGAATAGGGTTATCGACCATTAAGGGTATTATACCTACAAGGAAAGACGATCCTTTTAAGCAAGGGGGAATATTCAACATTAAGGGCATTATCCTGGTGAGGGGAAGTCCCTTGGAGAGAGAGAGAGAGAGGAGACACTTGTTTCTCCTAGAATTGACCGTTAGAATTGCAATCCTGATGGATAAATAAATGGCCAAGATTAATTACTCCCCGCCATCTTGAGGATGAAAGATGATAACAAAATATCAACTTATTTTATCAATTAACTATTTCCTAAAAGTATTTCTTGTTGGCTATTTTTAGAAAAT
The DNA here is from genome assembly GCA_037367405.1 of Ottelia alismoides. Classification (NCBI taxonomy): domain Eukaryota; kingdom Viridiplantae; phylum Streptophyta; class Magnoliopsida; order Alismatales; family Hydrocharitaceae; genus Ottelia; species Ottelia alismoides. The sequence goes on along the minus strand of JAZKJV010004336.1, from coordinate 241,816 downwards.
TGAATAATCAAAAAATTTTAACAACAAATAGATAATAAAAAAGAATAAAATTTGGATAATATATAAGGTGGGGACGTCCAACATGGTGGGTCCCACCATAGACATCCCCACACACTTATAAAAGTATTTGTTCGTTTTTTATTTTGTTGTAATTTTTCAAAAACAAACATTTCTAATTTGTTGATAAAACTTGTAAACTAATTATCATCAAATAGTTCCAAATTATTTATGATAATTGCAAATAAGCCATCCAAAAATATGAATCATATCCATAGGTCCAAAATTAAATACAAATCAAATTTACATTTATTGATGTATACTGTGAATCCAATTCACATTAATATTAAATTCGTGAATCCTATTCACAATCAAGTCTCAATTGGATATTATGGATCTTATCCATACTATCCATTATTATCGTGGATAGCACTATCCACATTAATCTTATCCAAGATAATTAAATCCAATTTAGTTATCTCGAAATCTTCTTTGTACATATCCAAAAAATAATGTGAATTTTATTGACATTATTCTTGGATAATTGTGGATAACACTATCTAAGATAATGTTATCTGAGATCATTAAATCCAATTTAATCATCTTAAGTTCTCTTCACTCAGTGATTCAAACATCATTGAACTGTCACAATTCTCAGATTTATCTCTTTCGAAACATTCCTTAAACTCCTTTTGAGGATAGGGTGCCTTCCCCACGGATACTTTGACATAGGGTCAAGGCGATCGTCTATCCAAGTATAGTAACTTGGATAATAAGATCTAATCTCATATCCAGATCTAAAAGATTTCTCAGAGATGTCTGATCAGGTCAGACAAAGTACCCAATCTTCTTATTGTCTGTGAATCCATATCAGATCAATATCCAACATTTGGACTAAAATTAGATCACTAGTTCACTAAGCGGAGTCACTAAATCCAAACATGCTTCATCACTCTCTCGGAATGGAAGATTCATGGTATACAATCGTTTAAGATCGCATCACACTCGAGTATTCCTAATACCCTCGAGTATTCTTAATACGTACACCCTGCAACTGGACGACTATGATTAAACTATGATTAAACCTGAAGTTCTGATACCATTTTGGATTGTATCCTTCATGGTTTTACTGATAAGTTCCTCACTCTATCATTGGGAATTGGTATCGATCATATGCTTTCCAAAGCCATATATATCATACTTTCAAATCTTGTCTCGTTTCCAAAACAAAACGATCGACATTGGAATTTGGTTTCCCCCAATATTTCATGAGTGAGCTCATGTCTTCCTATTCAGTAGTGAACATGTATGATCCCTTTGAAAGATCGTATTATTCATATGCCATTGTATGCACACCAGCGCGTCAGTGGTATAGACCTAGATTACGTCATAAACCTAATGGTCTGCCAAATGTACATACTCAAACAAATAGTAATATATATGTCTCCGGTCAGAGGATGCGTGCATGTATCGCGACAGCATATGATATAGGTTTTGGTTATCTTGATCTCGCTAAGTCAACTCTTTGATCATGTTAAAAAATAAGAATGTGGAAACGATTTGAGAAAAAGCATAAAAAACAGAAAGATAAACATGGAAAACAAGATTTTACGTGTAACCCTACTCCCAATGAGCGGAATGAAACCACAGGAGAACGCCTCGGAGGGTTGATAGTCTATTGCTTTTCTCTCATCTGAATATAATGGGTGCGGGGGTTTATATATAGCCCCCACTCAGTCTCCACATCTCCTAACTGGTAGATGTGGGACTAAAGACTTGAATGTTACCCCTCTCCCCACATAAGTGATGCATATAAACAAATACTCCAACACTCCCCCTCAAGTCGGAGCGTGCAATGCTCAGCTTGGACAAACAGAATGAAATCTCAACTCATGCTACATGACATTACAGACAATATCAACTCAACGTGCACAATTGTCGGTTGTTGTCAAGGACGTTGCTTCTCATGTCGTGCAGGTGAGGAGGACGAACGGGGCTGAAGTGTGAGTCAACTGAATCTCCTCGTCGGAGAGCATGTGCTCTGTACTGCGTCTATTAGATTCACTACAACCGAAATGAGTCTCCTCATCAAAGAACGCTGGCCCGCTACAATGGACAACTGCTCCAACTTTGAAAAAGGTCGAACTGAAAGGCTGTGGAGTGCAATCCTCATCGAAGTCCGCGATCGCTAAAGAATGGAGTCTGAAATAGTCTTCTCGTTAGAGAACTGGGTATCTCCCATCTGACACAGAGAATGGTATTCTACTCTGGAGTCCCTATAAAACCACATGAAAACCCTAACCAACAAGGTATAGGGAATGATCCTCTACTCTGGAGACCATATGACTCACATGAAAATCCTAGCCGACAAAACAAGAAAAGATGGGGACAACTGAACTGATGGCATACATGTGCACATCTGAAAAGACCGCATACATGTGCGTGTCTGAAACTGAGGACTCAAAAACATCCGAAGTCGAGTCTGAATATCTGCCAACTGTAGAATCTGGAAAGCTTACTGGCCTGGAGAATCTGAAACTGGATCTGGAATCGACCTCTGACTCTACACAATACTCCCCTTTTCTCCCATACTTTTAGGAAAATAGTGACATCGACAAAGTTGGGAGAAGATAAGAGAATGGGGAGACAACGAAAACATCACAACTGTCGATCTCAATTTTTTTCTGGCTTTCTTGTAGAGGTTTATGTAGAGGTTCACGTTATGTTATGATGTACCGTTACGTATTTCATATTTATCTCATGTACGTCTATGTAATTTACCCAAGGGTTTTCTCTCTATACAAGAGACCCTAGGGCTCTATGGAATAACACAATAGAGTATTATTGATTCTGACATGGTATCAGAGCCAAAACCCTAATCTAGGGTTTTTCCACCCCCCCCCCCCGGTCGCCGCCCACCTCTCCCTTCCAGCCGCCGCCACCTCCCCTCTCGGCTGCTGCCACCAGCCCTCCCCACCGCCGGGCCCCCCGCCTTCTTCTTCTCCAGCCACCGGCGCCGCCCCAGCCGAAGCCCCCTCCCAGCCGTCGGTTTCTTCTCCAGCCGCCGCCGGGCCCTCTCTCTCACCGGGCCCTCTCTCTCGCCGGGGCCTCCCGCTCTACAGATGATAATGCCTCTTCTGATTGGTTTCCTCCACATCTACAGATGATAATGTCTATGTTCCCCTACCGCCAAGTCTGGGTCGATCTGAGCCCACTACACCACCACCGCCTCCATATCCTTCCATTCCACCATTCCCTAAGTTCTACACAAGACGGTCAGGGCCTGCTCAAGCTACACGTCAACCTTCCAGCATGCCTCAGGTATGCTCCGATGCTATCACTATTGAAGGGATAAATAATGCACTGGTGCAGGAATCTTTTATACAGGGGGAGGATCCGCCAGTCAGTACAGTGGATGATGATCTTGATCGTCTTATTGCTCATAGGAAGCAGAAGAGGCAATGTGCATCCTATCCTCTTGCGTCTCATGTGTCCTTTAATCGTCTTGCTGGTGATTTTTAGAGGTTTGCAGCAGCTGTCTCGACAGTTGAGATCTCACGGACTTATCAAGAGGCCATGAAGATTGATAGCTGGCGGTTAGCCATGGAGGAGGAGATGCGTGCCTTACAGTCTCGAGGGACTTGGTCCCTAGCTCCTATTCCTCATGGTGCTTCTGTGGTGAGTAACAAGTGGGTGTTTACTGTTAAATATCACGCAGATGGCCGTCTAGATCGGAACAAGGCCAGACTTGTTGCACGCGGCTTCACCCAAACCTATAGGGTCGATTATTTGGATACATTTTCACCAGTGGCCCGACACTCGACTCTTCGTATTCTACTATTTGTTGTTGTGGTACGTGATTGGCCAATTTTCCAACTTGATGTCAAGAATGCATTCTTGTATGGTGATCTACAGGAAGAAGTCTACATGCAGCAGCCACCGGATTTTGCTGCTGAGGGGGAGACTCAGATGGTGTGCAGACTTCATAAGGCAATCTATGGCCTTAAACAAAGTCCAAGGGCATGGTTCCAGAAGCTTTCCCAGATAATTGAACGACGGGGGTTCAAAAGATCAAATGCGGACCACTCGTTTATCCAGAAGACTCCCAGAGGTACTGTTGTCGTCATGATATATGTTGATGATATTCTGGTTACAGGAGATGATGCTCAGGGAATCGAGATGACTAAATCTCTCTTGGGAAGTTAGTTTATTACGAAGGATCTAGGTACAATACGATATTTTCTGGGGATAGAGTTTGCGAGAAATGCACAAGGAATGGTAATGACCCAAAGAAAATATGTCACGGACTTGCTAGTTGAAACAGGAATGGTTGGATGCAGACCGTCGAGCACTCCTATGGACCCAAGTATGAGACTTTACGACAATGATACTGAAGAGGTGGACAAAAGAACAGAGAGATGGTGGGCAAGCTTCTATACATCACCATAACTCGACCGGATATTGCCTTTGCAGTAAACCGGGTGAGTCAATTTATGGAGCAGCCTAGGCAAGTTCATATGGAAGCCCTGTATATGATATTGAGATACCTAAAGTCTTCCCCAGGCGCAGGTTTATTATTTAGAAAGGACACAGATCTATCCATTTCCGCTTGTGCAGACGCAGACTATGCAGGGTGCCCAAAGGATCGTAAGTCTACTTCAGGATTTGCTATCTTCATAGGAAGCTCTTTGGTTTCTTGGAAAAGAAAGAAACAAACTGTTGTGGCGAGATCCAGTGTTGAATCCGAATATAGAGCCATGGCACAAGCAAGCACAGAAATGATGTGGGTTCGCACGGTCTTGGAAGATTTGAATATAAATGTCTCTTTACCCATGAAGCTTCAATGTGACAACCAGGCAAACATTGTTCATTGCCAATAATCCAGCTTTTCATGAAAGAACAAAGCACATCGAAGTCGATTGTCACTACACTAGAGACATGATCCAGAAGGGCTTTACACACGTCAATTCAGAAGATCAGACTGCTGATATATTCACCAAGCCATTGCTCAGAGGACCTTTCCAGAGATGTTCTTCCAAGCTGAGCATGATTGATATCTATGCTCCATCTTGAGAGGGAGTGTAGAGGTTTATGTAGAGGTTCACGTTATGTTATGATGTACTGTTACGTATTTCCTATTTATCTCATGTACGTCTATGTAATTTACCCAAGGGTTTTCTCTCTATATACGAGACCCTAGGGCTCACAATAGAGTATTATTGATTCGGACATTTCTCTTTTTTTAATCCACGTACGTTTTTTTTGTACGCAACTCTTTTTTCAAAACAAATTCCTCATTTTTTTTCCTTGCAGTCTTCCTTTTTTCCATGCTCTTCTCTATCTTTTTTTTAAATAAAGGGCAATCGGGCCCCCATATCTTTTTTCCTTTTTTTTAACATTTGGGCCCATATTGGGCAAAACCGCTCCCCCTTTTTCTAACACCACAGCCCACTCTTTTTCACGACATTGGGTTCTTACAAAAAAAATCAATAAAGCAGCGGGCTTTTTGTTAAGGGTTCCCAGTTGGGAACCCTAATTGAGTAAACTCGCCGCTCCGATGGACATGACTGCCTACGTGAGTCGCTAGATGATCGGTTCAGGGAAGGAGGAGCACGCGCTTGTGAGCCTGGAGGAGGCGAGGAGGGGTGGCGCTGCAGGTACTTCCACCTGGAGATGCCTCCTGACGGAAGTGGCGCCTCCACAGGGGATCGCCTGGAGGATTCAGGGCTCGGCACGATGCCCCTTGTGTGCTCGTGCCGGGAGGATGTGACCGCCGTCAGGAGGGAGGGCACGAGGGGTGGTACGATGGGGAGGAGGAGGTGTGTGTGGTATGCCACACGCTGCTGTGAGCCGTGGAGGAGCCTGGCAGCGTTCGCATATGAGGCTGCAAGCTTGGAGAGGTACACCGCCGAAACATGTTTAGGCGTCTGATGCGTTGATGCGCTTGATACGCTGGAGAAGAAGCCTACGCTGCCTACAGCCATACGTTGGATGCATCGCGAGGACTGGATCCTGCGTCGTGCGCGAGGATCCGGTAGGTTAAGAAGGAGCGTCGTCTTCCTGTAGGAAGCCTGCGCGCAGGAGTTGCGCTAGGCTCTGCCTGAAGCAGAGGAGGGGCGAGGGCTCTACCTCTGGAGTCACAGGCCGCATGCGCCTCTTTTTCTCTGTCCATGGATACTCGAAGGGCTGGAAGGGCAGAAGGGCCCGACCCCCCAAATTTCTGGAACCCGATTCCAAATACATGATACATAAACCTCAAGAAATCTCCGCAACAATAACAGGAATTAGGGTTTAAGAAACCCTAAAATTGAAACATGAATTCGATTGATCTAAAAAAAGAAAAACTTCAAAATCTTCGACAATCAACTAAGACGACCCGCTCTGATACCATATTAAAAAATAGGAATGCGGAAACATTTAGATAAACAGAGCATAAAGAACAGAAGATAAACATGGAAAACAAGATTTTACGTGGAACCCTACTCCTTAAGGAACAGGATGAAACCACAGGAGAACGTCTCAGAGGGATGATAGTCTAGTGATTTTCTCTCATCTGAATACAAGGGGTGTGAGGGTCTATATATAGCCCCCACTGAGTCTCCACATCTCCTAACTGGTAGATGTGGGACTAAAGACTTGGATGTGGTAAAAGAATCCTGGAGGGATCATTTACCCATCTCCCCACATAAGTGACGCATATATACAAACACTACAACAAACTTAATTTATCTGACACCTTTGAATCTTTATTCCCATGCAGAGGACATGTATTAAGAGGTCGATTGGAAGTCAGCCTTTAAGGCATGTTTGGTTGCCAGGGTACCCCAGGGTATCCTGTGATACCCCCAGCTCCATCCCTACATTCCTGGGTTGGGATTAATTGTATGGATCCTACATTTTCTTTGGTATAATATCTTTTAATCATGTTTAAATAAAAAAGTCAACATAAAAATCATGTTATAATCATTAAAACACATAATCAATGTCACATCACATAATATTTATCATTCCAACCCTCCCAACCATCCAAACAGCTACTATTCACAGGAGGATACCCCAACCCGATTCCAACCCACTTACCAAACAGGCCATTAGAGTAAAGAATGTCATCTCCTTCTCAAGCTGGAGATCCTTTTAATAGTCACTTGACGGTGCGGTTGAGTCCTCAATCTAATCCATTAGATATTCAACCATGCACCAGCCTATACGATCCAACATTTGAATCAACCGTTGTATGATATCAAGATGGTCATGGTACATATCCCTAATTGTACGAAGGGAGCTATTATGGAAATTATTTATTCTTCATTTCGGATTAAGAAGTGATTTGCAATAACTTTTATTGCATAATAGCTCGTCAATACTTATGTCCAACAATAAGTTGAAACCAAATTTTCGGAATTTACCTTAGGTGTGTTGGGCATTGGGGAAGACATTGGAGCATGGAGAACAAGTTAAGGCATATGTGTAGGAGGAGTGGAAGAACAACCTCATCCCCAGACTCAGACGAACTCAACCTGCCACCTGTAGGAGTATAGTATGTGATGGACTCAAATAAAGTGACATCATCACTAATATAGTATTTTCTTTATACATGATCAAAACACTTATAACTCTTTTGGGTACGAGAGTTCCCCGCTAACATACATTTGACAGCTCTAGTAGTAAGCTTGTCACGACCTGGATGTAGAAGGTGAAGGCCCTTCTCAAGAAAAGCAAGAGAGAATGGTGCCTCTTCATCTAGAATGGTAGATGGCATCTGATTGATGAGGTAACATGCTATCATCACATCATCACCCGAGAAGGAAGGAGGAGCCCGACTCTAAATGAGAAGAGTCCTGGTAATGCTCGAAAGGTGACAGTGTTTGCATTCAGTAACACCGCTCCGATATGAAGTATAAGGACACGAAGTCTGATGGATAATGTTGCATCAACTAAATAAATATGACAGTTGAATAGTATAGAACTCTGGTGCATTATCAGAACAAATGTATTTAATAGGAGCAAGAAAAGAATCTTCATTTCAATCACAAAATTATGAGTCAGTATACTAGCATCAAAGTTGCAACAACAACAAAGCCTTTTCCCACAATTAGGTAGGGTCAGCTACATGGATTTTTTGTCTCCATTCAGATCTATTTTATGTCTCGGACTTAAATTGAAAGAACTAAGATCCCTTTGGATAGTCTCATTCCAACACTTCTTGGGCCTTCCTCGTCCTCTCTTAGCCAGCTCAACATCTCAAATCTCACATCTTCTAATTGGTAATCCAAGTTGAAAAGATCCGACTGTCTTGAGAAAAATTCTTAAATAGTTTGTAAAAATACTATTTAGGAATTTGTTTCCGATTCTTTTACGTTGGTTGTCGGCTACTTAAATGCAACCCTCCTAAATTTACTCGGACTTGGAACTGACCATGGCCTCAACAAGTACCCATGGCAGTATGGAAAAATCATCCACATCAACCAAATAATACTCATGCCCCCGATGATCTGAGACAAGATTCGGGTCCTACATATCAATATAAAAAAACTTAAAAGGACTATGACTACTACGACCTTAACGACTTAAAGTTAAACCAGTAATGCTTTCCAAGCTGGCATGGTTTACACTGTAAAGTGGACTACATAGAAATGTCAGGGATGAGACAACATATCTTCAGCAATGGAAGATGACCAAATCGAAGATGGCAAGTGTAAGGAGAAACTGATCCAGCAGAAAGTGAGATAGTATTGACATAAGGAGACTGGATCAACCTGTAAAGCTCACCATGCTCACGACGATAACCAATCACCTTCACGTAAGTATATCCTGAAAGAGAAGGGAAACGGGGTCAAATATGACATGACAATGTAAATCTTTTGTAATCTGACTGATAGACAATAAAATTATAGATTTTCGATGCATAAGGAACATTCTATAGGCACATTAAGGTAGTCAAATGGACCTCCCCCTATCCGATGATGGAAGAATGTGTCCCATAAGCAATTACCACCAATCAACCAGGTTGTACAGAGCTATAAGAACTGAACGGTGAGCGATCTCCATAAAGATGATGGGAATCTACAGAGTCCGCGATCCATTCAGAAGGGTCTGGTCAAGAACAACTAGTAAATGCATGAGTAATACTAGAAGTTTTGGTGGAGGCAGAAGCGACAACATTGCCAATAGAAACACTAGAAGATCCGGCAGCTGGGGACATAATCTCTCTCAGTCGTACAACAAAATCATCAAAATGATTATCGATGAATCAAGAGCAATCTGAACTGCTCAATAGCACGAGATGATGGTGGAAAGTCGAGCTAGGAATAGCACGCCTCTGAATGACCAGATCGATGACAATATGAACATGGATGGTGTGGGCACGTGCCTCCTCTGCCATGAGTGCCACGTCCTCTGAATTGAGGCAAATCACCTCTATCATGGGAAGCCACCATAGCAGATGACATTTGAGAAGATGTAGCAGAGGGGATGCTCAATTTGCTCAATCTACGGTATGCCTCCTCCATACGGTATAGTAGTATCTACGAGTAACTGGGAGCGAGCTAAGTCATACTCTGGGGTAAGGGTTGAGGCCTTATGTTGTTCTAATGAGGCCGCCAGAGGTATGTATCTATGGAGTCGCTCAAACATACCCCTAAGAGATGTGTACAAGGCATGAGAAAACGATTACCCTATCTGATTTTAAAAATATCAAGCTGGAGTTGCAAGATCTTTGACTCATTCCTCGCTTAAGAGTACGTAGTTGTGAGGATGTCCCACCTTGCCTTTGATGTGGGATGACTCAAGATGTCATTGGCTATTTCAACAGAGATAATACTAGATAGACGTACTTTAGCATAAGCATCATCTACCTCCCATTAGGCATTGGTCCCAGTCTTGTCCACCAGCTCATCCTATGTCAGAATATACTTACCACAACAGTATGATTTCACCCTTTTCAGAAAGAAGTCAGAAAATACCTCCACGTTGGATAGCGATAGGGTGGCAGAGGGGTCGTTGGGCGGTAGTGCGTGGTGTTAGGCCATAGCCAGGTGGTGAGGGGCGATTGGGCAGCGCCGCAGGGTAGCAGGGATGTCGTTGGGTGTTGCCTCAAGGCGACAAAGATGCAGTTGGGCAATGCTACAGGGTGACAACGATGCTATTGGGCGCCCGGCAGCGCCACTAGACGGTGACGGTGCGAAGGGTTGGCAGGTAAGGTAGGATCTAGGGTACATGCTCCGATCTAGGATCGTCGCTCTGATACCACGTTGAGGGAAAATGAGTTATTGTATTTCATAGATCCCAAGGGTTACGTATATAAAGGATAAAAATCCTAATGGGTAAATTACGTTGTAAGGATTAGAGAAATAAAAAACAAGGAAACAAGTAACATAAAAACTCTCAACAACACCCATAGACCATGAAAAGCCCATCAAAAAACATTGATCAGGCATGGAAGGAAACCCTGCCTTGAATGCAAAGTTTATAAAGCAAAACTCTTTTAAGCAGAATAACAACCTAGCATACACAGATCCACTAAAATGGCAAAGCCTTTTCCCAGTTTAAGTACGGTCGACTACATTGATTCTTATCAAATCCATGTTGAAAGATCTGATTGTTTTTCTACGTTGGTTGTCGATTGCCTAATGCAACTCTCCTCAAGGGGTAATTAGAACCCTGGTCTTTTGGGTGGTAGGCACACTGTGCTACCACCAAATCATGTGCACATCTACTAACCTAATATTTTCCAGAACATCAATGAAAGCCTGCATGTCAAGATTCATGCATACCCTGTCATTTGACAATCCTCAAGGTCGAAGGTTAATCCTTTATTATACCATTAATGCATAATTGGCAAAGTCGATGACCTGTTTTAACTCAATCCAGGGCAGTTGCAACTTGGTCATGTCAATCGAATGGCAAATTGATGTGCAAACAAACATGTCAATTGTTTTCTTTCGTAGGTGGACAACCATGAAGAAAGTGCCCAACCAGTGTCCTTCCTCTACGCAAGCTTTCTCCTTCCATGCCAACACTTGACTTCTCAACTTCTCAACCATCCCACAAAATTGAGCAACACAAAGAAGAAATGTTTTCCACCCCCATCGCCATGCCCTGTCAATGCACCCGTTCAATGCACCCCTCCAACATAGTCTCATGTAAACACACCACGTCAGACACCAACCTTTAACATATCACCCAACCATATCCCTCATCTACTCCGTAAAACCCCTTACATCCCAAGTAAGCACCTTCATGTAGTCACCACTTCACCACCTTGCTCTATCATATAGATCACGTCCAATCCTCTAAATGTTCTCTCCTTTTCCATAGCACAAAAACCCACAACCTTCCCAATCAAGAGATCCTCTTTTCTGCCCCTTTTCTGTTGACCAACGCTCCCTCCCCCCTCTATGCATCTTGTGGATGTCACTACCTTGTGCACTGGGTATGAACTCAACAACTCAAAATCACTCTTAGTCAAGTGACAATCTATGACTATCACATTAACCTTATTATATTGTTTGCAGCAATACTTACAAAATAAAAACAAGGTCTACATAGTGATCTTGTGTCAAAGATTAGTATTAAAAATCTAATTATAGATAGAATACCAACAGAACAAGAATCGATACATTAGGAAGCACGGTGGTGGAAGATGCAATAGCTTTTCCTATTTTGGTGCACTTTCTCAAGCTAGGCAATCAACAGCATGTTTATCTTCACCTTGTAGAAGAGCACGGCCTTGGGGATAGCAACAGGCACCTTGTCCATTACCCACTAGGTCTTTCCTTTAGCAGCAATGGACTTGACTATTTGAGATTGGAAACCTTGGATAGAAAGACTTGAGAGGGAGCATGACGGGCACGGGTGAAGTTTGTAACAAAATGGTGAGGGAGTGCAATAGTCAGTGCTTTCAAACATGCCACCATGCTTGATGTCTTTCTTCAAGCCAACTACAAAAGATCCAAAGTGATACGTCCCTTTTGTGGATCTGCTATGCACCGGACAGTACTTGTTTTCTTCAGGCTTCCAAAAGGTGGGATTGCAAATTGGGAATCTGATCAAAAGAATCTTATGGAAGAGACCAGGCAGAGAACAAAGAGGTCTTAGCCTTCTTGCATGGGATGAAATTCATTCATCCTACTGAAGGATTATGATGCTTAGCAAGAGATTTTCCAATGATTCTATGCTCACATATTTGTAGCTGACCCTACTTAATGTGGGAAAAGGCTTTGTTGTTGTTGTCTATGCTCACATATTGGAGTGAAGGATTAACAGAGAATGGATGCTGTTTCAGTTGCAGATTGAGGCTGACATGCTATGTTCCACCCCAGATAGAAAGAAATGATTAAGATTAATTATAGGAGCCTCCCATAATTTGTGCATCTATGCTGAAAATAGTCAGTTTGCCTCAAACAATGTTAGCAGATAATCATCTTTCAAATTTCAAAATAGTAAGCTTGTGGTCTCGAACAATGAATTGCGTGTGTAATGGAGATGATACCTGCGGAAGGCTTTCCAACGAAATTATTTATGCAACTTGTCCAAGAGAAAACGCCAATATACATTCGTCAACAATTGATAGAACAGTTAAGAAAATACATGAAAGCAATGTCTTATATGGAAAATGGTTTCAAATAGCTGCACACAAAAGAGCATATTACAAGGATTAGAAAGAAGATTACCATATTATTTCTCTCAAAATAATTTGTAAGAAGCACATTATAAGCGTACCAGTGAATGTAATCGCACCAATATATATCCTGTAGTTAATCCACTGAATCAGAGAAGCATTATTGTATCTATAAACAACAGCTTAGCTAAAGTTCATGTGAACCTCAGTAAAGCCATAACTGTAACCAATTTATATATCTGTAAACTTCCTTAAGAAGCTGTATCGGTTGACTTATCCACATTTCCAGGCTGGAAGCGGCCTCATTTATAAATTGAAAGTTAGCATCAAAATATGAATTGGAGCTTGGCTTCTCAGTCTCCAATACTGGTGTAGCTGATGTCATGAAGAACTGAATTCTATAAATTTACTATTTATACCTTGATGGGACAGAAAAGTAGCAAAATCTGGAAGACAGGTCCTACTATCAAGTACATACACAAGACAGCCTTCTGTTCTCTTCACAATGGCCTAATGACCCAACCACTGGTGTGGTTACGTCTAGATACTTTCGCTACTTTACTAGTCTGATTTTGTAGGTGCTCAAGAATTGTATATGTTATAGCATCAGGTGTCAATCCCTGTTGCTTGATCTTTGCAAACACCTTTAAAGCCTCGTCAATTTTACCATGCTTCTCAAGGCAACCAAGTAAGATATTATAAGTTATAATGTTAGGAGAGCAACCAGCAGAAACCATCTCATCAAACAATCTGCATGCCATTTCCACGTGATTAGATTTTCCAAAACCTTCAATAAGTGTACTGTAAGTGACAACATCGGGTGCTAAGCCCTTCTCCTGCATCTCCGTAAAACGCATATGGGCTTCATCGATATCACCATTTTTGCCCAGACTGTTTATTAAAGAGTTGTATGTAACAACATCAGGTTTCAAATCACAGCTTTCCATCTCATCAAAGAGGTGCGTAACCCTGCCAAGAACACCAGCCTTGCCAAAGCTTGATATTAGGATATTATATGTAAATATATCTGGGCAGGGTCCATTCAGCTTCATATGCTCAAAAAGAGTATCAATATCAGATATTTTTTTCAACTTGCTAAGAGCTGCAAGTACCATATTATACATCGCAGTATCCATGGTTAGCCCCTTCTCACGAATCATGTTGAGCAAATCAACGGCTTCCGACATCTTTCCAGCCTCACATAGGCTCTCCAAGATGGAGAAATAAGCATCCTTGTCTCCGCCCTCATGAATATTCCACATTTTACAAAAAATGCCATGGGCAGCATTTGCATGGCCAAGTTTAAAAAGTCTCTTTACAATAAATGAATATATTGATTTATTCATAAACTTTTTTGATATATCCACAACCTCGTATAATCTGTCAAGTTGACTTTCCGCGGCCAAAACCTCCAAAATATAATTGAAAGTAAATTCATTCGGTCGAACACCACTCTTTAACATCTCAGAGAAAACTACGATGGTTTTATCTACTATTCTATTTTTGGCCAGTGCTTGGATCATAGTGTTATAAGCGATAAGGTTGAGGGCACTACCCTTATCTACCATCTCAGTAAAATAGGAAATTGATTCATCAGATCTTCCTATTCTGCCAGTCATTCGTATGAGAATTGTATATGTATACATGTCTGGTTCACAGTGCTTGCGCTTCATATCTGTGAAAATCCTGTAAGCCTCTTCAATCTGTGCATTCACAGTTATAATAAGTCTAGACACCATATTATAATACTTTGAGCAGTTAAGCCTAGAACCATATAATGTGACAAGATTTCAGAAAATTACACTGACAACGTACATAAACACAATCAAACACGTGTACGCTGAATTCAGAGAATTTCAATTCGATTTTTCCAAGTTTATCATGTTACTGATTCGAAGTTTACTGGTGTAACAAGAAAGAGGATAAAAATAAGGCATAGAACATCGCATAAGCTTATATTATCAGTCAGTACGATGATCCGCATCCATGGCTGAATGCTTAAAGCGCTCAACTCATAATTGGCAAATTCGTAGGTTCAATTCCTTCTGGATGCACGCCAATGGGAACGTTCAATAAGTCTATTGGAATTGGCTCTGTATCAATGGAATCTCATCATCCATACATAACCAATTGGTATAGTATAATCATACCATAACATATGAATAATAAGAACGAGAATTCTGATCGATACTGGAACTTATAAGGAAGAAAATGGATTTATGGATGGAATCAAATATGCAGTATTTACAGAAAAAGGTCTTAGGTTATTGGGGAACAATCAATATACTTCTAATAAAGAATCAGGATCAGCTAGGACATAAATCAGGCATTGGGTTGAACTCTTCTTTGAGAAACAAAATTTATGTAATCATTGTACCATAGCTTTTCAAGAAAATTACTGAATATAAAGACAAGAGCACTATCACTTCCTAGGAAATCTAGCCCTTTGGAGTTTGGAGTTCAAGAGTTCATTTTTCTTTTCCTTTCTTTTTGAGGAAAACAGTCCAATTTTCAAAGGAAAATTATAATAAATTTATATTTAGCAAATCCAAGGATGTAATGATTAATTCATTTTTTTACCCGGGCAACAATTGTTGGACACTTAAGCCCCTGACAAGTCATTTTGTTATTATGTTATATCATGTTTCCATATTTGAAATCGTGGAAAGAAATGAATGTCTTATTTATTATGAGGCTATAGAGTTTCTTTATATTGAGGAGAAACATAGAAGATAATACACGAGAAAGAAAATACATAGAAAAGAAAATAATACATGAAAAAAATAACGTCACATATTTCTTATAACACTCCCTCTTTAAGCTGGAGCTTTGGTGTATATCATGTGTTTGGTTCACTCGTGGAATGTTGGATTGTTGGCAATAATTAATGCAGATTGATCGTCACCTAGCAACGGCATAGGAAGAGGTGCCTCAATGTCTAGGTCAATTATAGCAAACCTAGCCCACATCATCTTAGTGCTACCTTGCGTAATCGCTCTGTATTCAGATTTAGCACTTGACTTCGAAACAACAATTTGCTTCTTACTTTTCCATGATAAAAGTGAGCTTCCAATAAACAATGTGAACCCTAATGTTGACTTCTTGTCTTTAGGACATCTTACATGATCAACATCTGCATAGGCTATGATCCCACAAGATGTCCCGTTGTCGAAGAGCAATCATGTACCTAGCAAAGACTTCAGATATCTTAAGATCATGGAGACTGAATCTAGATGAGCCCGATGTGGTTGCTCCATAAACTGATCGGCTTTGTTTACGACAAAAGAAGTGTTTGGTCTAGTAGTGGTCATGTATAGATCTTCCCAAGGAGTTCCATTTATCTCCTCTTATCTACCTCATCAGTATCATCATAGAGTTTTACAATGAGATCCATCGGAGTAGTAGTAGGTCTGTAGTATGTCATCTCAGTCTCCAAAAGTTCAATAGTCTCCAAAAGGTCAATAATACTTTCTCTGACTCATCACTAGCCCTCTTTGGTTCCTTGCAAATTCATGCCCAAGAAAGCATCGTAGTTCTTCAAGGTAGGGTTGTCAGGAAAGCTCGAGCTCGATGAGCTCAACTCGGACTCGGCTCGTTAAGGGCTCACGAGCCGGACTCGAAACTTCAACGAGCCTAAGCCCGAGTTGGGTTTTATGGCTTGTTAGCTTATCGAGTCGAGTCCGAGTTAGGCGTTGTTCAACTCGGAAACTCGACTCGATAACTCGTTTCCCCTCTTAATAAAAAGTTGAAAACATATATACCAAAACTTCCACATTGAGTTTGATATAAAATAGACGTTAATATTTTGCTTGCCAAAAAAACTACAGAAAAGAGTATAAAAAATCAAAGTTACAAATGGCATTTGCTTAATTTAACGTATAAAATGGAACAATGACTCGTTAAGAGGTTCATGAGCCTGCTCATTTAGAGGCTCGTGAGCCAGCTTAGAAACTCATGACTCGATAAGAGGCTCATGAGCCATCTCATTTTGAGGCTCGTGGGCCAGCTCAGAAACTCGTGGCTCGATAAGAGGCTCGTGAGTCAACTCGAACTCGACGAGTTCGAGTTGGTGATCCAGGGCTTGACCCTTATCAAGCCCGAGTTCGAACCTTAGGTTTCTTATCGAGTTCGAGTCCGAGTTGGGCCAACTCGGCTCGTTGAACTCGATAGACACCCCTACTCCAAGGTCCTTGGTGACAAACTATTATCCGAGGAATGCATTTGTCTTACTAATCACATGCATATCATCCCTAGTAATGATACTGTCATCAATGTACACTAAATGACAACAATACCCATCGTATTTTGCATATAAAGAGTGAGTGAGATGCATTTGATCTGTTGAAGCTTCGCCGCTTTATAGAGTATGAAAGCTTTTGGAACCATGCTCTCGGGTTTCGCTTAAGACAATAAATAGCCTTATGCAACCTGCATATCTTCTAGCACTCCTCGGCAACGAACCCAGCTGGTTGCACGTCTCCATAGAGAGATATTCTTGACATCTAATTGAAGCGTCCAATCTTTCACTACTCAAAAGAAAGAAGAATCTGAAGGGTGGAGTGATGAGCCAAAGGGGAGAATGTGTCCTAGTAGACCACCCCATATGTCAGAGTGAAACCACTTGCCACAAGAAGAAATGGCCGCACTATGTTTCACTAAAAAGATTCATTTGCATCCTACCATAGAGGCCCATGTAAAGGCAGTAACCAAGATACATGTATCTGGACTATAGTGCAGCCATTTCTTCTTCCATATCCTGACGCAGCAACTATCATGTAACACCTCCTGGTATGTGTGGGATTGTAACAACTGACAATCCCACCACAAACTTTCTGAAGTCCAATGAGAGACATTTCAAAGAAACATGTTCTGAAAAAGAATGGGTAGGTTCGGATCCTCTGATGGATCATTTTGTTGAACAACAATCTCATTATTAGTTGCACTTTCCTTCTATATATTCTTATGTTGAACAGAAACATCAACAGAGCCATCAATGGAAACCAAGTGTTTAGAATTTACCTGGGCATGATGGATAATGGGAAAGGCATGAAAGCAAGTGTAGATTAATGGTAGGTTTGTGAACATATACACGACTTTACATCTCAACCAAAGTGGGAAGAGTAGGAGCAGGAGGTGGAGATGGTAGACAAACCTTTGTGTCAGATGGAGATGAGGTGATCCTATCACCTGTAGGGAAAAATTACATGATAGATTCAAATAAGGTGATGTCAGCATTAACATAGTCTTCCATCTGACACGATCAAAACATGAACCATTTTTCATTCCTAGGGTAGCCAATTAATATGCATTTAACATATCTTGACGACAGTTATCACCAAGAGGCAAGTGATGGGCAAAAGCCACAAAACACAACTAAAAACACAAGGTGTTGGAGAAATGTCCTTATCAAGAAGCGCAATCGAATAAGGAACATGTTCTTCTAACATGAAAGAAGGCATGCGATAAATAAGGTACCATGCAGTGAGGACAGCATCTCCCCAGTGGGAGTGAGAAGCATGACTCTATCAAAAGGGTCTTGGTAACATCTAAAAGATGTCAATGTTTTCGCTATGCAATATTGTTCTACTGAGAAGTATATCGACATGACATCTGATGTAAGATCCCAAGAGACTTGTAAAATTGAAAAAAACTGGCCATTACAGAAGTTCGAAGCATTATCAAAGCACACATATTTGATAGTAGCAGAAAAAAATTTATTCCAATGATAAAGATTTTCATAATAGAGACAAGATAGTCCAGAAAAATCAACAATGATCAAATAGAATCGGTACCCCCTTGTGATCAAGAACATGACTGAGACCCTAAATATCAATATGAAACAACTCAAATAAATAGGTACTGCTACGACCCTGATGAGTAGGAAAATTGGTGTGATGATGCTTCCTAAGCTGGCATTATATAAAAGGGAGATTTGAGGGAGGATTCTACATGTCTTCTACAAAGGAAGAGGGTCGAACCGAAGTTGCCACAGGTACAAGGAAATGTGTCCAATATATATGGAATATCTGCTAACATAAGGTGACTGGACCAGCTTGTACAAATCCCCTTACACATGGCTACATCCAAGTACCCAATCGAGTATATTCTGAAACACAAATGAAGGGTAAAAAATAAAATGATAGTTTAGTTCCTTGGTAATCTGATTGCTAGACAGTAAACTCATAGAAAATTCGGGTGTATGTAAAACATACTACGGCCGCATTGAATCTCCTCGTCTTGTGATAGGAGAATATCTCCCATCGGCAATTATGACAAACTGACCAAGAGGAATGGTGTTATAAGATATGAACTATTCTGTGTCACCACAAAGATGATGAGATGCTCCAAAGTCCATTATCTATTCTATAATATCAACATTGTGTCAGGTGGTAAGAGCTTAACCATTACCTGAGGTGCTCGTGGAGGCTACAATGTCAAACAAGGCAAGAGATGTGCCAATAGCACCAGCCGAAGTTCCCATGATCCCCTTAGATGAGAGACAAGATCATCATATTTCATATCAGTAGGTGAAACAATGGTCTCAAACTGTTCAGCAGCACGAGCAAAGGTAGGATGATCATGCTTCTTATAACGTGTGTCCTTAAAATGCCCTATACAATTCCAACACGTGTACTGAAGGCAAGGATGACCTCTTCCCCTACCACAAACACCATGTCCTCTAAACTAAGTTGAACCCCCTCTGCCACGTTATGTCACCATAGCAGAGGAGGTCTAAGATGTAGGACTGGGAGGTACAGTGATTATGCTCATATAGTTGTATGCCTCCTCTATGGAGGAATAGAGGCACTAGAAAGAAGCTGATTGCGAGCTGCATCATATTGGGGATCAAGAGCAAGAAAAACATCTGTCGTAGCAGTGTTCTTGTAGATCAACGACTGATCAAGACTGGCACTCTGAGGCGTGAAACTATACAGCTTCTCGAACATGCCTCCCAGAATGTAATAGAAGGCATGAAGAGAACGACCATCATGTTTTGTAGTAAAGATGCAATATTGATGCTGAAGAACCTTTTATCTCATCCTTTGCCTAGAAATGTGTAGTAGCAAGAATATATTACGTCGCCTTTGTTGTGGGTTGATATAGGATGTCATTAGCTATCTTCTTTCCAAGAAAACCTAATAGCTAAACACAAGCCATGCATTGTCAGGCTTCTATGAAGTATTAGCTCCAATCTTATCGGCCAACTCGAGTTCCATCAAGATATACTCTTTATTGTGGCTTTCTATGGTGCTCATAAACTACCTTGCCCAGAACTCATAGTTAGTCATATCCATCTTAACGTTGGGATAAGGGCCTCTAATGCTCCAGAGGGTGGAGTAACATTGACCTTGTTTTTTGCCGTGACAGAAGGAGACTCGAGAATGGCATGATTAGAAGAGGAAAAACCAGTATTTCTCTACATGATCATGTAGGGAATAGGTTGTGTGTGCAAATCTAGAGCACGACCTTTCTCATCTCTTTTGTGGACACTCTAGGGATGATAAATAGGATTTAGATGATCAAATTTGACTCAGATTATCCCAAAATAGTCACATGGAAGCTGGGAAGAGAGCGCTAGTCGAGTGCTCAGAAATGCAACCCATGCGGCCGTATATACATATGCAGTTGGCCAGCCAAACCACATATGGGTTATGCAGCCATATGCGGCCCAAGCACATATGCGGGCTCCATAAACTGCATATGTGGTCAGTTATTCGGTCCAATGTACGCATGATCCAATTACGGGATCCAGTTAAGGATCCGAATATGCAATTTGAAACACACATGCCATTCGAAACTCCTCTGCTCCTTTCGCCCACTTGATGAAACACTACCACAGCATTTCCAAAACCCTTGTGTAATGCATCTCCTCCATCGTACGACCTCGCTGCTCCAACGCCTCTACCTTCCGCCATTGCAACGTAACAACACCACTGCCTCTGCAAACCTCCTCACAGCGCCTCCTCTTCAGTAAAGCCTCCTCCATTATGACCTCTCCTACATATTCTCTGCTACATGGCCATGCCTCCGCTTCCTTACCCTCTGAAGCACCTCCTCGACCTCCAAACTCCTCCATTGAAGTGCCCCCACCCTCAACTCTACAACTTTGACCGTTGTAAGTATGAAGTTATATTTATACAATCATAATATATAAGTTATTATGTTCATAATACAACCTTCATATGTTCATCATTATTAGTATATTTTTCCAATCTATATTGATAATGCAATCTTTTTTTGAGAAGTAAAAAGGGTGGTCTCTAAAATTGGGACCCACTGCAGTATATGTATATAATAAATATAAAAAACCATAAAAGTTACAAAAAGGATAAATTATAAAAAAGGGACTG
This sequence comes from Ottelia alismoides, assembly GCA_037367405.1. Classification (NCBI taxonomy): domain Eukaryota; kingdom Viridiplantae; phylum Streptophyta; class Magnoliopsida; order Alismatales; family Hydrocharitaceae; genus Ottelia; species Ottelia alismoides. The sequence continues at coordinate 220,849 of JAZKJV010004336.1, read as the reverse complement.
AGCTTTACATGGATTCCCAAATTAGGGACTAATATTTAGTTTGTAACAAATAATGGACTAAAGTTTAACTTAACGGTCCGGTCCCCAATGCCGTTGATGGACGGCTCAATCCATAATTTTACTTGACGAAAATACCCCTCCGACCTCATTTCGTCTTCCCCGTGCTCGAGCACCATTATGGATAGAAAATGGGTTAGGCGAGAGATCGAAGGCGCGTGCAATGGCTGCCGGCGGACGAAGAGGGGCAATGGAGCTGGAGCAGTTTGTCGTGGCTGGAGACCGTAAGTCCGGTAATCTTTCTCAGTCAATGAAGCTGGGACCCGTGGAGCAAGTTCCTTGGGTGGCAGAAGTCCCCCCTCATGCACATGTCCATGATGCACAAGCAGTGGTCCTTGTATCGACACCGTTGTCACTGGTGCCACAAAGGGCGTAAATGGAAACTGTGGTTTTTTAGTGACAAGCTGCCCTTTTGGGCGTGCCGAAGGTGTAGCGAGCAAGCTAACAAGCTTCTGTGCCTGCTGAGGAGAAAGCTCGCAGCTGAACATGCTCTTCCTTGCATCGAAAATCTCTACGAACTTCTTTCTAACCTCATTCATAGGCATGGGTGCACAATCCTTGTCAACTTTGAAACGCACCTGTGCAGGAAAAGATCCCCCAAATGCTGCACGCTCAAGATGTACGCTACCTTCACTGGTTGCTTTGTAGATTCCATGTAGAAGTTTGCTATCATAATCATAAAGGAACAGCTTCGCACCAGGCTTAACTCTCATCACAAGTTCCGTCCTGTTATTTGGAAATCCCATAACCATGTATCTGAAAATGTCTGGCTTCGTCTTTGCATTGCACATGAAAATCAATCCCCCGATATTGGAGTTATCCAGTGAATTCCTCCCATCATTTTCCTATCCTTGCCTGTCTCCTTCTGGTTATCCCCATATTTACCTTTTTGGACCTCTGACTCTGCTTTCTTCGTTTTACCTTTCCGGACCGCTTCCTTGGTTTCATCTTTCAATCCCCCTAACATTAACCTCGGCTGCATTATTTTCAGCTGATTCTTTTTTTTTTTGGTTTTCTAAGGCCCTTTCTTAGAACCAGGGGTCACTTTGGGATCTTTCTCGAGTGTCTTGTTCTGAATTGGAGTTTTAGTTATTTTTGCCACTGGTTTTAATGCACCTTTTGTTTTTTCTTCAGAGGGTGAATCTTTCTGTCTAGCAGAATCAGTCTTGGCTTTCACCTTATTCTTCTTCCCCATCAAGCAAATCGGATCCTGCGGCACCGGAGCTTCTCCGAGCACTGGCGATGGAGGGGGCTCGATCGGGTTGGCGACGAGCACGGGGAAGACGAAATGAGGTCGGAGGGGTATTTTCGTCAAGTAAAATTATGGATTGAGCCGTCCATCAATGGCATTGGGGACGAGACCGTTAAGTTAAACTTTAGTCCCCTATTTGTTACAAACTAAATATTAGTCCCTAATTTGGGAATCCATGTAAAGCTTAGTCCCTTTTTTGTAATTTACCCTTACAAAAAATTACATGGCCCAAGCTTTACATGATGCTCGACCACATTCTCAGAGTAGAAATTGTTCCCCCAAAAAATTACATCGTTTCTAGCACACCAAATTGCCCACAAAAATGCGAATATAAAAGATGGGTTTTCACGTCCAGAGCCATCTACCGATCTCAGCTCCCTCCAAAAAACTGTGCTGCTCTGCTCAACTGCCCATTGTATTCCTACCATGCTGCAAACCCGAGCCAAATAGGCACATGAAAAGAACAAGTAATCCAAATCTCCTGCCTCCCCACAACTATCACAAGTGTCGTCCACTGCCCCCAACATCTGCCCCCTTCACTCCTTGGTGAGAATTCTGCCTCGTCGAGCTAACCATAGAAAAATCCTAATACGGATCGCGACCTTGCATTTCCAGATCATACGCATGTTTGGGGCCAACTCTTCCTCCTCCCCCTCCTCCACCAAGCACCGATATGCCTTCTTGACCGAGAGCCTGTCATCCCCCCATGCTAAATGATCTCTTCCTTCCCACGATCCTTCTAGTCGTACAAGCTCACAATGCATCTCCATAAAGTCGTTGACCCTTTGGTCCAAAAGCTCCGAAGCAAAAGTTAGGGCCCAAGATCCTGAATCCCAAACACGATGAGCCGAGGCCTCCTTGTCCACCGTCAGCTACAGCAACATTGGGTATCTCGCTCCTATCGTGCCATTCCCTATCCAGTTGTCCCATCAGAATCGAAAACCATTACCGTTACCGAGGATTGGCCTCAACTTAGATGTCAGCTCCGGAGCCACCTGCACGATGCCACTCCACAACGAAGACGGAAGGCGACCAGCCTTAATATCCAGAGACATAGTGTCATCCCCTCGGATCCGGGTACCCGTTGACATGGCACTCGCAGCATTATTTTCATAAATGATCGCATTAGTTCAACTGAAAGTGAGGGGAAATTTTTCGCGTTTCGCATTTGACATTCATAGACAATGTAACAACCACGGAAGCAACAAGAAGTGCCACCAATTTGCATTTCATTAATTTCCATATATATAATGTAATAAAAGAAACTGACAGTATATACATGTCTCCCCAAATGTACAGAAGTGAAAAAAAGCACTACTACAAAAACTGAACCAAAATTTGTAACAACAGTATCGCCTGGTATAGCAGTGAATACTCGGGTATCATCAATCAGCAACTGCGACGCAGGCTTTTTGCCTGCTAAATATGCAAGGAACAAGATGACGTCAACGGATGTTGTGTACATTCCAGCATATTAAAAAATAATAACAAGTAATTTAGCATGTTCAAAAGAAAGCAAATAGAAAGGCATTGATGATTAAAATGTTACATCTACTGCGTGGTAAATGGTTTTCAAACTACTCTGTTTGCATGCCCCATGATTTTCCCTCACCCCATAACTTTCTAGATATATCATAACACTTTTATATATTAATTGGTGACCCATATGTGTATGTTATTTTCGTTTGTTATTTGGAGATCATGTTTAGGGATCTTAATAATGAGAATGACGAGATTCTGATCCGATTCGTGATTTTATCTAACTTCTCAAGTCTAGTGGATAGTATGTGGTCTTGGTCTGAGTGTGACCTCACATTATGACTCTAAGGCATGAAGAGTGCCTTACGGTTGGGGTGCTTCCGTAGACATGTGGTGGAGTGTAATGCATCATAACTAAGTTCCCAACACGTTCACTAGCTTATCATATCGTTCACAGTAGTAATTATGAGATCCGATGAATTGTCGATGATTGAGGATTTATGATGACTGATGATTCTGGTAGCATGCTTAACTATAGTCAACTCAATTGTAATTGATCTTAACTTTCACCAACTCAATTGTAATTGAACTCATCTTTTAGCAAACTCACTATAATTGAACTCAGATGTAGTCATCGCCAAGCCTATTGACGGAACAGTAATCAAAACTCAAGCGGTGCGAAAGTCTCTTAAAAGACCCTTCCGTCTCGCCCTAAGTGGAAGTGCGGTCCAGTAAAGGGATAGGTCTACTCCTAAACTACGTCACTTAGAGAATTTCTGGAAAAGTTACTCTAAAAATCGGCATACCGGTACGGGATAACGAGCTCGTAAGAAAACTAAAACTGAGGGACCCCCGACCTAGATAACCTAAAATAGAGGGTCAACGGAACTGGTCAAAGGTCGGGATCCCAACAAGGCGTAAAAACATTGCGAGCTCGCATAAAAATCGTGAAAAGGACTGGGATCCTAAACCCGCGTATTTGACGGTCGCTACCCTAACTGGACTTCCTATCTCCCGCCCAGTTGAGGGTCACCGCGTCACCATGACCATCTCTCTTAATTACAAGTCTTAATCGATTCGCCATGTTCATTCCTTCCTTGACTACTTAAACCTTCTTATATCCTTGACTACTTAAACCTTCTTATGTCTTCTTATAGATGACTTACATATCTAGATTATTAGAAAATAACATAGCTCTGATACCATGTTAGAAATATGAATGCAGAAGCGTATCAGAGATATAAGAACAAAAACATTATGAACACTGGGATTTTACGTGGAACCCTACTCCCTAAGGAGTGGGATGAAACCATGAGAGAATGCCTTAAAGGGTTGATAGTCTATTGCTTTTCTCATCTGAATACAATGGGTGTGGGGGTCTATATATAGCCCCCACTGAGTCTCCACATCTCCAAACTGATAGATGTGGGACTAAACACCTGGATGGGGTAAATGGATCCTGGAGAAATCCATTTACCCATCTCTCTCATAAGTGCATACAACTTATTCTCCAACACTCCCCCTCAAGCAGGAGCATGTAATACTCAACTTGGACAAACAGAAAGAAAACTCAACTCATGCAACAAGACACTACTGACAATATCAACTCAACGCGCACAATTGTCGGTTGTTGTCGAGGACATTACTTCTCATGTCGTGCAGGTGAGGAGGATGAACGGGCTGGAGTTTGAGTCAAACTGAATCTCCTCGTCGGAGAGCATGTGCTCTGTACTGCGCCTGTCAAAGTCACTGCAACTGAAAATGAGATTTTAAACGGAGAACCCTGTATCGCCACAACATGTGGACAACTGCTCCATCTCTGAAAGGACCGAAAAGAACATCGCTAATTATCCGTACGTAGATCTCTGAAGATGGGTCTCTCTCATAGGGACCTCGAAGTGGGTTCTCTCTCATAAGAACCTCGGAAGGATCTCGTATCGGAGTTCACGATCGCTTGAGAATGGAGTTTGAAGAAGTCTCCTCGTCGGAGAACTGGGTCTCTCCTATCTGGCACAGAGAATGGAACTCTACTCTGGAGTCCCTATGAAACCAAATGAAAACCATATCCAACATGGCATAGGGAATGGTGCTCTTCTCTAGAGTCCTTATGGATCACATGAAAACCTTGGTCTGAAACATAAAAGATGGGGACCGCAAACGATGATGGCAAACATGTGCACATCTGAAAAGACCGCATACATGTGTGTGACCCAAATTGAAAACTTAGAAAATATCTGGCGTCGAGTTTGAACAACCGTCAACTGTAGAGTCTGAACAATCCGACTGGTCTGGAATCTGACATCTAAATCTGGAACAGACCTGTAACTCTACACAATACTTCCCCTTTCTTCCATACTAGTCGGATACATGACATCGACTATTTTGGGAGAAGATAATAAAATGGGGAAAACATGAATCAAATAAACCGACACGTTTTTTCCTTCAGCTTATTTCATTTCAATTTTTTTAATAGCCGGCACCAGTTTTCTTTTTCTTTTTCTTTTTCTTTTTTTTTCAAATCATCATTTTTTAAGTCGTTCACCAAAAAAAATTAGCTTTCCGTTTTGTTTTTGTTTTTGTTTTTTTCACAAACAGGCCATGCATTTTTTCCCAACCTTTCACCCCTCTCTCTTTCTCTCACTCTCTCTCTCTTACAAAAAAAAATCTAAAGCTCTCCTTTTTTTATCACTTGGGCTTACGAACAAATAGCCCCCCACAGAAAGTTTTTTAAGGGCCATCGGGCTCACTCGAACCTCTTGAAGAAAACGTGTGCCGCCCCCTTTTAGGGTTCCCACTTGCGAGAACCCCTGGTGTTGAGCACCGCCATGTGGGAGGACCTCGCTCATGGCCTAGAGCTTGTCGTGGAGACTTCGCTCGACTGCCACCTGGAGATGCTTGGAGAAGGAGGCCTCACCGCCTGGGAATCTGTTTGCGGCGAGGAGAAGAGTTGCAGCCTGGAGATGCGCTTGCCGCCTAGAAGGCTAGGGCGCGCATGACAAGGACGGCAAGGGCTGACTGACCCGAGCCCTAGAGGTGCTCATCGGCGTCGTACCTCCAGTATGCATCGGCCATCTAGAAGAGGAGGCGCGCGATTTTTTTAATTACGCGGAATGGATATTTCCGCCTGATGTCACGCGAGGAACTGCGAGGGCTCGCCTAGAGGATCGTGCGACGGCGTGAGGAAGGCAGATCATTGGCGGGGTTCACCGGCTTTGCTTGAGAGATCTGATGATAGGGATATCGATGGTTGCTCCTGGAATCGCTACCGTTCTGCAAGATTAGGGTTCCATCGAGAAGCCTAAAAATTTCCTGATCTTGAACAAATCATATATAACAATAATCCTCAAGAATGAATCTTCAAGAATAACTCATTGAGACTCGAACAAATAAAGAACATGAAAATCCTTGAGAATCGACCCGCTCCGATACCATGTTAGAAAACAACATAGCTCTGACACCATGTTAGAAAATATGAATGCGGAAGCATATCAGAGATAAAAGAACAAAAACATTATGAACACCGGGATTTTACGTGGAACCCTACTCCGAAGGAGCGGGATGAAACCACGGGAGAACGCCTCAAAGGGATGATAGTCTATTGCTTTTCTCATCTGAATACAATGGGTATAAGGGTCGATATATAGCCCTACTGTCTTCACATCTCCAAACTGGTAGATGTGGGACTAAACACCTGGATGGGTTAATGGATCCTAGAGAGAACCATTTACCCATCTCTCTAATAAGTGACGCATACAACTTACACTCCAACATAGATATTTGTCTCAACTTCCCTTTAATGATCAGAATAAGTAGATGATTATATTTAAAGGTCAATTGATTAAGGATTTCAAGTCAAAATGATCTAATAAAATCATTTGAATCTTTCAATTTGGAATTTGAACAAGAACAATTAGTAACATTAATTTCTTCAAATCCATTAAGAATTTTTTTGACAGACAACAATTTCTCCAAATCAAAATAAAATTTAATTATTTCAGTTGATATATTGTTAAAAGAAATAAATGATTGAATTGATTCAGTTGGTGTATCTTTTTCTTTCTTGTGATCAGGTTAGAAGACCATGGTTGGACATACCGATTCATTAGGTTGCCCTTTCATCTCTTGATAACATTCAAGTCTCTCATTTTACTAACTCTTTACACTAGTACCACTATATGGTTCATCCAAATTGTGGAAAAATGTGAAAGAATAGAAAAGGCTTATCTTATTCAAGAGGTCTAGGGGTCCTTATATAGGACAAAAACCTAGAGTGCTCAAAGGAGAATATTCTATAGAATTCTCTTAACAAATATCCACAGAATATTCTCTTAACATATAGCCACACATAATATTCTCTTAACAAATAGCCACATAGAATATTCTCTTAACAAATACACTCTCAACAATCCCCTTCAAATTGGAGCATATCCATCGATCATGCCCAACTTGGAAGTAATCCAGGAAAGGTGCTTCTTTAACAAGGCCTTTGTAAATATGTCTGCAAGCTGAAGATCTATCGAGATGTGTGGTGTAACAATCTTGCCTCCTCGTACAGCATCACGAATGAAATGGCAGTCAATCTCGATGTGCTTGGTTCTCTCCTAGAATACAGGATTAGTGGCAATGTAAGTAGCATATTTGTTATCACAGTATAGAAGAACAGGAGTGGTGATATCAATGTTGAGTTATTGCAGAAAAGTCAGTAGCCAAGTAATTTCATATGTAGCCTGAGTCATTGCCATCTATTCTGCCTCTGCACTGGATCGGGAGACTACAGTCTGCTTGTTGCTCCTCCAACTAACAAGGTTTCCTCCTACCATCATAGCATAGCCCGTATTGGAGCGACGATCCTCAGGCGAGCTTGCATAATCAGCATCAGCATAGGAAACAACATCAGTGTGTCCATTTACCCCATAGAATAGGCCATGTCCGGGTGATTCCTTCAAATATCGAAGGATCAAAAGAACGCCCTCCCAATGGATGTAACAAGGTTTCTCCATGTATTGCCTAGCTCTGCTCACAGCATAGGATATGTTCGGTCTAGTAACAGTAAGATACAACAACTTTCCAACAAGGCTTATGTATCATGTAGTGTCTTCAAATGGAAGATCAACAGAGGTAGAGTGTTTTCTTGGTTCTGCAGGAATACCAGAGGGTTTGCATCCAAGTAATCCAGCCCCAGTTAGTATATCTAGACAGTACTTCCTTCGTGACATATGAAGTCCCTTCTTGGTATGTAAGACTTTTATGCCCAGAAAATAGCGAAGTTGTCCCAGATCCTTTATGACAAAAGTCTTTTGCAGAAAAGCCTTAGTCTCCAGCACCCCTTTATCATAGTCACATGTAACAACCATATCACCTACATATACAACAAGTATAACAATACCAGATGAACGTTTTCGGATGAAAACAAAGTAGTCAGATGTAGTTCGCCGGAACCCTAGAGTGCCAATTTCTGTACTTAGTCTGTCAAACCATGCCCTCAGGCTTTGCTTCAGGCCATGGATTGCTTTGCGAAGTCGGCACACATACTCCCCCTCGACTTCGTACCCTGGAGGTTACATCATGTAAACATCCTCCTCTAGATCGCCATATAGAAATGCATTCTTGACATCCAATTGAAAAATATTCCAGCCCTTGTTTAATGCCACTGAGAGGACGGTCTGTATGGAGCCCATTCGTGCAACATGTGAGAAGGTCTCGAAGTAGTCAACTCCATATGTTTGTGTAAAGCCTTTAGCCACAAGTCTTGCCTTCAATCTGTCAATGGAGCCATCTGGAATCTGCTTTGTAGTAAAAACCCATCAGCAGGCAATAGGTTTTGTTCCATGTGGACACTGCACAAGATCCCATGTCCTTCGGAAATTAAGAGCGTTCATTTCTTCATCCATTGCTTTTCTCCATCCAAAATCCTTCAGTACACTATTATAATCTCTGGGAACCGAAATTGTCATAAGAGCATCTACATATCTTTTATCAGAGTATGATAATCTATTAGTGGACGTGAAATGAGATATTGGATGAAGTGTACATTGCCTCTTCGTTCTGCGTAGAGCGATGGGAAGCTCTTGAGGATCATCCAGGACAGAGTTGGTGGGAGCACTTGAAGATGGTGTATTCTCTTGCAACAAAGGAACATGTAAAGGAACGGGAACAAAATCAGAGACATGTTTTCTTTTATACACAATTGGTGGAGCAGGAAGGTCTAATGGTATATCTGACATGTCTTGAGTAAAGAAGGAAATTTGTTCAAAGAATGTGACATCGGCAGATATGTAATACTGATAGACAGAAGGATCATAGCATTTGTACCATTTTTGAGTCTGAGAGTAGCCCATGAAAACACATTTAATCGCACGAGGAGATAATTTATCGAGAGTATGAAAATTGTGAACAAATGTTGTGCATCCAAAAATCCGTAGAGGCAGAGGGAAGGGTCAGTCAGTTGAGTATAGTAAACCAAAGGGAGTAGAGCCGTTAAGTGATGCCGAGGGGACCCTATTTATAAGGTGGATAGCAGTCAGTATGGCATCTCCCTAATAATTCCTGGGAACCTTCATTTGGGTAAGAAGAGAGCGGGCAATATCAAGAAGATGTCTTAATTTCTCTACTACTCCATTTTATTGAGAGGTATATGGGCAAGTTTTTTGATGGATGGAGCCCTGAGAGGCAAAAAAGGACGTCAGATCTTTGTTTCTAAATTCCAATGCATTATCAGAACGAAATATTTTAATAGTAGTGGAGAAGATATTTTGACATAATGAAAGAAATTCTTGACAACGTTATAAATTTCTGATCGTTCCTTCAATAAGAAGACCTAAGATAATCGACTGTAGTCATCCACAAGGACAACAAAGTATCTATGACCACTTAGTGTTCGGACAGGACAGGGTCCCCAGATATCACAATGAATAAGAGAAAAAGGAGAACTACGACGAGGCTCGGTCTGTGCTTCCTGAACTGACACGCCTCACACTCAAAGGGTTTGAGGGTCAAAAGTTCGGGGAACATCATGGAGAGAGCTTTGACTGAAGGATGACCTAGACGAAGGTGCCATAGAAAAGGATTGTTAGAGATGGATACTGCACCGGCAAAATTGGAATCATAAGGGAAGTCGAGGTAATAGAAAATGTTCCTCTCATGTCCCCCACCAAAGATCTGCCTCGTCCAGAAGTCATGAAAATAACAGCAAAACTCGTCAAAAATAACACAGCAGTTAAGTTCACGACATAGCTTCTGTACAGATAAGAGACTGAGAGGAAAAGTAGGAGTACAATGAACATTTATCAATCGCAGCTTGGGAGAGAAATCAATAGTACCAACAACAGTAATTGGGGAATGATCCCCATCAGCAACATGAACAGTCTTCACTGATGAGGATGGTTGGGAAGACGTGAGCAGGTTTTCCTCTCCCGTCAGATGGGTAGAGGCTCCAGAGTCAATAATCCATGCATGTTTATAGGTAGAGATTGAGTTGGCTACTATACCCTGAGGTAGTAGCTAGACTAGCAGAAGAGGCGGAGGCGATATTATTGCCAGCAGAGGAAGCGGAGTCTTGTAGCAGTTGTCGCAGTCGAGTATATTCAGAAGCGGTAAATGGGGTTTGTACCCCTCCAGTTTGCTGAGCAGATGTATCTTCAATTACATCAGAAGATGCTTCATCATAGGCATTATTGGCATTAGGCTGCATGCCAAAAGTTGCCCAACACATGTCAGAAGGATGATTCCAGCGTCCACAGTATACATAAGCTGGATATCGAGCAGCAGATGAATCACGACCATGGCCATGCCCCCGTCCAGATTCACGACCACGTCCATGTCCAAAGTTTCGACCCATGCCGCCTTGTACCATCAAAGAAGTAGGGTACACGGGCTTGGTCTCAGTGGTCATCATCGTGGCGTCTTAGGTCAAGAAGTGGCCTAGAGAATATATCTCGTTCTTAACCAAACATCAAGTGCTTACGCTTGCAGCAATAGATAATATATAGCAATCAAGAGCTCACGTTGTTGCGCAGAGGGAGGTCAAGCGCGCAAGGGCGAGGCGCGATGGAGGCGTGAGGGCATTAGGGGCCAGAGGCGGCGCTCCCTAGGTCACTGTGGAAGCGTCGCGCCTGGGGCGGTGTTGGGCCGCCTGAAGCCGCTAGCGATGGTGCGGGCTTTGCCGCAGGTGGGCGGCGGCTCCTTGGGGAGGACTCGGGGCTGTCGGTGGCGGAGGGATTTAGGTCAGAACACCAGTCTAGGACCGTTGCTCTGATACCAAGTGGAAAATATGAAAGAATAGAAAAAGCTTATCTTATTCAAGAGGTCTAGGGAAACTTATATAGGACAAAAACCTAGAGTGCTTAAAGGAGAGTATTCTATAGAATATTCTCTATAGAATATTCAATTTACAAATATCCACAGAATATTCTCTATAAAATATTCTCTTAACAAATAGCCACACATAATATTCTCTATAGAATATTCTCTTAACAAATAGCCACACAGAATATTCTCTATAGAATATTCTCTTAACAAATAGCCACATAGAATATTCTCTATAGAATATTCTCTTAACAAATATACTCTCAACACGAATAAACTCCCATTGTGTCAAATACCATCAACTCAAGTTAAGGGGAAAAAGGGGTATAAAATATTATGACATCAGCTTATTACAAGATAAAACCAGGTTGCAGTGTATTTGACTTAAACTTGGAGCAACTTGGCAAAGAAAAGTTGCAGTACACCTCTTCATCCAGTTAAAAATGACCCATTGTGATATTTAATAACGTAGGGACATATTCCCATTTAGGGGAGTTTTTACTAACTTTAGTAAAGGACATCTCTGCAATTGATTGAACCTTCAATGCTACTTAGTACCAACATTCTTTCCTAGAAAAGAAATAATCTGGAATATTCAAGGAGTAACCTCATCAAACTCACGTGGAGTAAACTCAGACCAAACAGTAAATGAGGCAAATTTTTTTTAAGATCACTCCCAGCAGAATAGGCCTACATATTGGTGATGGGACTTTTGTAGATACCAACATCATGGTGAGAAAGAAGATAAAGGCTGCATTGACATGCCTACACAATTGAACCCAACATGCCTCAATAAATTCATCTTGAGCACCCCTTCCATCTTTCCATATTCCCCATATGTTTCAAGAAATACTTTTTAAAAGAACACATCACATCTTTTAGATGGTTGCGTCAGGTGATTAAGAGATAGATGCATCGAGTAAATGAAAATAGCAATTTATTTCTGCTGATTATAACTTGTTCTTAAAAAAATTACACCAAGGTGGTACAATGGTCTTTACATAGATCTATGACTCATGCTAAGAAATCCCTCCAATAGGACACCCAAATTTTCAGCATAAAAGTTCTAATCTTGGTTGAAAATCATGTGGAAAAATACAAGGAGATAGCAAGAGATGGAAGTAGGATTGTACAAAAGATCACACTTATCCTGCATGGCAGCAAGAAGGAGGCTAAAGATTGTACCTTTTTGGAGATAGAATCAAGGAGTAGTAGCTCCCCTAATGCAAGGAGCAGCAGCTCCTTTTGTTGTTCCGAAGTTGCACCACAGCTGCTTGAAGAAGCAGATGCAGCAATGGAGGTTCAAGGAACTCCAGAAATTTCTTGGAGATTGATCTCCAAAGTGTACCCACTTAAATAGTCTGGTGGTAGTGCAGTGTGCCTACCACCCAAATGACCAGGGTTCAAACCCAACCATTGCGTGGGTTGCGTTAGGTAGTCGACAACCAGCGTAAAAAATAGTCGAATCTTTCAACATGGATTTGAGCAAGAATCCATGTAGCTGACCCCACTTATAATGGGAGAAGGCTTCGCCATTTTAGCCGACCCTACTTATTTGTGGAAAAAGGCTTTGTTGTTGTTATTGTTGATCTCCAAAGCATCAGCCAATTCCAGGAAATTGAGAGGGTTGTGACTCTCTCGTTGGAGAAAATTTTTGGGGATATTGGAGAAAAGAAAACAAACAGAGGAAAGAAATGAGAGAGGGGGCCCCTTCCGTGGAACCTTCCTTTATTTATTAAAGTTTTTACGTCAGCTTGCTGATGTCACCAAAATAATGTATATATATTGTTCTTCCTTTTATTCCTCTTGCCAAAACTCTAAGTCTTCCATACTTGCACCTCAAATCTCTGATTTATGTGTACCATACCTCGTTCAGATCGTCTCTGAATGGCGATCAAAATGAGTATAATATTCATATATGGATCAGGTATGAATGCCAGAAATTCTCGAGATACGATTTTTAGTCGGTGACTAACTTTTGTGATTTAAAAATACCAAACGATCTCCGATTGACGAACGATCAATTCCGTTGGTTCTGTTTCGTCAAATCGGATTTTTAGGTGATCTTAGTTTGTTTTGCGGTTTCCAATTTGTGACGTGGCTTTTCCATGGCACGCTTTATGATGCAATCGACTTTTGGTCGATTGCGACCGAACAAATTTTGATCTGTGATCAATGGATCGATTTAAGTTATTTAATATTGATTGATAATTTTATTGGATCATTCGGACCCTAATCAGTCGGATTCAAATTATTCGGATCTAGAGGTTACACATAGAGATCCCGAAAATTTTCCTCATCAATCTGCATACCAAGTCCTCTGAGTTGCCCCAAATGCAGACCACTCATTTGACCATGAATGCCTTGTTCATCACCTCCAACCGTAAGACACCCAAGCCGTCGTTTCCCTTTGGCAAGGTGACACTCCTCCAATCCACCAAATGCATACCCTTCTTACCTAGCCTCCCATCCGACCAAAAAAAACCTCCTTATCATCTCCTCCATCTTCCTTCGCACCCCCACCAGCAACGACCTCGTAGAACAAAAAATATGGGGATTGCTGCCAGAACATGTTTAAAGAGAATCAACGTCCCTCCTCTAGACAAAGTCATCGCCTTCCACCTGCCAACTTCCCCTCCAGCATGTCCAAAAAGCCCTTCTAGTCCATCCACTTGTGCCTCCCATCCATCAAGGGTAGACCCAAATACATGATCGGCAATGATGCTAATGGGCACCCCAGTGCCACCGACGCGCTCTGCCCCTCTACTCCTTAAAGTCCAAACGGAACCACTACTGATTTTCCTCTATTCACCTTCAAGCCCAATAACTCCCCAAAGATCTCCATAATATAAGATGCTCTTTGAACTTTCTCTTCCTCCGCCCTAAAAACATCACAGTGCCGTCCGCATATTGCAGCAACTGAAGAGATACATCCTCCCGTGTGTAGCCCGAGCACTAACCCCCAACCCCTGCAAAGGACATCCCTGCCTGATCCCCCACTAGGGTTGGAAGAACCCCCTTTCGATCTTCCGTTCACCAGCACCGCATGAGAGCTCGTTGTTACATACCGCTTGATCCATGCAATCCACTTGTCTGGGAACCCCCTTTTCTCCAGTGAAGCCCGTAAGAATCGCCAATCCATGCAGTCGAAAGCCTTGGAGAAGTCGATCTTCCATAGCTCCCCTTTATTTTTGTTTCTTTTCCAATCGGTTACTATCTTAGAAGCCATCACCAATTCGTCCGCCATCTGCCTCCCAAGAATAAAAGCCATCTGCTCTGGCGAAATGATTCGCTACAATACTCTCCTCAACAAGTTCGCGAGGATCTTGGATTTTTTTATTGAAAAAGAGGCGATCTCCCGTCGGGACTCACCGCTAAAAAGCTTAATTAAAAGATTGAGAAATATTAACTGGCAACCCAGGAGTTATACAAGGCTTTACAGTGGCCTGCAACATTTTCAGAGTAAAAGCTTTGATTTTTGAAAATCACATCATTCCTTCCTAGCCAGATCGCCAGAGCGCAGCAAAAGGTACAGAGCATTCGACCGAAGAAGAAACCCCCATCGTTCGAATGGATCTCCAGAAGGCCTTCGTTCCGTTCGACGCCACCCACTGGATCCCCAACTCCTGCCAAACTTAGGCCGACGTCGGGCACTTGAAGAACAGGTGGTCCAGATCCTCCTCCCTCGTATGGCATATGTCGCATAGAGTGTCGCTAGTTCCCAACATCCTCCCCCTCCTCAATTTATCACACAGGCAGTCTCTTCTCAAGCACCACAGGAAAACGGCTATCATGTACGGTAGCTTGGCTGCCCAAACTATCTTCATATCCATACATAGCTCCCATCTTGGGCATCATCTTGTGACGTCAGTTCCTCATACGCGCGTTTAATCGAGAACCGCTTGCCCTCCCAAGTAAAGTGGTCCAGGCCATCTACCAAAACGTCTGGCGACGGCAACTCGCCCTGCATTCCGGTTAACTCCTTAAGCCGTTGGTCTGATAAAGGGGAAAGGAAAGTTGGCGTCAGCATGTGCGATAGAGCTTTCTCTGAAAGCCGTCAAAGCAAATAACCTTGGGTACTTATCTCCAAGCGCTCCTTCCCCCGTCCAGTCGTCGCGCCAGAATCTGAAAATGTGACCGTCTCCCACCTTAGGGCGGAGCCTGTGAGAAACCAAAGGCAACACCGCCCGAGCCCCACTCCAGAGAGAAAATTCGAAACGGGTCCTCATGGCCATCAGCTCCCCCCTAACTCCATAAATCTTCCTCACCAGCCTGGCAGGCAGCGAGCCCGAGGGACCCCAAATCTTTATCACCCATTTTGCTAAAAGTGCCTTGTTCATAACCTCTACATCACGCACCCCCAGACCCCCATCCTTACGCCCCTTCGTCACTTCTCCCCCACTTCACAAGGTGTACTCCCGAGCCCTGATGCTTACCATCAGACCAGAAGAACCTTCTCATTAGGCCTCCACTTTTTTCTGTATCCCTATCGGCATCAATCGGACAGAAAAGAAGAAAATAGGGATGGCCGATAGAACATGCTTAAGAAGAATCAATTCCTCCCCCCCTCCGATAAAGTGACAGCCTTCCATCCATCCAGGCTTTGCTCCATCCTCTGAAGTACCACTTCCCAATGAGAGTTCTTCAATTTCCAGCCACCAATGGGAGACCCAAATACTGGAGTGGAGATCTCCCTTATCTCCCTAGTAGGCAACCAGTCAGACCAGACAGTCTTTCGCCATCGGCCTCCTCCATCCCGAAAGGAATAACCGCTGACTTTTGTCTGTTAATCTCCCAACTAGAGAGGCTGTTGAAAATGTCTACAAGCTGAGCCACGTTTCCGATCTGTTCCTCCGAGCCCTCAAGGAGGAGAATCGTGTCATCCGCATATTGTAGAAGAGGAATAGAAATATCCTCTGTTGGAGTATTCGTGTGTGTGCCCATTGAGTTGTAACAGGGTAAATGGATCACGGAGAAGATCCATTTACCCCATCCATGTTTAGTCCCACATCGTCCAGTGGTGGGACTTGAAGGCTCTGGAGAAGCTATATAAAGAGCCCCAGACCTCCTGTATCCATTGAGAAAGTTCAATGAAAGACACACCCCTGTGAGGGCTTCTCCCGTGGTTTCATCCCGCTCCTCACGGAGTAGGGTTCCACGTAAAATCCCGTTCTTCTTTTCGTTCTTTATCATTTTATCCATGTTATTGCTTCCGCTTCCGATTTTATAACATGGTATCAGAGCGGGTCGATTCTCGAGGAATTTTGGTTCTGTATTTTTATTCGAGATTCGTTTTTTTTGGAGTTCATGTTCTTCAAGATTTCGTGAAGACTATTGTTCTGTTCAAGTTCATGTTCTGTTCCAAAGTTTTTTATTTTTAGGGTTCTCTAGAACCCTAGATCAGTCCCCATCCTTAGATCTGTTGTGATCACGGCTATTTCCAAGCCACATGCGTTCTGCAGAAGACCAAGCGCCATATCTCCAGGCGCCCAGGTCACACGCGCAACACTGCGTGCATCCTTTGAATGAGGAAAGCATCAAGACGGCGATCCCCAAACCTGTGCATCTCTAACAACCGTGCGCAGGTGGCCGCATGGCATCTCCTCTCCATCAGCGATGCCAAGTCGATCGGTGGTACACCTTCAAATCATGCGTCGTTTCATCTTCAACACAAGCATAGCGCTCCTCCAGACCTCACGCAACTCCAAACAGGGGTTGAAAGCAGCGACGCAGATGCGCCAGGAAGCAACGCACATATGCCAACTCGTGGAGGCACCAACCTCCCTCTCTGCGCATCCCAGGCGCACTGCTACAGGCGCGTGATGGTGCCTGCTCCCTCCTCGCGGGGTTCCGCCTTCCCCCGATGATGCTCTTCCAGCGATGGCGCCCACCGTGACTCCTCTGCCGATATCTCCTTCAGGCGGTGGTGCCCTCGAGCAAACAGCCCCGCCCCGAGCCCTCCTTGCACAGCGGCGCCCCTCCATAAGCCCTCGTGATCCCTCCATTTCGGCGGCGTGGAACTGCTGGTTCCATGCTGGTCGTGCCGCCCCTCCATAACGACAAGCCCTCGCGATCTGCTACAACGGCACGTCTCCAGGTCGATTCCCCAGCTGCATCGATGGCGGTGCCAGAAAAAAAAAGGGGAGGGGCGGCATCGTGCGTGTTGTGTGTGTTGAGGGTTATGGGAACCCTATGGACCGAGGCCCATCATTTAAAAAAAAAAGTATTTTGTGTGTACAGGTCCAAGTGGGCCGTTGAAAAAAAAATGAAAGAAAGAAAGAGAAGCAAAGAGAGGGAAGTAAAGGGGGCTGAAAAAAAAGGAGGTTGAGCTCAAGTTGGGCGTTAAAAAAAATGAGGGGTCCTAGTAACCCTAAGCCTATGGTTGAGAAAAAAATGAAAGGGGCCGGCAGAAAAGGGAGGTTGTGAGCCGTGTATAAAAAAAAGAATTTGAAAAAAAAGGGAGAGAGTTGGGCCCAAGTGGGCCGATAAAAAGAATGTATTGTGTTTCGAAAAAAAAGGGCGCGTACAAAAAAAACCATACACATAAAAAAAAGGTTTTCTTTGAAAGAGTCGCATACAAAGAAAAGTCGTATGCCAATTTAAAAAAATATGAAGCAAAAGCCGGCAAATGTGTGATCGGCTAAGTGGTTGTTCCACATATTATCATTGTCTTCTCCCAACTTTGTCGATGTTCATTTTCCGACAAGTATGGGAGAAAGGGGGAGTATATATGTAGAGTCACAGGTCCTGTATTCCAGATCCAGATTCAGATTCCAGTCTCCAGACCAGCCAGTTGATCAGACTCTACAGTTTGGTTTCAGACTCGACGATCATTGTTTTCGAGTCCAGTTTCAGACACGCACGAGTGTGCGGTCATTTTTCAGATGAGCATATGTTGCCATCATCGGTTCGAGGTCCCCATCAGTCTTCTTCTTCTTGTTCGGTCAGAGTTTTCATGTGGTATCATAGGTACACCAGAGCAGTGCACCATTCTCTGAGCCAGATGGGAGAGACCCAGTTCTCCGACGAGGAGACTTATCCAGACTCCATTCTCCAGCGACCGTGGACTCCGACGAGGATTGCACAGCCACGGCCTTTTTCAGTTCGGCCCTTTTCAGAGATGGAGCAGTTGTCCACATTATTGTGGCGGGCCAGAGTACTCCGACGAGGAGACTCATTTCAGTTGCAGTGACTCTGACAGGCGCAGTTCAGAGTACATGCTCTCCGATGAGGAGATTCAGAAGACTCACACTCCATCCCGTTCGTCCTCCTCACCTGCACGGCATGAGAAGCAACGTCCTCGACTGCAGCAATGTGCGCGTTGGGTTGATATTGTCCGTAGTGTCCTGTAGCGTTGAGTTGAGTTTATTTCTGTTTGTTCAAGCTGAGCATTGCATGCTCCAGCTTGAGGGGGAGTGTTGGAGTATTCGTGTGTGCGCCCATTGAGTTGTAACAGGGTAAATGGATCATGGAGAAGATCCATTTACCCCATCCAGTGTTTAGTCCCACATCGTCCAGTGGTGGGACTTAGAGGCTCTGGAGAAGCTATATAAAGAGCCCCAGACCTCCTGTATCCATTGAGAAAGTTCAATGAAAGACACGCCCCTATGAGGGCTTCTCCCGTGGTTTCATCCCGCTCCTCACGGAGTAGGGTTCCACGTAAAATCCCGTTCTTCTTTTCGTTCTTTATCATTTTATCCATGTTATTGCTTCCGCTTCCGATTTTATAACATCCTCCATCCTGAACCCAATGCACCAGTCGAATCCCTCCGCCTGTCTGAACAGTACAGCCAAAGCGTCCGCAACCAGCACAAAGAGCAACGGGGCTAAAGGGCACCCTTGCCGGACCTCCCGTTGCGGCTGAAAGAAGCCCCCCTCCGACTTTCCATTTACCAAGACCGAGGAGGAGGTGGTAATACAACGCTTCATCCAGACATCCACGCCACCCAGAAGTCCGGGAAGCCCCGCCTCTGCATGGAGGCCTATAAAAAACCGCAGTCTATGCTGTCATATGCTTTGGCATAGTCGATCTACCAGAAAAGCCCCCTCTTGTTGGAGCGCTTCCATTGGAGACAGATATCTGTCACTGTGACCAAGCCATCCGCCATTTGTCGCCCGGGGATGAAAGACGACTGACCTTGAAAAATTATGGAGTCCAGGTTCACTTTCAACCAATTTTCCAGGATCAAATACAGGGCATTGGACAGGCGATCGTCCTAAGGTCTTCAACCCTCGTCGTATTTTCCTTTTTAAGAAGCAAGAACAACAGGGCCCGGTTAATCTTCTAAAAGCCTCTATTTTCTTCCCGTAATTCAGTAAGCACTTCCAAAATTTCCACCTTCAGTTGCTCCCAAAACTCCCTATAAAAAAGCATCGAAAAGCCGTCCAGACCAAGAGAGCCGCCCGCGTTCAACCCCCAAACCGCAGCCTTTACCTCATCCAGAGAGAAAGGAGCCCCCAGAGCCTCAGCATGGGCGTCCGTGATGGTCTCCACTCCTCTTCCTGCCCATCCCCACCCATCCCCCCTTCTCCTGCGCGAAGCCACCAGGAATTGATCTCGTAGGGCCGAGCCAAGCTGTGCCTCCCCCGAGATCGCGACCCCGCCAATGTCAATCTCATGCAGAAAGTTTCTTCTCCGCCTTCCGTTGGCCACAGAACGGAAAAAATGGGTGTTTGCATCCCCCTCCTTGAGCCATTTCTCTCTAGATCTTTGTCTCCAGTCCACTTCTTGTTTCCTATCTTCCATCAAGATCTCCTCTAGTAGCCTTAGTCTCGCCTCCAATTCCTCCTGGTTCAGTTCCCTCTCATCATCCAAAGCGCCTAGCCATGTTAACCCAGTCTGAGCCACCTCCCTCTTCGCCCTTTGCCTTGCTTTGATTTCTCTTCCGAAATTTATCAGGTATGATCTCAACAGCTTCAACTTCTCTACGAACCTAGACACCGTCGAGCCCTCAGGAAGCCAGGTCCCCCACAGTCCGGTAACAGCGTCGCTGAAGCCCTCCTCCAAGAGCCAGCTCCGCTCGAAACGGAAATGAAATATGTTGCTCCTCTGATCCCCCGATGTCCACATGATAGGTGTATGGTCAGAGTGTGATCTTGGCAGTGCCCATGCACGCGACATCGGGAAAGCCTCCGATGTCTGAGGTGACAGCAGGAACTTGTCAAGACGTGACCTAGATCTCACATTTCGCCATGTATATGAGCAGCCCCTGGCATCCATGATTGACAATCCCAAGCGATGTATCACATCTCTCAAGTCCTCCGACCCCGCATCTCTACCTCCAGTCCTCTGGGGACAGTCGCTAGGCAAGAGAGTAACATTCAGATCCCCCCGGCAAGCCATATTTCCGTAGCATTGTCGAGCCCAAGGCCTTTCCAGGCCTCTCGCCAAAGTGCCCCTCTCGCCACTCGAGCAGTAGATGTTCGTTATGATGAGAAGGCATTCATCTGCTCTTCTCTTCAGGTGCACAGTTAGACACGTCAAACATCTCGACTCTTCTAGAAGGTCAAAATCGTCCTTCCAGCCGATGAGTAAACCACCTGATACACCTTGGGCCTCCAAGATGGCAAGATCAAACATGTCGTTAACATCCAGGCCCGGTCTTAAAGCTTCTATACTTCCAGAGATCTTCGTCTCCTGCAGCAGGAAAATGTCCACACCTGCCTCCAAGATCAGGTTACGGACGCATAGGCGTTTTTCAGAGCGGGCCAACCCCCGTACATTCCAGGACAGAAGCTGCAATTGATAAACACCTGGTTGGACCTCTTAGGTGGCACCAGGCCCAGCCTCTCTGCAATTTGTCTGTCTAGGATGCTGTAGCGGTTTCGTGTCGCATGCACGGCCCCCGTATCAGCGGTTCCCCTCCACTAAAATTGTAAAATAGCCTCATCAAGTAATGTGTCCAAAACAGCCGCCCTCTTCTTCCTCCTCGCGGTTCTGGTGTTGCCCCGTCGTTGGTACACATTTCCGAACCTGACGCCACTCTCCTGTTGTGCGCTGCTCGGCCTCCTAGCTAGTGCCTCGTCTGCCATATCGCAGGGCCCGCTCCCATCAAAAGCCGATGTCCAGTGACTCTCCTGTCCTCTCATCGCCAAGGCCGGATACCCCCTCACCACTCCTCTACCAGGGTCCTAAAGGCCCTCTCCCTCCGTCGTGCCGCTCCGCGGTCTATTCTCCTCGACCTCCGAGCCCTCCTCCAAGGCTTTATCCCTCTGGGTGTAACACCCATACCCCCAAACATAGTGCCACATCTAAAACTCACGAAGTGTGGGTGTGGTTTATAAGTGGTGGGGATTACTACTTGACAACTTGGGCTTAAGCATTTTGGGTGGTTGTCAACGGGTCCATCTGGGCCCGAACGCAACAAATTGTCAGGGCCAGTTTTCCTCGATGACGGACCGGGGACCTAAGCCCGAGACGTTACAAATGGTATCAGAGCCGATTTCTCTCTGATAGTGGAAAGGGCTACCCGAGAGGTAGAGCCACCCCTATAAAGAGATAGGAGGAAATGGCTACCCGGAGCGTGCAGCCGCAACTGTCACTGGGAAGAAATGATAGGCCATGTCGCAACGAGGACGTTGCGAATATAAGTGGGGAAGGTTGTAACACCCATACCCCCAAACATAATGCCACATCTAAAACTCACGAAGTGTGGGTGTGGTTTATAAGTGGTGGGGATTACTACTTGACAATTTGGGCTTAAGCATTTTGGGTGGTTGTCAACGGGTCCATCTGGGCCCGAACCCAACAAATTGTCAAGGCCAGTTTTCCTCGATGACGGACCGGGGACCTAAGCCCGAGACGTTACACTAGGAGAGACTGTAACATCTGGATTCCAACTAAAATCGAAACCGACCCGATTTGGATCCGATTAGTCCAACAAAATTGTTGGTCAATACTAAACAATCTAAATCGACCAATAGATCGTGAATTAAAAGTCATTCGGGCGAAATCGACCAAAAATCGATCGCATTGTAATGCGTGCCCGAAAAAACCGCGACGCAAATTCAGAAAAACGCGAAACGAACTCAGACCGTAATAAAATCCGATTCGACGAAATAAGACCAACGAAATCAACCGTTCGTCAATCGGATATCGTTTGGTATTTTTAAATCACAAAATTTAACCCCAAGCCGAAACTGTATCTCGAAAATTTCGAGCATTTATAGCCGATCAAAAATATATCAATATTATAATCATTTTGATCGTCGTTTAAAGACGGTCAAATCAAGATATTGTACATCGAAATTGGAGACTCAAGATGCGAATTCGGTCTACTTTTAGTATGACAAATAAAGAGAGAATTAGTTTTTAAAAAAAATATAAAATAAAAATTCATGTTATAAAAACATTAACAACGTGCCTTTCCAGCAAATTTTTGAAAAAAATAATTTAATAATTGAAATGCTTTCCAGAACACCCATATGATTTATTTGTTTTATTATTTCTTCTCTATTCCAATTGGCAACCCAATTTTTCCACTTGTCAATCAAAGGGGGCTCTCCCTCCTTATTTATATCACATAAACCCTTCTTGATTTCCCTCCTTCTCTTGTCTATTGAGTCCAATTCCAACGACTTGCCTCTTTCGTCTTCTTTGCATGTCATTCCCAAAAGCTCCAGCTCTCCTCCTACATCTACAGCTATTGCAAGAGAAAATACTACAACCTTTTCTTTTTCTCTTGTTGCTGTCCTCTCTTGCCTGGAGCTACAATACAGGCTCCTGACAAGAGGAAATTTCTGCTCCATTGAAGGCAAACACTGGAGACAATTGTTGCAGCAAGGAGCTGTTGTTCCTTGCTCCAAATCATCAGCCATTGGAGGTTCCTTTCTCCTTCCTTGAAGCTTGAAGCTGCTTTCCAGCAATCTGCTGGAGCTTCTCTTGGAATTTTCCTATGCATGCAAGTCATTTCTTCCCACTTTAAGGATTAAGGTACAACCTCTTCCTCCTTTTTGCTGTCAAACATGAGATTTTTAAATATAGATTTGGTCCTATACAATTGATTATCTAAGGTTGAAAGTTTTTTTATTTATTTTGGTAATATAATTTTAGTCAAACCTCTGTTGGAATTATCATTGATCCTGGAATTTGGTTTGAAGAATGGATCAATGTAACTACCAGTTATGCCAGTATGTTTAGATAGATAGGCATTTTGATGACATCTGCACTTTAGTTCAAAACTGGCACTTAAAAAAATAATACATATAATAATGTATATATAAAATACGCACTACATGAACAAGCATTCTCTAACTTTATGGTAGTTATATTAGAAGATGAAATTATTCATGAACTTATACGTGTAGAAGATTTCTAATTTCGATAATTTAAACAAATATTTATTATACTTCAGATGATCTTGCATTTATGTGAATGTGATCTTCACGTTAGTCTAGACAGTAATGGGAGTGGACTTTTGAATTCATGGCTATAATTTTTGATAAGTTGATATGAGAAATATATTTGATAGTGGCATCTGAAAAAGAGGTTGAACTGTCATGAGTTGGAAGGATCCATTTTGGTTAAATTAAAAAATTTTGTTATTTTACAAGGAAGTTTTGGATTTTTTGGACCCTGACATGGTAGTTAAAAGAGTAAATTTGCCTAGTCTTCAACACCAATATTCCATCGCCAACTCCAGACTCTTTCCAGGACATGTCCTTCCTCAACTAAGTCAATAAACACTAAAAAATTTTACTCCAGTTAATCATAGAAGAACTAAGGATGTTGGGCTGGTTGTATCTCTGATTATAGTAAACATAAGTAGCCTTTCCCTTCAACATTTTACCAAACTTAAATATAATTCCTAAGTGACTTTATATCTGTCTTAAAAAGAACTTAGGTATACTCATGCTATTACAAATCTAAGTCCATAGCTAACATCACTGTGTTAAGCTTCTGCATTGTATCCAAGAATTTTCCCTTAAAAAAAGTACATCTAACTAGAATAACAAGTGTCTTTGAAGTTGTTTTCCATAGAAGGTTATCACCATTTTCCATGGTAAGGTAGAAATTGATATTAGATCTGCAAATTAACCATATAAGAAATTAAGATAGGAAGGTGAAATTATATACATCCATATGAATGGTAAATCAATGATGACTAATAATGATTAGTGCCGGCCACGATGATCTTCACACCAGACTGTGCGAGGGCGCGGTGACCCTCAACTGCGCGGGAGATAGGAAGTCCAGTTAGGGCAGCAACCGCCAGGTGCGCGGGTCTAAGATCCCAGTCCTTTTTCGGTTTTTACGCGAGCTCGCGGTGTTTTTACGCCTCGTTGGGATCCCGACTTTTGACCAGTTCTGCTGACCCTTTGTTTTAGGATACCCATGCGGGGGATCCTCGGTTTTCAGTTTTTCGTATGAGCTCGTTTGCCGTACTAGTCGGGTCGGTTTTCTAGAGTGACTTTTCCGGAGAGTCTCTCTCACCCATCTCTGGGGCATAGTTTTGGAGTAGACCTTTCCCTCTATTGGACCGCACTTCCAATTAGAGGGCAAGACAGAAGAGCCTCTTAGGAGGCTACCTCGCCGCTTGAGTTTTAATTACTTTTTTGCCAATAGGTTTGACGATGTTACATCTGAAATCATCAGATTTCAACTACATTTGGGGATTAACAATTGAATCTTGTACAGTAATATCAAGTTCAAAACATGATTCAACAAATCATGCACTTTGGAATATGAAATTTGAATTAAGTATTTTTTTTAAATTATGAAATAACTGAACATCTTTGTCAAAACCTAAAACTGGGAACAAACCTTATTAGAAGTTCTCTCAATATTATATATTTTGATAAGGTGTTCGGCTCATGGAATAAGGTATTTCATGTAAAGTCTTAGAATATTTTTACAAGGTTTGTACTGTTCCTTTGTTCAAAATAAGTGCATTCTTGAGTTAATACAAGTGTTAATGTAGGAAGCCCAGTGTTTATTTCAAAAGGAAAAATGAACAGGTTTTAACACTTATGAAGTTTAATGATCAGACATCCAACTCATTATTAGAATAAAGATTCATAAACAAGGACTTTCACATGCTGACAATCTTAAGCTTGCAACAAGCGCCGAACATTGGTATCTAATCTAAAGTTGGCTTGTTACTCTAAACCAAACAGTATTATAAAATAGGAAAAAAAATGTTAACCGCAGAGAAACTCAACAGTAGCTACTTGCATTTAAATTTAAACAGTAGACTAACACTATAAACTAAAGACCACAACAAGATACAACTGAAACAAGTTAAATAAGGTGATAGTAAAAATTGTAAAATAAAAAAAAAAGAAGGGAAAGAAAGCATCACCAAAAGTGTTGGTGAATGATGCATATTGTTGGTAGTTGTTAGAAGAGGGGAGTCTTCGTTATGATTCATAGGAAAACCCTAGGCTCTCTTATATAGGGAGAGGCCTTACGGGTAAATTACGCGGATGCCTAAATAGAAGAAAGAAATAGAAAACAAGGTACATAAACATATGATAATACTAGAAACTATCTCTACACTCCCCCTCAAGGTGGAGCATAGATGTCGATCATGCTCAGCTTGGATGAACATCTCTGGAAAGGTCCTCTGAGCAAAGGCTTGGTGAATACATCGGCAGTCTGATCTCCTGAGCTAACATGGGCCGTGGATATCAATCCTCTCTGGATCAGGTCCCTGGTGTAATGGCAGTCAACTTCAATATGTTTGGTCCTCTCATGGAATGCTGGATTGTTGGCGATAAACAATGCTGCCTGATTGTCACACTGAAGCTTCATAGGTAGAGATACAGCTACATGTAGATCTTCTAATACGGAGCGAACCCACATCATTTCCGTGCTGGCTTGGGCCATTGCCCTGTATTCGGATTCCGCACTGGATCTTGCCACCACCGTTTGTTTCTTGCTTTTCCAAGAAACCAGAGAGCCTCCAACGAACACTGCAAACCCTGAGGTTGATTTTCTGTCCTTAGGGCATCCTGCATAATCTGCGTCTGCACACGTTGAGATGGATAAATCTGCACCCTTTCTGAATAGTAGCCCTAATCCTGGAGTAAACTTCAGATACCTCAGTATCATGTGTATAGCATCCATGTGAACCTGTCTGGGCTGCACCATAAACTGACTCACCCGGCTAACTGCAAATGCAATGTCAGGACGGGTTATAGTAATGTAGAGGAGTTTTCCCACCATCTCTCTATATCTCCTCTTATCCACTTCATCAGTATCATCATCATATAACTTCATGCTGGGGTCCATGGGGATGCTTGATGGTTTGCACCCATCCATACAGTCTCAACCAGGAAGTCTGTAATGTACTTCCGTTGTGTCATCACCAAACCATGTGCATTCCTTGCAAATTCCAACCCCAGAAAATATCTTAGGGTTCCAAGATCCTTTGTAACAAACTGACGACCTAGGAATGCCTTCGCCCTTGCTTAGCCCTGAATATCATCTCCTGTAACAAGAATATCATCCACATAGACCATTATGACAACTGTACCTGCCGAGGACTTCCGGACAAACAACGAATGGTCAGCATTGGACCTCTTGAATCCCTGGTGCTCAATTAGGTTGGACAGTTTCTGGAACCATGCTCGTGGACTCTGTTTAAGTCCATATATAGCCTTGTGAAGTCTACATACCATATGCGTCTCCCCCTCAGCAGTAAACCCGGGTGGCTGCTGCATGTAGACTTCCTCCTGTAAGTCCCCGTACAGAAATGCATTCTTGACATCTAGCTGATAAATGCTCCAGTCACGAACCACTGCAACAGACAGGAGGATACGCAGAGTCGAGTGTCTCGCCACTGGAGAGAAAGTATCCATGTAATCAACACCATATGTCTGTGTAAATCCTCGGGCGACTAAGCGTGCTTTGTACCTATCCAATGCCCCATCCGCATGATATTTGACTGTGAAGACCCATTTGCAGCTTACAACTGATGCATCAGGAGGTGCAGGGACCAAAGACCATGTGCCACGGGACTGCAAGGCCCCCATTTCTTCTTCCATAGCTAGTCTCCAGCATTCACTCTTCAAGGATTCCTGGTATGTCCGTGGTATGTCCACGGAAGACAAAGCTGTGGCAAACTTCTGGAAATCACCTGTGAGTCGGTGGAAGGAAACCTGTGAAGCTAATGGATAGGATGCACACTGTCGTCTCTGTTTCCGAATAGCAATCGGAACATCCAGATCATCATCTGGGTCCACCTGTAAGGAGTCATCCTGCATATGTTCCGAACCTGACCCGTCAGTAGTAACATCATCTGAACATACCTGAGGCTTAGTGATTGGCTGATCTGCTGTCTGAGCGGGACCTGACCGACGCGTATAGTGGTTAGGAAATGGTGATATGATTCGCCGTGGAATAGGTGGAGGTGGAGGTGGTGGTGGAGGTGGAGGTGGAGGTGGTGCTGGCATAGGAACTGACACAGGAGACGAGTCAGGTGGAAGACAGGTAGGTGGTGGTGGAACCAAAATATCATCAGCGGTGGTGGATGGTACCATTCTGTCCCCGGCTGGCGAGAAATACATGACCGACTCGAAGAAAGTGACATCCGCACTAACAAAGTACCTGTTGGTAGTAGGATCATAACACCGGTATCCCTTCTGGGTTCTGGAATACCCAACGAAGACGCACTTGACTGCTCTTGGAGAGAGCTTGTCAAGTCCAGGAGATAGACGATGGACAAACGCCACAGAACCAAAGACACGAGGTGGCAGTGAGAATAGCTCTTTGTCTGGAAAAATAAGAGAAATGGGTATCTTCTCTCCAAGGACAGAGGACAGCATTCTACTGACCAGATAGCATGCAGTAAGAACAGCATCCCCCCAGAAAGAAATAGGAGCACAACTTTGAATCAATAAGGTACGAGTGATATCCAAGAGATGGCGATGCTTTCTTTCCGCCACACCATTTTGTTGGGATGTATATGCGCAGGTGGTTTGATGAATAATTCCCTTCAATGACAGAAATTGAGAAAGAGAACGTGTACAAAATTCTAGGGCATTATCAGTCCGAACATATTTGACTGAAGAAGAAAAAACATTCTGCACTTCATTAATCAAATTTTTAATAATATCTCCTGCTTCAGACTTATTCTTCAGAAGAAAAACCCAAGAGACACGAGAAAAGTCATCTACTACCACAAGATAGAACCTGTGCCCCTGGTGATCGGGAACACGACTCGGACCCCATATATCTATATGTAACAACTCGAAAGGGGAGCTACTGCTCCGACTCTGACGACCTGGAAAGCTCGACCTGTGATGCTTTCCTAACTGACATGTTTCACAACGAAACGACGAACTTGGGGAAATCTGTGGCAGAAGATGGCGCATCTTCTGGAGCGGAAGGTGACCAAAACGAAGATGCCAAATGTAAGGTGAGACTGGACCAACAGAGTGAGCGGAGATGCCAGCATAGGATTCCCGGACCAGCCGATATAGACCGTTCTGCTCAGAGCCACAGCCAATCACCTTGCCCGTGAGTATGTCCTGAAAAATGAGAGAAGACGGGTCAAATATAGCTCGACAATTCAAATCCTTTGTAATCTGACTAATAGACAGCAAATTCAGTGAGAACTCAGGGGCATGTAAAACATTCTGTAGCTGCATAGTGGAGGATAAGAAAACCTCCCCCTGGCCAACAAGGGGTGAGTGGGAACCATCTGCTATCTGTACTGAGCGACCTGGAGGAATAGCCCTGTAGGACTGTAATCTACCTCTATCTCGACACAGATGATGTGTAGCTCCGGAATCTATAACCCAGTCAGATATATCATGTGAAGGTATGAAGGCTGATGATCTACCTGAGGAACTGGCAGCGGCGGAAGAACTGGCTGAGGCTGTGGCAGCAATATCTGAAGAGCCACCAGATGAATCACCAGAAGACTGTGGCATAATATCACGGAGACGGGCCACGAGTTCGTCAAATCTATGATCTGCAGTAGACGGTAATGGAGACTGTGAATGCTCTGCAACCCGTGCCGATGCTGGGAACCCATGCTTTGAGTAGCATGTCTCCTCTGAGTGTCCAGTTCTGTGACAATATGAGCACGTCTGACTGACTCGACCGCCTCTTCCCTGAGAGCCACGGCCACGTCCACGACCACGCCAAGAAGATGGTCCACCTCTCCCACGCGAAGCTGCCATCGCAGATGGGGGTGGAGTAGAAGAGCTGGAGGAAACTGGGATACGACTAAGCCTCCTGTATACATCCTCCACTGGAGGAATGACTACATCTGCTAAGATCTGTGACCGTGCAGCATCATACTCAGGATCGAGGGCAGCAAGTAGAACGCCCACCATGGTGGCGTTCCGGAACGTCTTCTGCTGCTCTGGAGTAGCAGTCAGAGGAATGGTACTGTAGAGCTTCTCGAACATCCCTCTTAGGGATGTGTATAGAGAATGGAGAGGTCTGCCGGCCTGCTTCATCGTAAAGATGTCATGCTGAAGCTGCAACATCTTTGTCTCATTTCGCACCTGCGAATATGTAGCAGCAAGAATGTCCCACATTGCCTTAGCAGTGGGCTGATGTAGGACATCATTCGCTATCTCCATCGTCAACGTACCAGACAACCATACTTTTGTGTAAGCATCATCGGTCTCCCATGAGGCATAGATCCATGTCTTCTCCGCAGGCTCATCCTCGGTAAGAATGTGTTTCTTATCGTTTGATTTCATGAGGCTCATGAACTGCATGGCCCATAACTCATAGTTAGACCCGTCCATCTTCACTGTCGGCGCCGGACCTTTGAATGCGCCGGTGGAGGGCAAATCGACTTTCGATTCTGACATACTGCTGCTTGAAGAAGACGAAGGAAGAATAGACAATGTGATGAATGTCTACACCAACTACATCGGATTTGAGTACGTGTGTAGACTTTTATGCACTCAAATCCATAAACCGAAGGAAGAGAGGTCTAGGGCACGCCTCAAAGGAAGCTTACAGCCCTTGAAACGTACCGAGAACAACGCCTATGGGCACTGGATCCCTACAGCGGCAGATGGGAGGTGCCGCCGGGGATATAGGTGCCGCTGAGGCGGCTTTAGGCGGCAGGGGGGGTTGCTGCTAGGGCTTCGGAGGCTATAGGCGGCAGGGGGGTTGCCGTTGGGGTTGTGGGCGCCGCTGGTAGGTGCACCGGGCCCGCAGGAGGTAGCGGCTGGGGCCGCTGTGCGGCAGGTGGCCGCTGGAGAGTGCGGCTGTGGCCGCTGGAGGGTTGTGGCTGGGGCTAGGGGCTGTCGGAGGAGCGCCGAGAGCCGCTGGCGAGACGAGAGAGAGAGCGAAGAGGAGGGGCGGCGGGTGGGGAAGGGAGAAGAGCCCTAAGGCGGCTATGATACCATGTTAGAAGAGAGGAGTCTTCGTTATGATTCATAGGAAAACCCTAGGCTCTCTTATATAGGGAGAGGCCTTACGGGTAAATTACACGGATGCCTAAATAGAAGAAAGAAATAGAAAACAAGGTACATAAACATATGATAATACTAGAAACTATCTCTACAGTAGTATGTGGCATCCACAATGAGCACCTACTATGGAATCCATCCCATGTGTATTGACGCAAGTAGGTGGCGTTAGCGTTGTAGCATGTGGTCTACAACATGCGGCCTTGGTCATAGTAGGTGTGCTTGAATAGAAATCGATGTTGCATCAGATCGGGCATGATAGAAGCCGGTGATGTAGCAGGACGGCCTCGCAATAGCATAAACTGCAGGATGTGGATCTCAGAGAGAAGTATTATAGATCTTGTCTAAGAGAGGAAGTTGAGTGTAAGTTGTTTTGACTAGAGTTGACTATAATTAAGTTAAGTAGACGTGTTGGGAACTTAGTTAGGATGCATTATACAACACTGCATGCCTACGGATACACCCCTACCCTAAGGCATTTTTCCACGCCTTAGAGTCATGGTGTGAGGTCACACACCGACCAAGACCACAGACTACCTACTTAACTTAAGAACTTAAATAAAATCAAGAGTTATTCAAAACCTAAATCTTCCTCATTATAAAAAATCACTATTTAAGAATTCTAAATAAAAAGACATTGATAGTTATATGTATATATATACATATGGGTCATCAACTATTACATAAATATATATATAGTTATAAGGCAATTGGGGAGATTATTACATAGGTCATTAACAACTATATAATAATGTGTCATATGGGAGGTAATGGGAAAACTTGAAGCATCCATCACTGTAGCATGAAAACTTCTTTTTCAAAACAAGTAGTTATAACTTGTGGTTATTATGCATTTCTACTTGTTTCTTTTGTATCCATATTAAATACATGCTTATTTTATAATATGAAATACGGGTGTACCAGCGCTCGCTGATACCTCTTCTTCCTACCATATTTTGGCAGACAAGGAGCCTACAGCACAGTAGCAGGTTGATGACTTTTGGAGATCGTGTTTATACTAGACGGTACGATCTTTTTTGGCTCAGCTTCTTTTCTTGTAGCTTTTGTTCTGTTATAAAGTAAAATGCCTTTTTTTCTCTTATGAATATGTTGGGATATATGAATGTACTGTCAGCTATCATGTACAGGTTGTATATATTATGAAAAATAATGAAATGAAATTTTGGTGGCATGTCTTTGTTGAATCCGTGGTGATGAATGTGGTTGAATGTCATATGCAGCAGCAATAGGAACGTGAAAAATTCTCCCTGATTTTCAATACTTTGTGCGATCACATGCGAATGTAATAGTGCGAATGTGTCATAGATGGGTGCCCGGATCCGAGGGCGTCACAGAGACTCCCCATCGAGCACCCACGTTGCAAATGTAGCTCAAGCCCCCCAAGTGGAACAGAGGAGTTGGCCTTTTCCAGTGGCGGGCTGCCTCTCCCCTTGGCATGGAATCGTAACTCCGCCAAAAGAGAATCGCCATTGTGGATCTCCATGTTCGGATCTCCATTCGAGTCTTCCTTCGCGAGTGGGTCCGCCCTGCCAACTCCCAGCCCATTAAAAGCATCCGGATCTTGGATCCAGTTCTCCGAAAGGGTGGACACGTCTCTGGGACCCGGCTCCTTGTCCCTAGGTGTAGAGAGAAGGGTCGTATTCCCTTTTCCAGATGCGACACGAACCGGCGCTGCCCTTTGACCTTCTTGCTTCCCCATTTCGACGAAAGTTCCAAAAGTGATTCGTTGCGACCCTCAAGCCGACCGTTGGCCTTCCACGGGCCACCCAGTGGGTTGAGTCGTGGCGATCCTAGACGAAACCTTCGCCGCCTGCGAAGTCGCAGTGACGGGGCCAGCCCCCACCTTCATTGTCATCACGTGATTTTTACGTGACCGGGTTGGGGTGGAGTCCACCGATTTTTGCTCCGCCTTCTCAAGCACCACGAACACCTTCTTTCCATTTGTGTTAGCTGTCCATCCTCCGAGCTTCTCCGGTTCAAAGCACTTGACCTGAATAACCGCATCAACAGGTTCACCTGGATTACAACCAGAGGATTCTACCTCCTCCACTGTGACAATGCCCCTCAAAAGAAGCTAGATCTCCGCCAAGGATCGCGCAGTGAACGGGATCCCCCTAACCCGTATCCGTTCCAGCTTCGAACTTTCTGACCATACATCAGTAGCGTGTGGTCGACGCCATTTCAGAATGCACCACCCCTCGTTCGACCATCGTATCAGTTCGTTTGCCTCAACATCCGAGAGTCCCCTAGCTAGCACATGCCACGGGCTGAACCTCACAACATCTCCTTCAAACCGCCTTGCCGAGAAAATGCCGACGTCCGAGGATCCCAGAAACAGTGCCTCGACCCTGCCTCCCTCACCAACAAGCATCTCCCCATGGCAGGTCGACCTTCGAAGCGTCGGGCATGCACCGCTTCTATGGGAGAAACCCTTACATAGGAAACATCTTATGGGTTCCCTGCACTCACGCTCCCAATGCCGATAAGACCAGCATCTGTAGCAGCCCCGACCAAACAGGTTCGCAAAAGGCCGCGTTGCTTTGCCGGAGGGCCCGCGATGGTCAGCCCTTCCATGACCACGTTGCTTTGATAGCACAACCGTCCACCCCTCGTTGGCCGAATCACTTCCGCCTCTTCCCCGGGGCCCGCTGCGGCCCTCCGCTTCCGCTCTTCGCTTCCCCGCTTCAACCTCTCGTCCTGTTTTCGCATTCGCAAAAGCCACGATTTGCTTCGCCGCTCCATCTCCGCGCACCACATCCGTCCGGGAGCCACTGTAGCCCACCGCTTCCTCGCTCCGCCTCCCCACTTCCTCTCCATGTGCCGCTTCCTCGCTCTGCTTCCCTGCTTCCTCTCCGCGCGCTGATTTCGCATCCGCAGAGTTGTTATGCCCCACAGCCGCACCACTTTTTTCGACGCCCTCCTCCATCACCGTTGTCGTCGGGACTTGCATACTATCTTTAGCTACTGGGAGAGTCTTGTTCAAGGATCTTGGATATAATGAGGTATATGGCATTCGATAGCGTGATCGATCTGAAGTCGTCCACCCTGGTTGGCACCTCTTTCTTCGGCAGCAAGATAAGGAGCGCTCTGTTGAGCCTCTCGAACCCCTGATTGCCCTCCTCGAACTCTGAAAATACCTCCAATACATCGCCCTTCACCACCTCCCAGAACTCCCTGTAGAAGCCAACTGGGAATCCGTCTGGGCCTGGTGCCCCCCTGCACGTTCAGCTGATAAAGCATCCGCCTTGCCTCCTCTTTAGTGAGCCTCCGACAACAAGTTCGCCTCCCCTTCAGATAGCTGAGTCACTCCCTTCCCTTGACAGCCCCACCTCGCCCGCGATCTCCTTCTTCTAAACTCTTGGAAATGTGCCCAAAGTGCCAACCCGACATGACCATCTCCCTCAAACATCTGCCCCCCAACCTCGATCGAATGGATGTAGTTCCTTCGCCTCCTTCCACTTGCCACAACATGGAAAAAGTGTGTGTTCGCATCCCCCTCGCGTACCCACCGTTGCCTAGACTGCTGCCTCCATGCCACCTCCTCCTTCTTATCATCGTAAAGAATCGCCTCCAGGAGCTCTCTTCTTTCCTCTATCTCTTCCTCATGCAGTTCCCTTTAATCCTCTAGGTCGTCCAGCCTGGCCACCCCTCTCATTGCCCTTGATCTTCACTCCCTACGCTTGATCCGATTGTCCCTGTGAAAAGCCGCCAAGAATTTCGCACTTAGCTCGACCTGCATGGGGCTGCGAAGGGCAATCCATTTTAGTGTTGCATTTTCATCCTTGTCTAGCGGCGTTGACGTCTAAAGACAGGAGAGATTGGGGTTGCAATAATTGCTTCATATGAGGGAAGGATTTGCTAGCATAATTTTTCCAAGACCTCAAAAAATGGACGGAATGAAAAGATGCTATATCTGTCGAGGCACAAAAAGATTGATGCAGTGCAAGCAACATTACAAAACCAATTCAAAGAAGAAGCCACAAATACAAATACGACCACAATGGTCCAAGCTTCCACCAAAAAGCATGCACAATCTTAGTGGAGACTTAGCTACATTGGCTGGGCTTCACAAGGAGATGCGTTTGAGCTTGGACAACTTGCATGCAAATGTGGCCATCGCCGACCCCGACGGTCGGCATGCTACCCACACAGTTGCCACCGACTCCTTGAATCCTTCCTCCATCAACCACGCCTTTTCAAACCTGAAGAAAGAACGAGGTCTAACCCCTCCCCTGAATACAACAAAATCGACATGCGATCCGAATGTGCCCTGGGCAACGCCCTGCCTCTAGCCATAGGAAACTGCTGAATCGCTTCCGTGGAAACCATAAATATGTCTATGCGTGAACGCGACCTCGACCTACTTCATGTGTACGCACAACTCGCAACGTCCATCATCCCCAGCTCATCCACCATCCCATAAAGTTGTAGATCCGCCATCTCTCCCTCCTCTTTCCCCCAGCCTGTCCTCCGAGCTTAATGTCACATTGAAGCCACCCCCGATAATCCATGCCACATCAGGAACGTGCTCTGGCCAAGAGCAACTTGTTCGCAAGCATCGTATGATTGCCCCCGCCACTAGGCCCATATACATTAGTGGCAACGAACCTCGTCCCATTGACCTTACGTCGTAGGCAAATAGAGAGTGAATGTCGCCCTCGCACCTCATCTCCCTCCATCTCCAACTTGTCATCATTCCGTCCCGTGATGAGTCCCCCAACAGCCCCCACCGAATCAATCATCTTGATCTCCCCCAATACAACTCCCCCAACCTCATTCCACACTCTCTCCGGATCGTGTGCGATTAGTTTCTTACAGCATAGCTACATCTGCCATGTTCTCCATAAGCAAGTTTTTCATCGGAAGGTTGCAAAAATCGGTAGTCGGTATTCGGTCGGCGGGGTCACTGACTAAGGTTTTTTTTAGATGAAACTGACTAAGGATTAATCGACAGTCACGAGACCAATCGAATTAGTCAGTCATTAGTCTGTTTTGAATTTTTAAATTATTTGAAATATATAAATCAATTTTTATACATATATTCTTATATATTTGCATAGATTTTTACATTTTCTATACTATTATAATGAAACAAAAGAAGTAATTGACTTTAAATATAATATTAAGCATACTAGAGTAAGTTTGCTTTAAAAAGCAAAAAATAAAAAAAATAAAAAAGTTCTATGTAAAAGTCGATCGAGTAGTCGGCCGACTAGGCCGATTAGTCGGGTTGACCGATTAATGGTTGACTAGGTCTAGTCGAGTCGGCTACCCCCCGACTCAACTAGTCGAACCGATTAGTAGGCCTAGTCAGCCGACTTTTACAACAGTGCTTCACCACTAGCCTCTTCACCCCCTGTTCCAAGCCCGTGGCATTCCAAGATACAATATTCATTGAGAACCGTGGAATCCCCCCTTCGGTGGCACTACCTCGATGCATGCCCACACCTCCTCATCCCTTCTCCCACCCTCCAATCCCGCGGGCCCACCCTCGAGTTGAGCTACTGCCCCATACTACTCCTACACTATCTCCCATCCCCCGCACAACCCCATCACGGCGGTACCTCCTTCAGAAACGATTGTGTGTGGCCCATGCTCCAGATACATGTAAATGCTCATACGCCTACCTCTCCTTTTCTCCCGTGGAAGCTCCGGGCATATTACAATCCATACTGACTCGTCTTACATCTCGTCGCTCGATCCCTCGAGCGCTTCCCGTCAGTCTGTCAGATCCCCAGAAGTCCCTGATGCCCCTTCATATCCTCGAGATCCGCACCCCGGCTCGTGGTCGCCCCCCCAGGAACGTTGCCCCTCCCTTTGTTCCGCCAGCCTTCTCCACCCGTGGCCCATCATGCCGCCCCCAGGTTCCTGCCCCAACCACGAACTCTTTATATCCATCCGGAGGGGGTCACGCTCCTCCAGATCGCCCATTCCGCCTTTGGAGCGCCGCCCCCCATGTCGTTCTGGATCCTGGTACCCGAAAAGAAAGCCCACCAACAGGTTGGGTTCGCCCGAACAACTTGCCGCTCGAACAGAGGTTGGATTGCCTTTCCTTGAAGAATCGAGCCTCTCTTTCCCGGGTCTGCCCGACCCGTCGTTGGCTCCGTCATGGATCACTTCTCCTTCGACCCGACCCCCTAGATTTGCTCGACCCGACACAACGTCCGCGTACGAAGCCATCCCCCGGGATCTGCTCGCCTCGGTGTTTGGGCACGTGCTTGCACTGTACGGCACGCCAGTTTCCAAAGAAGGCTTGCTCTTTTGAAAATCGACGAAAGTGCCTTTCTCCTTTTCCTTCTCCTTCAACCTTAGCCCGACATGCTCCAACCCCGCACTGCCATACTCCATCTCTTCACTCACCTCTAAGCAAAAGGTTGCCCCAAAGAAGCGCGCCTTAAAGAACATCAGCGACGCCCTCTCCCAACCGGTACCCTTAACTATCATCTACGGTGGTTCACCACACCTCAACCCGTCTGTAACGATTCATGTGACCCACCCCATGTATGGGACCCCCTTGATCAAGAAGAGCCTCTCCTTCCTCCTAAAGCCGTAGCCTCCATCCCTCAAGATAGGGGACCTCCAATGAACCATCTCAGTCGTTGCGCTCGAATGATGTAACAACTTCCTTTCCTCTTCCGACGATAAACCCCGAGCACAAACGAGTAACGCATCCAGAAGAACGACATCCCCTTAGAAACCGCGACCAACCGCAACACCGATGTCCGACATATCACCCTCCAAACTCCTCCCCTTCCTCCGGCAAACCCCCACCAAGACACGATTTGCCCTTGTTCCATCAGAGTTCTTCCCTCCCTCCTCTGCGGGATGGAGACCCCTCCTTGGACATTGAAACCTCCTATGACCGCTCATGTCGCACCCAAAGCACCGCACGGTGTCCCTGCATAGCGTCGCATGATGTCCCCACCCTCCGCATCGAAGGCATCTCCCCCGAAAAGCCATGTCCGAACCTCCCTCCTGATGCCGGGTGGTTGTTGCTGCTGGGAACCTCATGCCCGGTTGCACAACTGCATGACGGATAATGCAATCTTATGTTGATAAAAATGTTATGTAAATTGTACAAATTATTCAATACGATTTATTGCACTATATAAGAGTGGTGGCTCACATTGCAGGAAATTCCTTCAATTATTTGATCATAATTCATTCTGGTTTCTTAGGTAATTTTTTGCTGGAAATTAAGCGTTTAGAGGAGATTAGGTTATATTTTCGTTGATGCCAATAATTATTGTTGGAGTATTTGGTTGTGTGCCATGTGAGTTGTAGGAGGGTAAATGGATCTCTCCAGGATCCATTTACCCCATCCATATGTTTAGTCTCACATCTACCAGTAGTGGGACTTGGAGGCTATGTGGAGGCTATATAAGGAGCCCCAGACCTCCTGTAACCATAGAGAAAAAGCAATGAAGCATATGGCCCTTTGAGGCCTTCTCCCCTGGTTTCATCCCGCTCCTTAGGGAGTAGGGTTCCACGTAAAAAATCTCTTGTTCCATGTTTACATTTCTAGATTTATGCTCTGTTTATCATTCCGCTTCCGCTTCCTATTTTCTAACATGGTATCAGAGCGGGTCAATTCTCGAGGATTTCAAGTTTTATTTATTCGAGATTCGATTATTATTTATTTTTAAAGATTCATTATGTAAAATTGTGTATTCGAGAGCATGGTCCCTTTGGGTTTTGTTCGATTTCCAGTTATCTGGAACCCTAGTTTCCAGGCCACATCGCGCTTCAGCATGTCGGCTTCCCAGATCATGGCACTTCTTCCAAGCTTGCACTCGATTCATCGCAGGCTACGCACAGATTAGGGGTTCCTTTCTTGGAACCCTAGGATCCTGTTCGGTGCGGCGTCGAAGCCCCTCTTCATCGAAGGCCCAGGCAGGCTCCTGGCGCATCTTCTTCAAGCCGTACAAGCAGCGGTGGCCTTTAGGACCACCAGGCAGCGCCGCCTGGTCCCGAGCATGGGCCTCGAACACCTCCAGGAAGGCGATGGCGACGCACAACTCCTCCATGCGGCGGCGCTTCAGGCGCATCCCTTCTCTGGCGGGATCCCCAGGCGAGCTTATTCTCCTCTCTCGTGCGGTACTCGCAGCGGTCCAGGCGCCCTCCACCTCCTCGTATCTCCCGAAACTCGAGCGCGCAGGAGGCGGCACCCTCCTTCTCCACATCTCGGGCCAAGAGCATCTCCATGCGTGAAGAAAATCCAGGCGATGATATCGCCGTTCCAGTGGCGCAACTCCCCGCGCCGCAATCTCCCAAACGCACGCAGGCCCAGGAGCCCTAGTCGATGCCTTTCCACGGGTGATCCTCTCTAGCGGCACGCAAACCCTAGCCGTTTCTTCTCGGCAAAGGCGGCGATGGCCGCATCTCATCGCCATCTCGAACCCAAGGCTCCCCCAGGCGGAGCCTCCCTCCTGCGGTACTGGTGGCGATCGAAGGGGCCCCCAGATCTCTCATAATCGACGCCGCCGCAGACCTCCCCCCCCCCTCGCGTCGGCACCTCCAGCGGGCCTCCCCTTCAACCCAGGCGGTGCAGGCGGCACTCGAGAGAAGGCGGCGACGGAAAGAACCCCCCATCGGGGGCGGCTGGCAATCGAAGGGAGGGGTTTCCCTCGTGGGGAACCCTAGTGATGCAGCATGATAGTCATTTTTATGAACATTTGTGTTATTTATTCTATTTAGCATTTGTTTTGTTTATTTGATTTTATTTCATTCCCATAAAAAGGCTCATTATAAAAGGCCTCTTTTTATATTTTTCCTTTGATTTCTTCTTTCCCTAATTTTAGGGATTTGTTGCTTCTTTTGAGGGGGAGTAGCCTCTATAAAGGGCTCCCTTTGTATTAGGTTTTTTTTAAGTAGAATTGAGTAAAGATTTTCCCATCCCTAATTTTTCTCTCTCTCTCTCTCCCTCTCTCTCGGTCCCGCACGCCCTCTCTCCCCGACCCCTTCGTTCCCCGTAGCCCTACCCTCCCAGCGCCGCACCCCTTCTCCCCTCCTACCTCCCGATTCCGCCCCATCTCCCCTCCTCCCTCCCGATTCCTCTCCCATCTCCCTCCCCCTCCCGATTCCGCCCCATCTCCCCTCCTCCCTCCTGATTCCTCTCCCATCTCCCCTTCCCCCTCCCGATTCCGCCCCGTCTTCCCACCTCCCTCTCCCCCTCGCCTCTCTCCCCGGCTCCACAGCATCCTCCCCCTCGCCCCGCTGATCGCCAGCCCGCCGCACCACCCCTCTCCAGCCTCAACTGCCGCCACTCCCTCCCCGACTCGACGGTGCCCCGATTCGGCTCGCCGGTGCCCCTCGCCGCCGCTGCTATTCCTCCCCCCTTCCCGCGCCATTCCAGCCCCGCCTCCTCCCCCGAACCGCACCAGTTTTCCCCCTCCCTTCCTGGAACCGCCACCATTCCCTTCCCCTGTGACTGTAACCTCTCCCCCTTCCATCGCCGTTGTCGTGGGTCCCATCCAGCCGAAGGCCAACCACCGCCTCGCCGTCCTGTGCCGCGTTTCGAGCCTCCCGCGCTGCAGCAAGATCCACAAACCGACCAGATCTGAAGTGTGCACGTTTCCTCTTGCTAGTTGTGGTATGAGCGCCCGTTTATCATATTCTACCGCATAAATGTTAGTTTGTGGATTGTTATTTCGTTGATTTGGTTTGGTGAATCGTTGAGACCCCTAGTCGTTGCAATATTGTGATAATTTTTCTAAGAACTTTTAACTCATCCGTTTGCCCTAAGTTTGTGGATAAAAACCGGTGCTAAAACGCGAGTAACTCGATACTTATTCTTGCTGAAATTTGCCTATTGTTCATCAATTTACTTGTTTGTTAAATTCCATTCGGTAACTCTCCTGTCAAGTCGCCTTTTATGCGTCAATTATCGTTGCTGATTTAGGCCTGTCATGCATCATCTATCTCGTTCGTCATTTTGTTTCAATAGTTCATTTGCTTGAATCGTCATTTAGGTTATTGCACACTTAGGTTGCATCAATTTGGTATCAGAGCCTCACGATTCTGCCTTCCGTCTGCATCCTATTTATTCGTTGCATATAAAACCAAAAAAAAACCACAACACCAAGCCACACAAAAAAAACAACAAAAAACCACAAAACAAACCCTGGGATAAAAACAAAAAAAAACCCCAACAAGGAAAGCAAAACCCTAGGATATCCATGGCCGACAAACCTAGTGGCTCTAAACCCCCCTACACCACACACCCTGAACTATCGCTAGAATCCCTAGCTGCTCAAATGCAACACATGCAAAGGATGTTTGAACAGATGAGTGGACAAATCGCTACCTTGAATAGTCGTATGATAGGCAAAGACCTTACTGATGAAGCTCCCAACAAAGGTCGTCGCACTCGCCGGAAATCACGCTCCCGGAACAGCACTTCCCGTGACTCTAGCTCTTCTACTTCTGACGGATATGAAAGCGAGTATCATTCTCAGGAAAGTGAGGAAGAAGGACCCAGAGAATACACCCCTTTCATCCCCAAGACTCCAGATCCATACACCTTTGGCTATACTCCACAAACTAATGGTGAACATCAATTCCAACCACGAAATGGAACCAAGTCTGACGATGGATGGGATCGAGGTATCCGTCTTGATGTCCCAGAATTTGACGGAGGACGAAATCCTGACGTCTTTTTGGACTGGCTCCAAGCCGTCGAACACTTCTTCGTGTGGAAGTCCATGCCTAGCGAACGTAAGGTCCAATTCGTCACTATAAAATTAAAAGGACATGCGCTACTATGGTGGGACCGTTTGCAATCTGAACGCAAACGAAAAGGGAAGAGTAAGATCCGCAGTTGGAGCAAAATGAAAGCCAAACTGAAAACCAAATTTGTGCCGGAAGATTACAAACGAGATCTATACGCACGACTGCAATCATGGAGACAAGGCACCATGAGTGTGAGGGAATACACCGAAGGGTTCCAATCCCTACTCCATCGCAATCGCTTGCAGGAGACTCATATTCAGGAGGTCACCCGCTACATGCAAGGCCTCCGCCAAGTCATCCAGGACGAACTCTACCTCCACAACTGCCGTGATGTCGACGAAGCCTACAAGCAGGTTGAACGGGCTGAGATCAAGCTTGCTAAAGCCCAAACGAGGAAGATGCCTTTTTCTGCGAACTCCGCTCCCCGTACCAGTACCACGATGACATACTCCAAACCGATGGGTTCCTCATCAATCATTGCGGGTAAAACCCAAGCCAAACCATCAACTCCTACCGTCGCCCGGCCACCCACTGGAAACCCCGGCCAAGGCATCTTGGGAAGCCGACCTATTATAGGACCTGATACTTGCTTCCGATGCTATCAAAAGGGCCATCGAGCCGCAGAGTGCCCAAACCCTAAGGCTAGACCCGTCCATCTATGCACCACCGACGACCCTGGATACACCGACCCTGACCAGCAAGAATCCCCTGAAGAGGATCCGACTGCGTTGACTGCTAACACCATGGGAGCCGATGACTATGAACCTCTAGGAGTGGATGGAGACGACTCCGGTCCGTTCCTGGTAATTGAACACGAGAACTTTATCGCTCCCGACAGCGCGCCTACAAACATTCTGCTCACTCCCGCTGTCCACGATGCTGATAGCTGGCTGCGACGCAGCATCTTCCGAACCACCTGCACCTCAGGAGGACGACGTTGTTCGCTGATCATTGATGGAGGAAGTGTTGAGAACTTCGTTTCACAAGAGATGGTCGACAAGTTGGGTCTGCCAACTCAACCACTCGAGAAACCGTACAGTGTGGCATGGTTTCGTGGTGGTACCCAACTCCCAATCCACCGTCAAAGCCTCGTTAACTTCTCCATTGGTCCTTCATACAAGGACGAGGTGTGGTGCCATGTAGCCCCTATGGATGTCTGTCACATACTTCTAGGGAGACCATGGCAATTCGACCGAGACACTGAACACCGAGGAAAACTAAACACTTACACCTTTCTCATAGACAAAGTTCGTGTCACCCTCAGGCCACAACGTGAAGCCCTTAGCCCTCGCCAAGTGGCTACACTCCGAGCTGCGACCACCCAAACTGGTAACAAAAC
Organism: Ottelia alismoides; assembly: GCA_037367405.1. NCBI lineage: Eukaryota > Viridiplantae > Streptophyta > Magnoliopsida > Alismatales > Hydrocharitaceae > Ottelia > Ottelia alismoides. The sequence goes on along the minus strand of JAZKJV010004336.1, from coordinate 178,283 downwards.
CCCACCGGCCAAGCCTGCGACCACGGGCTCCGTGTTGTTGATGGAAGCCCAAACATTCCAACGTGAAATTCAAGAGAGCTCCACCATCTATGCGTTAATGGGACGTGAAGTGGACAACCAAGGGACAACTACACCTGAAGTCCCGCCTGAGATAAAGCCCATAGTCCAAGAGTTCTCTGACATCATGCCTGAAGAGTTGCCTGAAGGACTATCCCCGTTGCGAGACATTCAACATCACATTGATCTAGTCCCTGGAGCCAGCCTGCCACACCTACCCCATTACCGAATGAGCCCAAGCGAGCATGAAGAGATGAACCGGCAGGTTACTGATCTGCTGCGACGTGGGTATGTACGAGAGAGTATGAGCCCCGTGGCGGTTCCTGCTCTGCTTACCCCAAAGAAAGACGGCACATGGAGAATGTGCGTGGACAGTCGAGCTATCAACAAGATAACGATCAAATATCGTTTTCCCATTCCACGCCTTGATGATATGCTTGATATGTTATCAGGTGCCAAATTGTTCTCCAAGATGGATCTCCGCAGTGGCTACCACCAGATTCGCCAGCGACCTGGAGACGAATGGAAGACAGCTTTCAAAACCAAAGAGGGCATGTATGAATGGACGGTCATGCCCTTCGGCTTGTCGAATGTCCCAAGCACCTTCATGCGAACTATGAACCATGTATTGCGGCCCTTCATTGGCAAGTTTGTGGTCGTGTACTTCGATGATATCCTGATTTATTGTTTGACCAAAGAAGACCACCTATCTCACTTGCGACAAGTCCTGGAAACCCTGAGAGACCAAAAATTGTATGTCCACCTCAAGAAATGCTCCTTCATGCCTGACACGGTCCTCTTCCTAGGATACATTGTCACTGCGGATGGACTTAAAGATGACCCCTCAAAGATTCAGGCCATTCAGAGCTGGCCCGTACCCAAAACCCTCACTGAAATTCGCAGCTTTCTGGGATTAGCTTCTTTCTACCGACGTTTCATACGGAACTTCAGCACTTGTGCAGCTCCGTTGGTAGATTGTACGCAGAAAGGCGCACCCGCCTGGACTCTTGAAGCAGAAACGAGCTTTCAAAATCTAAAACATCAATTGACGCATGCTCCTGTTTTGGCACTCCCCGACTTCACCAAGATTTCCGTGGTCGATTGTGACGCCTTCTACAGCGAGAAATTGAACGATGCCAGATCACGGTATTCCACTTATGATGTTGAATTTTATGCCGTGGTCCAAGCTCTCAAGCATTGGAGACATTACCTGATCCAGCGTGAATTTATCCTTAACTCTGATCATGAAGCCCTGAGATATTTGAACTCCCAGAAAACTCTTAACAAGCGTCATGCCAAATGGGTTAATTTCCTCCAAGAATACACCTTCCATCTCAAACACAGAGCCGGAACCCTGAACCGTGTGGCCGATGCTTTGAGCCGGCGAGCACATGCCCTGACCACGATGACCGTCAGCACGACAGGATTTGAAACTCTCAAGGACCTCTACCCCGCTGATCCTGATTTCGGTCAAATTCATGCCGACTGTGTTGGTACTGGGCAGGACCCAACAGCCACTTTTGTTCTTCATGAGGGTTTCCTATTCAAAGGCCACCAACTATGCATCCCGGCCATGTCCTTTCGAGAGAACTTAATTTCAGAACTATACAATGGAGGTTTAGCTGGACATTTTGGACGAGACAAAACCTTGATCCTTCTCCAAGAACGCTTTTATTGGCCGCAGTTGCGAAAGGATGTGACAAAATTTGTACAGAAATGCCAAACATGTCAAAGATTCAAAGGCCACCGGCAGAACACTGGACTATACACACCCCTACCCATTCCTCTGCGACCCTGGGAAGACATCACCATGGATTTTGTGCTAGGATTACCCCTCACTGCCCGAAAAGTTGACTCTATTTTTGTGGTTGTGGATCGATTTTCTAAAATGGCACATTTCATTGCATGTAGGAAAACCTCAGATGCATCTCATGTCGCTAATTTGTTTTTTCGTGATCTCATCCGTTTGCATGGTGTCCCACGTTCTTTTACTTCGGATCGTGATACTCGGTTTTTGAGTCATTTTTGGCGCACGCTTTGGTCCCGTCTTGGTACTCGTTTGCAGTATAGCACCGCTTATCATCCACAAACAGACGGGCAAACTGAAGTAGTTAACAAGTCATTAGGAAATTTGTTGCGATGTCTTGCAGGGGACTCTCCGTCCAAATGGGATCTAATTCTTCCCCAAGTTGAATTCGCATATAACAGTTCCACTAATAGGTCCACCGGAAAATCGCCCTTTGAGAGTGTGTACGGCTTTCCACTTACCCAATTTCTTGACCTAAAAGCCACAACCATGCAAGGGAGAAGTAGTGCAGCTGCTGAGGATCTGGTCGAACACCTAACTCACATCCATACTGAAATCCGAGCCAAACTCCAATCCATGACCCAGAAATACCAAACCCAAGCCAACCTACACCGAAGAGAGAGCGAGTTCAGAGTTGGAGAATTAGTGATGGTCCACCTTAAAAAAGAGACGTTTCCTTTGAGAGTCCACCAAAAATTGAGTGAACGGAAAATTGGTCCATTTCGAGTCCTCAAAAGGATTGGACCCAATGCATATTTACTCGACATGACGCCAGACATTCAGACATCACCGGTCTTCAATGTATCAGATCTCTTCTTATATCATGGAGATGAACAGACCGATGACACCCCAGTAGCAGTTTCCGCCAATGATGATATGCGCCAACCGCCAGCCGCAACCGATGCTGATCAGATTGAAGATATTGCAGACATCCGAGACATGACGACTAGACGTGGTCTCTTCCGACGATATCTAGTCAAATGGAAGGGACGACCTTTTACCGATTGCACCTGGATTGACGAGGATGAACTCCAACAACTCCGCCCCGATATACTTCAGAATTTCCACGATGCCATCTCGACGGAGCGAGATTCTTTTCAGCAGGGGGGAGTTGATGCAGCATGATAGCCATTTTTATGAACATTTGTGATATTTATTCTATTTAGCATTTGTTTTGTTTATTTGATTTTATTTCATTCCCATGTAAAAGGCTCATTATAAAAGGCCTCTTTTTATATTTTTCCTTTGATTTCTTCTTTCCCTAATTTTAGGGATTTGTTGCTTCTTTTGAGGGGGAGTAGCCTCTATAAAGGGCTCCCTTTGTATTAGGTTTTTTTTTTAAGTTGAATTGAGTAAAGATTTTCCCATCCCTAATTTTCTCTCTCTCACTCCCTCTCTCTCGGTCCCGCACGCCCTCTCTCCCCGACCCCTTCGTTCCCCGTAGCCCTACCCTCCCAGCGCCGCACCCCTTCTCCCCTCCTACCTCCCGATTCCGCCCCATCTCCCCTCCTCCCTCCCGATTCCTCTCCCATCTCCCCTCCCCCCTCCCGATTCCGCCCCATCTCCCCTCCTCCCTCCTGATTCCTCTCCCATCTCCCCTTCCCCCTCCCGATTCCGCCCCGTCTTCCCACCTCCCTCTCCCCCTCGCCTCTCTCCCCGGCTCCACAACATCCTCCCCCTCGCCCCGCTGATCGCCAGCCCGCCGCACCACCCCTCTCCAGCCTCAACTGCCGCCACTCCCTCCCCGACTTGGCGGTGCCCCGATTCGGCTCGCCGGCGCCCCTCGCTGCCGCTGCTATTCCTCCCCCCTTCCCGCGCCATTCCAGTCCCACCTCCTCCCCCGAACCGCACCAGTTTTCCCCCTCCCTTCCTGGAACCGCCACCATTCCCTTCCCCTGTGACTGTAACCTCTCCCCCTTCCATCGTTGTTGCCGTGGGTCCCATCCAGCCGAAGGCCAACCACCGCCTCGCCGTCCTGTGCCGCGTTTCGAGCCTCCCGCGCTGCAGCAAGATCCACAAACCGACCAGATCTGAAGTGTGCACCTTTCCTCTTGCTGGTTGTGGTATGAGCGCCCGTTTATCATATTCTACCGCATAAATGTTAGTTTGTGGATTGTTATTTCGTTGATTTGTTTTGGTGAATCGTTGAGACCCCTAGTCGTTGCAATATTGTGATAATTTTTCTAAGAACTTTTAACTCATCCGTTTGCCCTAAGTTTGTGGATAAAAACCGGTGCTAAAACGCGAGTAACTCGATACTTATTCTTGCTGAAATTTGCCTATTGTTCATCAATTTACTTGTTTGTTAATTTCCATTCCGTAACTCTCCTGTCAAGTCGCCTTTTATGCGTCAACTATCGTTGCTGATTTAGGCCTGTCATGCATCATCTATCTTGTTCGTCATTTTGTTTCAATAGTTCATTTGCTTGAATCGTCATTTAGGTTATTGCACACTTAGGCTGCATCACCTAGGGGGGGCGCGGCTATTTAAAAAATAATAATATTGGGGTTATTACTGTAAGGCCCAAGTGGGTTATTTGCATTTAAAAAAAGGGAGGGGGAGCGGTTCTTTTGGGCCTTTAGGCCCGTGCGTCGTTTAAAAAAAAATAAAAAAACAAAGGCGCATACAATTAAGAAAAAACGTATGCAATTTCAAAAAAATGGTAATGAAAAGTTGGAAAAAATGGAGAACGACTTCAAAAAAATGATGATGGAGATGGCTATTAAAAAATATATATTATTAGCCAAAAAAAGTTGCAAGCCAAAAAAATGTGTTGAAACAGCTTAAAAAATGTTTGGACGGCTTAAAAAAAAGAAATGCCGCAAGAAGTTTTAAGTGATGTTCCATTTTTCTCCCCATTTATGTATCTTCTCCTAACTTTGTCGTTATCTTTGCATTCCAACAAGTATGGGAGAAAGGAGGAGTATTATGTAGAGTCACAGGTCTATTCAGATTCTCTAGTCTAGATTGCATAGCCAGCCAGATAATCCAGACTCTACAGCAGATATTCAGACTCGACGTCAGATTCCGAGTCTCCAGTTTCAGACTCGCACGCGTATGCGGTCTTCTCAAATGTGCACGTATTTGCCATGTTTTGCAATGGTCCCCATCATTCTTTTTGTTTTGTCGGCCAGAGTTTTCATGTGAGCCATAGGGACTCCAGAGTAGAGGACCATTCCCTATACCATGTTGGCAAGGGTTTTCATGTGGTATCATAGGTACTCCAGAGTAGAGTACCATTCTCTGTGCCAGATGGGAGAGACCCAGTTCTCCGACAAGGAGACTTTTCAGACTCCATTCTCCAGCGACCGTGGACTCCGACGAGGATTGCACTTCTATGGCCTTTTCAGTTCGGCCCTTTTCAGAGATGAAGCAGTTGTCCACATGTTGTGGCGGGCCAGAGTACTCCGATGAGGAGACTCATTTCCAGGTGCGGTGACTCTGACATGCGCAGTTCAGAGCACATTCTCTCCGACGAGGAGATTCAGCAGACTCACACTCCAGCTTGTTCGTCCTCCTCACATGCACGGCATGAGAAGCAACGTCCTCGATAGTAGCCGACAGTTGTGCGCGTTGAGTTGATATTGTCCGCAGTATCCTATAGCGTGAGTTGAGTTTCTTTCTGTTTGTATGTCCAAGTTGCGCATTGCATGCTCCAGCTTGAGGGGGAGTACTGGAGTATTTGGTTGTGTGCCATGTGAGTTGTAGGAGGGTAAATGGATCTCTCCAGGATTCATTTACCCCATCCATATGTTTAGTCTCACATCTACCAGTGGTGGGACTTGGAGGCTCTGTGGAGGCTATATAAGGAGCCCCAGACCTCCTGTAACCATTGAGAAAAAGCAATGAAGCATATGGCCCTTTGAGGCCTTCTCCCATGGTTTCATCCCGCTCCTTAGGGAGTAGGGTTCCATGTAAAAAATCTCTTGTTCCACGTTTACATTTCTAGATTTATGCTATGTTTATCATTCCGCTTCCGCTTCCGCTTCCTATTTTGTAACAATTATACATTTAATCATTTAAACTCCATTAAGATAATATTTAGGAAAATTCCATAGACAGGGCCTATGATTTTGTTATTTTTGTAATCAAATTGTCCCTTGGATAATTGGATTACATTTTGTATTTCCAACTTTTAATGACACATAATTGTTCCGTCATGTTTAGGTGGTTTGTTATGAATACCTCTTTCGCGCCTACTACGGTGGAATCTAAAGTAAACATGTAGCTTTTTGTTCTCTGACATCATAATTAAATATATTTCTTTAACAATTTTAATTAAAAAAATGCAAATCGCATAATCCACATATATTTCCGCATATACTTCCACATATCCGCTTACTCGCCCGGGAACCCCTGATCGAACGAACATCGTATACCGACTTTCTGAACCTTGGCTAGTTGTGCGCAGACATACAGGTCCCATGTGGGGGTAATTAAGTGCAACACAAGGTCGTTGGGCGCAACAAGAACATTAAAGAGACAATTTTAGAGGGCTATAGGGGTGGAGAGACCCGCTGGCGATATCCAGGACCGCTAACATCCCTTGTAATGTCAATTTTAAAGCGGTTGTTGTCATTGTCAAAGATAGGCACCGGGCGATGATCAGAGCCAACCGACATGTGTGCCTCCTGGATGAGTCTCTGAACACAGAGGCCTTTTCTGTACCCTATCGCGGTCTCTACCGCGACCTAGACCTTTTAGATTTACCCGGGTACCCCCTACAAACTCATAGTTCCCGGTCAATGTTTCAACTCGAGAATCTGAGTTCTGGCACATCGAAATAGGGATTGGTGGTGCTGCAACGGAGGCGAAAGTCAGGATGCCAAATGACGTACCACTTGCTCCAAGAAAGCATGGCGTCCTCGTAGGTGGATATCCTTCGAGCCCACGCAGAGGTATAATGCCACCAATAGAAGGCTCCAGAGGTGATACATAAGTTGCAACCCTATTCAATCATGGATGCATCATAAACTGCATGGGGATCGGTGCTAGACCCACTCAAGTGTAGTCTAACTGGGTCTGAAATCATGTTACCAGAGGCCTCAAAACCCACAATGAGACCCAGGTCCAAATGGTATAACTAGGGTCTGTCAGGGTCCGAAACAAGAATCATACTTGATGTAGGTGCGGAAATATCCCCTTACGGAACACTAACCAACGCCCTGAAATCATGCTCAAATCCACAAATTCCGGGATTTGAATTGCATGGAAGTTTCGCCTCCAATAACGCCGGACTCTCCGCCACCGGAATCACCTTCAGCAGGTCAGCAGTCGTCGTAGCATGAGAAGCAACGACAAGGCACATTGGTGGTGGCAGAAAGGCCTCCTCCACCTGAAGCACAAAGGTAGCACGACCCACCCTCTGAACTAGCGGGCTAAATAGCGAGATTTCCCTCTTCCCTTTGATGAGAAGAACCATCATTTTTAAATCAGGATCGAGAAACAGCCCATCGGAGAGAATCTCCGTAATCAAGCCAACCTCATGGAGTGCCGAACATAACACCTTTAGAGATTGAGAGAAGAGCGGCACACCCTCGATGTGAACCACTCGAGCCTCTTCCCCTAGTTCCCCATCTGTGAAGCGAGGAGTCCGTCGTTGCAAGCATCTGCTCGAGGATGTCCTGGATAGTAACAATTGGGCCTCCACCATCGAAAGTCCTCGAGCACAGCATTCAGGGCCACAACATCTTCCACAAACCCGACACCAAGGGTTGAAAGCAGATCCACCTTCATCACCTCTAGGTCAACCCTCCCCCCAGGAACCACATCAATGAGAAACCTCACGGCATCAGATCTTTTCGGATCAAAAGGAGCTCCTGACACCACTTCTGAGGACAACCTCCTACCAATGACCCCATTTGCCAAAACAAGAGCCACATCAGCACGACCTGTTTTTTAAATTCACGATTTGCATCCTTTATCAAGATGCCTTGGAGAGAACCAAGGACACGATTCCCAACGGTAGCCCTGCAAACTGCAAGAGAAGCATCTTCGTGAAGACTGCACTGGAAGTAGATCGGGGCCGAGTCAGGGATCCTTACGGTGAGAGACAACCGTCCAGCACCCCAAGACACTCTCCTCACAGTTATCGGTGGCCCTGCAGAAACCCTCCCCTCTCTCAAACCTCCTCGACTCCTCACACTCGCCAAGCTTGGAAGCCGTCAGCCCCCCATCGCGACTTCAAAATTGATCACCCTCTCCAGATCTCACCAAACTTTCAGTGGCCTTCGCAATCTTGATCCCAGCACGAAGTTGACATCAAAGACACCCCTCTCCTTCTCTCTACCTATCATAATTTCTCTCCGCCAATTTTTACTTTTCTTCACATGAGATGTAGAGATGAAGCCAATCTATATAATGTCTCTAGTGTAGTGACCCTTAGAATCCAATCGACTATCTTGCTCTTAGCCTCTTAGTTGACTATCCTTGACAATTAGTCAACTAATGGAAATGAGCGGTTATTGGCAATCGATGAACATTAGAATGAACCAAATGATTATCCTCCAAATTCAGTCGACTACACTTGGTTTAGGTTTAGTCGACTGACACAAAAATCAGCCGACTGTCAAACAGTGATTGGTTCATCCCTTGAAGATTTAGATGAAACCTCTCAAGGAACGGATGTCAATGATGACGAGATGGTCATTAAGATTGAAGACATCCATAATTATGAAGGCAAAATCTTAGATCCAGATACTAAGGAGTTTATAGTGGGTGGTGATTTTATACATCAAGACAAATTTCACACTATTTCCTTGAGAAAATGAATTCAAAGTAAAGTTCCTCAATTCTGTGAATTACAACAAGATGTGCAAGTGATGGTTGGCCCTGGCAAATTCATCTGTCAAGGTTTCGTGGAGGTGCTGCATTTAGAACCAAGATCCTAATTTACTTTGTTCTTTATTTGCCTAATTAGTATTTCTGTTTCTGGCATGTCGATTTTTAGTATCTCTATTTCCCACATGTAATCGCCTGTATATATGAGGACATATCCCTCAATAAAAACCATTTACATCTTTTCTCACCTAAATGGTACAATAGGTGAGATCCTAACTCCGAAGACGGCATTACGGTATCCCCCTAAATATCAACTGAAAACCGATCCTCCAGTAAAGAAGGGCGCACATGACTTGCCTTGCATGGCCTCCACCCAGCTTTTGCACCACGTGCCATAGCCCCAAGGTTGCACCGCTTATAGCGCTCACTCAACTAATGATGTCAGTCATGCCTGCATTCAGCCTCCTAATCAGGCTCATGATTTGGAGTTTCTTCTCGTCAGGATTTTTGTGCGCTACGTTGATTGACATAGTCAGGGTTTCTGCCTTCCCATGCATTCCCTGGTTTCCTCTAACCCCATACACACATTCACGGGTGTTGCTGCCAACAAGCCAGCTAAATGCTTAGTAGTCTGTACTGCATCAATTTGTTGCTGGAAAGGTGCAATTTATATCCATGTTTAGTCCTACTAGGAAACCGTGCCTAAGAGATGCTTCATACCTTACAAATCTCCCGGTGCAGAACTTAATGTGTGCATTTATTTTATATTCTTGTGTATAGCTTGCTGCTAATGTTTTGCATAGTTGGCCGGTACATTTAGTATGAAAATGTGTACTAATGAAAAGAAACTCCGTAGTCGATTATGTAGGCAGATTGATGTTTATTTGTGTATCAAACAAGTAGTTGGAGACACGCGTGCATCTCTGTTCCAGCAATTCCTCGGCAAGTCAGCAGAGTGTTCCAGCACTGGAGCTGAGTAAGTGAGGGAAATGGAGGGCATCAGCTGTCCAGAGAGCAGACCATCATGGCACGCGACAACGATAAGAATAAGATCTCACTATTAGAATTGAATTATACTAAGGAAACAAAATCTCTCAACAATTATGCACGACGTGGTAGTGAATTTCATATCGTTGAGAAATCCAAACCTTATCGTCCTTGGCAAGAGCATCCAGAAGCATATTATAAGCAAAGATATCCAGTGCGTACCCCTTCCTCCTCATCTCGTCGTAGACCAGGCACGCCTTCTCGACCTCCCTCGCCCTTAGGTGCGCCTGCAGCAAGCACTTATACGTAAACCTGTTGAACCTCAGCCCCCACTTGGTGGCAAGCTGGAGCACCCGCTCCAGCTCCTTCGACCCCACAATCCCGATGAGCAAATTGACGGTGGAGATGTTCCCCTTGACCCCTTCACGCGTCATCTCCTCCACGACCTCCGCGGCATCCTCCGAGGACTTGGACAGGATGAGAAGGAGACGGTTGTATGTGAAGCAGTCGTGGCGGAAGCCGGGGAGAGAGGAGCAGAAGCGGAAGAAGAGGAGGGCGATGCGGGGGCTGCGGGCGGACTTGAGGATCTCGCTGACCTCCGAGGGGGTGAGGGAGAGGGAGAGAGAGCGGAGGTAGGAGGAGAGGTTGAGGAGAGGGTTGGGGCTCGGGAGGTTGAGGAGGGAGGAGACGCGGCAGACCAGATCGCGACGGGGGAGGCTGTAGCCACGTCGGTCGTGAACGAGGTCTTCCGGGAGGGTCAGCTCGATGGAAACTGCGCGGCCCGTGGGATCAGCCCGAACGATGCGGCCGCGGTAGCTGGTTGCCAAAGACCGGGAGGACGGGACAATGCGCACGAGTCGCACTCGGAGTCGGAGGGCTGGCGACATTGTCTGCTGTAATACAGATTGCAGTGCACGGGGTTCTCACTATCCCTAGCTTTTTAGGAGGTCGTCTGATCCAAAAGAGGGTGAATGTCATTGAGGTTCATAATGTTTCTTGGGCAGAGATTTCCCTTGAACTGTAGTTTTTATCCCTATTTCTCAAGTCTGGGAAATTGAAGAAACTGTGGTTTTTGTACCTATTTACTCTCCTCGTATTGCGAGAATCTCAGCATCTGCTTCCAAAGAAATTATTATTTCATCCATGGCGAAGTCATTCCATGATGATGAAATGTGAAGGCTTTTGTGCATTTATTTCATCTTGCAAAGTCCCACTGTAACGTCCCGGGCTTAGGTCACTGGTCCGTTATCGAGGAAAATTGGCCCTGACAACTTGTTGAGTTCAGGCCCAAATGGATCCGTTGACAACCATCCAAAATGCTTAAACTCAAGTTGTCAAGTATTAATCCCCACCACTTATAAACCACACCCACACTTTGTGAGTTTTAGGTATAGTACTATGTTTGGGGTTGGGATGTTACAACCTCCCCCATTTATATTCGCAACGTCCTCGTTGCGACATGGTCCATCACTTCTTCCCAGTGATAGTGGCGGTTGCACGCTCCGGGTAGCCATTTCCTCCAACCTCTTTGTAGGGGCGGCTCCACCTCTCGGGTAGCCCTTTCCACTATCAGAGAGAATTTGGCCCTGATACCATTTGTAACGGAACGGATCGAGCTGGCCGGCGGAAGCATAAAACATTGGGTCGCCCGACCGAACCGTTACCAATTACTTGCATGGTAATCAATGAGCAGAGAAATAAAATATTTTAAACTAAAGTTTAGCCAACATAAAAGTTCTCTTATTACAACTCCAATATAAATTGCAACATAAGCTACAACATAAAATAGCGTAACAAATGTTCCAGTGGGCATAACGACATCCCTTCATAAGCAATGCATCAATGATCCGTACCGGTTCGACTTCACGTAACAATAGTTCTCCTTGAACTGGAAATTAAATCACAACTCGTGCTCTCCTGAAAAAAACAACAACACATGTTATGAGCTAACGCTCAGTATTTGCTGAGTTGGGGTCAAACCGGCTAGCATGGCAAATAAGTCTCCCTATGCTAACTTTAAATCGTTAAAACATAATCTCTTCTTCACAGTCAATTATCAACACAACTATACAATTTGCTTAAGTATCTTATTGCATATGATACTAACTTGTTCTCATATACTATCACTATGAGACTCATAATTCAAGTGAACATGCATACAATGGTAATTCCTTCCGGATCCATCCATTAAAGCCATGATTTCATATATACTCTTAAAGTTTGTCATATTTGCATTTATGCCTTAACATTTTCATAATCTTCACTTATACCCTCAGAATTTTTCATAATTGCATATATGCCCCAGTACAATCATAACACTTGCATAATGCCATTACTTGACCATAGTTGCACATATGTGCCTTAGCAATTTCAGAAACTGTACACATACCATTGGTTTGTTTAGTGGTTAAAGTTGACTTAATTGTTAATCATTAATGGCTTTGGTGGCTTTACCGCTGGCACAAGCGGTCCATGAACATGACATACTTGACAGTGTAGCTACATTTATAGAGGACTTATCTTTCGCCTCAATCGGTTCCTTGAACCGTACGCCTCCGGAAGACGTTGGCCCTCTTTAGGCCTACGATAATTGGACTCTAGAGGTGGCTCCTACCATTAGGTGTAGCACTTAGCTCCGCTTATCGTTTTAGTGCCACTATTCATATTATGGAACTTCCAATCCTTATACGATCGATCTTTTCCATAATATTGAGAATAACTTTCTTTAATGGAGTTGATGTCAAAACATCAATGTCGGCTTTAATAATTTGATAACATGTTAATTAAAGTTGACTAATATATAATTAGACAATAATTTAATAATTCGAGAACTTCCTGATATACACTATAAATCAACTTATATAATTATCAATGTTGTAGATGCTAAACCTTTCTAAGAAGTATATATCCTCAGATTAGCTATCTAACATGAAAATGTTTAGCCACACATGTTGACGCATACAAGCCTACCAGCTCACATATTTATAGGTTGGATAGCTTCGTAAGATGTCCAACAACATCAAATGTGTGAATTTGTTCCGAGGTGTCTACACATAGGTGTCGATACGGGATCCGATAATGTGAACATTGGCAAGCATTATTTGTAACTTAATATGTGTAAGATTGAATATGCATACAGTTCCAACGACAAGAAAAAAAATACCAAGATGAAAGCTAACATAAGGAATTCCATTATTCAAGAATATCGTCTAGAATTTAGAAACAATAAATTCACAATATTACTACCATATTTTTGTTTCTACAAGGATTAATGCAGGATTCATACATTAAAAAGCATGGGTAAACGACAGGGTATAACGTCGGGTACATCTTTACAATTGAAATCCATATTTATAAATCATTGTGATATTTTGAGCAACTATTATCTTAGTAAACAGAACTATCAAATTCGTATATGTATGTATTTTCAACTCTATGACATGAAACAAAAGATCCCTGAATGTGCAACTCCGTGTATCTATGATCGTGGATAGGGTAGTTCGTAGAGGGTGATTTGAGTGTGTTTAATTTCTAATGCTCAGCATGAAAGCGTTTCCAAACACAATGAAGATGCACATTTTTTCACAATAGTACATGTGCATATATGTTGGTGTTGTGTGAAACTAAGTAAATACTTATCGCAATTATTGTTGGAAGGCATAAGTTGGTTCATCATATAGTATTCCTAAGGGATCGACGCATACCTCAAAACCGACGGAAATGTAGCTACTAGATCTATATGTCCCTCTCCCTTGCTCCTGAGGTGACGTGCTCCTCCACCAAATCGATGTCGGTGTTCCCTGCAACGAGAACGGCTTGCCGGTGAGATCTCTCTCCAACTCTTCCTCTCTCCTTCTCTCTCTCTCTCTACTTTGCCAAGAACAATTGACGACGTTGGCGGGTGATGGGATTTTTTATGCATCAAAAGGGACAATTAATGAGCTAATAATGCCATTAATTTTGGAATAAAATCCATGCCATTTATTGGGGGGAAAAAGGAAATATGGCTGGAAAAATCAGCCGTTTCAATCTACCCTCCTAAAAAAAATCGTCCTCGAAATTTCTTATTAAAGGATCATACCAAAAAGTTGTGGATGTCTCTCTTGCATTTCACTCTCCAGCTCCCAGGTGGCTTTCTCTTTCTAGTGATGCTGCCGGAGGACCTTGACCATCGGAACTGTACGTCAACGAAGCTGATGGTCTCTACGATCGACTACGCGGACAGGTTTCTCCTTGAAAGTAAGATTAGGTTGAATGTCAAGGACCTTGTGCTCGATAACGTGTGAAGGATCATGAGTGTACTTCCTTAGCATAGATACATGAAATACATCGTGTAGCTTTGAGTATTGAGGTGGTAATGTAATACAATACGCCACCTCTCCGATTTGTTCTAGTATCTCAAAAGGTCCTATGTATCTAGGAGTAAGTTTCTCTTTCTTACCGAATCGTAATACACCTTGGTCGAGGAAATCTTTAAAAATACGTGATCTCCAACTGCAAAACTCAACTCCCTTCTATGACGGTCTGCATAAGATTTCAGCCTACTTTAAGCTGCCAACAATCTCTTCTTGATTAGCTCAACACCTTGCTTGTTGATCTGGATTAGTTCAGATCCCAAAATATGCTTCTCACCAACATCACTCCAACATGAGGGTGATCTGCAAGGTCTCCCATACAATGCCTCATAGGGAGCCATCTTGATGCTCGAATGATAACTGTTATTATAAGCAAACTCTACTAATGGAAGATGTCTATCCCAGCTGCCTGCAAAATCTAGAGCATAAGCTTTCAACATATCTTCCAGCGTCTGGATGGTCCTTTCTGATTGACCATCAGTCTGCGGGTGGAATGAAGTGTTGAACTTCAATTGAGTTCCCATAGCATCTTGAAAACTTTTCCACAACCGAGACGTGAATCTAGTATCCCAGTCTGACACAATTGATGTAGGGACGCCATGTAATCTGACGATTTCATTCACGTACTTTTCAGCTAGACTGTCTGTCGATTGATCCAAGCGGATAGGTAAGAAGTGAGACGACTTGGTCAATCGATCAATAATCACCCATATGGTATCATAACGATGTTTCTTGGTCTTGGGTAGACCCGTAACGAAGTCCATCGTTATATGCTCCCACTTCCATTCAGGTATCTCTAAGGGTTGAACAGGGCCTGCCGGTCTCTGGTGTTCAATCTTGATCTGTTGACATACCAAGCATTTAGAAACAAAAATTGCGATGTCATTCTTCATCCTTGGCCACCAGAAGTTTAGTTGCAGATCCTTGTACATTTTTGTTGTATTGGGATGGATGGTATACATCGACCTGTGGGCTTCGTCGATGTAAAACCCCGTATTTTTGTTTTCCAAAAATGTGGAGTATTTTTGACATCCAAAAAAATCAAATAATCATGCCTTTTCGTAGATTTCGTCGAGATCTTTCTAACGAGCCCAAGAACAACAAATTCTGACATTCCTAGCCCAAGATATCAATGTTTTATGTTGGATGATCGAGATCCATATATGGATCTGAACCGGATCCGAAACTTGATCCATTTACAACTCTCTTTCTATAAATATGCTATGATAGGTTGCCCTCTCCAAAGCCCTAGCCGCCACCATTCTCCCCTCTCATTGGAGCACCACCATCTTGGTCAGTGTAGTCATCGGAGGGCTGCCGTTGACGTCAAAGAAGGAGCTCCGATCGAAGATCCGCGATCACCATCATGTAGGAAAGCTTAAGGTCACCGTGGTGCACGCCTCCGCACTGCGATCGAGCGGCGGGAATATCATTCCGTGTGAGAGGAGATCCCGAGGGAACATCCTCGGAGGTAACGATGTTTACCTTCCTCTTGCTGTTGGTTTCACACGATTTTAGATCATATGTTTGGATCATTCTTAGAGCCTTATGTATCTTACACTAGGAATATCAGATTGTTCAATTGTTAATCTCTTGTTCTAAATCACTATTACAGTATAATATCTAATTACCGTAGGATTTTTTTCGACGCATCTCATTGATCACCATGTGAAATAGCTAAGGGTGCTAAATTGTTTCATATCAAATGTATTCTCGCTACAAGTTGATTCTCATTATATGATAAGAAAACTCAGATGCTGATTGGTTCTCCCTCCATATCATGTTTTTGGCAACTTAGATTCAAAATCATATTTTTAAGTTGGTATATCAGCCGTTATTAATTATTGAAAATTCGTGGATGCGATCAGATGGATAAGTTGAAACGTTGCTGTGCTTTTCTTTCATTAAAATCCACTTATTATTATATATAGATTTGAATAGGAAATTTGCCATCATTGAGATATTTACTCTCCAATTATGGCATACCATAACGTATGAATGTAGGATCATTAACTCAATTAAAAATATTAATAGTCATGTTAGTGCATGGATCCGTTGGTTATTACTTCAAAAAAAGGGACTTGATTTTAGTGACAGTTTTTCGTCTATATAGTTGGTAAGATATATTGCACATATCCAAATCTTAACAACAAATTAATTTGGGGTGGATTTTAGTCTCATATGATCGTGTGTCGGTCCTATTTGATTTCATATCCATAGAGGTGCTTTTGACTCTATATCCGTAGATGCATTGAATAATGATGAGTTTATCGTATATGTGAATTATCAGATTCGAACAACTCTTCACAGTTGTAGCTCGCAGGTTAGGGACTATTTATGTTATGCACACAAAAAATATGTTTTATCACATGCAATTAGATTAATGAATATTCAATTATAGAATTAATACGAGGTAATGGCATTTACGTTTTATATTGACTGATAGATATTAAAGATATGTATATCAAGAGTAATTAGTAGATTTGTGCCACTTACGTTATGATATGAATGAGTTATATGTAAAGGTGCAAATGCTCATTGCATTTATGGTTAATACCAAGCTTGTTTATATTAAAAATCAGGTTAATATCGTGCACAATAAGAGTTAGGTTAGTGCATGTTTGCGTACTTTTAAAAATAAAATGTTTAAACGAATACCAAAGTAATGGGAGGATCTGGTATATTACGATTGGGATTTTGTTTAGTTTAGTCACATGTTGGACTTTAAGAGATGTTTATATTTTTTTCCATCGAATTATCAAATCTATAAAATGCCTTCATATTCGATAGCTAAATGAGATCGATATTAGATTCCGATGGACATGGACTTGATGAGTATTGATCAGAATGGATGTTGCATTTTCATTTCTATTTTATATTATTCTCACGTTGTTATTTATATTTCAAATGTTAATCTAATGTGCATAAGATGGTTTGCTGAGTATCATAGATCATGGGCGTATTTAGACCGTAGGTCCGACGCTCCCGTCTCGTCGGTTTCGGTAGCCAGAGGGGCGGGGCGTCACATATGGTATCAGAGCCCGATACTCCATTCCCTCTTTTGTATATTAGATTATAAATGGGATTTGAATTATAAATACAATGATAAGCCTTTTGACCTTGTCATTGGTTTAAGGAGAATAATATAAGTCATATTCAATGTGTCCATTGTCTCTCTAATCATGAAAAAAATTCTGATATAATGATTCTCGCGGGGAATCATGCCGCCTCGTGTTGACCCTGATGTTGCACAACAACTGGCCTTATTGGTTCAAGCCGTGCAGGGTATACAACAGTGTCAGGAGGCATTGGAACAGAGGCTACTTCAGCAGGAAGATTCCTCTTATCAACCTTCCCGTGAGGAAGAGGGCAGTATTCATCCTTCGGTGTCTTTGGACCCTGAAGGGTCAGAGGATTTAGAGGCATTGCAGAAACATCAGATGACTTATACCGCCTACCAGAGGTCTAAGGTGCCCCAATTCTTCGGCACAGGCACACCAGATGAGGCTGAACTATGGATGGATCACGTATCTAAGGTCTTACGGATGATCCATGCTCCTGAAGAGTCTTGGCTTACATTCGTGGAATTTTCACTAGCAGGTTATGCTGAACGTTGGTGGTACGCCACCAAGGAACATCTGGAGGATCCCATAACATGGGAAATATTTCTTGACGAGTTCCATAGCCAGTTCTACCCAGACCACTGGGTTGAGGATCAAAGGAGGTTGTTTGTTGAGCTGAAGCAGGGGTCAATGACGACCCAAGAATATCTCATTCGCTACACTGAACTCTCCCGCCACTCGCCAGCGACTACTGCTTTTCCTGAGGAGAATTTACAGAAATTTATCCGGGGATTACGTGACGATGTACAACACCAACTATCTGCATTGGATTTCACTTCCATCAAGGAGGTAGCTGCTAAAGCTACCAAGATGGAGGCAACTCAGAGTCGACTTCAGGGGAGTCCATCACTTTCCCAACCACCTAGGTCCGGAAGATCTTCTCGCCGAGATTTCCATGGAGCTCGTAGAGAGCGTCGTTTCCACCCAGTGGCTACTACTCCTACCGTTAGCAGATTTGCCCCTACACCTACTTTGGGGCAGGGTTTGGCGAGTCGTGGTACTACTTCCTTCCGCTCTTCGACACACTCGCAGAGCCGCAAGACAGGAGGTGCTAGCCTTGTCTCAGGAGGCTCCTTCTCTCAGTCAGGAGATCGCAGATGTTTCCACTGCCAACAGCCGGGCCATTTCAAGGTAAGTGTCCTTTACTTGCCAGCAGCTCAGGTGGCCACCCACCAAGTATACGACCAACTTTCTCATCTGCACAGTCACACGGATCAGTTTCCCGCCGTGGGGGTCGAGGTTTTCAACATCCTCCACCACGACCAACCTTCAGTGCTGCAGGTTCTAACGCCCCCCCACAGCCTCAGGGACAGTTGAACGCAATCACACAGGAGCAGGCCCACGCCTCAGGAGTTGTAGTGCGAGGTATGATTTCAGTACATGGTATATCCTTACACGCCTTATTTGATTCGGGAGCTACACACTCTCATCAAGGGTCCAGGGGGGCAATTATTCACAGTGCAACAAGCGATGGAGAAGGTAGCAGTGTAGATTGGCGGGCACCTAATGCCTACATATCTTTTACTCATTCAGCTAGAAGATTTTGATGTCATCTTAGGTATGGATTGGCTCGAGCAACATCACACATGTCTTGATTGCTTCGAGAAGACGGTAGTGTTCCGTATCCCAGACATACCTACCTTTCAGTTTGATGGACGTGCCTCAGATAGTGAGGTCTTATGTGTATCGGCATTGAAGGCCCAACACTTGCTCGATCAGGGTTGCATAGGTTTTCTCGCCTATGTTGTGGAGTTACCTGCCGAAGATCGTATGATTGAAGATGTCAAAATTGTACGAGATTTTCCTGATGTATTTCCAGAGGAATTACCTGGACTGTCGCCAGAGAGGGAGATCGAGTTTGAGATTACTTTGATACCTGACACGCAACCGATCTCCATACCTCCATATCGAATGGCACCGGTCGAACTCAGGGAGCTCAAAATACAACTGCAGGAGTTGTTGGAAAAGGGATTTATCCGTCGCAGTACATCACCTTGGGGAGCACCGGTCCTCTCCGTAAAGAAGAATGATGGGTCTATGCGTTTATGCATCAACTACAGGCAATTGAATAAAAGGATGGTGAAGAACCGTTATCCACTTCCACGAATAGATGATCTTTTTTATCAATTGCAAGGAGCAACGGTATTCTCAAAGATTGACCTACGATTGGGTTATCATAAATTGAGAATTAAGGACACAGATGTGCTTAAATCTGCTTTTCGTACCAGATACGGCCACTATGCGTTTGTGGTTATGCCGTTTGGACTCACGAACGCACCTGCCGCGTTAATGGACATGATGAACAGAATTTTCCATCCATACTTAGATCAGTTTGTGGTAGTGTTCATTGGTGATATCTTGATCTACTCACGTGATGAGCATGAGCAGCACCTTCGTACTATTCTTGAGACACTCAGAGAACACAAGTTGTACGCAAAATACAACAAGTGTGAATTTTGGCTTACTGAAGTAGCTTTTCTCGGTCATGTAATATCAGGAGCAGGTGTGGCAGTTGATCCAGCCAAGATAGAGGCTGTCATGTCCTGGGAGCAGCCCAAGACAGTTACCGAGATACGCAGCTTCTTAGGCCTCGCCGGCTACTGCAGACATTTTGTTAGGGGCTTCTCGCAGCTAGCTCTACCACTTACTCATCTGACACAGAAGGATGTTTCTTTCATTTGGAGCGACAAGTGCGAGCTGAGATTTCGTACGCTGAAATAAAGACTGACCAGTGCTCCGATTCTCACCCTTCCTTCAAGCCCCTTAGACTTTACAGTGTATACTGATGCATCAAAGGAGGGTTTAGGAGCCGTGTTGATGCAACGTGGTCATGTCATGGCATATGCATCACGACAATTAAAGAATCATGAACGGAACTACCCTACTCATGACTTGGAGTTGGCAGCTATAGTCTTCGCGTTGAAGATGTGGCGTCACTATTTATATGGGGTCACGTTTGAGATTTTTCCAGATCACAAGAGTCTCAAATATATCTTTGACCAACGAGAGTTGAATATGAGGCAAAGGCGATGGATGGAGCTGTTGAAGGATTATGACTGCACTATCTCTTACCATCCGGGTAAGGGAAATGTAGTAGAAGATGCTTTGAGTAGAAGAGCACATATCGAGGGCACCGCAGCATGGCTACAGACTTGGGATATGCTCGCAGCACTTAGTGAGTGGCACCCCTTTGACAGTACTACAGACGTTGTAACTGTACCAACCAAGTATAGTGGACTATGGGATAGGATTGTGCATGGTCAGCAAACAGATCAGAAATTACAAGACTTATTCCATCGATGCCTGAAGGAGGAGTTTGATGGATTCAGAGTCTGTGAGTCCATCTTATGGAAGGGGGACCGTGTCTGTATCCCTGATGATGGTGAGTTAAGGAGAGTCATCCTAGATGAGGCTCATTGTTCCAGATTATCTATCCATCCAGGGAGCACCAAGATGTATAGAGACCTCCGTCAACACTTCTGGTGGGAGGGGATGAAGAGAGATGTTGCAGAACATGTTACTCGTTGCCTTACGTGCCAATTGGTGAAGGCAGAGCACAAGCGTCCTCCTGGCCTGTTACAGTCACTTCCTATTCCGTTGTGGAAATGGGAGAGTATCTCTATGGACTTCGTGACATCCTTGCCTTGTACAGTAGGTGGATATGATGCCATTTGGGTTATTGTGGACAGGTTGACCAAGTCCGCACATTTCATTCCTGTGAACATGACATGCACTCCGGTAGATATGGCCAAGCTATATATTCAACATGTTATTCGCTTGCATGGGATTCCCAAGGAGGCTGTATCTGATAGAAACTCTTGTTTAAATCGCATTATTGGGGAGAATTCATGAAGGCCCTAAAAATCGAATTATGTCTTAGTTCGCCTATCATCCGCAAACTGACGGGCAATCAGAGAGGACAATTCAGACCCTTGAAGACCTACTCAGAGCATGTGTCATTGAGTGACAAGGATCTTGGAAGGATCACCTTCCTTTAGTGGAGTTCACCTATAACAACAGCTACCATGCTAGTATTGGTATGGCACCTTTCGAGGCATTGTATGGGCGAAGATGCACTACTCCCTTGTGTTGGCAGGAAGTGGGTGACAAGGGTATTTATTCCACTCAGATAATCTAGGACACAACAAGAGCAGTGGAAACGGCTAGGAAGAAACTATTGACTACACAGAGCCGTCAGAAGAGCTATGCTGATCAGAGACGTCGTGATCTTGAATTTGATACCGGAGACTTTGTATTCTTAAAAGTATCTCCAATGAAAGGTATTCAGAGATTTGGTGTCAAGGGCAAGTTGGCACCACGGTTCGTTGGCCCTTTCGAGATTTTATCTCGTATTGGGTAGGTAGCATACGGAGTAGCACTCCCCCCTCACTTGGCAGGCGTGCACGATGTATTCCATGTGTCAAACCTCCGGAAGTATATCCGAGACCCTCGACATGTGATTAGCTATGATGATCTCACGGTTGAACCAAACTTGTCTTTTCCTGAGGCACCCGTGCAGATTTTAGACCGGGCAGTCAAGAGGCTACGACGGAAAGACATCCCTTTAGTCAAGGTATTGTGGCAAAGTCAGAATGTTGAGGAGGCCACTTGGGAGCCTGAGGCAGATATGCGACAGAAATACCCCTATCTTTTTGAAGGTATGTTCACGAAACCCTATTTCAATCCTCTTTAAGATTTTTATAGGTTTCGTTCTCTTTAAGATTTTTATGCCTGAATCTACACCACATTCAAAACTTATACGTTAAATCCTACGTCTCGAGGACGAGACTTCCTTTAAGATTTTTATGATGTAAAACCCTGTATTTTTATTTTCCAAAAATCTGGAGTATTTTTGACATCCAAAAAATTCAAATAATCATACCTTTTCGTAGATTTCGTCGAGATCTTTCCAACGAGCCCAAGAACATCAAATTCTGACATTCCTAGCCCAAGATATCAATGTTTTATGTTGGATGATCGAGATCCATATATGGATCTGAACCGAACCG
Source organism: Ottelia alismoides (assembly GCA_037367405.1). Lineage (NCBI taxonomy): Eukaryota > Viridiplantae > Streptophyta > Magnoliopsida > Alismatales > Hydrocharitaceae > Ottelia > Ottelia alismoides. The sequence goes on along the minus strand of JAZKJV010004336.1, from coordinate 156,165 downwards.
AAACTTGATTCATTTACAACTCTCTTTCTATAAATATGCTATGATAGGTTACCCTCTCCAAAGCCCTAGCCACCACCATCCTCCCCTCTCATTGGAGCACCACCATTTTGGTCAGTGTAGTCCTCGGAGGGCCGCCGTTGACGTCGGAGAAGGAGCTCCGATCGAAGATCCGCGATCACCATCACGTGGAAAGCTTAAGGTCACCGTGGTGCACGCCTCCGCACTGCGATCGAGCGACGGAAATACCATTCCGTGTGAGAGGAGATCCTGAGGGAACATCCTCGGAGGTAACGATGTTTTACCTTCCTCTTGTTGTTGGTTTCACACGATTTTAGATCCTATGTTTGGAACATTCATAGAGCCTTATGTATCTTACACTAGGAATATCGGATTGTTCAATTGTTAATCTCTTGTTCTAAATCACTATTACAGTATAATATCTAATTACCGTAGGATTTTCCTCGATGTATCTCATTGATCACCATGTGAAATGCTAAAGGTGCTAAATTGTTTCTCATATCAAATGTATTCTCGCTACAAGCTGATTCTCGTTACATGATAAGAAAACTCAGATGCTAATTGGTTCTCTGCCTTCATATCATGTTTTTGGCAACTTAGATTCAAAATCATATTTTTAAGTTGGTATATCAGCCGTTCTTAATTATTGAAAATTCGTGGATGCGATCAGATGGATAAGTTGAAACGTTGCCGTGCTTTTCTTTCATTAAAATCCACTTATTATTATATATAGGTTTGAATAGGAAATTTGCCATCATTGAGATATTTACTCTCCAATTATGACATACCATAACGTATGAATGTAGGATCATTAACTCAATTCAAAATATTAATAGTCATGTTAGTGCATGGATCCGTTGGTTATTACTTCAAAAAAAAGGAACTTGATTTTAGTGACAGTTTTTCGTCTATATAGTTGGTAAGATATATTGCACATATCCAAATCTTAACAACAAACTAATTTGGGGGTGGATTTTAGTCTCATATGATCGTGTGTCGGTCCTATTTGATTTCATATCCATAGAGGTGCTTTTGACTCTATATCCGTAGATGCATTGAATAATGATGAGTTTATCGTACATGTGAATTATCAGATTCGAACAACTCTTCACAGTTGTAGCTCGCAGCTTACGGACTGTTTATGTTATGCACACAAAAAAAAAGAAAATATGTTTTATCATATGCAATTAGATTAATGATAATTCAATTATAGAATTAATACGAGGTAATGGCATTTACGTTTTATATTGATTGATAGGTATTAAAGATATGTATATCAAGAGTAATTAGTAGATTTGTGCCACTTACGTTATGATATGAATGAGTTGTATGTAAAGGTGCAAATGCTCATTTCATTTATGGTTAATACCAAGCTTGTTTTTAAAAAATCAGGTTAATATCGTGCACAATAAGAGTTAGGTTAATGCATGTTTGCGTACTTTTAAAAATAAAATGTTTAAATGAATACCAAAGTAATGGGGGGATCTGGTATATTACGATTGGGATTTTGTTTAGTTTAGTCACATGTTGGACTTTAAGAGATGTTTATATTTTTTCTCCATCGAATTATCAAATCTATAAAATGCCTTCATATTCGATAGCTAAATGAGATCGATATTAGATTCCGATGGACATGGACTTGATGAGTATTGATCAGAATGGATGTTGCATTTTCATTTTCATTTCATATTATTCTCATGTTGTTATTTATATTTCAAATGTTAATCTAATGTGCATAAGATGGTTTGCTGAGTATCATAGATCATGGGCGTATTTAGACCGTAGGTCCGACGCTCCCGTCTCGTCGGTTTCGGTAGCCAAGGGACGGGGCGTCACAGTCGAGAATCTCCTGTCTCAATTCGACGTCGTTAGGAACCCATAATCTGTTTCGGTACCTTATAACTGTATCAATTCCAATTGTGAAATCAGGACCTTCTTTCTTGGATGCCTCTATCATTTTAGGAAGATCAACATCAGTTTTCTGTGCTGTCGTGATCTTCCCAATTACCTCGAGTTGGATTCTAAGGCCTGCAAAAGATATCTTCCTTTCTTCACTTAAGAAAGGTTTTCAGTCTTCAAAATCTTTCATCATCTTCCACTGAAGTTTCAAGCTAGATAGCTTGCCTTCCCTACTTTCGACTTAATACATCAGCAACGACGTTTGCATTTCTAGGATGATAATTAATGGAAAAGTCATAGTCTTTTAGGAACTCCAGCCAGCATCGCTGCCTCAAATTAAGTTCCTTCTGAGAGAAAATATATTTGAGGTTCTTATGATCACTGTGTTGGACATGCGAGACCACGGCGAGCCATTATGCAATAAATGTTATTGCAATTCGCTCCTTAATCTGAAATAAAGAGTATATAATTTGCATAATAGGTCTCTTAGTACAATTAGGGTTATGTACCATGGCCATCTTAATGATCATACAGTTGTTGATTCAGTTATTGAATCATAGAGGTTGGTACTTGGATGAATATCTAATGAGTTAGATTGAAGACTCATCAAGCACCGTCAAATGATTGTTAAGAGATGATCTCCAGCCTGAGTAGGAGATGGCAATCCTATCTCATTTAGGTTGATATCTGACCGACCTCTTGATGTTGGTCCTCTGCATAGGAATAGAGATTCAGAGGTGTCAGATGAGTTAGGTCAAGGAGTTGACTTAACGAGATCGAGATAACCAAAGTCCTATATCATATGCTGTCATAATATAAGCACGCATCCTCTGACCAGAGACAGATGTGTTACTATATGTCTGAGTATGTACATTTGGCAGACCAATAGGTTGATGACCTAATCAAGGTCTATACACCGGCGCGCTGGTGTGCATATAAGGGTATATGAGTAATACGATCTCTCAAAGGGATCATACAAGTTCAGTTACTGAACAGGAAGACATGAGCTCACTCATGAGATATTGGGAAGAATCAAATTCCATGCGCATGGTCGTCTCGCTTTGGAAGCTTGACTGAATTTGTAGGTTTGATATATACTTTTGGAAATTATATGATCAAGACCTAGGTATGATATATGCTTTTGGAAAGTATATGATCGATACCGACTCCCAATGATCGAATGAGAAACTTACAGATAAAACCATGAAGTAGACAGTGTAAAGTTGATCTAACACTTCGGGTTTAATCTGAGTCTTCCAGTATGCAGGATGTACAGGTATTGGGAATACCTGAGGGTGATGTGATCATAAACGATTGTATAACCATGACGCTTCCATTCCTAGGGAGTGATGAAACGGGTCTGGATTTTAGTGACTCCTCTTAGTAGAGAAGTAATCTGATCTTAGTCCAAATGTTGGACATTGATCTGAATGTGATTCAGATGCAATGAGAAGATTAGATTTGCGGTCTTGATTTAATCAAGCATCTATGGGAGGCCCACGATCTGGATTTGAGATATGATCTCAATATCCATGTCACTATACGTGGAATAATACAATCGCCCTGTCCTTATCTCCAAGTATTCGCGGAGAAAGTGCATTATCCTTGAAAGAATTTATGGATAATTCTATTGTTGATATATGTATCCGAGCATTGAGAAAATGGATAATTAAATGAGATTTAATTATCATGAATAATATGAATTTGATTCATATTATGAGGAGAGTTATCTTAGATAATTAAATGTGATTTGATTATCAAAGATGAGAATAATGTGAATATGATTCATATTATTTGAACATATGAGAAAAAGAGATCCGAGATGATTAAATATGATTTAATTATCATGGATGAGAATAATGTATAGCAATATCCAATTATTCATAATATATTATAAATGTGATTTATAATGTATTAGAGAGAGCTAATTATATTTTATATTTGTTGATTAATTATTATGTGTATTGGATACACATTGTGTAATTAATTGACAGTGTAAAGTATATGTTATTTTGGGTTGTGGATGTGATTCACAATTTTCCAATGTCAAGATTGCAATATTCCCAAAATTAATTGTGAATTATTTTGGTGAATAAACCCCAACAAAAAGTTGTTGGAAATTTATGGGAAAATCATGGAGATGTGTAATCTAATGAGATTACATGAGATAATCTCTACCATATGGAGATGGTGGACGGCTACCAATCCCACAAAGTGGTCGTCCCCACCATTCCTAATGGGGAGATCTTCATGCAAATCTCTCTCCATAATTGGTTGATCTAATTTAGGACTAAAATATATTTGATATCTCAAATATATTTGATTTAAATTAGATTATTGTTTGTTGGCTTTTACCAACAACAATCTTGACCATTGGATTGACATAAATCAATCTCATTCATTGATTTTATATGTCCCACGGATTGAGATCCATGGATCCCAAAACCCTATAAATAGAGAGGCATACCATGCTCTCTCTTTACACACAATGCTTGAGAAGCATCTCTCTCTCTCTCTTTCTCTCTACACGCCATCTCTCTCCCTCTCATGGTCGTCCACTATGGATGCCCTAGAGAGGTTCTCCATCGCCGCAGCGTCGTCGTTATGCTGCCCGATCGTCTGCTCGTGGATCTTGCGCCTCGCTCGTGAAGAAGACGTCGGATCTCATGTGTCGAGATCAGGAGATCCGCCGCTTGGATCATCAACATGGATTGCGAGAAGCACGCGGTTCATCCCCGCGCTCGCAAGCGTCTCCTCCGTCGGATCGGACTTGAGACAGGAGGTCTCTTCGTTTAGAGACTCGATCGCAACCACGCTTCAAGAAGTAATCCTATTATTTGTTTGTGGTTTAGACGAAACGATCCGAGAAGTGTTCTTGGATCATGTGATTTCGTCATATGAAAATTTTTAAATTCCGCTGCATCGAGTAACTAGTGTGACTAGTCGCTCCTCGTCGTATTCGATACGACGCTCACGCTTCCGTGATGTGCTTAAGGATCTAACCATATCCTTCAAGTGGTATCAGAGCTAGGTTGACGGTTTCGAATATGTTTCGCAAACCGAGGACGACTTGGGTTCGTTAAGGTCGCGAAAGTTTAATCGCATTTGATTTCGCAGATCTGTTTAGTAAATAAATTCAGCACTGTTTAAAATTTTTAAGCATGCATTATTTACTTGGATTTTGTTTCCCATTAAATAAGGAAACCATAGGATCTGAGTTTGCGTAAATCGGATTTCGTTTGCTCTAGATATGGTTGTTTTAATGAACATGTATTCACTGTTACGGGAACTGCGAATCTTAACGCAATTAAGGAGTTAATTACTGTTTAGAAACGCCTTGAAATGCGTGCAAATCACATAGGTTCTGTTGTAAATCAAGTTAGCAAACTATGGAAACTTACTTTGCTTAATTTGGATTTAAATTGATTGAGATATGCTAATTTTAGTAAGTAGGGGTCACTGCTGAAATTATATTCCTAATCTAGAACCATGTGATTGTCAATTAATGAAATTAATTGTTAATTTCAAGAAATAATTATGGAAAATATTTAAGAAATATTAGAAGATGATTATTTCCTTAATTGACTTGGCCTCAACCAATTAATTGACTAGATTTGATTTAGATCATAATTGGAAACACAATCATCAAACTTTTTGCTTCTATAGGATTGAGAATTTGTCTAGCAAATTTTCTTATAATCAAAATTGTTTTGATTACGATATGGTATAATTTCGGTTGAAGAACCGATGATCATCTCAAGTACAAATTAATCAATTTGGCATTATCCTTTCCCGAGGCGGATATGGTGTCTAGTCGGGGATCGCTGGGGTAGCGGGTTGCAACGTATGCGGTCCGTCCCACTCCCGCCGGTACTGGCCATGACAGCGAGTAGGGCCGGGATAATGTCCGAGGGATTAAGTTGTATTTTTCTAATTATTAAAATACGAATTAATACGTATTTTGAGAATAATACCATATATATTCAAGCATAAAAATCGAGTTTGATTGATTGAATTTGATTGATAATTAATTTAATATGATTAAGTTAATTATGTCCAATTAGAATACTCTAATATGATTAGAGTTAATAATTCCCTTGGAAGAATTAATTATATGAATGTGATTAATAGTAATTAATTAAATTTGAATAAGAGATGGAGGATCACATAAGTGACATCCATGGTCTCCCGTCAAGGCGAAGAATTTCCGTCGCCAGGGATTGTATATAGGAGACGCCTGTACGTAGTGACAGCTCCTATATACAAGCGCATCTGGATCGGACTCTTTGCTTCTCGAAAGAGTAAGGCCGTAAGCGTAGTGACCCCAATATCCGATCCTCATATTATTGGGGCGATATTGGATTGCGCATAGCGAGTTCTATTCCTGTTGACGGTTGGTTCAATTAAAGACGGGTAAACATCACCTTAGGGGTGGTGGGCCCGGATGTTAAAGGCCGAATTGAGAATGCAAGTTGGACTTGCAAGGCGGAATGTGTTTCCGCTTCTTTTTATCAGAGTTGCAGATTCTCATATTATTGGGATGTAACAAAGATAAGGAAGGAGATCCAGATCTTGCTGAGATATGATGGTAAGTATATCTCTTACATTGAAAGTGATTAAGGGAATGAACTTTCGGTGTTGACAAGGCAAGACAACTTTGATATAAAAATTCCTAAATCAAAGTATAATATGTATATATATATACAAATATATACACTCATGCAAATTTCTTATTTCAGATAATCCTTCATTAAACCCACTCAATGTTATACTCAATAATAACCAGTAAAATATCATGGATTTGACTCATGATCCAGATATTGTACTTGTAGTTGGACACATAATGTATGTGGTTGCAATATGCAAGTTTCCTCATAATAACGAGGAATGACAATTAAATAGATAATAGGACTTCAAACCTAGGGTTTGTATGTTTCTATAGTCTTGATATCATAAAATGTGCTTTGGAAGTGGCATGTTGATGATGATCGCAATTGTCAAATTAATCCTTATAAAATCAATAAAGATATTCTGGCATACATATGTGCTCTAAACATTTAATCATGAATGGCATGGTTCTCTGCATCATGCAGAATGGTGGTTCCATAAGAGATGATGTATTCAAAACGTTTGAATGCCTACCTGAACCAATGTTTTAAGAGTTTAGATGGATGTAGGTGATGAGTGTCATCATTCTACTATCTTTACTCTAGTCATTCATGAAGCTTCATAATATTCATATTGTATGAATTTAATGAAGCATGTATAAGTGTTGAAATACTCTTATTTTGAATTCTTTTGAATTTAACATGAGAGATCCTTTAGTCTTGAGCAATGGTTGCTTAGAGATAAAGGGAGCGCAATGGAAGCATGGGTTGGACCCAAGTAAGAAGTATAGTCAAAGAGTTGATTGTACTTTTGTGACTTCCATCCAAAGAGTTGGATGAATGCCAATACTGCAATAAGTTGATGTGTTGATAGTATGACTATCAAATCTATCTAGAATCCTTAGAGAAGGAATCGAATAGTACATCAGAAAAATCTACATATAATCATTGAAATTGACTTACTTATTTGATAAGATAAAGTCTAATAATTGTATCTCAATCTTCTAATGACACTTGCAATTGGTTGCATCTGTATTAGAATATTAGAAATTTGATCTTAAGGTTTAATAGTCATCCATGTTGGAATTGATGCAATTGTTGCAATAATTTCCACCGGATGAATATACTTCATATTTTCAGCGGGAGCCCTTAGTCTTAGAGAATGTCTCTATGACCTAGATATTAGAATACACTAATTGTTTATTTCTAAATGTTGGGAATAAACTTGAAATCTGGAATAGACCTATCATAAAGAGTTATAATGGAGATATTTCAGATAATAATCTAACATCTAGTGGACTCAACTAAATTAGAAAATTAATGAATGGTTCATTAAGATTTCTAATACTGAAAATTAAACCTTTAAAAGATCAATAGGAGGATAAAGATCATTTGACAATGATCTGGCATCATGTTTTGGACATTTGTCTGTTGATGTGATCAATAGACTGATAAGAGATGAACCTTTAGATTGTCTAAATGTTCAAATCTTACATACTTGTGAATATTGTATTCAAGAGTAAAAATGTGCAATACACCCTTCTTTGGGAAAGGTGTAAGATGTCAAGGTATTCAGGATCTCATACATATTGGTGTATGTGAATCATCTATATCATAGTAAACATTATGGATATGTGATATCTATTGATGATTATTTGTGATATGAGATTTCTTCTCTTCACCTAAGAAACCTTTGAAATGTTCAAAGATTTCTCAATTTTGGTTTAGAACCAAAGTTTGAAGGAAGATGAAATGAATTTGATCTAACCAAGGTAGTTTGTACCTATTAGATGAATTCAAGGAATACCTTATGGAGATGTGAATATCATTCCTATCTCAATCCTCCTAATGAATCTTAACTCAATGGAGTTGTAGGGAGATACAATTGGTTATGTGTGACATGATTTGATCAATGATTAATCTTAGCATAATTATCTCTTAGTTTCCAGGTATATGTATATGTGGTAGAGACTACATTATATATTTAATAAGGTTCCAAGCTAGTAAGCTGGAATCTAGCACCAAGAGTGCTACTTCATTAGGAAAATAAAGGTTGGTATTGGATACCTACTTTATGACCTTGAGATTCTTAAAAGATCTCATCTTTGAGAATATGATTCTTATAGGATGACTCTCTTGAGAATCAAGATGAAAATGAAGAAAAGGAACTCATTTAATCTTGAGAAGATAATGAGGCTCCTGAAATGGGAAACTAAAAGAATAATTGAAGATGAAACACTAATACTTCTTCAAATAAGTTTGAGGATATATTCCATGTGTCAGTTAAGTCTGAAAATGATCAGACTTCATGTGATGAAACTCCTGAGGATCATGACATGGAAAAATGGATACTAGCAATAAAAGTCTAATGTAGACTTCATATACAAAGTGTTGGATATGGACCCTCGAGGATCCACCTATATGGATAAGACCCATTAAGGTGTAAATGGATCTTCAAGAGAAAGAGGGAACCTGATGAGAAGGTAGAGACCTTCGAAGCACGGTTCGTAGCCATGAGCTACACACCGAAGAGAAGACATCGCTTGCGATGAGACTTGCTCTCCAGTGTCCTTGCTTTAACCCATCAGAATATTGCTAACTATAGCTACACAACTTGACTATGACATCTTCATGATGTAAGTCAAGATTGCATTCCTCTATGAATACCTCTCTGAGGATATTCATATAAAGTAGCCCCAGGGCTTCATGGTTGAGGAAAGCAAGGTGTGCAAGCTAAAGAACTCCATCTTTGGACTCAATTAAGCTTCTTGTAGTTGGAACATAAGATTTGATGAAATTATAAATGTTATGATTTCAGATAGAATCTTGATGAACCATGTGAAGCTTAGTGGGAGTGCCATTGTGTTCATCGTGCTAAATGTAGATATTATTCTAATCATTTGGAATGATATAAGGATAATAGTAAGTGTTTTATAATTTGGTTGTTCCACACCTTGAGATATGATCTCAAGGATACCTCTTAGATCTTAATTCTGAAGTCATTCAGAAGCAAAGAGAAGAGGGTATTGGGACTGTCGCATTAGTAGTACACCTTGGACTTATTCCATTTTTCTGGAAAATTCCAAGAGAGGCTTCCTTCCCTTAAGATGTGGTAGTGACCTGTCTAAAGGGATAACACCTCAAAGAGTTGAGGAAGTGAATGCTAGAACTACTTGCACTTGTGCATCAGTTACGAGAAGCTGAAGTGTATGCTGGATGTGTACAAAAGCCATATGTCTGCCATGCAGTGGGAGTAGTAAACTGTTACTAATCCAACTCTGGAAATAAACACTTGGTTGCAGTAATAACAATATCTTCAAAGATGATGAAACTTCGAGATAGTGATCTCAAAGTCTTATCTTCAAAAGTTTAAGACCTTGTAGATAGTGATCTATAAGGGTCCTAACCGTAGATACCTTAGGAGATAGAGTTCTCCAGAAATGAAGGTATTCTAATAAGGATAATGGGAATACTGGTTATGATAATTAATAAGATGTAGTGTCAAGGACACTATAACTAACAAGATTGAGTATTGGTTGCATAAGATGCAACATTCGCATTGGATGTGAGCACTGTTACTAGGAGATATGCAAGTGTCGTAAAAGGACTTGGCGTAGTCTCTTGGGAACAGAGTGACTGATCAGCTTACCTAGCTATTTTCTAAATAGCCTATGATTGTCACATGAGTGTGGGTTTAAATGATTAGCCCATGGCTCTTTGGGCTAGTGGGAGATTGTTGGACATGCGAGCCCACGGCGAGCCATTATGCAATAAATGTTATTGCAATTCACTCCTTAATCTGAAATAAAGAGTACATAATTTGCATAATAGGTCCCTTAGTACAATTAGGGTTATGTACTATGGCCATCTTAATGATCATACAGCTGTTGATTCAATTATTGAATCATAGAGGTTGGTGCTTGGATGAATATCTAATGAGTTATATTGAGGACTCATCAAGCACCGTCAAATGATTGTTAAGAGATGATCTCCAGCCTGAGTAGGAGATGGCAATCCTATCTCATTTAGGCTGATATCTGACCAACCTCTTGATGCAGGTCCTCTGCATAGGAATAGAGATTCGGAGGTGTCAGATGAGTTAGGTCAAGGAGTTGACTTAACGAGATCGAGATAACCAAAGTCCTATATCATATACTGTCATGATATAGGCACGCATCCTCTGACCAGAGATAGATGTGTTACTATATGTCTGAGTATGCACATTTGGCAGACCAATAGGTTGATGACCTAATCAAGGTCTATACACCGATGTGCTGGTGTGCATATAAGGGCATATGAGTAATACGATCTCTCAAAGGGATCATACAGGTTCAGTTACTGAACAGGAAGACATGAGCTCACTCATGAGATATTGGGAAGAATTAAATTCCATGCGCATGGTCGTCTCGCTTTGGAAGCTTGACTGAATTTATAGGTTTGATATATACTTTTGGAAATTATATGATCAAGACCTAGGTATGATATATGCTTTTGGAAAGTATATGATCGATACCGACTCCCAATGATCGAATGAGAAACTTACAGATAAAACCATGAAGTAGACAGTGTAAAGTTGATCTAATACTTCGGGTTTAATCTGAGTCTTCCAGTATGCAGGATGTACAGGTATTGGGAATACCTGAGGGTGATGTAATCATAAACGATTGTATAACCATGACGCTTCCATTCCTAGGGAGTGATGAAACGGGTCTGGATTTTAGTGACTCATATTAGTAGAGAAGTAATCTGATCTTAGTCCAAATGTTGGACATTGATCTGAATGTGATTCAGATGCAATGAGAAGATTAGATTTGCGGTCTTGATTTAATCAAGCATCTATGGGAGGCCCACGATTTGGATTTGAGATATGATCTCAATATCCATGTCACTGTACGTGGAACAATACAAATGCCCTGTCCTTATCTCCAAGTATTCGCGGAGAAAGCGCATTATCCTTGAAAGAGTTCATGGATAATTCTATTGTTGATATATGTATCCGAGCATTGAGAAAATGGATAATTAAATGAGATTTAATTATCATGAATAATATGAATTTGATTCATATTATGAGGAGAGTTATCTTAGATAATTAAATGTGATTTGATTATCAAAGATGAGAATAATGTGAATGTGATTCATATTATTTGAACATATGAGAAAAAGAGATCCAAGATGATTAAATATGATTTAATTATCATGGATGAGAATAATGTGGATAGCAATATCCAATTATTCATAATATATTATAAATGTGATTTATAATGTATTAGAGAGAGCTAATTATAATTTATATTTGTTGATTAATTATTATGTGTATTGGATACACATTGTGTAATTAATTGACAATGTAAATTATATGTTGTTTTGGGTTGTGGATGTGATTCACAATTTTCCAATGTCAAGATTGCAATATTCCCAAAATTAATTGTGAATTATTTTGGTGAATAAATCCCAACAAAAAGTTGTTGGAAATTTATGGGAGAATTTCATGGAGATGTGTAATCTAATGAGATTACATGAGATAATCTCCACCATATGGAGATGGTGGACGACTACCAATCCCACAAGGAAATTGGTGGTCGTCCCCACCAGTCCTAATGGGGAGATCTTCATGCAAATCTCTCTCCATAATTGGTTGATCTAATTTAGGACTAAAATATATTTGACATCTCAAATATATTTGATTTAAATTAGATTATTGTTTGTTAGCTTTTACCAACAACAATCTTGACCATTGGATTGACATAAATCAATCTCATCCATTGATTTTATATGTTCCATGAATTGAGATCCATGGATCCCAAAACCCTATAAATAGAGAGGCATACCATGCTCTCTCTTACACACAATGCTTGAGAAGCATCTCTCTCTCTCTCTCTTTCTCTCTACACGCCATCTCTCTCCCTCTCATGGCCGTCCACCATGGATGCCCTAGAGAGGTTCTCCATCACTGCAGCGTCGTCGTTATGCTGCCCGATCGTCTGCTCGTGGATCTCCGTCTCCTTCGGTGCGCCTCGCTCGTGAAGAAGACGTCGGATCTCGTGTGTCGAGATCAGGAGATCCGCCGCTTGGATCATCAACATGGATTGCGAGAAGCACGCGGTTCATCCCCGCGCTCGCAAGCGTCTCCTCCGTCGGATCGGACTTGAGACATGAGGTCTCTTCGTTTAGAGACTCGATCGCAACCACGCTTCAAGAGGTAATCCTATTACTTGTTTGTGGTTTAGACGAAACGATCCGAGAAGTGTTCTTGGATCATGTGGTTTCGTCATATGAAAATTTTTAAATTCCGCTGCATCGAGCAACTAGTGTGACTAGTCGCTCCTCGTCGTATTCGATACAACGCTCACGCTTCCATGATGCGCTTAAGGATCTAACCATATCCTTCACACTGAGCACCTCAAATTATTCACCGTAAAGGTAATGACGCCAAATTTTAAGAGCAAAGACTACCGCTACTAATTCCAAATCATGAGTAGGGTAGTTTCTCTCTTGTGGTTTTAATTGCCGTGAGGCATAGGTAATAACTTTCTCATTCTGCATAAGGACACACCCGAGTCCCGTGCCTGATGCATCTGTATACACCACGAATCCTCCACTACCTATTGGTAAAGCTAACATTGGTGCCGTGGTCAATTTCTGCTTCAATTCTTAAAAACTCCGTTCACACTCCTCAGACCATACAAACTTCACATCCTTTCATGTGAGATTCGTTAATGGTAGCGAGATCCTTGAAAAATTCCGAATGAATCACCGATAGTATCCAGCCAAGCCACGGAAGCTACGGATCTCAGAAATATTTTCTGGCTGACTCCAATTCATCACAGCTTCTACCTTAACTGGATCTACCTCAATGCCATCCTTGGATACCATATGACCAAAGAATGCCACTTTATTCAACCATAAGTCACATTTAGAAAATTTTGCGTAAAGCCGGTGTTGTCGAAGAGTTTTAAACACAATCTGCAGGTGCACTCGGTGCTGCTCTGGATCAGATGAATATATCAAAATGTCATCTACAAACACGATAACGAACTTGTCAATGTATTCTCGAAATACCCAATTCATTAGTTCCATAAAGGATGCAGGTGCATTAGTAAGACCAAACGACATGACCAAGAATTCATAATGGTCGTACCTTGGTCTGAAAGCGATCTTTGGTATATCTTCCTCTTTTATACGGAGTTGATGGTAACCCGTACGTAAATCGATTTTTGAGAAGACTGTTGCTCCTTGCAACTGATCAAATAAATCGTCGATGCGAGGTAGCGGGTACTTGTTCTTCACCATTTGTCCAGATCTCGATAATCAATGCAGAGTCTAAGAGATCCATCCTTCTTTTTCACAAAGAGAAAAGATGCTCCCCATGGGGAAACACCGGGATGTAAAAATCTTTTATCCAGTTGTTCTTGTAACTGCTTCTTTAGCTCCTCAAGTTCTGCAGGGGGCCATTCTGTATGGAGCTTTAGATATCGGTGTCGTTCCCGGAATAATATCAATTGAGAAATCCACCTCTATGCGAGGAGGTAGTCCATGAAGATCATCTGGAAATACATCGCAAAATCTCAGACCACGTCTAAATATTTGAGACATGCCTGCGATGATTCGGTGCTAATTATACTAGCTATGTATGCGGTGCAACCTTCAGTTAGTAGTTGGCTTGCTTGTAGAGAAGAGATAACCAATCGTCCGCTCTTACTAGTGCCTCGGACGACTATCTCCTTATGATCTGGTCTGCTTAGGACCACCTTCTTCTCTCTACAATAAACTGCAGCATAATTCTCCCATAACCAATCCATGCCCAAGATGATATCATAGGTTGTGAGGGGCAGTAGGATCAAATTAGCAGTGAGGGAGTCTTCTCCTATCATGACTGGTATGTCCTTTAAGTACATACCCGTTGTTCTAATATCACCCATTGGTGAAGAAACAGTAAGTGTGTAAGGAAGCTCAACAACTTCAAAATTCAGTTTTCTTAAAACTACTTGAAATAAATGAATGCGTGGCTTCAGAATCAAAAAGAACATGGCGTAAATGACTTGCAATGAGAAGGGTATCTTCCACGGTGGTGTAAGCATCCTCAGCATCCTCGTGTGTAATGGCAAACACCCTTCCTGTTATCTTCTTATTTTGTTCGAACGGTTTCCTCCGATCCTTGAACTCCTTCTTGCAGTCTTTAATAAAATGACCCTTTTCTCCACACCTCAAGCAAGCTCCTGTCAATTTGTAGCACTCGCCCGGATGTCTTCTGTCACAATGCGGACATACATCCAATACATTTTTCTTGTTGGTTGGAGAGTCATCAGTTCTTGTCTTCTTGACATTTATCGCATTGCGACACCTCTTGTCATTGTAGATTGGCTTGTGAGGGCGCTTTTGAGGGTTCACTTGTTGCGTCCTCTGATAGGCTGCATCAATTTCTACACTTGATGGAACAACATCAAATAGGGTCGTGGGACCCCTAGTGAGTACTCTAAGGCTCAAATCGCCATTCAAGCCTTCCACGAACTTCCTCGCTCGTTGCTTTTCATTTGCACAGATGTCCTTGCCATATTTTTCCAGTTCTTGAAACCTTTCAGCATACTCTTGGACCATCATACTTCCCTGGTGAAGATCTATGAACTCCTGACGTTTATCATCCCTAGCATGACCAGGGATGTAACGCTCATAAAAATGCTCCACAAAATCACTCCACCTGATGATCGGAGTTTCTGAAAAGTGGATTTTTTTGCAGGAAGTCCACCCCTCCTTAGCACTATCTCGCAGCCGAAAAGTACCAAAAATAACTTTCTTTTCTTCTGGGCAGTCAGTTGCTTCAAAAGCCATCTCCATCTCTCTTAGCCAGTGCTCGACATTCTCCAGCTCATGCTCACCCTTGAAGGTTGGTGGGTCATGCTGGATGAAGGTTTTTAAAGTAAGTCCTCCAGAGCTCGATGGGCGGGTCTGCTGCTACTGAGCCATCAATGCCATTAGCTCTAGCATCTGCCTCTGCATGTCCACAATGGTCTCCTGACTCGTCGATGACTCGCGGTCTCTGTTGGCTTCAATTGCACGATGAGGGGCTATCTGAATCAAATCCAACATCATCAATGAGTTACTGTGTGAGCTAAATCACTCTAACGTCTATATCTATGTCATTATAAAGTGTGGATATCTTATGCCCAGAGGAACTCTAGCTCTGATACCATTTGTAACGTCCCGGGCTTAGGTCCCCGATCCGTTATCGAGGAAAACTGGCCCTGACAACTTGTTAAGTTCAGGCCCAAATGGACCCGTTGACAACCACCCAAAATGCTTAAGCCCAAGTTGTCAAGTAGTAATCCCCACCACTTATAAACCACACCCACACTTCGTGAGTTTTAGATGTGGCACTATGTTTGGGGGTATGGGTGTTACACCCAGAGGGATAAAGCCTTGGGGAACAACACCTACCTGGATGTGGAAGGTGTTGGGACATACATGCTTGACTTGGGGGATAGCATTATGGTACTGAATGATGTATTATACGCCCCAAGGATACGTCGGAACCTGATCTCAGTTCCGGTACTGCTCAAGAAGGATTTTGAAGTCCGTTTTTACAATAAGTGTGTCTCTATGGGCAAGAATAAGAAGGTCTATGCGATGGGAAAGTTTGTGCCGAGGATGACCTATTTTGTCTTCCTGTAATAAATTCTAGTAAAATAATGAATGTCTCTTCTGAGTATTCCTTGTGTTGTTTGTCTGACTATGATTTGTGGCACATGAGATTGGGTCACTCAGGAAATTCTAAGATGGATCAAATGATGAAGGTAAATCTGTTGCCTAAAATCACAGGTGCAAGGACATTGCCCCTACGAACACTATCTGACCGGTAAAATGACGAGAAGACCCTTCTCAATCAGAATTCAATCAACAAAGTTACTATGTTTGATCCATCCAGACATGTGTGGACCACTAAGCTTCATCACACATAGAAATAAGGAATATTTTATAGCATTCATTGATGACTACTCGAAGTTCTCCTATGTCTATCTCTTAGGAAGAAAGTCAGAAGCACTTGAAACATATAAGAGATATAAGATGGAAGTGGAGACAAAATTGGGAAAACCAATCAAGACTCTTAGGACAGATAGAAGTGGGGAATATACCTCAAAGGAGTTTGAGGATTACTATATCCAGACAGGCATTCGTAGGCAGACTACAATGCTCTATACACCACAACAAAATGGTGTAGCAGAAAGAAAGAACCAAACTTTGATGAATGTAGTAATGTGTATGCTTTCACACCCAAGACTCTCCAAAAAATTCTGGGGAAAGGCAGTGTTGACTGCGAACTATATACAAAACAGAATTCCCACCAAGTCGATCAAATCAACGCATATGAAATATGGAATGGCAGAAAGCCCGAATTGGGCCATCTTCAGAAATGGGGATGTGTTGCACATGTTCAAGTACCAAGTCAACTTAGGGACAAGCTAGACTTTAGGACATTAAAGTGCAAGTTTATTGAATACAGTGAACGCTCTAGAGGATATAGGTTCTTCCATGAAACTAAAGGTCTCATCGAAATTCGTGATGCAACTTTTCTTTAAATTAATCAAGAAAAGGAGCATGAAGTGGAGGAATCAGATCCTCTGATTGTCCTACAGGATAATGAAGACGACTTGAGCATTAGACAAGAACTTGAGGATGATATCGATCATCCAAATGTAGAGAATGAACCTATGGAACATGGTGATCCTTTAGAAGAAGTGGGTGGACTGACACAACCCACGAGTATAATTGGCAACAAGAGACCGAGAACACAACACACATGGATGGAAGATTACTATTTCTATGGATGCGAGGTGTCGTGCTACAATGTGGATGAGGATGTCGCGGATTGTACATATCCCATATCCTTTGATGAATCTATGGCTTAGTCTGAGTCGGAATCATGATTGGTCGCCATGAGAGATGAGTTGGACTCAATCGAGCGAAACGATGTGTGGGGATTATGTGATTTGCCAGAAGGTAGGCAATCCATAGGATGTAAGTGGGTATTCAAGAAGAAGTACCAAGTCGATGGTACTGTTGACAAATACAAAGCCATATTAGTTGTCAAGGGTTACACTCAACAAGCTGGAATAGATTTTCAGGAAACCTACTCTCCAGTGGCTAAGTTTGCATCCATTCGGATGATCTTAGCCATAGACGCATATATGGATTTGGAATTGTTCTAAATGGATGTGAAGACCGCCTTCCTTAATGGAGAGTTAAAGGAGGAGATTTATATGCGACAACCTGTTGGATCTTAGGTTGAAGGTCGGGAGAAAAATGTATAAAAGTTAAGAAAGTCATTATATGGCTTGAAGCAGTCTTCACGACAATGGTATCTCAAATTTCATGAGAAAATTATCCAATTTGGATTTGTTTCAAATAAATTGGATAATATGTGTATGTCATGAAGAGTGGGAGCAGGTTGCAATCATGTCATTGTTTGTGGATGACATTCTACTTGCAGGTAATGACATACAAATGCTTAATGAAATCAAACAGAAATTGAGCAATGAATCTGAGATGAAGGACATGGGCAAAGCATCCTATATTTTTGGAATTCAAATAATAAGAGATAGGGATTCAAGGACATTGAGCCTTAGTCAAGAAAGATATTTGCATATTGTATTAAGGAGATTTGGAATGCAAAACAACACTCCATCTCCAACACCACTTGTGATGGGAAAGAGACTCGGTAAGAGTCAGTGTCCCAGAAAGGGACAGAAACCTTTAGATGTACCATTTGTACAAGCGGTGGGAAGTTTAATGTATGCAATGATGTGTACTCGACCTGACTTAGCCTATCCAGTAAGCTTAGTCAGTAGATATCAAAGCAATCCCGGTCTAGCACATTGGGAAGCTGTAAAAAGGATTCTGCGATATCTGAAAGGGACGGTACATCTGAAACTTGTGTATCCAACAGAATCGCTTGAAGTGGTAGGCTACTCCGATGCCGATTTCGGATGTGATGTGGATGATAGAAAATCCACATCAGGTTACCTATTCATATTTGGTGGTGCAACCGTTTCTTGGGGTAGCAAGAAACAAGGATGCGTTTCTCGACATACACAGGAGGATGAGTACATTGCATGTAGCTTGGCCACCACTCATGCTGTATGGATCAGGCGTTTCCTAGTGAATCTAAGCCTCAAATTGGTCAAAGGGCCAATTGAAATGTATCGTGACAATCAAGCTGTGATAAGCTTGATTAATAGTGGGGCTAATAATTCTAAAGGAAAACATATTGAGATCCAATATCGCTATATACAAGATATAGTGGCGAAGTAAGAAATCACGGTAACCTACATACCTACTAGCGACATGTTGGTTGATTCCCTAACCAAGGGAATAGCTGCATGAACATACATTAAACATGTTGGTTTAATGGGACTCAGGAATGTTTGAGTCAAGGAAGGTGTTTCATAGATAATGATCCTCACATGATAAATCTTCATGTATATACTACATGAATAATGGGAGTATATATGTTTTGACAACTTCGGTCAAGTGGGAGATGTAGAACGACTGACATGACCGACGTAGTCATGCAACTGCCTCCGACAGTTGCGGTAAGGCCGGGTCTCCCGGAGACCTTAACTGCAAGGGCGTGGGAAGGGGGCGGATGTGGCGAGGGCATACGCCTTATAAATAACCTCATAGGTGGAGGGGAACGCCATCAATCAGAACTCACTCGCCTAACGGGAGCCCCCATCCGACCGTATCCCTCCCTCCCTCTCGATCTCCCTCTCTCTCGTTTTCTCGCAGCCAACACAAAGGGCGTACCTCGTGGAGATCCTTCAATATATACAATATCTATGTGCACCTATTTCGAATTCTCTCCAAGGACAAAATCAATGTTATTCATGTCATTTTTTCCATATCATTCTTGGATACAAGTCCTCTTGATATCACCCTTTCTTCTCTCTTGAAAGGCGAATGTTAAATCTCCAAAATAATAAAGTATGACTATAACTTGTAAAAATATAAATCCATGTTCTGTTCTTTCTCTCCCAATTCCCTCTCTCTCACTTCACTATTGTCTGCCAAAATTCCTCATGGTTCCCTCTTAATCCATTTCGATTATGCCCCTCTCTTACACAACGGTATTCCCCCAACATAATTATTCCACGCCCTCATCCCTGCGATGTCGTCGCCCGTCTCATACATTTGGTCTATGTATGCCGTCACTCTTCTTATCTTTGTTAAAGGAAAATAGATTTGGGATAGTTGTTGGGTACGTTTGTTAGATATTTTCCATCTTTTTCTTCTTGTTGTTTACTTTCTCTATCTTGCAACCTTATTTTAGTGCTGAAATTTGATCAATTACACACCCATTTAAGAAGAATAAGCATTATTTCAATTCTTATTCATTTTTAATTTGATATATTTTTTTCATATTTTTCATAGAATTTGCATATTTTGATTATAAATATTATCTTACAAATAAATTACAGTACAAGTCCATTTTAAATGAGAGGTATGATGCCTAATTGGTGGGCTATATTTAAGTTGGTTTCGTCTTGCATACTCGGACGAGTATGAATGTTTTATGCGCTTTTTAATGATATATTATAGAACATTAAAGGATGTTCTTGTGAGTGGTTGAGTTTGACATAGCTTAACATTTCTAAGTTAATCATGGAGTTCATCAATATTCGATCAGATATATCACATTTTTTTATTTATCTAACTTGTCTTTGTATCCTTATTTGATAACTTGTATTATTTTTATTGGAATAATTTGGTGAAAATCAATTGCAAAAAACAAACTAATGTATTATTTATCAAGTAAAAATAAATTTCAAATTAAACACAATCCTTTAGTTTGATTGTGTGGTCTCCAATTTTTTATAATGGATTAATGGAATTTTTCAACTTTCACTTGATATGTGTTTTTTCTTTACTTCTATTCACGCGATCAATTTTTGAGTCATTATTCCAAATGTTCAAGGGCTAGTGTGCTTCAAAGTATAGACGTGTAAAGTAGACTATTGGGCGTTGTAAGTATAAAATCCGAATGAGTCCAATCCAATCCATAATCCGATGGATTGGATCATATATATATATATGATGGATAAGATCGGCTTCGAAAAAATAAAAAATCAGTTAAGATTGGATTGGACACGAATTAAGCTAAAATCTGAACCAATCTAATTCATGTGTACCTCTACTTGCCGCCATGCAATGTTTATAGGTTCTCTCAACCTAAGGCAAGGGGGTCCACTAGATTCACTTCTATTCTCAGTGACCTCTATTCTGCTTGACGGATATAGTTAGGGATGCAAACGAACGAATACGAATGCAAATTCATGTCATACCATAACTGTATCCATATTATTTTACCAATACAAATACGAATGTTTCATGAATGTCAAAAATAAAATCCATGTCCTCAAACTACGAATACGAATATACAAATGAATGTTAACTTTAACATGGATATTAAATTATAAATAAAAATGTACCTCGCTTATTTGGTGACCGCTTCCACATAACTTCCATTTTTTATTTAACCACATTCCATGATTCAAACAAGCAGCATATGGTGTACAAAATCTACATTATATGCCATAATATAAGAGATCATCTTGTGCAATCACATAAGAAAGTGGTAGAATATAATGAACATTAGAAGATTAAGATGCTATACCAGATCGGTTGTAGTTGCGAGGGAGGGTGAGTGAGACGAGGGAGGCGCCTGCCTCTGGCTGTGAGGGAGGACGGGGGAGGTGAGGGAGGGCAGTTGCGACTGCGAGGACGGGTGAGGGAGACGATGGAGGTCGGTTCCGGCTGCAAGGGAGGGGGGGGGGTTCGTTGCGACAGGGAGCGGGGGCGCGGGGGGGGGGGGGGGGGGCAATGGTCGGCAGGGGGGAGGCGGAGAGGTAAATGGCGAGGGGACGGAGGGAGCATGGGGACACGGGGTGGCAGGGGGTGGAGGGGGTGGTGGAGGGTGAGGGGGAGGCGGGGGTGGCGGGGGGCGGAGGATGTAGAGGAAGGCATGGCGACATGGGGAGGTGGCGAGGGAGGCAGAGGGCACAGGGGGAGGCGGTGGGTGGCAACAACCATGAGGAGGCGGTCAGGGGAAGGTGAGGGTGGCGGCCTGGGGGGGGTGGGGGCGGGGGGAAGAGGGCGTCGGGGGTGGGGATTGGGGAGGGGTTTGGGGGGGCATATTAGCCCTAATTTTATTTTTTTGAAAATATAATACGAGTATTCGTATTCGTAACCGGATTCGTTTTTTTTCATATTCGTATTCATATTCGCATTCGTTAACTTAGGATCCATATTCATATTTGTATCCACAAAAAAATCGTTTAGAATATTCGTATTCGTATTCGTATTCGTCTGTTTAAAAAAAAAATAAGAACCATATCATCTTAAAAATGAATACACATGCGAACAAATACGGATATTACCACATCCGTTTGCATCCCTATTAATATAGTCAAGAAGAATGGCATGCAAAAATCTCTTGGAAGGGAAAGCACTAAGTCCTCCACCCAACACATGCTCACTTCATCTATGTCGATGATTTGTTGTTTTTTGTCATGGAACCTCTTCTTCTCTCGTGCCTATATAAAATATATTGTGGATTTTTAAGGTTTAACTAAGTTGCGAATGAAATTTTCTAGAGACAATCATTTTGCTTGAAAAGAGTGAGTATTTTCTGCACTAAACTTGCCTTCGAGAATTTCAAGAAGCCATACCTTTCCACTTACTTAGAGATTCCTCTTGTGCATTCATGTGGATGGAAGTCAGCGGATTGGAGGATAAAATTCAAAGTATACTTCATGGTTGGAAAGCTAAGCTCATGTCCAACGATCGCCTATAACTTATCGATTATGTGGTCAACAATGGTATCTTATACTGAGTTGTCAAGCCCTTATCCCCCAAGATGTGATCCTAAGGATAAATACGATGTGCACATATTTTCTTAATATTAACATCAACATGAGGTGGCATGGGAGTTTGATTGTCTCCTTAAATCTAAGGGGGCATTGGTATCCATGAGACTAACATTCGGATCGCTTAAACAAATATTATGGCAATAAACAATTATCACATATAATAATCGTCATCGATAACAAAACCATAAAAGAACACACAACCATAATAGGTAGCCAATTTATCATGGAAATCCCATAAAATAAACATCACACTTCTTCAACATAGGAATTTCAGTCAATCGTGTGATTAACTTATCCACTATCTGAGTTATTCTCCAAGAAATAACTCAATCACTTATATGTGTTTTGGATCTTGTACTAAAGTACAATCTGGATTACACATCAAGTTCTTTGCACACATTGGATTGCACGCCAAGGATTATAGTACAATGGTAACATGAAAGTAAAGTTTACAATAATTTACAAAGTCTCGAATAAAAATGTAATGAGAATGACGAGGTGATAAACACAATTTATCGGGGGTCTAAATGGTATGTCTCACACAAGGCGGAGACAACCGAGGTCGCTGCGGTGACCCACAATAAACTGTATTTAATCAACAATTAACCCACACTATAGATCAACAATTAGAAATAAATGTGAAGTTAAAATTTATTTTTAATTCTGCACAAAAGATTGTATAGGACAAGTATGCAGAGAGTTCGAACACATGGAGCAAACAAGGTAGATCAGACAAATGTGTGTGTGTGAGAGTGTGAAGTGTGTCTACACTATGCAAGCAAATATTTTATTTGTGGGCTTTTATATTTTTTTATTTTTTTTATTTAATTTTTAATTTTGTATTTTGATTTTGATTTTAAATTTCTGATTTTTTTATAAGTTTATATTTTATATATTTTTTCTTTTTTTCAATATTGGAATATAAAAACAATGTAATAAAAGAGAAGATAGAATATTAATAAAAATATGCAAAAATAGCCAAAAATTTAGAAATAAAATCTTTTTGGTATTTTTATAATTTTTTACTATTTTTGTGATTTTTGGGTATTTTTCAAAATGTTTTTGGTATTTTTAAACACTGAAATAAACCACAACAGTGAACTATCTACTGGTTGGGGGTAAAATGGGAATTAAAAATAGCAAACAACCACAAAATTTTTCCAAACTATTTTTCAAATAAAGATAATAAAATATAGAAGACACAGGAATTGAGTTTATAATTTTTAAAGTAATCTACAATTTTTTGATTTTTTTGAAGTTTTTATGTATTTTCGAATTTTTAGGGTTTTCTTTTGAATTTTTTAGTGATTTTTGGACTGACACTAAAATATGATAAACTAGATAGTAGGGATTTTTTTTTGGAATTTTTTGAGGTATTTTAATATTTTTTGGTATTTTATAAACTAGACAATAGGCAAAAAGCATGTTTTTGATTTTTAATAAATATAAAAATGAAATAAAATCAAAAACTAAAAATAGAGCGTTAAAGAACAAGTGAACATGAGCTTAAGTTTAATTTTTGAGAATTTTTCGATTTAAAAAGAGGCTCCAAATAAATAAGACAAGTTCACAAAAATATCATGGCCTGACAAGGGCGTTTATGAAATATTCAGGGAAGTATAGGGCACACCTGCAATTTTCACACAAAGTTTGTGCTGAATAAAATATCTTCTGGGCCAAAAATAAATTACTAAACCCGCAAGCCTTTTTCCGCAAAATACCCACCCAAGCACGTGCGATGCACGCGCTTGGAAAGGGCCAAAATGTAATACTTCAAAAGGCGAGGGGCAAAGTTGCAAGTAACCAGAAATTTAATACTGCAAATGAAAGTTTCAAGACTGAAGGTACAAATACAAAATGCCCAGGGAGGCCCTCGCAAAATCGCCAAGTCACGTGCGTGAAGCACGTGACCTGGCTAGGGTCCTAAAAGTAATACGATGAAAACAGGAGGGCCTATATGCAAAAACTACACAAATAGTAAATGGGCCTATGAAAGTTTCGGTAGTAATTATTTAATACAAAAATTGACTGGATTAAATACGCAAAATACCCAATCAAGGGGCGGATCGCACGGCCGAGAAGATCTCACTTATGCCACGTGTCGACGCGAGAGGTCGCGATACCCCTTCAGATCTGACGCCTTGGATGAGATCTCTACACGTAGATCAACGGTGGCTGGAGGCTTCAATCGGACGTCAGCTGGACTCCAGGAGGAACGGGCGTCGATCGGACGACGTAGAGGCACGCTGGAAGAACGGCTGATGAACTCGCCCAGGGCGAGTTTGGATCTGATGGTACGTGGTTCTCCGGCCTCCCTCAAGTCCGCCGACGGTCCCTCCTAGCTCCTGGAAGGTTGCTCTATCGACCGGAGGGGGTAAAAAGAGCGGGAGAGCTCCGTAGGCCCACCGCCACGTCAAAGACGAGGAGACGGGTCCAAGAAGCTCCGGTCGCTCGCAAAATCCCCTCCAGCACCTGGTCTCGTTTCGAATACCTGCAAAAAGGGTGAAGGGGGTCGCGGGCAAAATGCCGCGACCCTCCAGTGGCGAAGAGGTGGTCTGTAGGCGGCGGATGCTGGAGAAACGAACTCGCCGGAGCTTGCTCCGGCGAGGTGGAGGCGATGGTAAATGAGTAAATCTCAGGCGAAATGGAGATTACCTAGGTGTTCCTACTGCTACCAGGATTAAAGACAAGCAAAAAAAAGGAAGAAAAACGTACCTCAAGGGTTGTAGACCCGAGGTTGAAACCTCACGGCCGCAAGGCCGGAGATGGAGGTTGGAATCCGCCGCCGAGCTAGCGAGGCACCTCGACAAGGTAGAGGACCATCCCTCTGTCACAGGGGGTCCAACAATGAGCCCTTGGAGGTTTTTGGCTCAGGCCAAAGCGGTTCAAAATCAAATGGAAATCTGGGAGGCGTTTTTGAAAGATGGTCGAAGGGGCTCGCACATCGAGTTGCATAGCTCGATACAGTGGTCCACACCCCAAGGAGGACCTTGGGCGTGTATGATCAATGTTCGAAGAAAAATTTTCATGAAGAAAGCTACCCTAAATGGTGAAAGACGATGCCCCCAAAAAACCTTGAATATGGGTCGAAACGGGTTCTGACATCCTACAGGACCTAGGGTCAGAGAGTTGACCCGAGGTCAACTCTTCTGGCCCCCTGGTTGATCCACGTGGACCAACCAGGAAAAAGGTCCTAAAAAATCATTTTAAAATAGTAAATAATATTATTTTATTTAGGTTACAAAATAAAAAGTGTTTATAATTTTATAAATTATTTTATTATGATTTTTAATTATTTTTATGGAGTATATTTTTACAAGTTTACTTTTATGCCCTTTATAGGTATATTACCTATATAAGTTAGTAGTTTATTTTTATTTTGTGTATTTTAATTTTATTATTTTTATTTATTATTTTCTAAAATTATAAAATACTTTTATATAAATAAATATATTTTTATTTTAATTTTCTGATATATTTTGTATATTTAATAAAATAGAAGTATGTATGGTATAGGTATGTATATAGGTATTGTATCTATGTGTTTTATGTAGGTATTTTTATTTTGTATTATATTTAGGCTTTTATTCTAATTTTAACATACATAAGTATTATAAGTAATATTTACAAGATTATAAAAATATAAAAATACAAAAATAATTAATAAATAATAAATTGAATATTTTAATCAGTACATCTATACAATGTGGGTCCAAAACTCAACTTTCAAACCGTAGCTCCGCCAAATGAGAAACCACTGCCATTAAATAGCTTATTTTATTCTATATACAATTAAAGTGAGTTTGCTGCATTTGGAGTTTTCAGTTGTGAGATACGGGTCAGGGAAGTTGGGATTCTGGATTTTTATTCAAACCATAACTTTTTATCTGTACATTGTTTTTGGGTGAAATCAATTTTTTATTT
Source organism: Ottelia alismoides (assembly GCA_037367405.1). Taxonomy (NCBI): domain Eukaryota; kingdom Viridiplantae; phylum Streptophyta; class Magnoliopsida; order Alismatales; family Hydrocharitaceae; genus Ottelia; species Ottelia alismoides. The sequence goes on along the minus strand of JAZKJV010004336.1, from coordinate 129,797 downwards.
TTCTATATAAAATTATCTACAACTTTCATGTACAAAGTTTCTTTATTTGATGTATAAAAAGTGGAACCAAAAATAGGTCCCAAAATGAATAAAGAATAAATAGAATAATATAGGTATTTGACCCTTATCTCCCCCTACTTTATTCCTTGTCGGCCTATTCATCAAGATGCCTAGGTCTCGGGGTTTTGGGTCATAAAATATTTACAATATTTTATTCTTTTTCTTTTCTTTTATTTATTCTATAATTTTGGCATTAAAAACAATATTTTATACACTTTTTACACACATATGCATGAATGCTAAATTACTCTATTTAATGCTGTTTTCAGGCATTTGCTAGGGTTTTTGAGGCCAAAATGATAGAATAAAGATGATGAAATGTGGATTCATCATCCCCCTATACTTTACCTTTGCTAGTCCCTAGCAAACACTTATGAAATAAGTGCAAAAAGAAAAAGAAAGAAAAGAAAAAGAAGAACTTGGATTTAGTTTAATTATCAAACTTGTCTTCACAAAATCAAAGTTTGGAGCTTAAGTCGGACCTTTGGAGTTTTAGTGCGGGCGGAACGTTAATGAGAACCAAATTTGAAATCCAACAGTCCTTGAGAATCCCAAAACTTTGTTCAAGTCTCCTCAATGGCCAGGTCAGAACTATCTCAATTCATACGCAAACCCTTACGACTATGAATCTGACTCGTACAGTGTAGGCTCTCCCCAACTAGAATGACAAAGAGACTGACTTCTCCAGTACGACAACCCAATGATTCCCCAATCCAACAACTCCATCCTCGAGGAGCGGGGTATTCCCTTCTAAGTTCAAGTGGCAACCAGCTCAAGAGGAGGGGGTGAAGAGAAGAATGGACGGTAGCCAGTGTAGCTACCTATCCTGGGATGCAAGACCAGTGTAGTCAAGTCATCCTACTGCAGGCTTACATATTTGACTTTGGAACTCAAGCTTGCGTATTGGCTTTACAACATTTGTACATACTTTGCAGGCTTTTTATTTTTGTACATGCCTGAACTTTTTTTTTGAAATACTATTCACAGCAACATTTACATAAGGAGTTTTTCCTCTTGAGCCAGTAGACTATCCCTCTTTTGAAGCTTTATTGCAACCCACAGCCTCCTGTTTTTAGACTTCCTCATTACTGGACGGGTTGGGGTGCACTTCCCTCCCTAGAAGAGGACAAATGTTTCCACTTATGTGCGTCTCATACCGGTAAATCCAATCCCCTCACCATTCCAACTGAGTTGGGCCATGTGAAAGGTGCAGATGTCCAAGTTAGGTCATTATCAACAAGAGTCGTGCGTGTGCTCCGAAATACTCTACATAGGCAGTCAAGAATCCATCGAACCAAGTCCCGTGATCCTCAAAGAATTAAGTCAACTAGACCTGAAGCACCTCAAACCCAGTTTCTATAAGGTTCCTGTTATTAGGTAGATTTTAAGTTCCAATCAAGCTCCAATCTCCGATTTTTACTTAGACTTGTTCAATTATCAAACTCAATCCGAAAAATGCGAATTCTATGCAATGCTATGCAGAAAATATTTTTGTGATGCAATTTTCAAGATTTTGAGCTTTTTATGGATTTTTGAAAAGATGACGATGCATATGCAGATGCATTTTTTGTATTTTTCAAAAGATTTTTCAAGTATTTTTGGATTTTACTTTTGCAAATGTTTTTGGAAATTTTAAAAACAAAAAGATTTTGGCTGAAAACAAGGTGAAAAATATGTACACGGGAGTGCTTCTTATATATTAAAGAAGTGGATTTTAAGAATTTACAAGGGTAAGTGATCAATTTTAGACATATATATATAAAGAATTTTAGGTGTGATGTATGTATTCCTCAAACTTATTTGACACAAGCTTTTCACACTATTTTTGAAAACTATAGTCCAAAATAGTTTTTACAAACATTTTTGCAATCATGTACACACATTTGAAAATCATTTTGCAAAAGTTTTCAAAACAATATAGATAGATTTTTCAAAATATTTTTGCAACCATATTTTAAACCATTTGCAAATCATTTTTCAAACATTTTATTTCACACAAAGAAAAGAAATTTTTACAAACCACACATTTTACACATGTTGAAAACATGTAACAAAATATTTTCAAAATAGTTTTCAATAGATGTTCACAAAGATTTTCAAACTATTTTTCAAACATTTTGCAAAAAACATTTTCACCTGATTTATTAATCAGTGTATACAAAAAGAATTTGAGGAACAGAACACCTTTTTATTAAGGATTTTAATGAATTTTAAATAATAATTAGCCATATTATTAGGAAAATACGAAGGTACGAGTTATGGCTAGAGTATATACGCAGTATATACGGACCCCCCTATACTTAGCTTGAGCTATGTCCTCATAGATCGAAGAGAAAAGAGAAGACATAACTCGTACTAAGTATAGACAAGTCTAAAGAATGAATAAATGAATCAATGAGAGATTGACCATCCCCCCTATACTTAGGATCAAATAATCCTAAGTATAGCAGACTGTACACAACGCAGGGAGGGTCAAGGGTGGGAATGAACAGATCGTACTCAGATTGTCTCCCCCTATACTTAGGGTAAGATATCCCTAAGTATAGACAAGAAGAGGAGACAATGGAGAGGATCAAAGAATATAGAAATTCAGGGTGCACGCCCCCCCTATACTTAGGACAAAGTACGTCCTAAGCATAGAAGACTGTCTACAAGGGGCGACACCTTTTAGATAGATAAAGAAAATAGAAAAGGAAAAGAAGAAAGGAAGAAAAGAAGGAAAGAAATCAGAAGATGGATGAAGAGATCGTGAGGATGTACACACCACTCCCCCTATACTTAGGGTAAAAGAAGCCCTAAGTATAGGCAACGATAGGAGTGATGACACATAACGACAAAAGAGCACTCGGCTTGTCCACCCCTCCTAAACGTAGGACAGAGTGCGTCCTAAGCAAGGCAACCACGAGAATGGATGGACGAGCAATACGGGAGAGACAGAGATGAACAAAGGAGAATGTACAACAGAGGTGGATGTACATATGATCAAGAAGGCCGAAAGCTAACCTTCTTACGAGACCGCTGAGGGATAGATCTAGTATGGTGTATGTCGACATCGGGGTCCATAGTGGATGGAAGCCGATCAGGGTCGACACGGTGAAGGCCCTCAGTGGAATCAAATCGAAAAGGGACGAACTGGTCAATGGAAGCAGTATGGCTAGGTTCTCCCTTGGTGGTCATATGGTGTGAAGGCACAGACTGGTGAGTGGAAGAAGTGTGGTCAGGTCTGGCCTTGGAAGTCTCGCCGATATCAAAGTGAAATGGGACGAACTCATCATCCTCGGAAGAAGTGTAATCGGAGTCGTCCTGCAAGTTCTCGTCCAGGTCAAAATCAAAAGGAACAAAATCATCTGTGGAAGTATACGAACTCAGATCGTCCTTAAGAGTCTCACCCGGATCATTTGTTTCCTCATGAGGCCAAAAATTGTGAAGGTTCGCATCATAACCGACCTCAATCATCTTTACCTTTGAAGGACCAGGGACGGACATATCAGTGTAAGTAGTCAAACCAGGTTCGTCCCGTCTAGTCTTACCTAGGTCATTTGTTTCCTTATGAGGTCTCTCAAAATAATGGGCAACATCATAAACGTCCTCAATTATCTTTACTTGTGAGTGACCAGGAACGGACTTATCAGTGGAAGTGTTCAAACCAGGTCCGTACTGTCTAGTCTTAGTATCTGCCTGCCGCACAATAGGATCAATCACGTAAATGCTTTGGATTTCATCAACACATCGCCACTCACTAGGAGGAGGAACTGTGAGGTCTATGCTTTCCGATTTCCTCCCCTTTCGGGGGATTCGTCGGGTCTCATAAGCGGTCGCTAAGGAAGCATCTCGAATATCATCAGATTGATCACAGGCCTCGGAGTCAGCTATAATCGGTGAGGGTGCATCAGGTGCAGGTCTCTGGTCAACTGTGGGTGCGGTGATCAACACTTTGCTCCCGTCAACAGGACGGAAGCGAACCTCTCCTGATCCATAGTCGATAACGACCCTCGCAGAGGCGAGGAATGGTCGTCCCAGGATGATTGGAGACGGCTCCCCTGTGGAGCTCTCCATGGGCAACACGACAAAATCAACATGGTGGTTCGCGCCCTGAATAGAAATGACGACGTTTTCAAGGATACCCTTAGGCCTCTTGATAGATCCATCAGCAAACTGAACGATCATCCTGGTTTTCTTTAGAGGCCCTAAGTGAAGAGATTGTACCAGTGAGAAGGGTAATATGCTAATAGATGCACTGCCGTCCAGGAGAGTGCGATCACAAGTGTAGTCATAGATGGTGCAAGTGATGAAAGATGTAGCTGTGTTCTTCTTTTTGGGAATGGGACGGTGTGTGATGGCGTGGGCAGTGGCCACGGTCAAAATGTGACACTCAGATCTGCTCCTCCGCTTTCTCTTCTTGGAAAGAGGAGCAGATAATTGGGTCATGGCCTGCTGAAGTGGGGCACGAATAATCTCATGAATAGTAGCCACCACTTCGGGTTCAGTCAGCATTTTTTTGAATTTTTGGACTTCCTCCATACAAGGGAGGAAGTCGGAATCAGCGTATACACGAGGCATGCCAAGAGCAGTCTGTACAGCAGCATCCTCGGGGTCAAAGGTGTACTAGGTGTGAATGGATGTGTGGTCAAGGGCTCTGGCAAGTGGACTCTCTCCTCACGGTATGAATCGACCAACTGTCTCCCGAACTCTTTTTGTATTTTTACATTTTTCTCATTTTTTTGTATTTTTGGCGATTGCAAGCTCTCATGATCACTTACAAGTGAAGCCGTATCCCCGACGAAAGTAGCATTAATCTGATTCTTCCTCAAGAAAGCAATATCATCATTCATCAAATCAATGCGCTTTGTCATCCGATTCAAGATATCGTTCATAGAGATCGATGGAGGTGACTCCATCAGGTCAGACTCGGGTGGATGTGAAGGTGGATGTGGATAATGTACAGGCGGAGGTGGAGGTGGGTAAAAGTCCGAAGTCTGATACTGTGGCTGAGGCAGGTATGTACAAAAATCAGAAAAAGTAGGAGGAGGATCCTCCTGGTAAAAGGGAGGTGGACCAGCTGGAGGGTACGAGGAATCCGCAAAATCCAGATAAAAATCGCTCCAGGGACCCATCTCGAAACAAAAGAAAAATGATCGGGAGGACACGACGGTCAAGTCAAGAGATGTGTAGAGAAAGGCGCAAATGCACAGAGATGATCTAGAATGCACACAAACAACCACAAGCAAACTCACACAATACAAACCCTCAATTCACCTACTCAACTCGGTAGAGACCGCAAAGAGCGATCTTTTTATCTTGTCTGTTTTAGAGTTAGGTGAGAAGTCAAAGATTGCACAAACACTTATGGGGCTTGATGGGATTTGGGCACTATCCTTAGTGTGTGCATGAGCAATGTAAAACGAAGACAATGAGGGGATTACTCGCCCCAATACGAGATTTTCTTTTTGATCGATTTTAGGGTCAAGTAATTTTAGCAGTCCCAATTTTATTGATTATCACTTTTTTTGGTTTTTTAGTGATGAATGCACGAGCCTAACGAGGAGTCAATTTCACTTAGCACCTAGGTTGGCAAAATCAGAGGGAGAGGCGGAAAAGCAATGCAAGCGGCAAATCAATGATGTATGCTAAAGAGAAATGCTCACCTTGCCTCCAGCACTCTACATGCAAAGATGCTCAGCAGAATTGAAACCTATCTATATGCAAATGCAAAGCCGATGAAATCGCCCTAAGTTTCAGAAATTGCTATTATCTGGAAGAACCATGAGTTGACCACCAATCCTCAACCCTAGAGTCCGGTCTAGGCTCACCCCTCCTCCTCTCGACAAATCGAGTTCAGGAGAAGCGCTTGGCAGGGAGAGCTCGCGGCGCGACGGATTGAAGGTGATGATCAACTATTTAAAATTTGACTAAGTCCAAACGCGGCTATAGGTACATGCAAATATGTTAGGTGTTTGGCCTTAATCTATCGCAAGAAAATCCTAGAACTAGGGGCTCAATCACACAAAAGAAAGAAAACAAAACCGGAAAATAAAATAAAAAGAATGCGAAGAAAACACGAAAAAGCCACGATGAGCCCCAAGTGAACAATCACTCGGAAATTAGGCTCGAATGTCCAAGTGTCCGAGGGTACCTGTATTATTACAACTATAGGTCTCTCTCTCACTTAAAATTAAAAAATAGATACAATGCGAAAAATGCTCCAAAATACGACTGTCTTCTCAAGCCCTCCCTGCCTTCTTTGATGCTAGGTCAGAAGTCTCATGCCGCCTTCACGTGGGTGCGAATGTGCTCCAAGAGGGGCCCCTCCCTCGATCCGCGTACCTCGCACGGAATCCAAACAAGGAAAGTGGTCAGACAATTCAGCAGATATCAAACAAGTGAGCAAATAAAGAAAACAAAAATGTAGACAAGTATCACAATCACGAAGCAAAAATGATCTACGCGTTGTTGCTCCCCGACAACGGCGCCATTTGATAAACACAATTTATCGGGGGTCTAAATGGTATGTCTCACACAAGGCGGAGACAACCGAGGTCGCTGCGGTGACCCACAATAAACTGTATTTAATCAACAATTAACCCACACTATAGATCAACAATTAGAAATAAATGTGAAGTTAAAATTTATTTTTAACTCTGCACAAAAGATTGTATAGGACAAGTATGCAGAGAGTTCGAACACATGGAGCAAACAAGGTAGATCAGACAAATGTGTGTGTGAGAGAGTGTGAAGTGTGTCTACACTATGCAAGCAAATATTTTATTTGTGGGCTTATATTTTTTTAATTTTTTATTTAGTTTTTAATTTTGTATTTTGATTTTTTTAAATTTCTGATTTTTTATAAGTTTATATTTTATATTTTTTTTCTTTTTTTCAATATTGGAATATAAAAACAATGTAATAAAAGAGAAGATAGAATATTAATAAAAATATGCAAAAAATAGCCAAAAATTTAGAAATAAAATCTTTTTGGTATTTTTATAATTTTTTACTATTTTTGTGATTTTTGGGTATTTTTCAAAATGTTTTTGGTATTTTTAAACACTGAAATAAACCACAACAGTGAACTATCTACTGATTGGGGGTAAAATGGGAATTAAAAATAGCAAACAACCACAAAATTTTTCCAAACCATTTTTCAAATAAAGATAATAAAATATAGAAGACACAAGAACTGAGTTTATAATTTTTGAAGTTTTCAACAATTTTTTCGATTTTTTTGAAGTTTTTATGTATTTTCGAATTTTTAGGGGTTTTCTTTTGAAATTTTTAGTGATTTTTGGACTGACACTAAAATATGATAAACTAGATAGTAGGGATTTTTTTTTGGAATTTTTCGAGGTATTTTAATTTTTTTTGGTATTTTCTAAGCTAGACAGTAGGCAAAAAGCATGTTTTTTATTTTTAATAAATATAAAAATGAAATAAAATCAAAAACTAAAAATAGGGCGTTAAGAACAAGTGAACAGGAGCTTAAGTTTAATTTTTGAGAATTTTTCGATTTAAAAAGAGGCTCCAAATAAATAAGACAAGTTCACTAAAATATCAAGGCCTGACAAGGGCGTTTATGTAATATTCGGGGAAGTATAGGGCACGCCTGCAATTTTCACACAAAGTTTGTGCTGAATAAAATTTCTTCTGGGGCAAAAATAAATTACTAAACCCGCAAGCCTTTTTCCGCAAAATACCCACCCAAGCACGTGCGATGCACGCGCCTGGAAAGGGCCAAGATGTAATACTTCAAAAGGCGAGGGGCACGGTTGCAAGTATACCAGAAATTTAATACTGCAAATGAAAGTTTCAAGACTGAAGGTACAAATACAAAAAGCCCAGGGAGGCCCTCGCAAAATCGCCAAGTCACGTGCGTGAAGCACGTGACCTGGCTAGGGTCCTAAAAGTAATACGATGAAAACATGGGGGCCTATATGCAAAAACTACACAAATAGTAAAAGGGCCTATGAAAGTTTCGGTAGTAATTATTTAATACAAAAATTGACTGGATTAAATACGCAAAATACACAATCAAGGGGCGGATCGCACGGCCGAGAAGATCTCACTTATGCCACGTGTCGACGCGAGAGGTCAATTTAATACACAAATATATTTTTATTTTAATTTTCTGATATATGTTGTATATTTAATAAAATAGAAGTATGTATGGTATAGGTATGTATATAGGTATTGTATCTATGTGTTTTATGTAGGTATTTTTATTTTGTATTATATTTAGGCTTTTATTCTACTTTTAACATACATAAGTATTATAAGTAATATTTACAAGATTATAAAAATATAAAAATACAAAAATAATGAATAAATAATAAATTGAATATTTTAATCAGTACAACTATACAATGTGGGTCCAAAACTCAACTTTCAAACCGTAGCTCCGCCAAATGCGAAACCACTGCCATTAAATAGCTTATTTTATTCTATATACAATTAAAGTGAGTTTGCTGCATTTGGAGTTTTCAGTTGTGAGATACGGGTCAGGGAAGTTGGGATTTTGGATTTTTATTCAGACCATAACTTTTTATCTGTACATTGTTTTTGGGTGAAATCAATTTTGTATTTTTCTATATAAAATTATCTACAACTTTCATGTACAAAGTTTCTTTATTTGATGTATAAAAAGTGGAACCAAAAATAGGTCCCAAAATGAATAAAGAATAAATAGAATAATATAGGTATTTGACCCTTATCTCCCCCTACTTTATTCCTTGTCGACCTATTCATCAAGATGCCTAGGTCTCGGGGTTTTGGGTCATAAAATATTTACAATATTTTATTCTTATTTTTTTCTTTTATTTATTCTATAATTTTGGCATTAAAAACAATATTTTATACACCTTTTACACACATATGCATGAATGCTAAATTACTCTATTTAATGCTGTTTTCAGGCATTTGCTAGGGTTTTTGAGGTCAAAATGATAGAATAAAGATGATGAAATGTGGATTCATCACGAGGCTAATAGTTGTACATTATAATTAAATTGAAAAGCAAATTGAGACATTAGAAGAATGGCTCTCAAGATTGAATTATTGAGTTGAGAGCATGCCTCAAATGGAGATTTGAGAGAGAGGCTAGAAGGATTTTTCCTTTTGCATGTTGCATAGATTTTTTTTTGGTGTTTAATGAGTAGACTTAAACTTATAAGTGGACGATCAAGTTTAACAAGGTAGAAGCCTCTCAAGGAAAATAAAAAGACTATAAAATAAAACAAGATCCCCTCAACATGGAAAAAAGCGGATAATATATCAAAGAAAGCTCTTTAGTAGATATTTCTTAAGTAAGCCAATGGGATAGAAAGATTGTAATAAATAAATTAGTCATTAATTGATCACTCTGTTAAATTATAGTGATTGATTACAGATTGACAAGTAATCGATCATTCAAAGAATGTTAATCAATTGGTAAACTAAACATTGCCAAGTAATTCAAGAGATGACCGAACATATCATTTAAAATAATTTATTATATTTTAGATGATAAGTTCAAGTGATTTATCATGCAAAAGATGGGGTAATCGATCAGAAAATACATGGGGCTAAAAGTGATCAATCAAATCAACAAAGGTGATAACACAAAGACTATTGGTCAGTCACATTAATAAGGATGATTGATTAATATAGTTTTTTTACATTTGCCCTTGAATTGTTTTGGCTAATGAACAAAAGGTCGAATTGAAACATGAAATAATTTTTTTTACGCTAGACTAACATTTCTTGTAGATATAGCAAAGTATATTTTATCACATCCTAAAGTGATAGAAAAGAGTGATATGTTGCTTGTTTCTTGCTCTCAATCAAATGTTCAATGAGTTAAATATACGATGACGATAAAAATAAAGCATTGTTAGAGATCTTGTTAACTTCAACTTATCTAGTTAGTTTGTAATAACATAACTTATAAGTTGAAAATATACAAAACATTTTAGGGATTTTACCCCACAAACCCTATAAACTTTGTAAATTACCTTATCGACTTTTGAAACATCGATATTTCTCTCTCAATCCTGTAAACTTGCTAACCCTTGCCCCAAAGACCCTATGGTTAACCCCCATCCATTTACCCGATAGATTTAACTAGATTCCATTAAAAAGAAGTATATATCACCATATTTGTTTAGAAAATTTACAAAAAGATGCCATCCCTCTTCTTTCCCTCCCTACGCCACCACCAACCTCCCCCGTATCGCCCTCGACCTCCTAACCCTCCCCTATGTCACCGTAGACCCTCCCCAGTGCCGCCCTGGACCTCCCAACCACATCAACCCCCTCCCGAACCGAACTCGATCTCCCACTCCACCTCCTCCTCCCCTCACCTTGCTCCGCTCCTAGTAGCCTTCTCCAGGCCGTTCGCCCATCTCCCCAACCTTCAACTCTCCCCGACCTCCTTCGCCTCTGCCCACTCCAGCTCCTCCTCCCTCACCTTGCTCCTACCCCTAGCCGCGGCCTCGAGGCCATTCTCCCACCTCCCCAACCCCGCCCCTCTTTGACCTGTACCCCCTCCTGGACCTCCGTCAACCCCAGCCTCCCCAACATCGATATTCCTCCCTGACTTGTGCCCCCTCCACGACTTCCTCTGCCTCGTCCTACTCCACCACCTCCTCCCTCACCTTGCTTCGCCCCATTCCACCGTGTCGTGGTGGATAGAATTCTCTTTCTCAACGACCATATTGTCGACGAATCCTTAGGCGGCTCTACCTCATTCATCTCCAGCATCCGTCATCTTTTGACAAGATAAAAGGGTAGGAGACGACCTTTGGAAAGAACAGGGAGGTGGAATATACACAGATGGATTTCCATTGGTTAGATCAACTTAAGACTAACCTAAGCTATTGACTCAAATAAAGTTAAAACTGATGGCAAGGTCATTAGGGTAAGATGGAGCAAAATTACGGGGTCGAGGGAGGAATATCGATATTTCAAAGGTCGAGAAGGTAGTTTACAATGTTTATAGAGTTTGTGGGGGTAAAAATACCTTTTATAATTACAATTTTTAATTCATTTTTATATCTAAGATATAATATATATGGTAATATGTATATTACTAATGATATATAGTATATAGAATAAATAAATATATAAAAATATAGGAAATATACACATGAACTATCCTTTTTATTTTTTAAAGCTTGTAAATATGTAAATAGGTACTGCCGAGTCGCTGAATACGATGTTTAATTTGGGCACATTGTAGTACGTGTACTTCGCGAATCCGTCAGAACTGAGAGAAGATCTCCGTGAAGAGTGTCTCGGCTTAATTTATATCCCGGGCAAGTCCGGGGTCGAACACAGGGAGACAAAGGAACAACATTGGGGTTAATTCAAAAAATTAACCCCAAAGTTCTAGATTTCCGGTGCAGATATTTTTTTGTTTTTTTAATGCAAAAATAAATGAAATAGCAAAATGCAGGTGAATTAAGTTAATAAGAAATCACACAACTTAACCAAATTAATCTGAATAGAAAATTAATCCAATTTAGCCAAATTATATTTTTCCAGTAAACTTAATCCGATAATGAATGCAACATATTTTTTTTGAAATTTTCAGGGTTAAAAGGCAACAATTAAAAAAACACTTTTTATGGAATTTTTCGCAATTTTTCACACAAACAGTATTCAAAAATCATGAAAATTTTAATAGAATAAAAACATGATACAAGGATACTACAGTAATAGTTTTGGATTTTTCTGACAAAATATGATAGTGAAAATAGAGTGAATGTGAATAATTAATTCTTAATAAATCAAGTTATAAAATTAATTAGAGTGCAAATTATCTCAAAAAGATATTTTTATATGGAATCCAGGAGACTTGAAAATTCATGAAAAAGATGTATGTGGATTTAATTAAAAATCAAATACGAAAAAAATTCTACATTTTATTTCAGGCACAAGATAACTCTATTTTGAATGAAATTTGGATAATACTTCAAACACATTTCAAGGCATAATGTCTAATTTTTGTAGAATTTTTAGAGCAACCATGTGTCAGATATCAATTTAAGAGCATTGATTGGGTAAAATATGCAGAATTTCAATTAAACATTTTTAATTAATTATCCAAAACTCAAAAAAATACAAACAAATATTCAGATGGTAGAAAATGAGTTGCTCAACATAATGCTATTTTTCCTTGAATAAAAGGATGTAATATTGAAGTCCAAATTAAAATGCGAACAGAGGGTTGTCTTTGCAAATTCAGAAAATAATATTTACAATAAAACATGTACAGGGACCTTTTTGCAATTATAGAAACTATACAAGAAATTTATGCAATTTTTACAATACAAAAATAAAGAAAACTGGAGACCTTCTTCTTCCTTGTTGTTGCATGATGGGGAGAAACCCAAAAGGGGACGACGACGTGACCACGCACGGGGCCGCAAGGAGGGGTGTACCGGTGGCGACGTGCATGCGGGTGGCGGTGGACGACGCAGGCCGCTGTGGGTAGCGCAGGTCGGGGAGGGCCGCTGTGGGCAGCGCAAGTCGGCGGAGGTGCAACCTGTAGGCGGCTGCTGGCAGGTAGTTCGCGCAGCGTCGCCGCGGCTGCTGGCGCCGCTAGAGCGCGGCAATGGTGAGGAGAGGCGGTCGCTGGCGGGTGCTCCTGCCGGCGGTGGGCGGCACGACGTTGAAAGAGGGGAGGGGGCGGCGGCAGAGCAGCTGCTACTCCTTCCGTGGTTTTTTTAAATTTTTTTAATTTTTTTAATTTTTTTGTTGTTGTAATTTTTTTTATTTTAGAAATTTTTTATTTTATTTTTATTTTATTTAACATGAAGGAAATATGAATATATACAAAAAAAGGGAAAACAAATTTGGTAGAGGGGAATGATGAAGAAGATGAAGATGGCGATGATGGTAATAATGTGGTAGAAAACTACTATGGTGGTAATGTGATACAAGAAAATTGCAAAAATAACAAGATGATAAAATGAGAGGAAAATTACCTGCGATGGAGACGATCGCCTATGATGTGCTCACGAGAGCACGGTCTTCGCTTGAATCACCGACGAGCGATGAGCTCGAGCAACGCACGGATGTGGTTGCAATGTTGGCCGAAAAGCCAACAGATCTCACCAGAGAGAGGGATGTCGTCGCTCGACCGCGGTTACGTCGCTGTCACCGATTCAACTCTGGGAACTAGGCTCTCCTCACATAAAGATGGATCAAAGGCAAATTGAGGAGGATGGAATGTATATAAAGAGATGGAAAAAATAGAAGTTAGAATGAAGGTGGAGTGGAATGGAGGTTAATAAAATGGTAGAGTTGAATTAGAAGTTAGAAAAATGGTGGAGTAATGGAGTTGAATTGGTAGTTATTATAGAGAATGGAGATTAAATAATAAATAAATAAAGTAGGTTGCTTTAAAAGAGAAAATAAAATAAAGAGAAGAAAAAGAGCGGGGAATTTACAAAAGAAGACATACAACATGTACATTTTTTCCTTTTCTAATTTATAATTTTTTCTGTCTTTTTAATAAGAGATATTTACAACAGAGAAATACACTAGAATACTAGAATCAGAATATAACACAACAATGATTTTTTTGTATTTTTAGTAATTAAGAAAGATAAAATAAAAAATAAAGAAAGAATGAATATATACATAATATACAATGTACATCTAGGTCCCAAAACTCAACTTTGCAAATGAGCTCCGATTTTAATGAAACCACTTCCATTGGATAGATAATTTTTTAACTTGAACTATAAAAGTGAATTTGGAGTTCATACGGAGCGTGAATTTGGCCAGGAAGTTGATCTTTATGGCTTTTTCTCTTTGGGATCCAGGGACATTTATTTGAGGTGAAATTTGTTTTATATTTTTGCATTTTTATATAGATTTTTATAAACCAGATAAAGAAATAATTAGCCAAAAAGGAGTTGAAATAAAATTATAAAAAATACATGAAGTTTGGGGCTATTACAGGTGAAAAACTCCTTTAATTTTGGGGCTTTTTATTGCTAATTTATTTTATACAATCTAATATACAATAATTAGTGTGTTTTATTTACAAGGGTCATTTTGTTAATTTATTGATTTTATAGACATTTATTTCAGATTTTGCTTGGGGATTTTGCTAAGATCAAGATATTGAGATGATGAATCGTGGATTCATCATGTACTTATAATTAATAATAATTATAATAAGTATATAAGTAATATATAATATATATAGTATATATATAAGGTTTTATATTTTTAAATATAAGTATATATACCCAAAATTCATAAAATAAAATGTTTTGTATTTTTCAAGTTTTCCTTTTTTGTGTTTTTTATATTTTTTTTGCTAATTTTTATGTATTTAAAATGTTAAAACAAGGAATAAGATAAATAAGTTGAATTATTTATGCATTATAAATAGATATATAGTCTAAAAATTCCCAAAACTATTTATATATTATATAATATAATTAAAAATAAGAATATGGAAACTATTTTGGAATTTTAATTAATTTTTATGATTTCTATGGAGTTTTTAGGGTTTTCCAATTTTACCATTTTTCTTCTATATTTTTAGTGATTTTTGGTATGGAGTTATATATAGTAATATATACTTTATTTTTTAAAATTTTTAAAGTAGGTTTTATACTTTTTGTATTTTTATATGCAAACAAGAACTAAATAGCTTTAACTATATTTTTAATAAGTGGAAAAATGCAGTAAATGCATAAAATAAAATAGAGCATACATGAGCTTCATATAAGGCATCTATAAATTTTTCCAAAATTAATGAACCATGGGAGCTATTTAATAAAAATAGAAATGCAAATAAATTATTATACGCCTGGAAGGGGTATTTTGTAAGTAAAAATTTAATACAAGGGCTCAACATGCAAAATACCCAAAAGTATTACACTAATATTACAATTTTATGGACCAAAAACAAATACAAGAAGTCGGGAAGGATTCCTTGCAATTTGCTCACCTCACGTGGATCTCTACGTGAGTTGACCTAGAGTGGACCTAACTACAATATTCAATAAAGTGTGGGGGTGATGAGCTCGAAAATAGCCTCTTTAATTATCTAAAATTGTAGTATAGGAGACAATCTTCAATTCAGCAAAATGCACAATCGTTTGAATGTTATGGAAAATTTATACTTGGCAAGTCTACAAAGGTCGAACACATGGATACAAGCTACTGTATCTATTTATCACATTTTGGTCAATTAAGAATATGTGTGAGTGATTTCTCATTTATAGGTCTTTATGCAAAATACAATGCAATTAGATGAGGCATGTATTTTTAGTTTATTTTTCGATGCAATTTTAGAGTGATGCATGAAAATAATACAAAGATGTATGCAGGAAATAAACATGCAAATAGTTAATTAAAAATATGCCTAAAAAGATCACTTAAATTGAGCAACAAATTAGGGTACGAAATCAGAGTCGAATTGAGCACAAAAATATGAGCAGTCATCAATTCAGGGCAAATATATGTAGAGAAAGACATCGTCTAGCATTAAAAATTCATCATATTTAAAATGGTGTCGGATGAGGAAATTAAACATGCCATGAACTAGAAGATGAAACAAGGATCAAAACGACACTAAAATCATGCAATTTGGACTTACGATGCTCAAGTTATGAAGAAAATAATGCAGGGGAATAAATGTAAATAAAATACAGGAAATAAAATTATAAATAACTCCAAATAGGCCTTGAAGGGGCCTATTTGCAATTTGCAAAAACCGCCTGGGCCCTTCTTGAATTTTTCCACTGCGTGCAAGGGCATATGCAATTTCCATAAGTACCAAGGGCATCCCTGTAAAATACCCAGGCACGCACGTGAGGCACGCGCCTGGGGACCAAAGTGCAATTCCAAAAAAGATTCGATCATTTCTAACAATTTACCCGGGCCCTCACGTTCCATGCACGCAAGAGGACCAGGCTCGGGAGGCGCAGCTGGCTCGGGACATGTGGCATCTAATAAAGGCTCGATGCAAGGTTCGATAGACCATATCCTGGAGGTTCGGTTGGTGGCTCAGGTCATCCATGTGTCATCGTCTGGTCCATCTGATCGAGATGATTAGACGGTACATTTACAACCTTCTTCATCCGCCGCTGGCTGTTGGAGGAGGCAGGGATCTGGCGAGCCACTTGGAGCTCTGCCGACCTCAAGCAGGTACGCAAGGAGTCGAGGAAGCTTGTTGAGAGTCTGACGAAGATGCTTGTTGGCTGGCGGATCTCCATCGACGTCTGAAAGGGCAAGGGAGAGGCAGGTAGTCGGAGTGGTTGCTCGAGACCGGCGAGGCGAGGATGGATCTGGCCATTGAAGGATGTGCACCTGCAGATGTTAGTGGAATAGCTGAAGCGAGGTGAATGGAGTGGAGTGGGGGTAAGGCAGGAGCCAGATTGGGTGGAGAAGGTGGAGGCTCGAATAGTTTCTCCTACGTGTTGTCGGAGGAAATGGATTGAGGCAGAGCGAGTGATGGAAAAGGAGGAGAGATGATCGGAGATGGTGGTGAGGTTGAGGGTGGCACGACGGAGCTTGTGAGGTGGTTAGGCGATGATGAATATTATCCTGAGCTGTAGGAAAATTGTGGGAAAATAGACGAAGAACCAGGGGGAAGAGGTACCTGGAGGTCGGAAGAAGGAGATGGCGATCGAGGCGGCTGGGCTGAGCGGCGAACGCCGCTCCGGTCATCGCACGACGAAGTCCGCCTGGCTTCGGTGCTCAGCTACCGCTGGAGATGGAAAAGCTTACATGGAGGAGATGCCATGGATCACACCAGAGGCGAAGGTCGTAATCGCATGGCCACCATCCTCTACTGTCACCGGAGGGATGAGGCGAGCCGGGCCAATGCCCATTGAAGTGGTGGATGGGTTGGTGACCAGGCAGAGGGGTTAGCTTTATTGGCAGAGATGGCAGAGTTATGGTAGTGAGGCAGAGTTTTGCAACAACTGACTTGAAGGTTGCAAGTGATGGTGATGGTCGATAGGGGTTACGCGAGGGAGACGGAGGATAGGGCTACGTGGAGGAGCTGTTATGGAGCGAGGAGGATAGGGAGACGGAGAGAGGCGTGAAAATGGAAAGGGGGGAGGGGGGGGGGGGCGGGTCTCGCACGGTGTAACGACTGGGGAGGGGGGTTGCAGGAGGTAGGAGATGAAGTCCTAGCTGTGGGATCTAGCGATCCGACGGTTCGGATGGAGGTGTGGTCGGAGGGTTAGGATCAAATCTAGAGATCTGATCCAGCGGCGGAGAGTTAGGCGGTGACAGATGGCTAGGATGTGATATGGCGTCTCATCCTACGACAGGGACTGAGGGGATGATGTGGCGTAAGGAGGAGCGTGGGATTACGACGGGATCCGGTGGTTGTGGGTAAGGCACAAATGATCGCCGGTGATGACATCTGGAGGATGATCCGGCGGTTGGGATTGGGAGAAACGAACGACGAAGATGGAGGAAGAAATGAAAAGATCAGACAACCCAGGAGGGTATCGGGTGGCGGAAAGAGGAGAGGGCCATGTGGGCGGCCCAGAGGGCGCCACATGGCCCAATAAAAAATCAGAAAATGTAAAAAATAAAGAAAAATATAAAAGAATTAGATATAAGCAAAGTTAGGAAAATGTCAAAACATGAAAGCTGTACATCTCTATGATATCTACAAGTTTTATGTTGGACAAAAAGCCAAACGAGGTCATTTGTTCAAAAATGTATTTTTGAGGGTATTTTTAAGGGGTTAAAAACACCGATTTTTGCCTTTGACATTTTTTTGCAGTTTTTATTCTTTTTAAGGGTCGGGAAATTATAGACAATTAAATGACCTAATTTTTAGGGATTTTAATAAAATAATTACAAATTAAATAATAATAATTAAATACAATAATTATAGGTTATTATACACAATATAATACAATATAATACATGATAATAATGAGGATTTTTAGTGAATTTTACTGAATTATTTAAGCTAGGAGTTTAATTAGTGATTTTTAGCATGATGAATACGAGATTCATCATACCCTTATACTTAAACCATGCTCATCCTTGAGCATCTAAAGAATGAAGGAGTCAGATTAATTCCTGACAGTGCATGTGAAAGATTCAAGGATCAATTTTTTCAAAAACCCTCAATTTAAGCGACCCTAAGATTCTGGGCTTATCCATGCTCTTGTAAGAAGGAATCCAACTTCTCTAATTTTCAGACTCGCTTTTTGTACATATAATATAAGGATATGAAATTTAGTGTACTGCATTCATGAGAGTCGAGTCTAGGCATCATTCGAAGTTCCAGTCCCAAAGACTCTCCTCTAGACCTCATCCTCAACACTAGGGAATAAGTATATTCTTTCTTCAAGCAACCGTCTCATTAGTTTATCAGACTTGAAGTATAGATGGACAACCAGATGATGGAGGGCATAGGATTGTGTCTATTTTTCTCTCCCTTACATTGGAACAAGGGGCCTCTCGAGTGCCTTTTTACTCAACACAAGTAGATTTTTAGCTTGTTGATCAATGTGCCCGTCAAGAGAGTTCGGAGTCGTCTGCACTTGTTTTTCTGGGAGTACATTGGGGTGTGTCTCTTTTGTGTATCTAAGATACCTTCTACACCCAGACTTGTATTGCTTACGATGCAGAGCCCTTTTATGGTGTCAGCAGTGGATACTTTTAAAAATGGTTGGGAGCGCTCGCCATTGGTAGAAGCTCTTTTGTAATTTGACTTTTGAGTATAGAGTTTTCTTTGACATTTCTTTCTTTTGTTTTCATTTGTTGGCTAGTTCCATGTTGGCACGGGAAATCTCAGGTTTTGATTTTATTGATGTGAAAATTAAAGTGCAGTGGTCGTCGACCCCAAAAAATACTGCGACAAACAAACATTTTTTTTCTTATCTCGCTGTAAATTAAATACAAAAAATAATGTGGAGCAAGAGAAATGTTTTTGCTACTTATTTACCTATATAGCGGACAAGATCGAATTCAGGGAGGCTACGATTCCAGAGGGTTATTCAAATAATTGATGAAAATTTAATTAAGAAAAAACAAGAATCTCAAAAGCAAACTATCCGCAGTTTTGTGAAATTTTTCTCTTTTTAGTTTTTTATTTTTTATTTCTATTTTTTATTTTCTAATTTTTAAATTTTTAGTGATTTTAATTTTGCAATGTTTTTTTAATTTTCAAATAAAGAACAATATGCACAAGATAAGAACTACGCACACCAAACTCCTTTTTTGTATTTTTCATTTATAACAAGAATGCTCAGAAAAATACAGAGAAAATGTTTTGGTTATTATAGGCTTTGAAATGTTTTCGAGAATTTTTGTAGAATTTTCATATGTTTTTGTATTTTTTTTAAAATCAAATAGTGACAAAAAATGAGAAACAGTGCACAACCTAGAGTAATTTGCAACTTAAAAATATTTTAATATTCAAAACTCCTGGAAACTATTTTTATGATGAAATATAGGGAAATATCTACAAACAGGAACTGAAATGACAAATTTTGGATTTTTTTTAGAATATTCTATGATTTTCAAAGATTTTGGTATTTTTTTTGAGTTTTGAAAAGAATTAATGAGTGAATTTTAGATATAAATTAAAGGACAATGAAATAAAACTACTCTATTTTTTTTGGAATTTTCGGAGCAATATTTAAATTTTATGAATCTTTTAATTTCAGGAAGAGAAAAATGACACTGTTTTTTATTTTTAAATAATAAAATATGATAAAATGTAATGAAAATTTTATGCAAGAAAGATAAGCACATCAGAAACATAACATGATTTTCGGGAATTTTATTGACCAAAGAAAATATTTATTTCAATAAGAAAAGCAAGCGAAATAAAGGTCTTGAAGTCATGGACTAAGCTGCAAATATTCAATGTTTGTTTATCAAAATGTAACAGAAATAAAGTTGCAGGCGAAAGATGTAATTTACTCAGTGAAGATGGCGTGATGCACGTGATTTGTTGGAGCAAGACTTCTCTGTAATTTTTAGAACTTATGAGGGTGTTGAATGTAATTTACCCAAATGTAATCGTGTGACACACATGCTTGATTCTGGCAGGGGCTATTTGGTGATTTCAAAAACCTCCAAGGGTTGATACACAAATTTTCCAAATTTTTTTATTTTAAAATGAACCATAGGGTTCCCTTCGTTCTGGCTCTTCGTTCTTCAAAAAAATGGAGCGTCGCTGCTATTTTCCTTCTTCACGCAAGGAAGTAGGGGGGGTCTTCGGGCGGAGCTAGCGGATCTCGCGGTCGGCTTAGCCACGGCTGCGACTGTGGATATCCAGTTGAAACGGTGTCGGGCAGCGGACGACCCTGGGGCAGCAGCCACAACCGTGGGCGGCCGTGGACTTCCTCAGGTGGAATCAGGAGATGACGGGTTGCTGCGACGGAAAAGGACTGCCAGTTGTCGATGGCGATGGACCTTGCGGCGGACGGGTGCGATGTTGACGCGAAGGAATAACTCGCGCGGTTGAGGAGAGGCGGCGGCAATGCCTTGCGCTCAAGGCGGTGGACTGGTGGTGTGGCTCCCAGGCGGAGTCGCGGTGCAGGTGAAGGATCTCACACGCGGGTGCCGCGAGGTTCGCGGCTGTTGGCTCGAGTAGGCGGTGCTGCTCCATCACGATGAACGGCTCTTGCAGGTGATTGTGATAGCGATCTTCAGGCGACATTCCACCCAGGATGGAGGGAGGATGTCGAAGGTTGACGGCGGTCGATCGACAGAGGGATGCGCGCGACCGTGGAGGCGGCGCGACCGGAGGGCCGCATGCGGATGTTTTCTTTAATTTTTTTCTTTTTTTCCTGTTTGTAAAATCAGATACTGTAAATAAAAAACTTTTTTTTATTTTTTATTAACAGATAGAGATCGAGATGGTTAATTGAAAAATCGAGTCGGTGGTGGATTAAATCGTGATGGTGGATTCTAAGATCTAGATAAAATAATGACTACGAAATAAAGATGCAAAAAATTAAACTAAGGTTAATATAGATAAAAAATAAGAAAAATGTGGAACTCACCTTAGGAGCGGAAAAGACCTTGATCACCTCGACGAAGGCTGACTCGCTGTCACTGGACAAGAAGACTCTCGAAGATCAGTCTTCTCTCAGTAAAGAGTGATCTAGTTGAAAATATGGACAAGGAGCCATATTAATAGAAAGAATGAAATTTGAATTTTAAAATTTTTGGATGAGGATATGTTATAAGAGAAAAGAAAGAATTGAAATGAGATAATGTAACAAGATAAGTGTTAAAGAATATTTACAAAAATTAACTATTTTTTGTATTTTTCGCAACTTTATTTATTAGAAAAATAAATGTTGATTTTTTATTTTTTATGGTAGTTAGTTAAGAAAATTAACTATATACATATGCTATATACATGTATGACATTATATACATGGGTAAATAAGCAAATTAATTTTTATTTTAATAATTTTAATTTTTTAATTTTATTTGAAATAATTAGTAAAAATATTTGCAAACATTTACAAAACAACAATATGTACAAATAAATGGTGAAATTGCACAAAAAATCCTAGAAAATTAACTTTTGACCCGTAACTCCAAAAATTATGAAATCACAACCATTTTAAAGATAATTTAATTTAGAATACAATGGAAGTGAGTTGGGTTCAATTTGAGTTCATGTGGAGCCGGAATTGATCATTCAATTATCACTTAGTGGCTTTTTCCAAGTGTGGTTGCTTTTATTCTGTACATGATCTGGTAATGCAATTATTTTAATAAATTAGGAAACATTTTTATTTACAACTTTTGTTTTGAAAATTATTTTGTTTAAGGTCAATTTATGTACAAATAAAATAGTGAAGTATACAAATATACACAACACATATTTTTTTTGGAATTTCTGAATAAAGACCCTATCTCACCCTACTTTATTCCTAGTCGATCAGGTCAAGTCTTGACCTTCTCTCGGGGTTCGGGTCAGCCTGTATCTATTACATATATACAGGCTTCTTCTTCTTTCTTTCTTTTATTTATTTTTCCTTTATTTATTTATTTTAGGTTGAAATGGTAAGAAGTGTACAATATTTACACACAAATGCAAGTTAGTAATAATATGGAGTTAGTGTTATATACATGTGTTTTATAAGGGATTTTAAGCTAAAATAAATGAATAAAGATGACGAATCGCAGATTCATCATCCCCCTATGCTTTACCTTTTCTAGTCCCTTAGCAGACACTTATTTGAAAGAATAAGTGAATAGAAGAATAAAAGGAAGGAAAAATAAAGAAGTTAGGACAATATTGAGTATTAAACTTTTCTTCATAAAATTGTAGTCTGGAGCTCTGTCAGACCTTTGGATTATTAGTGTGTCAGAACCTTAATGGGAAATGGATTTAAAACCTAACAACCTCTAAGTTCAACAGGACTCCTATTCAGGTCACCTCAACAATCAGGCCAGAACAAGTCTATATACATAAATTCTTGTGACTATGAATCTTTACTTGTACAGTGTAAGTGAGATATAGCTCTCCATCTCAAAAGTAGCAAAGAAACATACTCCCTCAACAAGGTAACTCTAGTTCCCCAGTCTTGCAACTCTTTCCTCGAGGAGCAGAGATATTCCCTTCTAAGTTCAAGTACAACCAGCTCAAGAAGAGGGGATGGAGAAAAGAATGGACGGTAACCAGTGTAGCTACCTATCCTTGGATGCATGACCAGTGTAGCCAAGTCATCCGCTGCAAGCTTACAAAAATTTGTCTTTGAAGCTCTTATTGTAATTTTTTTATCCTTATATATACACCCTGACAGACATTTTACTTTTCAATCAGGTTTGTCCACTTTTGGAGATTCTGCATTTTTTCATACTTTTTTTGAAAGTATATACAAGGTGCAGTATGTACATAAGGAGTTTTTCCTCTTGAGCCAGTAGACTATCCCTCTTTTGAAGCATTATTGCAACCCCACAACATCCTGTCTTTAGACCTCAACATCGCTAGACCAGGTTGAGACGCACTGCCTTCCCTAGAGGAAGATGAGAGGTTTCGCCTAGATGTACTACCCTCGTATGCTACCCCAAGCCAAAAGATTCCGCCTCCTCACTACCTCATCCATGAAGAGCTACGTCTAGATATGGGTGTTTGAAATATTCGGGTCAAACGGGTACCCGATCCGACCCGGTTATTTTGACCTATGTTCACGGGTTCCCGAGAAAGATATCCAGGTTGGGTATCCATGAGCATTGACCCGTTCAAATATGGTGACCCTATGGAAAAACCCGATGGAAACACCGGGTACCCGGTTGGAAATATTGATTTCACCTGGAAATCCGATGGAAACTGGAAAGCACGATAAAAAACGGGGTTCCGATCGGACGGGAATGGGGGAGGCGACGATGGAACCGATGATCGGCAATTATACCTAAGAGAGATGGGAAATGGGCGCATCGGGGGACGGGGGAACTTGTGGGTTCGGATCGAAATGGAGGGAATCCCCCTCAGGCACCAACCCTTCTCCCTCATTCCTTCTCTCTTTCTCTCTCGGACCCTCTACTCTCCTCTCTCTTTGTATCTGTCTCCTCTCTCTCTATCTCATTTTGTTTTCCTTTCTCGAACGACCGTATGAAATGGATTTATTTATATAGGTGTGATCTGCCCTGCCCACCTGTATTCGTGTCGCACGCTAGTAAAGAGAAATTATTCAATATTGTTGTGACTTTTTTAGGGCAAATTACAAAAATAGAACCTCAACTACACGTCAATCGTAATTAGAATCCTTGTTTTTCAAATGTAAGAAAGATGGGGCTAAAGTTTCAACTTTAAGATTTATCATCGACATAAAAGGGTACCAGAAGCTTTCCAAGGCATGTATTTGAGACAAAAAAGAACATGCCCCTCTTTGTTATATTTGTAAAACGACCTTCCTAATTGGGAATCGACACATAGTTGGAGCTCTTTTTTTGTAATTTACCCATTTTAAAAGAAAACAGAACACAATATAGTTACAAAAAGAATAAACTATAAGAAATCATCAACCATACATCAATTCTCAATTAATTAAGGATCTCATTTTTCAAATGATCCAATTACATGCTTCTATAAGCTTCTGTAACCCTTATATGCCGAAGTTAATCTTTGAAGTTGAAAGTTAAAAATCCACTTTGTTTCATTTGAAAAATAATGTCCTAATTGAAAATAATGTATAGTTGAAGTTTTTTTTTAAAAATTACCCTAAAAAATGAGGTGCATAAGTATTATAGGATAAACTCATTACACGTATTGTGTCTCCCCTATAATTGTTCAATTATTACACCGTCTTGCATGATTTGCAGGATGCAATGTGACCCGCGGGTACCCATTACCCATTCAAATAACTAGGGTACCTGTTAGAATCGGGTACCCTTTGAAATGGGCCGGGTCGACCCATTGACCCGATAAGGATGGGTCGGGGCGGGACACGATTGAATGGGTCGGGTATCCGCCCCATGAACACCCCTACGTGTAGAGTGCTTGTCCAAGATAAGCCATGGTCTGAAAGAATCATGTGTGTTTTGTTAAATGTTCTACTTAGACTAATCAAGATGACATGTGAACATAGTCTTATGGACTCAAAGAATTAAGTCACTAGGACCTGACAAGTCCATTTCTTATAAGGTTCCTCTGAAATTAAGTGGATTAAGGTCCAACTAAGCTCCATTCTACAATTTTCTTCCATACTTAATTTAAATGTCAATACTATCCTAAAAAATGCACATGCAAATGCAAGAAAATATGAATAATGCAAAGAAAGTTTTTTTTTGAAAAAAATGATGCACATGTGAAAATAACATTTTTTAAACAATTTTCTAATTTTGAACATTTTATGGATTTTTGGAGAAAAATGCATATGTAAAAGAAAGGTTTTTTTTGAATTATGCAAGTTTTTATAGATTTTTGGTTTTGTAGTTTTTTTAAAAGTAAAAAGGGTTAGTAAAATATATACAAGTATATACAAGATTTTTTTTGTTTTTTGTTTGTTTATGTTTTTGTTTTTGTTTTTTTGGCTTTTTTACACACGTAGATTTTACAAAATTATATACATATCCCCCAAAATAATTATCTTAAAAAGTACGAGTTATGTCTAAAGTATATATACAATATATATGACACCCCCTATACTTAGCTCGAATTATATCCTTATAGTGATCAGAGAGCGACAAAGGAAGACATAACTCATGCTAAGTATAGAAAAGTGAAAAAACTCCTATGCTACAATGACTCAAAGAAAAAATAAAAAGAAGAGAAGTTGGTGATCCCCCCTATACTTAGGATCAAGTAATCCTAAGTATAGTAGACTGTACAAAAGGGGAAAACCGATGTAGAGAATGTGCAGACTCAAAAATAAAAAAAAGATGATATGAATAACATCACCCCCATATACTTAGGGTAGAGTATACCTAGTATAGGCAACAACGTGAGTGATGAACATGACAAATATGAACAATACAAATCATTCACCCCCTATACTTAGGATAAAACACATACTAAGTATAGCATATATACACACACGGAAAATGGGTGAATGATAAAACGGAAGAAAAAAGAGTGAAATGAAAGGATATACAAAAGGAGTGGATGCTCATGTATCAGACGTAGAATATGGACTCAAAAGATGATCTTCTGATACCACATATACAGAATCAATGACGGTCAGGAATGTATCATGATCTACATATGGCTTCAACAACTGTCCGTTCACAACAAATGGTTGTGCGTCATATGACAACCCATATATGACAATACTCCCATTGTCACGCACATCTCTCACAATGAACGATCCTGACCATTTGTTTTCAATTTTTCTGGAAACACCTTCAACTTAGCATCAAATAACCAAACTTTCTGATCAGGGGAGAAAGTCTTCCTTCGAATGTGTTTATCATGCCAATGCTTGACTTTCTCCTTATACATGAGTGAGTTATCATATACAAAGTCTTGGAATTCCAGTAATTTATTCAAATCCAACTTCATGTTCTTTCCTGCCTTCTCATAATCTAGATTGCATACATGGAGTACCCATAAAGATTTATGAATTAATTCCACTGGAAGGTGGCAAGGCTTTCCATACACCAATATGTAGGGAGACATACCCAAAGGAGACTTGTATGCCCAAGAACTGAGTCAAGCATATGGGACCAGTTCTTCCTATTTGGACGTACAAGTTTTTGCAATATCGTCTTGATCTCCCTATTTGAAATTTCTGCCAAGCCATTAGTCTGAGGGTAGTAGGGAGACGCAACTCTGTGCTCAATGGCGTAGTCCTTCACAAGATTCTTTACTTCTCTATTAATGAAATAGCTTCCTCCATCTGAAATCAGTATTTTGGGAATACCGAACCGCACAATAATATGGTCCTTGAGAAAAGAACACATTGTACGACTATCTGCGGTTCGGGTGGGGATAACCTCCACCCATCGACTAACATAATCCACGGCGAGCAGGATGTACTGAAATCCCTGACTGATAGAAATGGGTCCATGAAGTCTATGCCCCAAGCATAAAAAAACATCAGAAATCTGTATATATCTTAGGGGCATGGTATCTTTGGAACCAACAATTCCTCCCATTTTCTGACAATCAGTACAACCTCGAACATACTCTGTAGCATCCTTAAACAATGTGGATCACCATAGGCCACTCTGTAAAACCTTTGCTGGCGTGCGTTTCCCCGAATGATGCCCACCAGATTCTAGTTTGTGACAGTGCTCAAGTACATTGATGTGTTCCTCCTGAGGAATGCACCTTCACCAGATATAATCCACACCCTCACGAAATAGGTACGGATCCTCCCACTGGTAATAATTAATCTCTGACAGAAATCTGTCTACCTTGTACTTCAGCCAATCTTGTGTTACTTTCTTGGAGACAAGATAGTTCACAATATCATCATACCATGGGAGTGAGTCCACAGACAAAATGGCCTCATCTGGAAAGGTTTCAGAAATAGTAATCATGTTCTGCTCAGAGGTCTCTGCATATGTGATACGAAAAAGGTGATCTGCCACAACATTTTTCACTCCAGGTTTATCTCGAATCTCTAAATCAAATTCCTAGAGAAGAAGGATTCATCTGATAAGGTGTGGTTTGGCGTCCTTCTTTGCTTGCGAGTATCATATGGCAGTGTGATCTGTGTATACAATAACGTGTGAACCGATGAGGTAAGATCTGAACTTTTCTAGCCCAAACACAACTGCTAACATCTCCTTATCTATAACTGTATAATCCCGTTGTGCATCATCCAGAGTCTTGCTATCATAGTATATAGCAAATGGTATCCCATCCCTTCTCTGCCCCAAAACAACTCCAACTGCGAAATCTGATGAGTTTGTCATAATCTCGAAAGGAAGAGACCAATCTGGTGGCTATAAGACAAGAGCACTAGGAACCATTTCTTCCACCTGATTGAATGCAAGGAGGACTTTCTCATCGACAACAAAATCACTCTCCTTACACAAAAGCTCGATCAAAGGTCTGGCAATCTTGTTGAAGTCTTTTATGAATGGCCTATAGAATCCTACGTGTCCCAGAAATGACCTCAACTACATCAAATTCTGCAGTGGCTCTAACTTTGAAATCACATCAATCTTAGCCAGGTCAACCTCCATACCATGTTTGGAGATGACATGGCCCATTACAATTCCCTTAGTCACCATAATGCGACTCTTCTCCCACGAGAGAACTAGGTTTACCTCACAACAACGTTGAAGAACTCGGTTTAAATAAGCAAGACATGTGTCAAAACTGTCCCCGTACACCGAGAAATCGTCCATGAAGACTTCAAGTTAATTACCCACCATGTCGGCAATTCAAAGGGCATCCGTCTAAAGGCGTAGGTGCCAAATGGACAAGTAGAAGTAATTTTCTCCTGATCCTCAGGAGCGATACCAACTTGATTGTATACCAAGTACCCATCCAAGAAGCAAAAGAACTCTTTCCCTGCCAACCTCTCAATAATCTGATCAATAAAGGGTAGTGGAAAGTGATCCTTCTTGGTAGCTGAGTTCAGGTGTCGGTAATCTACACAGACACACCATGAAGTTGGTACCCGGGTCGGAATCTCCTCACCACGATCATTCTTTACGAACGTAATCCCGAATTTCTTCGGGACCACATGTAAAGGGTTGAGCCACTTGGAATCTAAAATGGGATGTATAAAGCCAGCATCACACCATTTTCTGATCTCCTTCATGGCAACCTCCCTTAGATTTGGATTTAGACGGTGCTGACATTCACTGAGGGTTTACAGTCATCCTTTAGGTAGATATGATGCGAGCACAACGCTGGATTAATCCCACAGAGATTCGAGATATTCCATCCTATGGCCTTGCGATTTCTCTCAAGAACCTATAGTACGTGAGATTCTTGTTCAGTAGTCAACTGCGAGCTGAGGATGACCGGAAACTTCGGGGGGGGGGGGGGAGGGGAGGGGGGGACCCGCAAGGAAGACATATTTCAACGTTGATGGTAGAACCTTAAGCTCAGGTGGGGTATGAATCGACTCTGCGATAACCTTTACTACTGTACTGATTGACGGTATGTGATCTGTACTCTGTGGACTGTCCACCATGGATACTGATGGCTCAGCAAATAGAACATCTAATAGATCTGCAATGAATGATCTCTGCTCAGAAAGGAAGGGCTCATCAGGATGTTCAATATTCTTATCAATCAACGGCTCAGATATCTCAGCAATAATCTCAGAAAGATGTCTCTCATTTGTGCATAAATCAGGAAATTCAATGAATGGCTCAGATATCTGGACCTCAGAATTCTCAGAAGGAAGCATATCATCAGTAATCTCAGAAAAGTGTGTCAACGGAATATCAAAAGGTGCCTCTAGAAACTCCGATTGATCCTCAGAAATCAGCTCAAACTGCTCATCATCAACTATCTCAATTGGACCACCAAGAGAACTCATGGCGACTGTGCTTTTCTTAGAGTCCTTTTGGGAAAGGAACTCTTAGGTATCTATAAAATCAGTGAAAAGATTTGACTCTTTGAATTCAACAAGAAAATCACAATAATTTGGCTCTGATATAATTTTCTCTGTATCATATGCTGTTGGTGGCAGTGATGGTCTAGGATAAGAGATCGTGTCAATTTTCACCTTGTCACTGCGAGAGTGAAAGATGATCTTTCCAGTACCATGATCAACTGTTGCTTCGACCGTTCGGAGGAACGGTCGACCTAGTATGATAGGGGTATGGAGTAACGGTGCAGGTTTGTCCATATCCATGACAACAAAATCAACAGGGAATTTCGTTCCCTACACCATTACTATAACATCCTATAAAATGCCTCTTGGCCTCTTAATCGATCTATCAGCAAACTGAAGGATCATTCTGGTTGTTTTAAGAGGCCCTAATCGAAATTCAGTTAGTAAAGAGGAAGGCATGAGATTAATGGAGGAACCTCTATCGAGAAGAGTACGATCAAATTCTTGATCAAAGATATGGCAACGGATGTGAGGTGCTCCCTTGTCTTTCTTTTTAGGCGGGAGGTTAATGATGGCATGAACTGTGGTCATGGTCAAGATGTGTTTCTCTGTTTACTTTCGTATGTTCTTCCTTGGTCGATGCTTTTGGGTATATACCTCTTTCATTCCCTTTTTTACTGTAGGCATGTATTCCATGACCTTAAGGAGTGGCATCTTTAAAAAGATGTTCTGTAAGATCTCAACCACTCCAGGATCAGATAGTGTTGTTTTTAATTTTTGATTTTTTAGCTTTGGGAGCATAAGGAAATGGCACGAAATCAGAATAAATATGCAAACGTTCATTTTCATTATTCAAAGTAGAATCCTCATGTACAAAAGGACAACCAGAATCAGTCTGTACAATATTGTCCAGACTAGGTGAAGGAAAAACATAATCTAAAACAGAACGGGATGCTGCTGTTGCTGCTGGTGAAGAGGAAGAATCTGCAGCTGGTATATTCTCCCTTACTGATGGTGATCTACATCTGCCTGGTAAAGGTGGCGGTGAAGGCAGTGAAACTCCAGACGTGGGTGCTACTACACCTGGACTCTCAACTGCTGGTGAAGGAGATGATGTAGAAGATGATGCTCTCTCAGTGGATAGATCTCCCAACCCCAACTGCTGCGCAGGAGACTGCAATCTCCTACCGCTCCTGAAATGAATGGCGTCAGATAAATATGTAAAATCAAGGGACATACCTGTCTCAGGGGTGGGTGGGCTATTGGCTACCTGCTCTGTGCATCTGAAGTTGTTGAGGTTGGCTTCGACCTTTACTGGAATCAGTGTCTTCGTGGTGATTAGGTCGTTGATCTGCTGAGTCAGTTCATTCATGTTCTCCATGAGCAATGCAAGTTGGTCCAGTGCTGGATTGACTAAAGGGGCCTCAGGTTGCTCATTGACCGGCTGTCGTTGAGGCTGATAGTACGGAGGTTGTTGGTACCCATACGGATTCTGATAATGAGGAGGAGGGGGAGGATACTGCACATAATATGCAGTCTGCTACTGGTTAGGATGAGGGAAATACATGGACTGCTGCTGTGGCTGGCCTTGTCTCCAATTTTGGAACTGTGGTGGAGACTGAAAGTAAGGCTGGAACTGCTAGTGCTGGTATTGCTGTTGTCTGCCTCCCTGAAACTGGTGGGCGGGTCTCTGACACTACTGTGAACCCAACTGGCCTTGCCCTGACGGACGAGGTTGGTTTTGTTCACGGTCGAACCAGATACCATTCACCTCCTGAATACCAGGTGGAGGTGGAGACTGTTTCTCAGGAATATAGGCTACTTCCTATTGGTACGGAACTATCTGATGTGAATGCTGTTGAACCTAATCAGGTGTCTGCATGTAGTAGACATGCTGAATGTGGATGGTCCTCCGCTACTCTGTTCGGTGGAAGAAGTCTGCTCCCTATTAGAGGTATCGGTTGCTGCACTCATACTGTGGACTGCACTGATCGTACTCACAAGAAGCTCCAGGTGCTTTGTTATCTCATCCACCTTATCCAGATTCTTTGTCCTCTGATCGATCACATGAAGCTTATCAAGATCCTTGGATCGCTTTTCAATAGTGTCCACTTTGGATAGGTGGTTTCCAATGATGGCCAGGTCAGTGCTATCCACCTTATCCACTTATTGTGTTGTCGTCATATTAACATCCTTGTGGGGTACTGCAGGGGTGGTGATGGGGTGCTTCTGAAAAGCACGTGAAGAAGAAAGAGCTGTTGAACTTTTGCCATCTCCTCAATAATTTGATAAAGGACATCCTCGTCCTTGTTGAAGTGGCTCCCCCCACAAACAACATCTACAGCTTCTGATTCGTAATGCTTAAACCCCCAAAGAAATTTTGTACAAGGTTGGTCTTTAGAATATCATGATGGGGGCATTTCTCCGTCAGATATTTGAATCTTTCCCACACCTCGTGAGTAGGCTCTTGGGGCATTTGGGATAAATCAATCAAGGATCACATTTGGTTGTGTCGTCCAAGTGGATAATACTTGTTCAGAAATGCGGACCTCAACTCTTCCCAAGTAGTGACAACCTTCCCCATGTGATTTAACCAATACAAAGCTTTGCCCATCAGACTAAATGGAAAGGCGGTCATGTGAACTACCTCTAATGGGACATTTGGGTAGTGTATTGTTCCACAAATGCGATCGAAATGCTGGAGGTGTATATAAAGTTCTTCATTAATATTTCCATGGAATATTGAGAGAAGAGGTAAAATTGTAGGCTCAAGCTCAAAATGCCCATGAATCGTAGGGATTTGTATCCAAGAATTTGTTTGTCTTGCCCCTGGATTATAAGCATCCTTTAATGTAGGCTTAGCCCTAGGTTCTATGTGAGGTTCTTCTCCCCCATTCCCACCTCTAGGGTTTCTGTTATCCCCCTCTCTCCTATCTTCTCTTTCCTGTCTCAGCTCAAGAATTATATCTCTTAATATGATTTGAAAATTAGCCCGCTCTATTATCTGGGCTTGAATTGACTATATAGAGGCTAACAGGGTGCTGTTGATCTCGCTCTTCTCCGACATGGTTCCCTTTCCCTTTATGGCATCAAGTGTTCGGTGTCTGACTTTGAAAATGTGCATGATACTCGATTAGTGCTCAAAATTGATGGAGTCTCAGATATTAATTCAAGGTTAAAGCCAATCTCAAATAGTGGATTGATGGATGTTGTGAATGGTGAAGTGGAGAAAGAAGAATATTTGGGAAGTGAGTCTTCTCAAATAGAAGGTGAACGGCTCGGAGTGTAGAATGAGTTCGCAGAGTTCGAACGAGAAATACTCCGGTCCGACATCTTCGAAATCAATAGGCAGGATGCGAGAACACGAAGGTCAATGCAAGAGTGAAAGGGAATGAAGGCGCAAATTGCACAGAAGGATCTTTATCACTAGCAAGCAAACACAATACAAACCCCCAGTTCACCAACTTAACTTAATGTGAAGACCGTGAAGTTCGGTCAATTATCTTATCAATTTTAGAGTTTGGTGAGAATACAATCTATCTGAACGGTTAAAGCAAGCTTTTAGGAACCCAATGCACTCAGGAGACTGGCCCAATCCCAAGTTATATCTTTCCCAGCCAGTATGAATTGCGTACCGTTTACCAGCTACCCGATCAATTAAAGCTACTAAGGACGTCGCGGGCCGCTTTACCGGTTACCGGAGAGATCCTCACTAGAGAATGACTAACCCAAGATAGTAGTCTGAAAAGAGTTCGGGCGTGGTTCTATCCTAGTATGCGGGTCACTCTCTCTCTACATACAAACCAAACAATGAGGGGGTTACTCTCCTGAAAACAATGATTTTTCCTTGTGTTTATTTTAGCGTCAAGTTTTCTTTAGCAGTCCCGTAGTTTAGGTAGTTGTCACTTGGTTAAAATATTTTCAAAGAACCGCCTATCGAATGTCTAATTTCCTTTTTAACTTATGTGAGTAAAAACAAGGAAAGAGATCGGAAATGCCTATGCGCGATTAAACACAATGATGCATGCATGGGTTAGAGATGCGCACCTTGTTGCCAGCACTGTACTTGCAAGTGATCCGCGCAGAATTGAAATGCAGAAAAATAAACTAACCTATATGCACATGCAAGTGACCCGTCCTAACAGCTTCTATTAACGGGTAAGAAGAGGTTAATTTGACTAAGTCCAATTACGCTCTACTCTATAGGTACATAAATTCTTGCTTAGGGTGTTTGGACCTAATTAGTTACCCGGCTCAAGCAAATTAGTTAAAGCAATCAATAGGTAACTTACAAAATCCACGTGAAATAAAGAAAATACAGGTGATGAAAACAAATTCGGTGAGGTCCCCCAAGTGCACCGACACTTAGCGAAACAGACCCCACAACAAATGAATGTCTGTTTACAAGGATTCAAATGCTAGAAAAGAAAAGTCTCTCTCTCTCTCTCTCGGTCTCCTTCAATTCTTCTTATTTTCTCACGCTATCTTACGGCTCGGTGAAGAATCAAGCCTCCTCCGCGTCACTTGGTGTTTCGGCTCTCCTAGGATCGCCTCCTTTGCTCCGCGGGCCCTCGCAAGAAAAAGAGAGAGATCGTGTAAGAAACCTAACTACCCGTGGAAAAATATGCATAAATATAAACAACCAAGAATTGCAGGTCAAAAGAGAAACCTAACTACCCTCGCCGTACCTCCCCAGGAATGGTGCCATTTTATTGAAACGTGATTTTCTTGAGATTTTGAATTTTATTTTACTTCCCCAGCAATGATGCCATTTTGTTGGCACGTGAAATCTCAGGTTTTGATTTTATTGATGTGAAAATGAAAGTGCAGAGGTTGTTGACCCAAAAAATCCCGTGACAAATAAACAATTTTTTTCTTCTCTCGCTGCAAAATAATTACATCAAATAATGTGGAGCAAGAGAAATGTTTTTGCTACTTATTTACTTCTGTGGCAGACATGATTGAACTCAGGGATTCTACAATTCCCGAGGGTTATTCAAATAATCGACGAAAAATCAATTAAGAAAAAGTAGGAATCTCAAAAGAAAACTATCCTCAATTTTTGTGGAATTTTTCTCTTTTTATTTTTAAATTTTTTATTTCTTTTTTTATTTTCTGATTTTCAATTTTTTGTGATTTTAATTTTGCACTATTTTAATTTTCGAATAAAGAACAATATGCACAAGATAAGAACTACGCACCCCAAACTCCTTTTTTGTATTTTTCAATTATATAAAAAATGCTCAAAAAGATCCATAGAAAATGTTTTTGGTTTTTATAGGCTTTGAAATGTTTTCGAGATTTTTTGTAGAATTTTCGGATGTTATTGTTTTTTTTAAAAAAATCAACATTGACAAAAATGAGAAACAATACACAACCTGGAGTAATTTGCAACTTAAAAATATTAAGTGCCCAAAACTCCTAGTAACTATTTTATGATGAAACATAGGGAAATATCTACAAACAGGAACTGAAATGATATTTTTTGATTTTTGTAGAATTTTCTGTGATTTTTCAATGATTTTGGTATTTTTCATTTTTTTGGGTTTTGAAAAGAATTAATGCGTGAAATTTAGATATAAATTAAAGGATGGAGAAATAAAACTACTCTATTTTTTTGGAATTTTTGGATCAATATTCAAATTTTATGAATTTTTTAATTTTAGGAAGAGAAAAATGACACTGTTTTTGATTTTTAAGTAATAACATATGATGATAAAATGCGATGAAAAATTTATGCTAGGAAGATAAGCACATCAAAAATATAGCATGATTTTTGGGAATTTTATTGACCAAAGAAAACATTTATTTCAATAAGAAAAGCAAGCGAAATAATGGTCTGGAAGTCATGGACTAAGCTGAAAATATTCAATGTTTGTTTATCAAAATGTAACAGAAATAAAGTTGCAGGCGAAAGATGTAATTTACCCAGTGAAGATGGCGTGATGCACGTGACTTGCTGGAGCAGGACTTCTCTGTAATTTTTAGAACTTCCGAGGGTGTTGAATGTAATTTACCCAAATGTAATCGTGTGACGAGCATGCTTGATTCTGGTAGGGGCTATTTGGCAATTTCGAAAACCTCCAAGGGTCGATACGTAATTTTTCCAGATTTTTTTATTTTAAAATGAACCCTATGGTTCCCTTCGTTCTGTCTCTTTGTTCTTCAAAAAAAATGGAGCGCCGCCGCTATTCCCCTTCTTGACACAAGGCAGCAGGGGGGGACTTCGGGCGGAGCTGGCGGATCTCGAGGTCGGCTTAGGCACGGCTGTGGCCGTGGCTTAGCCATGGCTTAGCCGCGGGCGGCCGTGGAATTCTTAAGGCGGAATCGGGCAGCGGCGGGTTGCTGCGATGGAAAAGAACTGCCAGTTGTCGATGGCAATGGACCTTACGGTGGATGGGCGCGGTGTTGATGCGAAGGAATAACTCGCACGGTTGAGGAGAGGCGTCGGCGATGCCTTGCTCTCAAAGCGGTGTACTGGTGGTGTGGCTCCCAAGAAGAGTTGCGGTGGAGGTGAAGGAGTCTTGTGTGCAGGTGCCACGAGGTTCGCGGTTGTTGGCTCGAGCAGGTGGTGCTGCTCCGCCGCAATGAACGGCTCTTGCGGGCGATTGCGACAACGATCTTCAGGCAGTGTTCCGCCCAGGATGGAGGGTGGATGTCAGAGGTTGACGGTGGTCGGTCGGCAGAGGGATGCGCACGACCGTGGAGGCGGTGCAGGCGGAGGGTCGCTTGCGGATGTTTTTTTTGTTTTTTTTACTTTTTCTTTTTGTAAAATCAGAAACTGTAAATAAAAACTTTTTTTATTATTTTTTATTAATAGAAATGAATTTTTTTTATAATTTTATAATTTTATTTATTTTTTTATTTTATTTGCCCTGCAAAACAAATGTTAGAAAGAAAGAGAATAAATATATTTTTTTATTTTTTTATATATTTTTATTTATAAACAAATGAGGATGCAAGCATGATGACTCGATCCCCAAAATCAAAACAGAAGATGCGAATGGGGATCTGATGAAAAATGAGGAATGGATCCAAGTATTCGGCCACCGTGCATGGCCGAAGTTGAGAGGTCGTGATAGGTAGAAAAGAATGCAAAGATACCGAGATGGTGAAATGAAAAATCAAGTCGGTGGCGGATTAAATCATGTTGATGGATTCGAAGATCTAGATAAAAAATGACTATGAAACAAAGATGCGAAGAATTAAACTAAGGTTAATCTAGATGAAAAATAAGAAAAATGTGAATCTCACCTTAGGAGCAGAAAAGACCTTGATCTCCTCGACGAAGGCCGACTCGCTGTCATCGGACAGCTCGGAGGCTAGGCACCCTTCTGTGACAAGAAGACTCTCGGAGATTGGGCTCCTCTCACTAAAGATTGATCTAGTTGAAAATATGGATGAGGAGCCATATTAATAGAAAGAATGAAATTTGAATTTTTAAATTTTTCGATGAGGATAAGAGATAAGAGAAAAGAAAGAATTGAAATGAAATAAAGTAACAAGATAAATGTTAAAGAATATATACAAAATTAACTAATTTTTTGTATTTTCTTCACTTTATTTATTTGAAAAATAAATTTTATTTTTTATATTTTTTATGGTAGTTAGTTAAGAAAATTAACTATATACATATGCTATATACATATATGACATTATATACACGGGTAAAGAAGCAAATTAGTTTTTTTTTGTTTTAAAAATTTTATTTTTTATTTTTGTTTTAAATAATTAGTAAAAGTATTTACAAATATTTACAAAATACAATATGTACAAATAAATGGTGACATTGCACAAACCACCCCAGAAATCCAACTTTTCGCCATAACTCTAAAATTATGGAATCACATGCATTTTAAAGATAATTTAATTTAGAATACAAAGGAAGTGAGTTTGGTTCAATTTGAGTTCATGTGGAGCCGGAATTGATCTTTCAGTTATCACTTAGTGGCTTTTTCCAAGTGTAGTTGCTTTTATTCTATACATGATTTGATTGTGCAATTATTTTTTTAATTAGGAAACATTTTTATTTACAACTTTTATTTTGAAAATTATTTTGTTTGAGGTCAACTTATGTACAAATAAAATAGTGAAGTATACAAATATACACAACACACATTTTTTTGGATTTTCTGAATAAAGATCCTATGTCCCCCTACTTTATTCCTAGTCGATCAGGTCAAG
This sequence comes from Ottelia alismoides, assembly GCA_037367405.1. Classification (NCBI taxonomy): domain Eukaryota; kingdom Viridiplantae; phylum Streptophyta; class Magnoliopsida; order Alismatales; family Hydrocharitaceae; genus Ottelia; species Ottelia alismoides. The sequence goes on along the minus strand of JAZKJV010004336.1, from coordinate 92,640 downwards.
TCTTGACCTTCTCTCGGGGTTCGAGTCAGCCTGTATCTATTACATATATACAATCTTCTTCTTTTTATTTTATTTTCTTTATTTTTATTTCTTTATTTATTTTAGGTTAAAATGGTAAGAAGTGTATAATATTTACACACAAATGCGAGTTAGTAAGAATATGGAGTTATGTTATATACATGTGTTTTATAAGGGATTTTAAGGTAAAATAAATGAATAAAGATGACGAATCGCAGATTCATCACTCCACTGCTTTTACCAAAAGTCGTCGCACACTGATCAATAATTGAAATTAAGTTTCATCACACCCTAGCACATAGGTAAATATCAAAGAGATAGCACATGAACTTGTTCACATAGTTGTTAGGGTTTTGCTGACACTCAGGTTTCTTGAAGCCTTCATTAATTTTATCCCATCCTCGAATATCATTAGATTGGGTCCAGACTTAAATCTCCAATCCTAGTTCCTCAAGTGATAACTCAACTCATCTCATCAATCATGCAATTGTGAAAGTGATTGTGCTGATCATATTCTTTTTCAAGGTAGAGATGATGTAATATATCGCTCAAATCTTTCAAACTTGGGAAGTGTGTATTATTATGTTTAAAACCCTAATGACTAGGGCATGTAAACTCTGACTCTCAAGATCACATAAGTCAAGTGTCCTCAAAATCCTTAAGCCTGGAGCGAATGTGAATGTGTCAAGAATATACCAACTTCTTAACTAGCGATTTTTTGTGATTTTTGTTTTTGCAAATTTTTATGGATTTTATTTTTTTCATTTTTTAATTCTTTTGAGAGAAAATGACTGGCCCAGACTTGTATGAATAGAAGTATCTACTCTCGGCTAGTATGAGTGTAAGTACATGCCGTTAGATAGACCCATGTTACTTGAGGACGAAGCCATATACAGTGTCCTCTAACCACCCACTATGTTAAGGGAGACCGAGGTTCCCTCACTGAAAGTAGCTACTAGGCCTGGTAGTCAAAGTCCCATTCAAGGGAAGGTTCGGATTTTTATTTTTTTTGTGGATTTTTTTGAAAAATGGTTTATTTACAACAAGTTTAATCCCTCATTTTTTAAGAAAACATTTTACAGGATTTATACACAACTCAGTTCACAGGATTACTTAAACCAAGCTGAAAAAGTATTTTCATAAAGATTAAAAATACGACCTTTGGCTAAAGTAAATATACAGTAATATAAAGTATACCCCCCTATACTTAACTTTTGCTATGTCCTCATAGCACAAGTGATATGAAGCCATGGTTCGGTTAAATATAGGGTGATATAGCGGAACCGAGGAGGAGAGTCCCCCTATACTTAGGTCAAAAATTAACCTAAGTACAAAAAGACTCAGAGAGGGAGGGATGAATGAGTCGAGCTCCCCTATACTTAGGCTAAAAATAGCCTAGTAAAGGATCTGAATTAAGGGGGAGAGGGTCTGTGTTGGGAGAAGCATTTACACTAAGATACAAGGGAGGAGGAGGAGTGTGTTTTACAGAGGAAGAAGGGGGGGGGCGGGTTTGCGCAACATGTACAGTTTAAGGTGTGAGAGGGGGAAGAGTGATTGTGTGAGATTTACATAGAGGAGGGAGATGGGGGGGGGGGGTGAGTGTATATGTACAAGTGTGTGTGTGTGTGTTGGGGGGGAGGGTAGATCATCTAGTGATCTGCTTTTTTTACAACATGTGAGCCCTCTAATGAGGACAGCTAAAAATGCACATGCAACACCTTTTTTTTACAATATGCAAATGCAAGCAGAGATGACAAAATTCCTAAGATTCTTCGCCAATTCTTTTGCGGCCTCTTCAGCGGGAGCTCCCAACTCCACGCCTCCATGGAGATCAATCATCCTCGATCTGAAGGATATGGGATAATCCTCAAGCACATCACGGAAGCATGAGCATCATATAGAATACGACGAAGAACGACTAGTCGGACTAGTTGTTCTATGAAGCGAAATTTAATAAAAAATAAATGACGAAACCACATGATCCATAAACCATTTATGAATCATTTTGTCTAACCACGTAGTAGATATAGGAATACATGTTGTAGCATGGTCGCGATCGAGCTTCTAAGAGAAGAATGCTCCTGTCTCAAGTCCGACCTTCGGAGGAGACACTTGCGAGCGCGGGGATGAGTCGTGGTGATCTCGCAATCCAAGTAGTTGTCCAAGAAAGGGAACTCCTGACCTCGTCACACTAGATCGTGTATCATCTTCGCGAGCGAGAAGCACCAAAGAAGATGGAGCACTGAGAGTCATCATAGCAAAGCAAGCCGACGAAGAGGGCCTCCTTCCTTCTAGAGTAGGGTGGACTGCTACCCAAGAGAGAAGGAGAAGAGGGTACGTGAGAATGAGAGAGAGAAAGTAGAGAGACTCTGTCAAGTCGGTGTAAGTCGAAGAGCAATGCATGCCTCTTCTTATATAGGGTTTTGGGAGTCCATGGATCCCAATCCATGGACAACACACAATCAATGGATGAGATTGATTTGTGTTCCTTTCAATGGCTAGGATGTTATTGGTAAAACACAACAACAAGTGATTTAATTCAAATTAATTAACATTGATAAATCAATATAATTAATCTCAAATTAAATCACATTTGACTGGATATAGGATAATGAGAAGACCATGGTCCTCTCCTAAAAAGGGGGGAGGCTACTCTACTCCTCAAGGAGAGTTGTAGCCGTCCTCTCTTATTAGATAGGACTTGGTCTATCTCCTCAATATATCATGAGATCTCATTATCTCATGATATCTCCTATAACTCTTGTCGAAAAAATAATTTTCACAAAAAATAATTCGAAATTATCTTTTGGAAAATATCAATCAAGGCATTGAAAAATTGTGAATCTCATTCATAACCCAAAACTAAATGTAATTATATTTTCAATTAATTATTCAATGTGAATCCCATTCACATTAACAATTAATTAACAAACATAAATCACATAAGTCTCTCTCTAATGTATATTATAAATCATATTTATAATATACATGGATACTTTGATAGTGCTATCCAAATTATCCGTATCCACATTAATTAAATCACATTTAATTACACTGGATACTCATTCTCATGCATTCGAATAATGTGAATCGAATTCACATTATTCATGATAATTAAATCACATTTAATTATCCATTTCTCAATGCTCAGATATAATTCAACCTTGGAAATATTCTTGAACTCTTTCAAGAATAATGCGTATTCTCCACAGATACTTGGAGATAAGGACATGGCGATTGTATTGTTTCATGTATAGTGACTTGGATATTGAGATCACATCTCAAATCCATATCTCACGGACCTCCCAGATATGCTTGATTTAATCAAGGCTGCAAATCTAATCTTCTCATTGCATCTGAATCTTATTCAGATCAATGTCCAATACTTGGACCAAGATCAGATTGCTTCTCTACTGAGAGGAGTCACTAAAATCCAGACCTGTTTCATCACTCCCTCGGAATGGAAGCATTATGGTTATACAATCGATTATTGACCACATCGCCCTCAGGTATTCCTAATACCTGTACATCCTGCATACTGGAAGACCTATGATCAACCCGAAGATAAAAATCAATTTTGCACTATCAGCTTCAGGGTTTCATCAACAAGTTTCTCAATCTTGGTCATTGGACTTTGGTATTGATCATATGCTTTCCAAAAGCATATATCATACCTTCAAATTCGTGTCATGCTTCTAAAGCATGATGACCATGCATGGAATACGATCGGTCCCAATACCTCATGAGTGAGCTCATGCTTTCCGGTTTAGAAGCGAACCTGTATGATCCCTTTGAGAGATCGTATAACTTATATGCCCTTATATGTACACCAGCTCGCCGGTGTATAGACCTTGGTTAGGTCATTAACCTATTGGTCTGCCAAATGTACATACTCAGACATATAGTAACACATTTGTCTCTGGTCAGAGGATGTATGCCAATGTTGTGACAATATTCAACATAGGTCTTTGGTTATCTCAATCTCGTTAAGTCAACCCATTGACTAAACTACTCTGATACCTCCGAATCACTATTCCCATGTAGAGGACCTGCATCAAGAGCTCAATCAGATATCAACCAAATGAGAAAGGATTGCCATCTCCTACTCAGGCTGGAGATCATCACTTAATAATCATTTGATGATGCTTGATGAGTCCTCTATCTAACTCCTTAGATATTTATTCAAGCATCAGCCTCTATGATTCAATCAATGAATCAACAGCTGTATGATCATCAAGTTGGCCATGGTACATAACCCTTATTGTATAGAGGGACCTTATAGTGCATTCATTCATTTAATCTCAGAAAGGGAGTGAAAACCATTCAATAACTTTTATTGACAAATCACTTATTACAATAACATTTATTACAGGAATGGTTCACCTCGGGCTCACATGGCTAACAATCTCCCACTAGCCCTCAGAACCATTCAGGAACAATCCTTAAACCCATACTCATTACATGCTGGTCAAAAACCTTCAGTGTTAGAGGTTTGGTAAGAGGATCAGTAATGTTGTCGGCAGAGGCCACCTTGGTGATGATGATATCACCACGCTTTTGAATCTCCCGAATGATGTGGTATTTCCTTTCCATGTGCTTGCTCTTTTAATGACATCTGGGTTCCTTCGCCTAGGCAATGGCTCGCGTGTTATCGCAGAGTAACGGGATGGGAGTATCAGAGGAAACTACGCCAAGCTCTAGGATGAACTTGCATAACCACACCGCCTCCTTTGCAGCATCTGATGCGGCAATGTACTCGGCTTCTGTTGTTAAATCTGTTGTAGTGTCCTGCTTCTTGCTTCTCTAGCTCACAACACCACCGTTCAACAGGAATACAAACCCTGATGTTGACTTTCGATCATCAATATCCGATTGAAAGTTAGAATCTGTATATCCCAAGACTCGGAGATCACCATCTCCATATACCAAGATGTAATCTTGCGTCCGTCTTAGATATTTGAATATGTTCTTTACTGCATTCTAGTGTTGCTCTCCATAGCAGGATTGGTAACGACTTACCACTCCCCCTGCATGGCAGATATCTGGCCTAGTACACATCATGGCATACGTTAAGCTTCCTACAGCTGATGCATAAGGGCATCCAGCCATGGCTTTCTTTTCCTCAACAGTTTGAGGAGCCATCCCTTTAGACAGGTGGAAACCATGCCTCAAGGGAAGGTAACCCATCTTAGAACTATCCATACGGAATCGTTCAAGAATCTTCTTAATGTATCCATGTTGTGATAATCCCAATATCCTATTTTCTCGGTTTCTGAACAATTTCAGGCCTAAGACGTAAGAGGCTTCTCCAAGATCTTTCATCTCAAAGGTATGAGATAACCAAATTTTCACACTGGTCATCATCACTGTATCATTCCCAATGATAAGGATGTCATCTACGTAAAGCACGATGAACACAATGGTGCTCCCACTAAGCTTCTTGTACACATAGGGTTCATCAGGATTCTGCACAAAATCATAACTCTTTATGGTTTCATTAAATCTGATGTTCCAGCTACGAGAAGCTTGCTTGAGCCCATAGATGGATTTATTCAGCTTGCATACTTTGCCACCCTTAATTATGAAGCCCTGGAGCTGCTCCATATAGATATCCTCCTCCAGGCATCCATTGAGGAAAGTCGTCTTGACGTCCATATGTCAGATGTCGAAGTCAAGATATGCAGCTATAGCTAGCAGTGTCCTGATGGATTTAAGCAAGGCCACAGGAGAGAACGTCTCATCGTAATCGATGCCTTCTCTCTGTGTGTAGCCTTTGGCTATGAGTCGTGCCTTGAAAGTCTCTACTTTCCCATCAGGTACCCTTTTTCTCTTGAAGATCCATTTACACCTAATGGGTTTTACCCTTTAGGTGGATCCTCTAGGGTCCATACACCATTCTTATGCATGGAGTCAATTTCTGACTTCATTGCTAGCATCCACCTATCCATGTCATGATCCGCGAGTGCTTCATCAACTAAAGTAGGATCATTGTCAGTCTCACTTGACACATGGAATCCATACCTTTCAGGTGGTGCAACAACCCTCGAACTCCTTCGAAGAGGTATGTGTGTTTCATCTTTATCTATCTCTTCAGTTTTTGGTCCAGAAAGCTCAGATCCTCAGGGGATTCAATGAGTTCCTTTACTTCATTTTTGTCTTGACCTTTAAGGAAATCATCCTCCAGAAATTTCACATCTCTAGAGACAAAAACCTTTTGGGTATCAGGGTCATAGAGCTGGTATCCAATGCCATCTTTAACATACCCAATGAAGTAACACTCACGCCTGAGAGATTCTAGCTTACTTGCATCCACGTTCTTCGCATGGACCAAGCAACTCCAAACCCTCAAGTGATTAATACTAGGTTTACTTCCATACCAGAGCTCATGAGGAGTCTTAGGTATAGATTTGCTAGTAATCTTATTAAGGATATATATTGCAGTCTCTACTGCAAACTAAGTGGTAAATGTGTTTTGCTCATCATTGAACGAACCATATACATGATGGTTCTATTGCGTCTTTCAGCAACACCATTAAGTTGGGAAGTTCCATGAGGAGTGAGATTGGAGACAATTCCATTCTCTTTAAGATATTCCTTGAATTCATCTGAGAGGTACTCGCCACCTCGATCAGATCGGATCCATTTAATCTTCCTATCGGTTTGGTTCTCAACCAAAGCCTTGAATTCTTTGAACTTTTCAAAGGTTTTAGATTTATGACATAATAGGAAGATAAACCCGTATCGTAAATGGTCATCAATAAACGTCAAATAATATCGGTATCCATTTTCGAGTCGTGGTACTGAAGGGACCACATACATCGGTATGTACTAGGTCAATAATACCTTCGCATCTTGTAACCTTGCTACGGAAAGGCATCCTAGTAATTTTACCTCGAATACAATGTTCACAGGTAGGCAAAGTTTGAACCTGTAGAAAATCTAAAGGTCCATCCTTTATCAATATGTTGATTTTATCAACAGATAAATGACCAAGCCTTTGATGCCAAATCATATTCGAATGATTTTTATTCTCCCTAGATCTTTTAGGGTTTTTATTAGTGGTAGTAACATTCATGACATGCTCATTAATGCATAATTCATAGAGTCCACCAGAAGTCAAAATACCATCCACAATATATTTATCATAATGATTTATGACTAATGTATTATAGAAAAGGAATGAATATCCACTTCTAACAAGTTTAGATACAGATATCAAATTCCTTCTGACTTTAGGTACATAAAGACACTCTTCAAGTACTAAGACTCTACCACTAGATAATGATATTCTACAAGTCCCGATGGCGACCGCTGCAACACTTGCATCAGATCCTATCTGGATGACTATCTCCCCTTCTTACAGATTCCTAGTTTCCTGAAACAAATGCAACAAATTGCATACATGAACAGAAGCAACAGATCCACGATCCAACTTCCTTCTTGTCCAACGAGAAAACTAGTTTCAATGATGAAAGTAGATTTCATACCTACTGGGGCGTTACCTTTGTCGACCGACTTCAGGTATTCCGGGCAGTTATGCCTCCAGTGCCCCGGCTTCTTGCAGTGGTGACAAACGTCGGTTTTCTTCGACGCTATCAGTGTGGATGCATTGGAAGATGAGCTAATGCCTTGACTCTTCTTCTTTCTCTTCTGGCTTGGGCCCTTCCGAGAACCTTGCTTCCGACCGTGCTTCCTTTTTACCTGTGCAACCATTGCACTGCCAGAGGGACCATCTTTCTTCATTACGTCTTCTACAGACTTTAATGCGGCAAGAAGTCCAGCATTAGTCATGTCCAACTTGTTCATGTGGAATGAAACCACAAAATTATTGAAGGACTTGGGCAAAGATAGCATAGTAAAGTCAGCTTGCATGTCTGCGTCCATATTTGCCCCAAGAGTCTCCAGCTCAGACAAGTACCCAAACATTTTGAGTACATACTCTCGGACTGAAGTTCCTTCCTGCATCTTGCAGCGAATGAGTTCTTTCATAATGTTATAACGCTGGGTGCGGTTAATGTCACCAAACATATCTTTTAGATTATGCATTATCTCCTGGCATGTGCTCATCTCCACATGTTGCTTCTGAAGAACATTGGAGAGTGAACCCAGGATATAGCATCTAGCCAAGACATGATATTCATCATAATTGTCTTTGTATTGCTTTTCTTACTTTGATTTAGGGCTTTCATCATTATCTTCTGTGAGCACATAACTTTTGCGCTCAACCGAGAGAACAAGCTCCAAATTACGGATCCAATCTGAATATTTCGGTCCGGTTAACTGGTTGACCTCCAGAAGCTTGCTTAGTGGGTTCATGGACTTCATTTTCTGAAATTAAGAATGCACTATATCAGAACATATAATTATATATATTCATTTTAAAACATTTGATTAAGGCATTTTAAATCAAATTGGCCTTGCTTTGTCAACTTTGAAAGTTTATTCCCTTAATCACTTTCAAAGCAGGAGATATATTTACCGCTATATCTCAAACAAGAACTGGGATCTCCTCTTTATCTTTGTCATATCCCAATAATATGAGAACCTATGACCAATAAAAAGAAGCGGGAACACAATCCACCTTGCAAGTCCAACTTGCATTTCCCAATTCGATCTTTAACACACGGGCCCACCACCCCTAAGATCATGTTGACTTGTTTTTAACTGAACCAACCGTCAACATGAATACAACTCGCTATGCGCAATCCAATATCGCCCTAATAACATGAGGACCAAATATTAGGGTCACTATGCATACGTCCTTACTCTTTCAAGAAGTGAAGAGCCCGATCCAAATGGATCTTATGCAAGAGTTGTCACTTCGGATAGGCATCTCCAACAAACTTGTTTTTACTTGAATATATGTGGTATTATCTCAAAGTACATATTAATTCGAATTTTAATAATTAGAAAATACATCACGATCTCTCAGGCATCATTCGTCCCCTACCCGTTGTCATGGCCAGTACCGGCGGGAGTGGGACAGATCGCACACGGTGCAACCTGCTACCCCAACGCTCCCCGACTAAACACCATATCTGCCTTGGGAAAAAATAATGCCGAGCCAATAACTTTGTACTTGAGATGATCATCGGTTCTTCAACCAAAATTATACAATATAGTAATAATCAAAACCATTTTGATTATAAGGAAATTTGCTAGACAAATTCCCAAAGCCTATTCAAGTAACATGTTTGTTGAAAGTGTATCAAGCAACCAATTGGTGATCTAGATCTAATCTAATCATTCATTGGTTGAGGCAATGCCATTTAAGGGAATAAATATTGTTCTAATATTTCTCAAATATTATCCACAATTATTTCAGAAAATTAACTATTAATTTCGCAATTTTTCTTAAATGACAACCACAAGGTTTCGCATAATGATGCAATTTCCAGCAGTGACCCTTACTAACTAAAAATAACATATCTCATTCATTTTAAATCCAAATAAAGCAAAATCAATTTCCAGAGATTGATAATTTTATTTAAAAACGAAACCATGGGATAAACATGCATTTCAGGCATTTTAAAACGGTAATTAATATCTTAATTACGTCTCTAATCGCCATCCCAGAAACAGTGGACATATGGTCAACAAAATGATCATATCTTGAGCAAACATAATCCAAATTATGCAAACTCAAATTCCACATTTTCCTTATTTAAAGGGAAACATTATCTAAGTGATAAATTCATATTTAAACATTTTAAACAGGGCCAAAAAATTATCACAAGATAGGGCTGCGAAAATTGAGATGCTAAAATCTTCACAAACCTAAACGAGCCCAAATTTTCGTAGGTTCATGGATCATATCTAGAACCTCCATAAATTGGCTCTGATACCACTTGAAGGATATGGGATAATCTTCAAGCGCATCACGGAAGCGTGAGCATCGTATCGAATACGATGAAGAACGACCAATCGGACTGGTTGTTCTATGCAGCAGAATTTTAAAAAAAATAAACGAGGAAATCATATGATCCATAAACCATTTATGAATCATTTTATCTAACTACATAGTAGATATGGGAATACCTGTTATAGCATGGTTGCGATTGAGCTTCTAAAGGAAGAAGCCTCTTGTCTCAAGTCCGACCTTCGGAGGAGACGCTTGCGAGCGCGGGGATGAGTCGCTGTGATCTCGCAATCCAAGTAGTTGTCCAAGCAAGGGAACTCCTGACCTCGTCACACGAGATCGTGTATCTTCTTTACGAGCAAGACGCACCAATGAAGATGGAGCACCGGGAGTCGTCGAAGCAGTGCAAGCCGACGAAGAGGGCCTTCTTCCTTCTAGAGTAGGGTGGACGGCCACCCAAGAGAGAAGGAGAAGAGGGCACGTGAGAATGAGAGAGAGAAACTAGATAGACTCTGTCAAGTCGGTGTAAGTCGAAGAGCAAGGCACGCCTCTTCTTATATAGGATTTGGGGAGTCTCTGGACAACACACAATCAATGGATGAGATTGATTTGTGTTCCTTTCAACGGCTAGGATGTTGTTGGTAAAACACAACAAGTGATTTAATTCAAATTAATTAACAATGATGAATCAATATAATTAATCTGTTAAATCACATTTGACTAGAGATAGGATAATGAGAAGACCATGGTCCTCTCCTAAAAGGGGGGGGGGCTACTCTACTCCTCAAGGAGAGTTGTAGCCGTCCTCTCTTATTAGATAGGACTTGGTCTATCTCCTCAATATATCATAAGATCTCATTATCTCATGATATCTCCTATAACTCTTATCAAAAAAATAATTTTCGCAAAAAATAATTCGAAATTATCTTTTGGAAAAAAAATCAATCAAGGCATTGAATCTCATTCACAACCCACAACTAAATGTAATTATATTTTCAATTAATTATTCAATGTGAATCCCATTCACATTAACAATTAATTAACAAATATAAATAACATAAGTCTCTCTCTAATGTATATTATAAATCGTATTTATAATATACATGGATAATTGGATAGTGCTATCCAAATTATCCGTATCCACATTAATTAAATCACATTTAATTACACTGGATACTCATTCTAATGCATTCAGATAATGTGAATCGAATTCACATTATTCGTGATAATTAAATCACATTTATTTAACCATTTCTCAATGCTCAGATAAAATTCAACCTTGGAAATATTCTTGAACTCTTTCAAGAATAATGCGTATTCTCCGCAGATACTTGGAGATAAGGACATGGCGATTGTATTGTTTCACGTATAGTGACTTGGATATTGAGATCATATCTCAAATCCAGATCTCACGGACCTCCCAAAGATGCTTGATTTAATCAAGGCTGCAAATCTAATCTTCTCAATGCATCTGAATCTTATTCAGATCAATGTCCAATACTTGGACCAAGATCAGATTGCTTCTCTACTGAGAGGAGTCACTAAAATCCAGACCTGTTTCATCACTCCCTCGGAATGGAAGCATCATGGTTATACAATCGATTATTGATCACATCGCCCTCAGGTATTCCTAATACCTATACATCCTGCATACTGGAATACCTATGATCAACCCGACGATAAAAATCAATTTTACATTGTCATCTTCAGGGTTTCATCAATAAGTTTCTCAATCTTGGTCATTGGGCTTTGGTATTGATCATATGCTTTCCAAAAGCATATATCATACCTTCAAATTCGTGTCATGCTTCTAAAGCATGACGACCATGCATGGAATACAATCGGTCCCAATACCTCATGAGTGAGATCATGCCTTCCGGTTTAGAAGCAAACCTGTATGATCCCTTTGAGAGATCGTATTACTCATATGCCCTTATATGTACACCAGCTCGCCGGTGTATAGACCTTGGTTAGTTCATCAACCTATTGGTCTGCCAAATGTACATACTCAGACATATAGTAACACATCTGTCTCTGGTCAGAGGATGTATGCCTATGTTGTGACAATATTCAACATACGTCTTTGGTTATCTCAATCTCGTTAAGTCAACCCATTGACTCAACTACTCTAACACCTCCGAATTACTATTCCCATGTAGAGGACCTGCATCAAGAGGTCGGTCAGATATCAGCTAAATGAGAAAGGATTGCCATCTCCTACTCAGGCTGGAGATCATCACTTAATAATCATTTGATGATGCTTGATGAGTCCTCTATCTAACTCCTTAGATATTTATTCAAGCATCAGCCTCTATGATTCAATCAATGAATCAACAGCTGTATGAGCATCAAGTTGGCCATGGTACATAACCTTCATTATATAGAGGGACCTTATAGTGCATTCATTCATTTAATCTCAGAAAGGGAGTGAAAAACAATCAATAACTTTTATTGATAAATCATTTATTACAATAACATTTATTGCAGGAATGGTTCGTCTCGGGCTCACATGGCTCACACGATCTTCATGGGCCCTACCACAAAAGAGAAATGTTAGAAAAATAGAAAGGAAATTAATCAACAGAAATGATGCAAAAATAATGCTTGAAAAGAAGACCTGTGAGTTTTGAAAAATATTCAACACAGAAATAAATCAAAATTCAATAAATAATAATGGTAAGTCATGTCCCTGACAACGATGCCATTTGATGAGCTCGAAAACCGCCTCTTTAATTATCTAAAATTGTAGTATAGGAGACGATGTTCGATTCAGCAAAAACCACAATCATTGAATGTTGTGGAAAATTTATACTTAGCAAGTCTACCATGGTCAAACACATGGACGCGAGCTACACTATCTATTTATCGCATTTTGGTCAATTGAGAATATGTGTGAATGATTTCTCATTTACATGTCTCTATGCAGAATACAACGCAATTAGATGAGGCATGTATTTTTAGTTTGTTTTTCGATGCAATTTTAGAGTGATGCATGAAAACAATGTGAAGATGTATGCAGGGAATAAACATGCAAGTAGTTAATTACAAATATACCTAAAAAGATCATTTAAATTGAGAAACAGATTAGGGTACAAAATCAGAGTCGAATTGAGCCAAAAATATGAACAGCCATCAATTCAGGGCAAAGACATGTAGAGCAAGACAAAATATAACATTAAAAATTCATCATATTAAAAATGGTATCAGATGAGAAATTAAACATGCCATGAACTAGATGATGAAACAAGGATCAAAACGCCACTAAAATCATGCAATTTGGACTTACGATCCTCAAGTTACGAAGAAAACAATGCAGGGGAATAAATGTAAATAAATTGTAGGAAATAAAAGTATAAATAATTACAAATATGTACCTGGAGGGACCTATTTGCAATTTGCAAAAACTGCCTAGGTCCTTCTGTAATTTTTCCATTGCGTGTGGGGACATATCAGCAATTTCTGAAAGTACCGAGGGCATCCTATAAAATACCCAGACGCGCACGTGAGGCACGCATCTGGAGACCAAAGTGCAATTCCCCAAAAGATCCAGTCCTTTCTTGCAATTTACCAAGGCCCTCACGTGCCATGCACGCGAGGGGACCATGCTCGGGAGGCGTAGCTAGCTCAGGGCACGGAGCATCTGACAGAGGCTCGATGCGAGGTTCGGTAGACCCTAGCATGGAGGTTCGGTTGGAGGCTCGGGTAGTCCACGTGTCAACGTCTGATCCATCCAATCCGGATGATCGGACGGTACCTGTACCGTCTTCATCCACTGCTGGCTACGGCTTTTCTGTTCGTCTTCCATAAATATTATCTAGTTTATTAGAGGCTTTAAATCTAGACTGATTTTATGGGAATATTAGAGGCTTTAAACTAGATAATTTGATTGAATATTTAAAATGAAAACATAATCTGAGATTGATATCTATATTAGGGGGCTTGGTTTGTAGTAGTACCCGCTAACCTGCCAGTATTGACTCATTCTACCAGCTAACCCTAGTCAATCATTCCCGGGGATAGGATATAGAGGCCTGAATCACCTGTCTACCCCTGCCCTTTTTCCTTTCAAGCTTGGGCTTGGGGGGTCAGAGTCAGGGGCCGAGGCAAATAAGAAGGAATAGGGATCCTCCGCTTGTTCATCATCATCCCCTTCCTCCTAGCCCTCATCCCCGTCTGCATAGGGAGAGGCCTAACCATCAAATGACCCGGGATAATCCCTTGTAAATAGCCCTGGGACTATTTACAACTATCCAATTAAGAATTATCAGATGATGTGTACTAGCAGTGCATCAAAGATGCAGTCATCGATTCTCCCGATAGGCCACAATTACCGCGAGCAAACATATTTCATTAATGACTAGGAACGCATTTTTGCTATGCTACTAATACTTGTACTTACTCTGCTATTCTGCCCAAGCCTGGCTGAAGGAGAGTTACGGGGAGTAAAACAAAAAGCGGATTCGGGCCTTGCATACTATATGTAATTATAGTACCATTCGCGGGGGACTGGCTCGTCGGATACCTCACACGTAGACTTGTTGAAGTAGTTCAACACATTATTGTACGTAGAACGGATTGTGGTACTATTCAAGGTATTTCCGTGAGTCCTCAAAACGGGATGACCGAAAGCATTTTTATCCAAACACTAATGGGTCGCGTATTAGAGGACGATATATATATGGGCCCACGGTGCATTGCCGCTCGGAATCAAGATATTGGGATTGGACTTCTCAATCGATTCATCACTTTTCAAGCCTTAGGAATAAGGCTACGGATTGGGTAACAATCTACCTCCGCTTTTGAATTCTTTTGGGAAGTGGTTCATATTGTGGTTGTTTTGGAACTTCTGTTAGCCTTGCACCTCTATTTAGTAATGCTTGAGTGGCAGCATCAAGGTCTGAGCCAAATTGAGCGAAGGCTGCTACTTCTCGATATTGTGCCAATTCCAGTTTTAAAGTACCGCAGACTTGTTTCATAGCTTTCAACTGAGCTGCCGACCCGACGCGACTAACAGATAAGCCAACGTTAATAGCAGGTCGGAGTCCGCGATAAAAGAGCTCAGTTTCCAAACAGATTTGTCCATCTGTAATGGGAATCACATTGGTTGGGATATAGGCTAATAAGTCAAGTAGTAGTGCGACTACTATATATATAATCTTGTTTTTGACGCCCAAGAAAAAGGAATATGCCTTTAGCTCCACCCATCTGGTAGACCTCTCTTCCGTCCTTATTGAAGTGAAGGCACCGAGCGAGGAACCTAACCCTAAGCAGAGGAAGGCTATCTTCCCAATCGTGAAAAAAGAGGATGCCACACCCGTCTCCTTTAGGATCCGGGTACTCGGCAAACCAATCCACACATATACATTCCACATTTGAATATTTGACCTTCACAAATGCAGGAGAAAATAACATAAAACATTGGAATTTAAAACTTGCCTTCCATTCATGACTTATATACATCCGCATTCCATTTTCCATTTCCATCCATTACATTGTGCAATGTCCATCTATGTCCACAAAATATACATTTGTGCATGAAAGAAATGTGTCTCAATATACATTATACATGTCATGTCTCTTAAAAGGAACTACAAGTAAAGAAGACAGTAAAACTACTACCAATTGTACCACAAGAAAGAGTCATGAAGCTGCACAAAAAGTGGTGACTCCAAAGCTGCTCACTGATGCAAACCTGGGAATCCACACGTAGGTACGTTATGAGAAAAGTTGCTCAATATGATTTAAACAACTATACAATAACAAGCTAGATATAAGTTAAATGTGTGCAAAAGAACAACTAGGTAATTGATCTCACAACGAATTACATTATTATTATTGTTGTTGATCTGGATATGGATATGAGTAACCAATCTTTGTGGATAGTCTATGGTCTTGGTATGGATGAGACCTCACACTATGACTCTAAGGCAAAAAGAACGCTTTAGGGTTGGGGTGCTTCCGTAGGCATGCGGTGGGGTACAATGCATCCTAACTAAGTTCCCAACACGTCCACTTATCTCCACTTTGCAATTGTACTTCCGATTCACAAATTAGATTCCAACCATTGAATCTTTGCGCCTAGCCCAATCCTCCTTATGCACAGGAGAAATATCTCTCATTCCCAACTTCATTAACCACATTTCCCGGAACTTCCCTCTTAACGCTCCCACTCGGAATACCAACCAATGTGACCTACATTGGTCCGTACACGAGCGTTAACTCTAAGTGACAAGCGAAACACTAGCCGACCAACCATGAATACTTGGCCCACGCTCGAGCACCGGGCTAAAGCACGTAAGTGACGAGGCCAACACCGTCAGATTAGCACCTCGGTGTGCCAAGCAACATGTCCTCCAACCATCCCGGCTACAATAGCAGTTGAGATCGCGGTCATCTAGGTTTCTACCTGGGGTTCCAAGGGTGCATGCCCAATCCTTGGAGGCACCTACTCCTCTACCCGATCATAATGGTGATCTCATCCTTTTTCTTGATCATGTTCATATTATATTGATTAAGGAATATAACTGTGATGCGTTAGAGCATCTCCGATCTGTAAATGGATATGGATATAAAAACATCTACAATTGACCAAGGTAAATGAACATATTTCTGATGTTGTTCAGGTTGGAAACAATGCACTAAACCAATACAGAAGCCACAAGTAAACTGCATAAGTATGAGATTCAGATCAGTTTTCTGATATTGTAGGAAGAGAGCGCTCGTCGTATATTTTCCTGCAGGATTAATACCCTACTTTATGATATCACTGACTTAAATCTGAAAGCAAGCATTAATGCATGTAATTCAACAAAGCTCTTCAAAATAGATCTGTTCAAGGTATGTTTAACTACAGATTTAGAGATAAGATACTTCTCCCCAAACTTCACATTCTACTCACATTGGTTCACTCATTCATTGGTTAAACTTCTCTATGAAGTCCCTGACTGTCTATATCTAACAAGGGCAAATAAGCAACCTTTCAGATCACAGTTCTGCTGAAAGGATGCAGATGGTGGATCATATCATGTTTCGATGATCTGACTTTAGGTACTAAGTGTTTTCATTGATTAAAGTCAGCTTAAATCATCTCATTATTTGAGCACATGCTTTGGAAGATAATTGCTACATAATAAAGAATATAAGAACATTATCAGAAGTTATAAACAAATATATGGTACATGTTCAACCACATAAAAAGTGTGGAACATACATCGTGATTTGTTGCCTGCTACATATGCCAAGTAATGCTTGCTAAGTTTCTACCTTTATCATCGTATAAACAATGGCAAGTAATGTGTATAGACATGAGTGGCACCATTATTGTGAAGACAAACCAGAAAAGGAAATACGGATTGGAGCCCATGGTATTTTTTCCTTTAGTTGCAAAGTTATGTTGATGTGTTATTTCATCCAATGAAATGTGTGCTTAATTACAATGGAGCAGTATTTTGTATTATATTCGAATCTGGAACTAGATACCAGTAACTCGGATAAAAAGAAGCGGGAACATATTCCGCCTTGCAAGTCCAACTTGCATTCCTAATTCGGTCTTTAACACCCGGGCCCACCACTCCTAAGGTGATGTTGACCCGTCATTAATTGAACCAACCATCAACAGGAATACAACTCGCTATGTGCAATTCAATATCGCCCAATAATATGAGGACCCGATATTGGGGTCACTACGCATACATCCTTACTCTTTCGAGAAGGGAAGCACTCGATCTAGATGTGCTTGCATACAGGAGCTGTCACTTCGGACGGGCATCTCCTATATACAATCCCTAGCGACGGAACCCTTTGCCTTAACAGGAGACCATGGATGTCACTTATGTGATCTTCTATATCATATTCAAATTCAAATTAATCACTATGAATCGTATTCATTACAATTAATTCCTCCAAGGAAAATAACAACTCTATTCATAATAGAGTGTTTTAATTTGATTTCAATTAATCTAATCATATTAAATTAATGATCCAGTCAATATTCAACAAACATTTTTTATTGTTACTTGAATTATGATATTATCTCAAATACGTATTATTTCAAATTTTAATCATTAGAAAAAATACATCGTGATCTCTCCTGCATTATCGACTCCTACTTGTTGTCATGGCCACTACCGACATGAGTGACAGACTGCACACGGTGCAACCTGCTACCCCAACGCTCCCCGACTAGACACCATATCCACCTCGGGAATGGATAATGCCAAATTGATCATTGTGTACTTGAGATGATAATCGGTTCTTCAACCAAAGTTATACCATATATAATAATAATCAAAGCATTTTTTATTAAAAATTATAAGGAGATTTGCTAAACAAATCCCCAATCCTATTCAAGCAACTTTGTTTGTTGGAAAGTAGATTGTGTAACCAATAGTGATCTAGATCATATCTAATCAATTATTGGTTAAGACAATATTATTTAAGGAAATAATTATCATCAAATATTTCACAAATATTTATCCATAATTATTACAGGAAATTAAACCATTTAATTTCACTAATTGATTAAATGACAATCGCAAGGTTCTTGATTAGGAAAGTAATTTCCAGCAGTGACCCCCACTTACTAAAATTAGCATATCTCAATAAATTTAAATCCAAATTAAGCAAAATAAGTTTCTAAAGTTTGCTAATTTTGTTTACAACAGAACCTAAGTGATTTGAACGTATTTCAAGGCATTTCTAAATAGTAATTAACTCTTTAATTACATAAAGATTCGCGGTCCCCGAAATAGTGGATACATGTTCACTAATTTGATCATAACTTGAGCAAAAGGAATCAAAATTACGCAAACTAAAATCCCACGATTTCCTTATTTATTAGGAAACAAAAATCAAGTTTTATTTTCTTGTTTAAACAATTTAAATAGGACCGAAAAAATCACAAAATAGAGATGCGAAAATGAAATGCGATAAAACTTTCGCAAACCCTAATAAACCCAAGTCTCCTTAGATTTATGGATCGTAACTGAAACCTTCGACCTATGACTCTGATACCACTTGAAGGATATGGAGAGATCATTAAGTGCTTCATGGAAGCGTGAGGATCGCATCGTATGCGATCGGGAGCGACTAGTCGCACTAGTTGCTCGATGACGCGGAAATTAAAATTTTCATGCGATGAAATCCCATGATCCAAGAACACTTCTCGGATCATTTCATCTAAACCACAAACAAGTATTAGGGTTACCACTTGAAGCGTGGTTGCGATCGATTCTCTAAACGAAGAGACCTCATCTCAAGTCCGATCCGACGGAGGAGACGCTTGCGAGCGTGTTGATGAAACACGTGCTCCTCGCAATCCATGCTGATGATCCAAGCGACGAATCTTCTGATCTACACACACGAGATCCGGCGTCTTCTTCACAAGCAAGGCACACCAAAGGAGATGGAGATCCACGAGAAACACTCCGGCAGCATAACGACGACGCTGCAGCGATGGAGACTCTCTCTAGGGCATCCATGGTGGACGAACATATGAGAGAGAGAGAGAGGATGGCATGTAGAGAGAGAGAGACTTATGTTCTCATTGTGTGTAAAGAAGAGCAAAGGGGGTGCTTCTCCTTTTATAATATTTTGGGATCCATGGATCTCAATCCATGGACAACACAAATCCAATGACTCACATTGATTTGTGTTTCTTTTAGTGGTTATGATCTTGTTGTTAAAAAACACAACAATAATTAATTTAATTAAATCGAATATATATTGAATATAATTTGATTTATATTAAATCAATCTTCATTGGAGAAATAGGGAGGAGGTAAGCCTCCTTCCATAAGGAGGGTGGGCGGCCACCACATTCCTTATAGGAATTGTGGTCGTCCACTCTTCCTATATGGAAGGTGGATCTCTCTTCCTTATTACTTGAGATTACATTATCTCACGATCCTCTCCAATATTTGCAACAACTTTTGTTGTAAATTATTTCACAAATAAATCCAATTTATTTTGTGAACATTGCAATCATGCCATTGGAAATTTGTGAATCACATTCACAACCCAAAATAAAATGTGAATTACATTTTCAATTTAATGTTCAATGTGAATCCAATTCACATTAACATTTAATTAACAAATGTAAGTTACTAATAGCTTTCTCTTATATATCATAAATCACATTTACAATAGAGGCATTTTCGACATTTTTTATTATTTTTTTCAGAAAATATCACCATGTATATTCATCTTTATATCCATCCTATACGCCATTCGAATTTCATCAGAAACAGACTCCCATGGCCTCTATCCAGACAGTCATTTTCTAACAGTAATATAATTTTTTAAATCGACATCATCTCGATGGAGGCCGTAGGAGTCTATGTTTCTGACGAAATTCGAATGGCATAAAGGAGGGATATAGGGATGAATATACATGGTTTTATTTTTCAAAAAAAAATAAAAAAATACCGAAAATAGGGGGCGGGGCAGCCATGTTGGCTGCTCTTAGGGGCATCCCCATTAAATCCTTTATAATATATGTGATTAATATGGATAGTGCTATTTACATTATTCATATCCTTGATAATTAAATCATATTTAATCATCTTGGATCTCTATTCTAATGTGCCCAAATAATATGAATCACATTCACATTATTTACATCTTTGATAATCAAATCACATTTAATTATCTAAGATAACTCTCTTTATAATATGAATCAAATTCATATTATTCATGATAATTAAATAAGATTTAATTATCCAAGATAACTCTCCTTATAATATGAATTTAATTCATATTATTCATGATAACTAAATCACATTTAATTATCCATTTTCTCAATGCTCGGATACATATATCAACAATGAAATTATCCTAAACTCTTTCAAGGATAATGTGCTTCCTTCACGGATACTTGGAGATAAGGACACGACGATTGTATTGTTCCACGTATATTGACTTGGATATTGAGATCACATCTCAAATCCAGATCCTACAGACCTCTCATAGATGCTTGATTAAAATCAAGACCGCAAATCTTATCTTCTCATTGCATCTGAATCACATTCAGATTAATGTCCAACACTTGGACCAAGATTAGATCACTTCTCTACTAAGAGGAGTCACTAAAATCCAGACCTGTTTCATTACTCCCTAGGAATGGAAGCGTCATGGTTATACAATTGTTTATGATCACATCACCCTCAGGTATTCCTAATTCCTGCATATCCTGCATACTGGAAGACCCAGATCTAACCCGAAGTATAAGATCAATTTTAACTGTCTACTTCAGGGTTTTATCATTAAGTTTCTCAATTGACTATTGGGAGTTGGTATCGATCATATACTTTCCAAAAATATATATCATACCCATGTGTTGATCATATACTTTCCAAAAGTATATATCAAACCTACAAATTCAGTCAAGCTTCCAAAGCGAGAAGACCATACACAGAATTTGATTCCCCCTAATATCTCATGAGTGAGCTCATGTCTTCCGGTTTAGTAACTGAACCTGTATGATGCCTTTGAGAGATCGTATTACTCATATGCCTTTGTATGCACACCAACGCGGCGGTGTATAGACTTTGATTAGGTCATCAACCTATTGGTCTGCCAAATGTACATACTCAGACATATAGTAACACATATGTCTCTGGTTAGAGGATGAGTGCCTATATCGTGATAGCATACGACATAGGACTTTGGTTATCTCGATCTCGTTAAGTCAACTCTTTGACCTAACTTATCTAACACCTCCGAATCTCTATTCGTATGCAGATGACATGCATCAAGAGATCGGTTAGATATCAGCCTTCAGAGAAAGGATTGCCATCTCCTTCTCAGGCTGGAGATCCTCTCATAACAATCATTTGACGGTGCTTGATGAGTCCTCAATCTAACTCTTTAGATATTAATCATAGCACCGGCCTCTATGATTCAATAATTGAATCAACTGTTGTATGATCATCAAGTTGGCCATGGTACATAACCCTAATTGTACAAATGGACCTATTATGCAAATTATTTATTCTTCATTTCAGATCAGGGAATGATATTCGCAATAACATTTATTGCATAATGGCTCGTTGTGGGCTCGCATGTCCAACAAAAAGTGTTACATCTTCATTCACTTATTCAGTTTTTATTTCAAGAAGCTCAGTACCCTCGAGGGATTCAATGAGTTCCTTTACTTCATTTTTGTCTTGACTCTTAAAGAAGTCACCCTCAAGAAATTTTACATCTCTAGAGATGAATAACTTCTGAGTCTCAGGGTCATAAAATTGGTATCCAATGTCATCCTTTAGATACCCATTGAAATAGCAGTCTCTAGTGTGAGATTTTAGCTAACTTGCGTCCACGCTCTTCGCATGGACCAAGCAACCCCAAATCTTTAAGTGTCTAACACTGGATTTGGTATCATACCAAAGATCATGTGGAAATTTAGGTATAGATTTACTACGAATTTTGTTTAGGATATATATTGCAGTCTCTACCGCATATCTCTGTGATAAATGACCTTTACTCATCATTGAACGGATCATGTCCATGATGGTCCTGTTGCGTCTTTCAGCAACATCATTAAGTTGGGGAGCTCTAGGAGTGAGTGAGATTGGAGGCAATTCCTTTCTCTTTGAGGTATTCCTTAAAATCATCTGAGAGGTACTCGTCACCTAGGTCAGATCAAATCCGCTTAATCTTTTTATTAGTTTGGTTCTCAACCAAAGCCATGAACTCTTTGAACTTTTTAAAGGTTTCAGATTTACGACGTAGTAGGAAGATAAACTCGTCTCGTGAATGGTCATCAATAAACATCAAATAATATCGATATCCATTTCATGTTGCGGTACTGAAGAGACCACTTAAATTGGTATATATTAAGTCAAGAATTCATTCGCATCTTGTAACCTTGTTACAAAAAGGCATCCGAGTCATTTTACCTTGAATACAATGCTCACAGTAGGCAAAGTTTAGACCAGTAGAAAATCTAAGGGTCCATCCTTTATCAATCTATTTATTCTATCAACATATGGATGACCAAGCCTTCGATGCTAAATCATGTTAGAATGATTTCCATCCTCTCTAGTTCTTTTAGGGGTTTTATTAGTAGTAGTAACATTCATGACAGATTCATCAATGCAGAATTCATGGGTCCACCAAAAGTTAGAACACCATCTGCAATATATTTATCATAATGATTTATGACAAGTTCATTACAGAATAGAAACGAATATCCATTTCTAACTAACTTAGATATAGATATTAGGTTCCTTCTAACATTTGTAACAAAAACACATTCTTTAAGTACTAGGACTCTCCCACTAGATAATGATAGTCTGCAGGTCCCGACGGTGACTGATGCAACAGTTGCATCAGATTCCATCTGAATGACTATCTCCCCTTCATCAAGATTCCTAGTTTCCTGAAATAAATGCAACAAGTTGCATATATGAATAGAAGGACCAGAATCGATGATCCAACTACCTTATCGTCCCACGAGAAAATTGGTTTCAATGATGAAAGTAGATTTTATACGTGTTGGGCTTTACCTTTCTCTACATATTTAAGGTACTTTGGGCAATTGCGCTTCCAGTGCCCTGACTTCTTGCAGAGATGACAAACATCGGTCTTCTTCGATTATATAAGTGTAGAAGCATTAGAAGATGAGCCAATCTTCCGAGACCCTTGCTTTCAACCATGCTTCCCCTTGACCTATGCAACCAGTACATTGTTAGTGGGATTCTCCTTCTTCATTACGTCTTCTGCATACTTTAATGAACCATTAACTCAGCATTAGTAAAGTTCAACTTGTTCATGTGGTACGTTACCACATAGTTATTGAAAGACTTGGGGAGAGACAACAGAATGAAGTCAGACTGCATTTCTGTGTCCATCTCAGCCCCGAGAGTTTTCACTTTCGGCAGATAATTAAATATTTTAATTACATGTTCGTGAACGGAAGTCCCTTCCTGCATTTTGCAGCGAATAAGCTCTTTCATAATGTTATATTGCTAAGCACGGTTGACATCACTAAACATCTCGTTGAGATTCAGCATTATATCCTGGCAAGTATCCATATCCACATGTTTCTTCTGAAGTGCATTGGATAAAGATCCCAAAACATAACATCTAGCCATTGTATGATCTTCATCATGTTTTTCATTGAACTTTATTTCTCTTGATGTGGAAGGGTTTGTGTACTTGTTCTTGGATAACACATAAGATATGTGATCCGTAAAGAGAACAAGATCCAAATTATGGATCCAAACTGAGTAATTTGGCCCGGTAAACTGGTTGACCTCCAGGAGCCTTCTGAGTGGGTTCATAAATTTTATTATTTGAAATTAAGAATGCGGTATATTAGAATATATAAATAATTATATATATATATATATTCAAATTTTAAAAATTTGGATTAAGGATTTTTAATCAAATTAGTCTTGTCTTTTCAACTTTGAAAGTTCATTCCCTTATTCACTTTCAAAGCAAGAGATATACTTACAGTTATATCTCTATCAAGATCTTCGATTTAACTTTGTTAAATCCCAATAATATGAGAAATTGTAACTCGGATAAAAAGAAGTGGGATTCATTCCGCCTTGCAAATTCAACTTGCATTTCTCAATTCAATCTTTAATACCCGGGTATACCACCCCTAAGGCGATGTTGACACGTTGTTAATTGAGCCAACTATCAACATGATTAGAACTCGCTATGCACAATCCAATATCACCCCAATAATATGAGGAACCAATATTGGGTCACTATGCATACGGCTTTACTCTCACGAGAAGCAAAGAGCCTTATCCAAGTGCACTTGTATGCAAAAGCTGTCACTTCAGACAAGTGTCTCCTACATAAATCCATGGTTACAGAACCCTTCACCTTGATGGGAGAATATGGATGTCATTTATATGATCCTCCATATCACATTCAAATTTTAATTAATTATTATGAATCATATTCACATATTTAATTCTTCCAAGGGAATTACAACTCTATGCAAAATAGATTGTTTATTTTAATTAGATTTAATTAGTTTAATCATATTAAATAAATTATCAATCCAATTCAATCAACAACAAACATTTAGGTTTTGTTTTATATTACTATATAGTATACACACTCATCAGTACGTATTATTTTGTATTTTAATAATTAGAGTACAAATTGACTTAATCATATTATCCTTTCCTCAAAAATATATCTGGCCAGCACACTCGAGTTATGTTGGGAGCGAGCTTTTCCTTGACATGCAAAGCGCTAATTAGTAAACCTAACCAGCATACCCGAACTGGACCCCTTCACCATTCTAATTGAGAACAACACAAAATAATGCCAATGTAGTTGTGGTGTTATTGATCAATCTTAACATATGAGATCCTAAATTTTTAAGCATATCAAGCAACCATGTTTTGTGTGTAAATGTTGTCCTACAACTATTGTAGGATAAACTAGAGTTTTAATGAAACATACATTCAATGAACATTGATGTTTAATCAGTTATTTTCATAAACATTGAGCATCAATTTTAATAAAGGTAAATTCATAATTTCCATGATTTTCATTGAATGATAAACACATTACGCAAGAGGATTTGATGTTCCAATTATCATCCGATCCATCTCCACTAAATATGGAATATCTAAGGCAAAAGGAGACGGAATCATGTGAAATGAATTCAAGTGGTTTTTTTGGTTTTATTATGTACTTAACTCAAGTTTTTATTTAATATTTCATGATGGTAAAACAATAAGCAAAAATCATTTTCTTACAGATCCACAAATACATTCAAAAATAGTTTCATAGCGGGAACACTTCAAATTTTAATCATACACTTTTGGTACCAATATTAGGCCATTGTTTTTGGGACATATTTAGACTTTCTAAATACATTTAAAAAACAAGCCCAAGTAGTGCACAAATAGGAGGTTTTTATTTTAGCGAAAAACCAATTCGAAACTTGCATCTCATGCAAAACAACGAGTCCCCGTGCATCCGATATGCAAAACCTTGTCCGCATAGGGTTCTGGATCATATCTAAGACCTCGACCAAGGCTCTGATACCACTTGAAGCTTATGGTAAAAACCTTAAGCACATCATGGAAGCGTAAAGATTGTATCATACAAGATCAGGAGCGACAAGTCATATTAGTTGCTCAGGGCATTGGAAAATTTTAAAAGCGATGAAATCACATGATCCTTGAACACTTCTCGAATCGTTTCATCTATACGACAAAGAAGATATAGGAACACCTCTTGAAGCATGGTTGTGATTGAAGTCTCTAAAACAAGATACCGCATGTCTTAAGTCTTACTTGACAGATGAGATGCTTGCAAGCCTGTTGATGAGACGCATGATTTACACGAAATTCACGGGGTCTAAAGTAGTGTCTCACACAAGGCGGAGACAGCAGTGTCGCTGCGGCGACCCTCAAATGAATCTCGTGTAAATCAACAATTAACCCACACTATAGATCAAGCAATAAGAAATAAATGTGAAGTTAAAATTTATTTTTAACTCTACATAAATGGTGTATAACAAGCAAGTACGTAGAGAGTTCGAACACAGGGAGCAAGACAGGGTAGATCTACAAAAGGTGTATGTGAGTGAATGTGAAGAGTTATCTACACTATGCAAAGCAAAGATTTTTGTGGGTTATTAATTTTTTATATTTTTTTTAATTTAATTTTTAATTTTTTATTTTGATTTTTAATTTTCTGATTTTTATAATTTTATATTTTATATTTTTTTTCTTTTTTCAATATTAGAATATATAAACAAGGTAATAAAAGAGGTGCTACAATATTTATAAAAATATGCAAAAATATCCAGAAATTTAGGAATAAAATCTTTTTGGTATTTTTATAATTTTTTACTGTTTTTGCGATTTTTGGGTATTTTTCAAAATGTTTTTGGTATT
Source organism: Ottelia alismoides (assembly GCA_037367405.1). Classification (NCBI taxonomy): domain Eukaryota; kingdom Viridiplantae; phylum Streptophyta; class Magnoliopsida; order Alismatales; family Hydrocharitaceae; genus Ottelia; species Ottelia alismoides. The sequence goes on along the minus strand of JAZKJV010004336.1, from coordinate 65,880 downwards.
TTTAAATTGCAAAATAAAGGAAAATAGGGAATTAGCTACTGGCTGAAGGTAAAATAGAGCTTAAAAATATCAAATAGCCACGAAATTTTCCCAAACTAATTTTCAAATAAAGATAATAAAATATAGAACCTACAGGAACTGAGTTTGCAATTTTTGGAATTTTCTATAATTTTTAAGATTTTTGTGAAGTTTTTAGGTATTTTCGAATTTTTAAGGTTTTTCTTTTGAGATTTTTAGTGGTTTTTGGACTGACACTAAACTAGGTTAAAATAGACAGTATGGATTTTTTTTGGATTTTTTCGAGGTATTTTTATATTTTTTGGTATTTTCTAAGCTAAACAGTACTGAAATGGCAAGTTTTTGATTTTTAATAAATAAAGAAGTGCAATAACATCAAAAACTAAAAATATAGCATGAAATTGTAAGTGAACAGGAGCTTAGTGTGATTTTTGTGGAATTGTTTGAGTCAAAATGATGCCTTAATTAAATACTACAAGCAATCAAAAATATCAAGGCTGGGAAGGGCCTATTTATAAATAGTCAAACTGTCCAGGACACGTATGCAATTTTTACCCAAAATTTATAGCTAAACATAATCTTTACTGGACCAGACACCAATACCCAGACCCACAGGGGTGCCACTGCAAATTTCCCAGGAGGCGCGTGACTGGCACGCACGCCTGGCAGGACCTGTTAGCAATTATCGAAAAGTTTGAGGGTTGAAATGTAAAATGCCCAGAAATTTTATACTTGAATATTAAAATTTCAGGTTCAACATGAAATAGTCAAAATCGCAGCACCTTTCTTGCAAAATTCCTCTGGGGCACGTGCGAGAGCATGTGTGCTTGGGGAGGACAGTTTAGCAATTATCGAAGGTTCGAGGGGCTACTATGAAAATTTTACAAAACTAATGAACAGCAGAGGAATGTTTCGATACTCAGTGCTAACTACAAAAAGGGAGCGGGTTTAGAAGCAAAATACCCAACTCCGGGGGCAATCAGACGGCGCAGAGGGCGTTACTTATACACGTGGCGAGTCCAAACGCGCTGATACCCTTTCGTCTTGTGCGGGCAGAACTAGATCGAGCCGATGGAGATCAACGGCTGTGGGCGCACAACATCCGACGGCAGCTGTAGCTTGGGATGAACGACGGAGGATCCAACGGCGATGACGCGTGAAGGAAGAACGGCCGACGAACTCGGCCTGGATGACTTCTTGGCTCCAAAATCTCCACGCGTGGCGCTTCTCCCTCCCTTCCAACGAGATCGAGAGCTACCTAGGAGCCTCCTCTATCGAGTGGTGGCCCCAAAATGGCGGCAAAGGCACTGAGGGCCACCCCGGCTTGCACGGACTGGGCTGCTCCCAGTAGCTTTTCGTCTCCCAAAAATCAACCCCAGATGGGTCTCCAGCGCACCTGGGACCTGCAAAGAACGCGCAAGAGTGACAGTAGAGGGTTCCAGGGCTACTGTGGGTGATGAGATGGCGAAGGCGGCGGGAATGAAGCTCGTCGGAGCAAGCTCCGGCGAGGTGCTGGCGTGATGCGAAGTTGCGTGCGAATCGAAGGGGACGAGTAATCGATCTAAGCCTAAACCTAATCTAGCAAAGAAAATGCAAGAAAATCAAACGGAAAGAGTGAACCTCGAGCCTAGGAAGGCGAGGTGGAAACCTCACGACGGTGCGGCCATTGGAGGTGGCTGGAACACACTACCGACCTCAGCCACACCTCGACGAAGATGCTGGGTCAACCCTCTATCACCGGGGACACACGGCGGGTGCTCGGAGGTTTTGGCTTCGGCCAAAAAATGGTTCAAAGAGGAAGAGAAGGATGGGGGGTGTTTTTGAAAGATGGTCGATGGGGCTCGCAAATCGAGTTGCACAGCTTGATGTAGTGGTCCACACCCCAAGGAGAACCTTGGGCGTGTATGATCATTGATCGAGGAAAAATTTTCATGAAGAAAGTGACACGAAATGGTGAAAGACGAAGCCCCCAAAAAACCTTGAAACTGGGTCAAAACCGGTTCTGACAACCTACAGGAGCTAGGGTCAGAGAGTTGACCAGAGGTCAACTCTCCTGGCCCCCTGGTTGGTCTACGTGGACCAACCAAGAAAAACCTAGAAAAAATTATTTCTAAAATCATTTTAAAATAGTAAATGGTATTATTTTATTTAGGTTATAAAATAAAAAGTATTTATAATTTTATAAACTATTTTATAGTCATTTTTATTTATTTTTATGAAGTATATTTTTACAAGTTGCTTTTTATAGCCTATATAGGTATAATATCTATATACTTTATTACTTTATTTTTATTTTGTGTATTTTAATTTTATTATTTTTGTTTCTTATTTTATAAAATTATAAAATACTTTCATACACTTAATTGTATTTTTGTTTTGATTTTATGAATTATTTTGTATATTTAATAAAATAAAAGTATGTGTTGTATAGGTATACATATAGGTATTGTATCTATGTATCTAATATACAAGTTTTTTTATTTTGTATTCGATTTAGGTTTTTATTCTGATTTTAATGTACATAACTATTATAAGTAATATTTAAAAATTATTAAAATTTAAAAATACACAAATAATGAATAAATAATAAATTGAATATTTTAATCTGTACAAGTATACAATAGGGGTCCAAAACTCAACTTTCAAACCGTAGCTCCACCAAATGTGAAACCACCACCATTAAATAGATTATTTTATTCTTTATACAATTAAAGGGGAGTTTGCTGCATTTGGAGTTTTCAGTTGTGAGATACGGGTCTGGGAAGTTGGGATTCTGGATTTTTATTCAGACCATAACTTTTTATCTGTGTATTATTTTTGAGTGAAATCAATTTTTGATTTTTCTTTATTTAATTATCTACAACTTTCATGTACAAAGTTTCTTTATTTGATGTATAAAAAGTGGAACCAAAAATAGGCCCCAAAATGAATAAAGAATGAATTAAAAAGTATAGGTATTTGACCTTTATCTCCCCCTACTTTATTCCTTGTCGATCTATTCATCAAGATGCCTAGGTCTCGGGGGTTTGGGTCATAAAATATTTACAATATTTTATTCTTTTTCTTTTCTTTTATTTATTCTATAATTTTGGCTTTAATTACAGTATTTTATACACTATTTACAGGTACATGCATGAATGCTATGATGGTGTATTTAATGCTATTAACAGGCATTTGCTAGGGTTTTTGGTGCCAAAATGATAGAATAAAGATGATGAAATGTGGATTCATCAACGCATCCTTCTCGCAATCCAAGATGTACATTAAAGCAATGAATCTCCTGATTTCATCATATGAAATCCGAGGTATTCTTCACGTGCAATGAGCACCGAGGAAGACGAAGATCTACGAGCAGTCGAAGTGACAACATAATGTAGTGACGACGGTGATTCCCTCTAGGTCAAGAAGTGGATGGCCACTCTTGAGAGAGAGAGAGGGGGGGCATGTGATGAGAATATGAGAGAGAGAGAGATTATGAATATGTTGTGTAAAATAAGAGCTAGGGTTGCCTCTTCTTTTATAATACTTTGGGAGTCCATTGATCACAACCCATGAACAACACAAAATCAATGGTTGAGATTGATGTAAAAATTTACAAAAATAATTAATTTAATTTAATAAATTGAATAATTATCAATGTAAATTAACTCAATCAAATCAATACACATTAAAGGATTAGGAAAGGAGGCTAAGCTCCTTCCAATCAAGGGGGTATTGAATGAGAAATCTTCGTGCGGGTCTAAAAGAATGATCCTCACTAGAAGAGAAGCGTGGACAAAGTTGTCGCTGAAGTGACCCACAAGAAAATCTCTCATTCAGACAACAATTAAGCCATAAATGAATAAAGCAATGGAAAGCAAAATGTGGAGTTAAAATATTATAACTCTATAACAAATGTGTATAGTGCGCAAGCATGTGTAGAGGTGCAAATGATAGATTGTGCAAATAAGCGTAAAATTTGTCCTCTTCTCTTATCCATTTATTCTCTTTTTGTGTGGGCTTTAAATTTTATTTTATTTTTGGATTTTTTTATATTTTTTGTATTATTATTTTATACTTTTTATTTTTCTTTTTAAATTATCTGATTTTTTATTTATTTTTTAAATATATAATATAAGCTTATATAAGGATATATATATAATATGGGATAATATAATTATAAATGCTAATAAAAATAACAAAATATAATAAATAAAATGTTTTTGAGTTTTGTATAATTTTCTAATGTTTTTGTGATTTTTCTAATATTTTTGCAAATTTTTAGGTATTTTAAAACTCAAAAATATCCCAAACCAGAGAATAAATAAGCAAGTATAATTGATTTAAACGTAAAAAACAACAAATAAAGTCCCAAAATTCTTCAAATCATTTTTTAATAGATAGATGGTAATATAAAGAAAATTCAGAGATAAAAGGAAATACCTTTGGGATTTTGGGAATTTTTATCATTTTTATTGGATTTTAGAGCCTTTTAATTTTTATGTTTTTCTTTTTTCTATTTTTAGGGATTTTTGGTCTCGACGCTTAAAATACTAAAATACATATAATACATTTTTTTGAATTGTTCAAAAGGGTTTTGTATTTTTGGAATTTTTAAGTCAAATAGGGATAAAATATGCACCTCTTGATTTTTAATAAATAGATAAAATGCTTAAAATACGAATCCAAAAAATGTGGTAGGAAAATACATGCTAGAAGGCATCTATCCCTATTTTGCATTTGTAGCATGGATGTTATTTTTAATAACTGAAATACGAGCACCAAAAATAGATGTACTGGCGAAGATATAGTTGCAATTTAAAATAAAGTAAGGGGCGCATGTGTGAATTTCCCAAAAATATACAAATTATATTTAAATTTAATGGACTATTTTACAATTCATAATTTTGCTAGGACATATATGCAATTTGCCTAGCTCACAAGGGACGACACATGAGCTGAGCTAAACTGGACCCATATGCAATAATAAATAAATACAAGCATCTCTAAGCAATATTTCCAATTTTATTTAGGCTACAAATTTTATTTAGAGGACTAATAAATAATGCAAAAATATGGGGGACTAAATGTGCAATTTACCCCTATTATGCGCTCCATCGTGTGGCTAAAAATTCTCCACTTGCCATGCATCCTTCTCTCTGCACACGATGATGGTTTGGCCGTGGACGTCCCAGATTAGACCTCGGGCAGAGATCGTGCAGTTGAGATGTGCTAGATTCGACGACTAATGATGGGTCTGGGGCTCCTCCCCAGGTCGTACGGTTGCTGCTATTGACAAACAATAGGGAAGAACTAGCCTTCCCTGAGCTTCGACCATCAATTCCTCCCTCCCCCGAGCCTTCCTCTCGATGCGGCAATGGTGAACATTCCTGGGCAGTTGATAATGCCTTCATAATGGGTCAGATCCCAGTGATGGTGGGTTTGGAGCTAGATGAAGCACAAAGGAATCTAAAGGGTGTTCCTGTGAGAAGGGCTCAAATTCCCTTTTCAGGACCTGCAAAGAAAGGGGAAAGAACGACAATGCAAGTGGGAGGTCCTTGCCGTTATTGGTGGTGAATGGGAGCGAAGTGGATGGTGGTGGAGAGGTCTCCAAAGAGGGTGGAGGAGTTGGAACTCAGTTTGCATATCTAAGGTAGATCTGGGGGATAAGATGTGGGGGATATGCGGAGGAGCGAAGAGGCATGAAAGTGGAATGGACGAGGGGGTCAGAAATCGGGTAGAACAGTGAGGAAAAGATGTTGGAGCTCAGGAACTCCGGTGAGGTAAATCCTAACACTTAGCTAATGCGAACGATTAAAAGTCAATCTAAGGACTGGGAATGAAATTCAAAAAATAAAACCACCTAAAAATCTTAAAAAGTATGGCCGAAACCTAATGGTAGACCAGGGAGCAGAGCGTCGTCGAAGCTCCACCGTGGTTGCGCCTCCCTCCTCCTCCCTCCACTTCAGACCTCGGGGGACCTCCAACTGTCACCTGGATGCACTCTTGGCCGAAGTCGAAGGGATTTAAGGGCTTGGAAAATGAGCAAATTCAATTAAGTAGGCTAAAGGTTTTATTTTATGAACATGACCAGCACCCTTATTGAACTAGGGTTTGGGGTTGTCTTGGGTTATGTACAACGGATCCGGGAAATGGGCATGGGTGATCGATGGTGGATGTAGATCTTGGCGTGGAGAATCGATGAAAATAGAATGAGGAGATGATGTGAAAAAATTGAGGAAATCAGGGAAAAGATGCTTCTGACAGCAGTAGAGATGTGCCTGGCTGAGTTGACCAGAGGTCAACAGAAGAAAATATTAGGTTGGTCCACGTGGACCAACTAGATAAATGCAGGGTTGAAATTCCCAGCAAAATGAATAATAAATAATAAATGATTTTATTAAATTTTAGTTATAATATATAAATTGTTTATTATTTTATGTAGTATTTTAATATAAATTTTATTTATTTTTTAATTAATTTATTACAAGTTACCTTTTACAAGTGTATTTATAGGTATATTGACCTATGTTTTGTTTGTTTAATTTTTATTTTGTATTTTTGATTTATTTTATTTTTACATTTTATATATATACAACTTATTTTTAGGTACATAAATATATTTTTACTAAATTTTTCTGACGTATTATATACACTTAAATAAATAGGGATATATATTATATAGGTACAAGTATAGATATTTCATCTATGTATTTATATAGACTATTTTATATTTGTATTTTCTTTATGGTTTTATTCTATTCTAAATACGTTCATATATAAATAATATTTGCAAAATTATAAAAATATAAAACTTTAAAAATAACAAAGAACAAATAAAATGAATATTTTATTCATGTATATTATGCAACAAGGGTCCAAATCCTAACTTCACAACTTAACTCCAAATTGGATGAAAGCACCTCCATTACATGGCTTGTTAAGAGTTATATACAATTAATAGTGATTTTAATACCTTTTGAGTTTTTATTGAGGATATATGGGTTTAGGAATTTTTGATTTGGCATTTTATTCTGAGCATAAAATGTACACTGGGTATTATTTTTGTGCAAACTCAATTTTATATTTTGATGTGTATTTTTATCTACAAATTTTATGTAAAGAGTTTATTAATTTGAGGTATAAATAATATAGAATAAAATGGGTCCCAAAAATGCATTATTAATGAATAAAAGAATAGAATTTTTATTGTCTTTTTGGACCTTATCTCCCGCTACTTTATTCCTTGTCGACCCAGTCATCAAGATGCCTAGGTCTCGAGGTTTAGGGTCATAAAATACCTTTGACATTTTATTCTTTTTATTCTTTTTCTTTATTTTATAATTTTGACATTAAAAACTATATTTTACATACAATAAATGGAATAAATAATGAATGTTAATTTGTATAAAATAACGTTATTTACATGCATTTAGCTAGGGTTTTTAAGGCCAAAATGATAGAATAAAGATGATGAAATGGAGATTCATCAGGGGGACGACCACCTTGAATTAGAACTCAATGTTGGTCGTTCACCCTCCCTATATGGAAGGAGATTCCTCTTTTCCAATTATGTGAGATTATGTATCTCACATAATCCTTCAATTATTTGCAGCAACTTTTGTTGCAAATTCACAAAAATAATTCCACATTATTTTGTGAAAATTTCAATCATGCCACTGGAAATTGTGAATGATATTCACACACTCAAAATAAAATATAACTTGTATTTTCAATTAATTGTCCAATGTGAATTTAATTCACACCAGCATTTAATTTGTAAATACTATTACAATTAGTTCTCTCTAATATATTATATATCGCATTTATAATATATATGATTAATATGGATAGTACTATCCACATTATTCATATCCATGATAATTAAATCATATTTAATTATCTTGGATCATCATTCTCATGCAACTAAATAATGATTAAATCATATTTAACTATCAATTTCTCAATGCTCAGATATACAATTTAGCAATGGAATTATTCTTGAACTCTTTCAAGAATAATGCTCTTTCTCCGCGGATACTTAGAGATGAGTACAGAGCGATTGTACGTTCTACGTTTTGTGACTTGGATATTGAGATCACACCTCAAATCCAGATCTTAGGGAGCTTTCAAAGATGCTTGATCAAAATCAAAGTCGTAAATCTAATCTCCTCGTTGCATCTAAATCATATTCAAATCAATGTCCAACATTTGGGCAAAGATTAAATTACTTCTCTATTGAGAGGAGTCACTAAAATCCATACCTATTTCATCACTCCCTCGGAATGGAAGCGTCATGGTTATACAATCATTTATGATCACATCACCCTCGAATATTTTGCATACTTGAAGACCTAGAATAAACCTGAAGATTCGGATCAATTTTAGACTGTCTTCTTCAGGGTTTTATCATTAAATTTCTCATTCAATCATTAGGAGTTGGTATCGATCATATGCTTTCCAAAAACATATATCTACCTACAAATTCTTGTCATGCTTCCAAAGCAAGATGACCATGCATGGAATTTGATTGGTCCCAATACCTCATGAGTGAGTTGATGTCTTCTTATTCAATAGTGAACTTGTATGATCCCTTTGAGAGATCGTATTACTCATATGCCCTCGTACGTACACCTGCTCATCAACGTATAGACCTTGATTAGATCATCAGCCTAACAATCTACCGAATTTACATACTCAGACATATAACAATACATGTGTCTTCGGTCAAAGGATGCATGCCTATATCATAACAGTATACGACAAAGGTCTTGGTTATCTTGATCTCATTAAGTCAACTCTTTGACCTAACTTATCTGACACCTTTGAATCTCTATTCCTATGCAGAGGACCTACATCAAGAGATCGGTCAGATTTTAGCCTATAGAGAAGGATCGCCATCTCCTTTTAAGGCTGGAGATCATCTCTTTATAATCATTTGACAATGTTTAATGAGTTTTCGATCTAACTCTTTAGATATCATCCAAGCACCAGCCTCTATTATTCAACCATTGAATCAACAATTGTATGATCATTAAGGTGGCCACGGTACATAACCCTAATTGTACTAAGGGACCTTATAGTGCATTCACTCGTTTAATCTCAAACAGGGAGTAAAAAAATCAATAACTTTTATTGATATATCAAATATTACAATAACATTTATTGAAGAAATGGTTCGCCTCAGGCTCTCATGGCTAACAACGTCCTCACCCACTCTGTTTGGAGGTAGTACATGATATCAATGAGGGGATTATTCTCCCATAAGATAAGGTCAATTTTATTCCAAGTTATTAAGGTTGACTTGCATTAACAGACTTATTTTTATATAAGCTATCACTAAAGATTAAGTGAGCACAATTCAACGCTTATCATATGTCCCAATTCCTTTAATCCTAAGTTTGTAAAGCTCGAGAGAGAGAGAGAGAGAATGAAATCAAGAAAATAGAATGCAAGAGAATAGTCGATGATGTATGCTCAGTTAGAGATCTTATAGTGCTTCCCAGCTCTCTCCATGTGGGATGCTTAACATAATATATAAAGATCTAGCTATGTGATGCAAGTCGATAAAAATCAGTACCTAAGCAGAAGTTCTATATAGCGGTATGGAAATGAGTTTAATTTGAGCTTAATCAAACATGCTAAGGTGAATATATTTAAATGAATTTTGTATCCTAAATTAATTGGACACAAACAAGACTGAGTAAGCTCTAAGAATTATGTGTCTGTCCTAATTTAATCATCCATTCAAGTCGAGCCCCATCCTTCAATTAAGGTTGAAACAAGTCTCGACACACCACAATAATAACAATTCCAGTCTATGTTTCACTTGCGAGAACTCAAGTGAGAACCACTATAAAGAGCAAATTATTACAAGTAATATACAAGAATAATGAGTGAAAATTACATCTAAATATGCTACACTATCTCTCTACTTAATCCTGTTGGATGTGGTCCTCCAAGCGAGCTGCTCCAAGCGTCTCTCCCCTGCATAGCCTCGGTTTTCCTCAGCTCCTCAGGCCCTATCCACAACTCAACATGGTTAAATACGAACTAAGAGAGATATTAATACACCAATGATAAATAAAAATAACAACACATAAATAACTAGAAAACAAAGTATCACAAAATGGTACTTGACTTCAATACACTAAAATCACATGAAATAAATATCTAAACCAAGTTAAATGACTAAATACGATGTGTCCCCAACAACAGTGCATCTGATAATACGCTAAATCACTACCCTAAATAGGTCACGTTGTAGTACAAGCGAATAGCAATTTAATCAGAACCATGCTTAAGATATCTCAATGAAGAGAGCGTAGTGTAAATTTATACATGTATAAGTCCAGGGTTGAGAACAAAGACATGAGAGATTAAGTTATATAACTAAGGGTTTAAATACATAAGTTATGAAATCTAGTGTGATATAAGTCAAGATGATTAGATGCATGATAATTTTTTTCTTTTTATATGCAATATAAGATGCAATAAAATGAATTAATATGTACTACTAAAAAACACACAAGTCACATAAAGTGCTCATGAATTACTTGCATGAATATGATAGATTGCTCTAGAAAGGTAATTCTACAGCTAATTCTCATCTAAGATGCTCAATTAAGTGATGAATCAAGTTAGGAATGAGGCATTTAAGTCCTAATTTACAAAGACATCTAATCCTATTTCATTAAAGCTATACAATGATTCAAAATATTAGAAAGATCATTTAAATGGGAAGTGTGTGTGCCAAGGATTAATTTGCCTATTTCTATGTCCTTTTTAGAGTTAAAATAATTTAGTGGTAAATTAGCACAACTAAATCAATCAAGGATTTTGTTTTATCAATAGATTATAGATTATACATTAAATCTGATCATATACTATGTAAATAGATAGAGTATAGAATTAAGATACCAATTGCATTAAATTTGGAGTCCATTTGCAAAAGTTATTAATGAAACAATCGAGGGGCTTCAATGCGATAAAAACATAATTAAGAATAAATACAACATCACAAACAAGTCCAAAATGAACTAAAATGTGAATAAATAAAGTCAGAGGGGCTTAAATGTAGTAGTTCTCGGTACACGAGGTTATATATATATATATATATATATATAATTTAAAGAACCCAATAGGGCTAGTTTATAAAATTCCCAAAGTGGCACAAGCGTAGGGAGTGTCGGTTCTGCTTTGGATCAAGACTTTGCTGTCCAAGTGGCTCGGGCCATGTAGAGCTCTCTGCTTCTTCGACTCAAGAATGGGTCCTTGATAAATCCATGATTTATCATCATATTTATTAATAACTAATAAGATTCATTAATAATTAACTAGCATTAACAATTAACCCCTTATATATAATTAACCATAATTATTTGTACATAAATAAACCTATTATTGCATCTTTATTTTATATATTTTCTTAATATTAAAAATCACATAAAAATTAGTTTAACATTATACATATTTGTTTTGACATTATTCATAAATCAAAAATAATAAAATAATAAAAGAAATTAAAATAAGTATATTTATTACCATAAAAATATTTGCAAAAGTATTTTCTTTTTATATATGACATATTTCCTTTTTGAATTATCCATGAAAGTTTGTAAATGTTGAAAAGATTTACAAATGTCATGTTAAAGCACTTTTTGATTTAACACATGTATATATTTCTATTTTATATTATTCTATTTTCTACTTTTTCTGTTTTTTTCTATTGGGCGCATGGCTCTCTCTGGAGAAGCCATGTAGCATGTCCCTTTACTCCTACCCACCTTCTTTCTCAACCATCAGATCCTCTATGATCCGGCATCCCCTCTACATTCACGCATGCTCGAAACCCTAGCCCTTCGATAACCCATCAGAGCAGATCACGAGTCATCTTCCACCTCTGACAACCCTGCTGACCACCATCAAACCTCGCCAACCATCGTTCTTCTCCTCCAACTGCCTTCCACCTTCATTCTCCATTATTCCAACTCCTCATCAAACCTATAGCTTCCAGTCTTTACGCCAACCCCTCCCTTGACCATGAACCACATCCGACCGCTTCCATGAGGTGGTTAAAAGACCCACATTCATTGCCAGGAACCTCCACTTCCATTCGATCAAAACCCCTCCTCTAGCGACCATTATCTGTATCCACCATTCCAGAGCAAACCCTCCTAACTTTAGCTCCCCTTATGTGATAGAGATAGACGGAGCTTGAGCATAATGATAGAGATAATAAATCAGGTGTGATCCTTGGTTTCCTGACCAAGTTATAGCCACAATCAAGAGGTTGTTCGAGCTCAACCTTCGCTGAGGTCTTGAGCAACGATCAGGAGCTCCAAGCTCCACTCTCAAGCGCCTGAATCATCCATCCATTTGTCCCTCTTTCATCCTTCCAGGTAAACCATAATAGCATCCTTCTCTAATTTCTCCATTTTTTACCTTCATATTTACACATGCATTCCAGGTTGTCGTACTTAAAATCCATTACAACTCATTAGTCATCTTTGCCAACACTACTGACTTCCCTCCTCTGTTATCCAGAATCTCTTCCCATCGATCCTTTCTTCTCCTCGCAAAGGAGAAGAACCCAATTCAGGGCTCCTTTCTCACCAATTCCGTAGCCATTTATCATGCCCAATTTCACCTTAAATAGAACCTCTATTTTGGCTATTAAGTACTCTAACTATGCAGGTACTCATCATGGCTTGAAGGATCAGAATTCTTGAGAACCTCCGGCCGAATGTTTCATCTCTAACGACTCTACATCGGCCGACAACATCATGCAACCTTGCATGATCGTGACTCTCTGAGCTCCTTTGCTAGGCCTTCAGGAAGCTTCTCCGATTATCCATCACCTCAGAGCCTCGAGGGGGAGGCAGCAGGACCACCCTGGAGCTTCTTAGCTCCAACACCATACGTGGAGGAGGAAGAGGACCAGAACCTACAACTTACGTTGATCTCACCAATTTGATCTAATGATCGAGATCAAGCTCCAGACAATGCGTCAGACCTCAGCCTCAGGAGCCCCAAGTCATACGCGAAGCACCAACAGATGCCACATAGCTCAAAGCTACCTTGCCTTGAGCTTAGCCATCATGCTAGCCGCCTCATGTGAGGGTCGAATTGCAGCACTTGGACTAGTACTTTAGTGAATTACATTTTAGTACAGCACAGACCCATCTGCAAAGAATTCTTGACATGAAAACACAGAGACAAAGGGCTGACCTTTGAATAGGAAAAAGAATGGATCTGCAGGGTCCCAAATGAATAGGCTTATTCGAGAGAGAAAACCTTGTTCTTTGGAAGATCTATCTCGTGTTTGAAACTGCATGGTTCCACTTTACAAGAACTCTGAATCATTCCCTTGAAGCTCATCCTCTTTATAATAAATGATCTACTTGCCCCAAAAGGACCTGGCTAAATAAGGAAATCCCAATTCATGCCGCTTGGGAAAATTGTAAGATAAGCCATTTTGTGCCTTTATTTTCTATTTTATATCCCCATGACGAGTCTGAGAAACCTCTAATTACATAGTGTGAATTAATCATGCAAAAATAACAATGTGTTGTTGTAAGTATGACGGGTAATCGGAATAAATCAAGAAAAGAACCACTTAATTATTTAATCCAATTTTAATCGAAGTGGTTTTATGTTTATTTAGCATGGGCAAGTCCCAGGATTGAACTCGAGGAGGCAAAGGAACAACCTAGGTTAATGTCTATCAAATTTCGTACATGGTTTTTGAGGAAGGATATTTTTGGTTTGATGCAATTTTAAATATAAATGAAAATGCAGGCCAATTTTAAGGACTAGAATGCAATTTGCAGTTAATCAGAGTCCAAAAATTATGAAACATGTCCAAGATGTCAATTATGATGAAATAGATGCTATGCAATTATTTTTGGATCTTTCTAATGCAAAATAAATATTTCATGAATTAATGAATGCATACAGTGTGATTTTCAATAGTTAATTATAATAAATATTAAATCTACTTTTTTAGGAAATAAAATCTATATCAGAAAAATCCTAAACCCTAAAAAATGTTGAATTTTATATGTATTAAAAAATAATTATTAAAATACACAAGATGATTTTTATTGAGCCAAATATGCATGCAAATGCAATTCTTTTTGGGCGCAATGTAAAACACAATTAATTTTACGGTCCGTGAATTTTTGGCAACTTTTGGATCTATGGTTAATTATCTAGGGATTTCTGAGTATCAATTGGGCAAAATATGTAAAATTCTGTAAGAATATTAATTATTAATTAACCATAGTGCATAAAAATATCACAAGCATGCCATTATGAAAAGAATTAATTGTAGAAATAAAGTTTTTTAAATAATAAAGTAATGCAAGATGACGTTCAAAATATAAATGGAAGAGAAGGGTCTATTTGCAAATTACAATAAACAAAATAAAAATAAATGCAGTTAAGGGGCTCTGTTGTAATTACCAATCCCTAGGACAGGCCTTCTGCAAAACGTATGCACGTGCCCTTGGATGGCAGGGTTCTCCTGGTAGATTGGCGATCTGCGAGGGGTGGCTTTGCAAAATTTCAAGCGGTCACATGCTATGCATGTGACCCTTGAGCGACGGGGGCGTGATTGAAATAAGGCGATCCTCCGAGGGCTACTTTGCAGAAGTTCCCCAACGTACGTGCTCTACACGTGCACGGAGGCCTCGGGTTTCTCACCCAGTGGTTCGCAGCGGTCGAGGGACGATTTTGGGCAGAGTCACGACGAGGCTCCATGACAGTGGTGAAGGCAAAGCTCTGATCCTGGAGAGCGGTTGCCGCGAAGATGGAGGGGGCAGCCGTTGGCAGAGGCGTTATGTTGAGGACTTTGCGTTGATGGAGAGGATGGTGTGCTGGAGCACGAAGGAGAAGAAGCACATTGACGAAGATGCAGGCGATGGCTGACGAGCTTCTGACATTGATGTCGATAAAGGTAGCACGCAGAAGATGGTCGGTGGTGATGGTAATGTGAGGTGGAGTCATGGTGAAGAAGCAACGGTGGTCGACACCGGAGCAATAGCATCGACAGGCGTAGATGCGGGATGCAACGAGGTTTCTAGCCTCAGACCTCACTGGGGAATAGATGGTTGAGGTGGTGTTGTCACCTCCGTGCGCCTCTCTTTGTGGTGCAATCGACCGGAGAGATGTGATGGTGGAGAAGGTATGTCAGGGAAGATGGAATTTGGGTGAAGGGCTATAGTGATGTGGGATGTGGCTCGACGGCGCAAAGAAGCCGAAGCAAAGCTGCTCACGCGAAGGCTTACGGTGTTGCAATGGTGGTTCACCCACCGGCTGGTGGTGATGGAGTTAAATAGTGGATGGGGAGATCGATCGAGGGTCGACGAGATTGCGGCCAAAGAAGGAAGGTTGTGTGATATCGAGGGGAGATATAGGACGAGGAGACAGACGACGTGAATGGAAAGGAGGATCAGAGAGATTCACAAGAGGCGATAAAAGAGCTGATAAGGAAGGTGGTAGCGCGAGATTGATCAGGAGGGAGATCTGATTGGAGAGAGGGTGGTGAGATTCGTGGAGGTGGTGCTGGTTTTGGAAGGGGGTCGGTAGCCTAAGAAGGAAGGTGACCAGATTAGGGAGATGGTAGTGGAGGCGACGGTGTGAAAGGGGAAAGAGAGCGCATATTGGGAAGAGCGGAGGAAGGAAATGGCGCTTGTGGGCCGTCTGAATCAGACAAGATCGGGTGACCCACAAGACGCAACATGGCATTTATTAAGTTTTTTTATTTTTTTAATTTTAATTTTAATTTTAATTTTAATTAATTTTTTTGAATAATTGGATATAAATAAATACCAAAAATGAGTGACATGTGGCAACTCCAGAAGATGCCACGTATCACCATCAGAAATTTTGAAAATAAAAATACAAACAAAAATCAGAAATAAATAGCAAATGATCTCGGATCGAAAATTTTTCTTCATGAAAGTTGCTTGTATCCATGAGTTCTACAATGTTCACGAAGGGAACAAAACCAAACTTGATCGTTTGTATAAAGTGATTTTTTGGGGTATTATGTGTACATAGAACACCTTGATTTTTGGATTTTCTAATTTTTTATCATTTTTAAAAAAGATAAAAATAGGAAAAAATATGATAAAATCAAAGATAAATATTTACATATTACTATATTTTTTGGATTTTTAATAATCAGGGAATGATGGAATAAAATAAAATACGAAAAGACAACTTTTGTGTACACTATTAGTGAACACTCAGACTCTGTCAATTTCTTTGATTTAGGTTTTATTTTAGGTTTGTATTTTATGTATTTTAATAAAACTTTTAGTCAAAGAAGATAAATGAAAAAGAAATAAAATAAAAATAGTTAAATATATACATAAAATAATAGGTCAAAATCGGGTAAAATACACAATGTACAAAATAGACCTAAAACTCAACTTTCACATATGAGCTCTGATTCACTTGAACTTGGTCTTGTCTTGAAGATAATTGAATGTGCATTAGTTCAAAAGTGAGTAGGATCAAATCAGACACTATATGAGGAAGATATCAATGTTTTAGTTCGATTATCTTAAAATTAGGGTTTTGGTTTCTGGTCCACTTATTTATGTTAGTGATTTTTTTATTTTTCATTTATTTTTGTTAGTAGTATGTACACAATGGAGGTAGTTTTGGGTGATTTGCAGTTAGCATGAATTAATTAAAAATCGGGGAAGTTAGCTTATTTTACAGGTCAAAGGGGCTGGGATTTTTTGGCTTCTTGTTTTGTGTCATAATGTATGATATAATGTAGTTATTATTTGCATATGCATGAATGCTAATTATGCAAGATTATGGATAAAATGCCAATGAATTTTGGGTATTTGAGCTTAATTAATCATTTTTAGAGTGATGAATCACATATCAACCCCCATACTTAAACCATGCTCGTCCCCGAGGAGAAATGCAATGAGGTAGCATGAGATTGGATTCCATACCAAGATCATGAGTAGAAGGTGAAAATGGAGCTACACCCGACCTTTGGATTATTAGTTTGGCAGAACTTTTGTGAGAGTTAGGGTTTTAAAATCAACAGCCTCCAAGTTCTACACATCATTGTCACAATTTCAGCTCAGAAGTCATCTTAGATCAATCCTCCTCCCAAAGCATACCCGATTAACATTGAATAATTGACTCATGTGTGTGAAAGATTTTAGCTCTTCCCATCAAGAATGTCGGACTACCATACAAACCTCTCCTCCAATAACTCATCCTCAGGGAGTCAGGTATTTCCTTCTAGGGTATGTCGTGTTGTGTTCACAATCGAAAAGAGGGAGAAATTAGAAGAAGGGGAAAAGAAGTGGAGGGTGACCAATGTAGTCACATCTCCTTGTGAAGCCGACCAGATAGCCAAGTCTCCACCAAGATCTGCATATTTTCGTGAATCTTGGACCTTTTTGGTTAAATATTTATTTGGTATTTGGCTTCTTTTTGTTCGTATTTTTGATAGTTATGTGTGGATTTTGTTGTGCCCCTACAGATATGGAATCTTTTTTTCCATACATGTTTTGGGGTCTTAGAAAAAATTGTGTTGTCCATCCCTTTTCTGAAGCTTTATTTCAACCTGTACTTTGAACTTTAGATGTCCATGCTACAAGAAAAGAAACTCACACAGTCTTCCAACACCCCGTCTGAGTAGAGCTATGTGCATAGTGCGAGAGTACAAATTAATTCCCTATTCAAGAGTTGTACCTAGAATGAGGCGATCAGGTTAGACACTAAGAGTCAAGCACATTGTCATGTGGAACTCGAAGAATTTTGTCAAACACCTGAAGCTTCTAAAATCCTCTTTCTTGGTGAAGTTCCTCTGAAAATTAGGTGGGTTAATGTCAAGTCCAGACCACTCTCAATTTCTGATCATAACTCGGTTCAGAACCCAAGGGCTTTTCACAAGTGCATATGCATGAAATGTTGGATGAAGTGCAGATGCGTGAAATGCAAACCCATTTTTTCCTGAATTTTGTGAATTTTTTGTTTTTTTTGAAAAAAAATTATGCCATATTTTCTTTGTTTTTTATGAAAAAATGAATAAGAAGCCAATTTTCAAAATTTTGGTTGCACGCACAATTGGACACAGTCAGTGTTAGATGCAAAACTCATTTTTTGTTTTTTATTAGGTTACCCACCCCGTAAATACATAGACTAACGTGAAAGTACGAGATATGGGTAAAATATATACAGAGTATATACACATAATCCTATACTTAGCGAGTGCTATGTCTTCAGAGCACAATAAGTGTAGAGAAGACATAGCTTGGGATAAGCGTAAGAGATGAAAAGAAAAAGAAAAATAGAGATCGCCCCCCATACTTAAGTTGTGAACAGTCTAAGTATAGAAGAAGAGCAAATATGAGGCAAATAATGGGAGAGGTGGATGAAGAGAATATATACAATGGGCATCGAGTCCCCCTATACTTTGTTTATCCTACGTATGGAAGAAGGGTGGAAATGGGGCGATCGAGAGAAGGAGTGGATGAGGAGAGTGGTATATACAGATGGCATCGATCCCCCCCTATACTTAGTCCTTGGCCTAAGTAGAGGAAGAAGATGTACAAGGGGACCGATGGGATCGGGAGGGAGGGAGGGTTACCGATGGTTAAGGAGGTTTTTGGTATCTTTTTGTGAGCCTGTGGTGGGAGATCGTAATGATTGAAAGAAGGTAAAGTAGATGAGTCCCAGCTATCATCAGTGTTATCCTCAGAAGAATCATGCTGGAGAGTATTTTGATAGGAAGAAGATGAATCATACGAGTCAGATGATTCACAGTCGTCGTCAGAGTTATCCTCAGAAGAACAAAACTTGAAGGTAAAGGTACTTCAAATATTCTTATTTTTAAGCCGCTTAATCAAAATATGCTCGGTCTTGTGGTCAAGCGATTCATCCTCAGATGATGAATACTCTGAAGCACCAGTCTCAGTCTTCTCATAAGAAATAATTCCGATATATCTGATGAGACCTGGGCAATCGGCTATGGACGAATAATAATGAGGAGAAGGAATAGTCCAATAGGGGTTGATATTTGGTTGCTTTCTTAGATAGGGCTTTAGAGCTGCCGAACTGAATTCACTCATGTAGATTACCTTGTGTGGTCCTGATGAAGAATTATCAGAAGATTCCTTTTCTACAATGTCGAAGGTGACTTTCTTAGTTTGTTTATCAGGAAGGGTCAATTTGGTCCTTATCATCTGTGATGTGTTGACAATTGGGTCCTCATTAGATGAATAACCATTGTAGTATTCTTCCATGGTCAGTGGATGTCCTGCGAATGTGTTCTTAGTTGGCATGCCATTGGTGAGTTCCTGTGTCAGATTGAGTTGATCAAGGTAGTCAGAGAAGATCTTGTCCGACTCATGGTAAGCCCATGCTTGTGTTTCCTCATCACCATATAAAAAGTCTTGCATCAGGTGATCTTTTGTAGGACTTGTCAAGAAAGGGCTAGAGGTGCACGCAGTGGGGAATGGGAGGGTGTGTGTGATCTCTGAACCAATGGTCTGATCAACAACCATTATCTCAATTGCGGCAGCGGGGTAGGGCTCTTCTACCACTTGACGGTCATGGTTGTTGATGGCTTTGTGGGTTGGCTTGGAATATCATGTTTCCTCAAAGACAGTATGAGATCAAAGTGCTCCCAATGCTGTGAAATTAATTTCCCAAGTCTCACATTCAATAGTCACCTTAGCCAATGCTAAGAACGGCTTTCCGAGAATTATTGGAGACTAAGTGAACTCTCCTTAATGCTCAATATCAATGATAATGAAGTCCACCTTGAGTAGAGCACCTTGGAATGTCATAATGACTGAAAATTTTCCTCTCGATCGTTTTATAGATCGATCATCTAGCTGAACGTTCTCTCTTGATTTCCTGATTGGTCCGAGTTTGAGCTTCCCAAATACGGAGGTCGGAAGGATGTTGAGTGGTGAGTCATCATCGATTCAGGCATGGGTGAATGTTGTGTCTTTGATTCCACAGTCAAATCGAGGCAACCGCTTTACTCTACGGCTCTTAGTCTTTCTTCTCATCACCAAAGAGGTGGGCATTGATAATATATGTCTTTCGATCTTTGTTCTCTTCCTGCCTGACTTTTTCGGCATTAATTTACTCTTTATAAATCTTTCTGGGTCGAGGAAGTGTTCAATGGACTGATTCAAGGGAAGTTCAAAAATCTCTTTTATCCAGTGCTTCCATCAGAGTAGAATCCAATTTTTTCAATTCTTCTCCACTTTAAATTTTTATGGGCTTTTCTGTTTTTCAATTTTTTGGGTTTTTTTTTTGAATTTTTCAATTTTTTTGGCCTTTTTGGTGTGGTGCGTAGATGAGTTGTTTTCCACATATGAGGAGGGGTTTCGATCAGAGTAAGAGTTATCCCTAAGGGAGTAGTATGCAGAGATGTTGCTGTCAGAGCCATCCCTTGGGTATACACAATTTGTGAGTTTCTTAGTATTCTCAGGATTTTCAACTTGAGATCCAAACATTTTTATCTTCCACTTTCATACCTGAGTTAGCATAAAATAAAATTATTCAGTCGGTGAAACTTCTAAATTTATCCTCAATTAATTCATATTTGTTAATTATTCTAGAAATGGCATCCTCCAAAAACTTTTCATGATCGATCATGGGAGCAGTCTGTGTGGATTCCTGAGTGTTCTCTCATTTTTCAACTTGAGGTCCAATCGTTTCATCTTCCATTTTTATGTATGAGCTGAGGGAAGATCCTATCGGAATATTCAATATATGATCGTTATCTTCTGAAATTTTCTCCTGAAAAATCATGGAAGGAGTCTGCTCAATGGGAGAATTCTGTGGGAATCTTTTGGTCTCATACTCAGAATACCGTGACTCAGGCATGCAATGATGAGTTGAGTAGAGTCCACTTCCATGATTGTTGATAAGTTCCTCATATGGTGAAGTCCACATACATGGTTCATGTGCATTGATATCATCAGTCCAGTCATCTGTATGTATAGGCTGACCGAAGGAGTGGTATACGGGTTGGTCAATAGAGATTTGGTCATTGGGGTCAATCCAATATGGATGATTGTCAGGTGCAGCCCACTCCATTCGGTTTGGTCGGTTCACCATGTTATTCCCTAAGGTCTGGTCTAGATGTGTTTATGTGAATCGTTGACCTAACAAAATTGTGACAAGAAAATGAAATCGGTTGGGGTTGATATCTCGACCAATCATTTGCCTCAAAAGTGATTTGATCTTTAAAATGTTCACGAGGTCTAGTGAGAAATCGGGAATAAGATGGGTCAGCCTAGGATGGAAGTGGATCATGTGTAGAAAATGTTGTGGGAGGTGGCAAATATGGAATGTTGAATTCGGATGATTTGAGTAAAATGGATTGGAATTCATAGACTGGACTGGATTCATTCGAGGGTGAGAGTCTCCCGCGGATGTTGGAGGAAATCTGAAAGAAGAGAGTTTAGATGATTTAGGTTTGACCGAGATGAATTCCTTTTTTAAATCAACGCAAGCGGCGGTGACTGCGCCATTTTGCCCTCCTGCGATGATTTAGACCCTTCTCCTCCCTTTATATTTTGAACGTCATCTTGCATTATTTTTTTAAAAATTGCATTTTGTTTCTACAATTAATTCTTTGCATAGTGGCATGCTTGTGATATTTTTATGCACTATGATTAATTAATAATTAATATTCTAGCAAAAATTTCCATATTTTGCCCAATTGATACTTAGGAATTCCTAGATAATTAACCATAGCTCCAAATATTGCCAAAAATTCACAGATTGTAGAATAAATTGTGTTTTACATGTGCCCAAAAAGAACTGCATTTGCATGCATATTTTTCTCTATAAAAGTCATTCTGTGTATTTCAGTAATTAATTTTACTAGGTATTAAATTCAATATTTTTAGAGTTTAGGATTTTTTTAAGATAGATCTCTTAATGGTATATCTTAGATAATTTTATTTCTTGAAAATAAAAAGATTTAGTATTTATTGTAATTAATTATTGAGAATCACACTATCTGCATTCATTAATTCTTGAAATATTAATTCTGTGTAAGAAAATTCCAAAAAAAATTGCGTAGCATCTATTTCATTATAATTGACATCTTGGCCAAGTTTCATAATTTTTGGACCCCGTCTAATAGAAAATAGCATTTCTAATCCTTAAAATTGGCATGTATTTTCATTTACATTCAAAAATTACATCAAAAATACCAAAAATATCCCGCCTCGAAAACCATGCACGAAATTTGATAGACATTAACTAGTTTTTTCCTTTATCTCTTCGAGTTCGACCCTGAGACTTGTCCAGGAGAAATAAATATAAAACCACTTCGATTAAAATTGGATTAAATAATTAAGTGGTTCTTTTATTGATTGATTCTGATTATTAGGCATATTTCCACGACACATCATTATTTTTGCACGATTAATTCACACTAATCAATTAAGGGTTTCTTTAACTCATCAGATGGTGCCATTACCGGGGAGATGGCGGTGGAGGTGGTGGTGCAAAAGGGGAAGAGGGCGCAGATTGGGAGGAGCAGAGGAAGGAGATGGCGCTTATGGGTCGTCCGATCGGTAGAGATCGGGTGGCCCACAAGGCACCACGTGGCATTTATTTTTTAGTTTTTTTTAAATTTTAACTTTAATTATTTTTTTAAATATTGAATATAAGTAAATATCAAAAATGAGTGATACATGGTGGCTCCACTAGCTACCATGTGTCACCACAAGAAAATTCAAAAAAAAATACAAAGAAAAATCAGAAATAAATAAAAAAGGACTCGGATCGAAAAATTTTCTTCACAAAAGTTGCTCGTCTCGATGAGATATACAACTTTTACAAAGGGATCAAAACCAAAATAGATCATTTGCACAAAGTGATTTTTTGGGGTACTCTATGTACATGGAACACCTTGATTTTTGGGTTTTCTAATTTTTTTCATCATTTTTAAATAAGATATAAATTGAGAAAAATTATCATAAAATCAAAGATATATATTTACATATTACTTTAATTTTTTGTATTTTTAATAATTAGGAAAATACAAAACAAAATAAAGTATGAAAAAGACAACTTTTGTACATACTGTTAGTGAACACTCAGATTCTGTCAATTTCTTTGATTTATGTTTTATTTTAGGTTTGGATTTGTGTGCATTTTAATAAAACTTAGCCAAAGAAGATAAATGAAAAGGAAATAACATAAAAAGAGTTAAATATGTACATAAAATAATAGGTCAAAATCGAGTAACATACACAATGTACAAAATAGGCCCAAAATCCAACTTTCACATATGAGCTCTTATTCCCTTGAACTTGGTCTTGTTTTGAAGATAATTGAATGTACATTAGTTCAAAAGTGAGTAGGATCAAATCGGAAACTATATGAGGAAGATATCAACGTTCTAGTCCGATTATCCTGAAATCAGGATTTGGATTTCTGGTCCACTTATTTGTGTTAGTGTTTTTTTTTGTATTTTCATTTATTTTGTTAGTAATATGTACACAACAGAGGTAGTTTCAGGTGATTTGGAGTTAGCATTACTTATTTAAAATTTAAGTAAGTTATCATATATTACAGATTAAAGGGGCTGGGATTTTTTGGCTTCTTGTTTTGTGCCATAATGTATGATAAAATGCAGTTATTTTTTACATATGCATGAATTATGATTATGCAAGATAATGAATTAAATGCCAATGACTTTTGGGGATCAGAGATTAATTGATCATTTAGAGTGATGAATCACAGATTCATCACCCACATAGGTTATTTTGGGCTTTATGCCCAGATACCTTTTGTAATTACTATTAGACCTCTATTTTGGACCTTTTAGTTATGTTTTTTATGTTTATGTTGAGTTTTTATTTGAAATTATGCCCCTTCCTTAATATGGTACTATCTTCTGCATGTTTTGTCCAAATTTGACAAACTTGGTATCTAATTAAAGGTCATTTCATGCTCTTTACTGTGATATATTTAAATCTCTTATTTGCTCTGTCTACAATGAATTAAAATCAGAGAAATATGTTGGCCTTAAACCTGAATTAATTGAGACCAAATTCGTATGTTGAATTAAATTAATAATTGAACCCCTGACTTGCTTCAATTCCATATAATTTAATCAGGAATCTTGCATGAATTGTTTTAAATATTAATTCTTGATTCTTCTTTTGTAATAGGGTGCTTAAGTATGTTGACTTATAACTTGGCTTGATTAATTGATGTCTTGATCAAAAGAGACTAATTGGATATTGAAACTTAATTCACTTTAATAGTTCGTGCATAATAAATTTTAGATTTAAATCAAGTAATCTTGAGCATTAATTGTGTGCGTGTCTTGTTTGTGCTTTGCATTATGGTGTGCATGCACTAGCATTTATGCATGTAATTTCAATGCATGAAGAATCCATAAAAAAATCCATGCATCAATTTTGTTGTTTGCCTCACTTGACCTAGATATGCCTTAGAGTAGCTTGATTAATATATTTAGGTTCTGATTAGATACACTCATCAGTTGTGTCTTTGAGTTTAACCATGGACTTATCCAGGAAATTTTAGTTGATCCACTCCTTACGGAGATACTACACTCAGTTCCGATACTTCGTTAAGAGATCGTACTACAACATGACCTTATTAGCCTAACCATTTAGCATATTATTAGATGATGCCGTTGACAGGGACATGACTTTATTAGTTTATTTTTAGGTTTAAATATTAGATTAAGTGAAATTTGGTGTATATAAGTTAAGTTTGTTGTGTTATCTTTTAGTCATTTTAGTTGACTTTGTATTGTGTTGTATTCGAGATTATCATATTGATTAGTTGATTATCTCTTGAGAAATCTAATCCCATGATGTTTTGTCAGGGCCTGCGGAGTAGATCAGATTGAAGTGATGCGGAGGCTCGAGCAGGGTTCTTGAGTTGAGAAGATTTAAGGCAACTACAAGAGAAAGAGATTTTTAGCTAATTAGAATATTGATGACATTTGTGTTGTAATTATTTGTTGTAATAATTATATGTAATTGCATTTTATAGTGTATCTTGTTTGAGAGCTCGCACGTGTAAAAAAGACTTGGTCTTCCTTTATTTTTTTTAAATTCTGGTGTGTCGAGACCTGTTTCACTCTCATGAAGAGTGGGGCTAGACTTGAGTGGTGATAACCATGAGTAGGAACATGGGTAGAATTAGGTCCAAATATGTATGTGCCACTAGTAATTTAGGCCACACTTGCATCTTATAATTCAAATCATCTTAAGATTTACTAATGAGACGCACGTAAACATGCGCAACTTAGCCCAAATTAAAATTTGATTCTTTCATGCTAATAGTACCATGTTTAGGTGTGGTTACTGACTTGCATGCATGTAGTATAATATTTACAAATGCAGTATTGCATCCCACATGGAGAGTACTAGGAAGCGTGGTGAGTATAACTTCTTCTGATCACGCATCATTGATTTCACGCTTGCATTCCGTTTTCCGGTTACTCCATTGGGTTTAATACATATATCGAAAAAAGGAAACTGGATTGAATGTTGGGCGTATACTTTTGTGTTCACATTAAATCAATGCGATAATCAAAACTCTAAACTTGGGACTAAATTGAGCAAGTCGACCTAAAAGAACTTGGAATAAAATGAACACTTGTATTATAGGTGCATAAATCCCTTATTGGACACAAGTACTTACACCAAGATAGAGTAGATGAGGACGCAACCCTAAGGTTAGAGCCCAAATCCCTAAACTTGCCCCCAAAGTCTCCATTTCCAACTCATACGGATTTGGGAGTTGCAATGGCTTTCCTTCGACCTTAGAAATACGTTTCGGGTATGTAAGACTGGTATTCTTCTAAGGGTTGTGATATTGAACACGACAACCTAAGAAGATCACCTCTTTGCTGAGAGATATCAGGTGCACCTTTGGGCGTAAGGTGACTCCCTATATGTAATGTTTTGAAAGATTGTTCTACCACCAACTAAAAATAACAAGATAATTTGGTCAAACTCTTACGGCCTAAACGCATGAAATCGGTGAACTGAAAAGGTTTCCATTGTGTTTGAATTGTGTGACTTGACTCCGTACATTTAAGTACACCGCAGCACATAGATCTCCATTGATTCATCATGTCCATTTATGATCCTCTTCGACATCGATGTTGACTAGTTGGGGAACTTTTGTTCGAACTTTACAAACCTCAACCTGAACGCCCCAAAGAGTGCATCTTATGAGGTCCCTTTACTTCAAGGACCTTCCTAGACTCATGACCCACTTGAGTCCAGGTCCACTCACTTCAGGGATGGTCACACACCGACCAACCCTTTTCTCTCTTCCCTACTTACCAAGGAAGACCTTTGCCTCGGTGAAGTTGATTTGAGTTCAAACAACTCGTCTAATTTGAACCAATTTTCTGATGAAGGAATCCAAGAATATTCAGTTAAGATGCCTCCCAAAGGACAGAATGATAATGAGGAGAAGCGAGAGGACCCATTGCAAGTTGATATTGGCTAGATTGGCAGCATTTGAGCACCAGAATGCCTTTTTTAGAGCTCAGATAGGACAACTAAATGTGGGAGTTGATGCACTAATGGATATGACTAACAACTCGAGAAAAATTAGAGTGAAAAATTACCTGTGTCCCGCCCAACCAGATATATAATATGAATTAAAGTCGTAATTTCTGAATTTGTCGTTGCACTTCAATGGGAATGCCCACGAAGAACCCTATGCATTCCTAAGGGGTTTTGAGATCATTTATGCTAACCTTATATACTCTAGGGTTAGTCAAGATTATATCAGGTTCACAACCCTACCATTTTCCATGAGGGATAAGGCAGACTAGTGGTTGAAGAACATAGGTGTAGTAGTGAACACCTACAACCAGATTAAGGTCATGTTTCTAAAGAAGTTCTACTATTTCAGTAGAATTAATCAGATGAGTATACACACAACGAGTTTTCCCAGTTTCCCAATGAGTCGTTCTGTGATACTTGGGAAGATTCAAGGACATACTTCAGAAGTGTCCATGTCATGGTATGGAGGATACCATTCTGGCCTAGTCTCTTTACAATGGTGTCAATCCTGAGGTGTAGGGTTTAGTGAGTGCTGCCTGTGGAGGCAGCTACACTTCATGAGGAGTAGATACCATCTAGAAGGTACTCGAGAAGATGGCCAAGATGATCTACTCACATACCGGCAACGGGGTATACTTAGAGGCAGAGTCCCCCTTTTCACTCCAATCTAAAGGGGGGGGGAAGTTTGTAGTCGATGTCACCGAGGATCTAATTCCCAGCATGAGGATCATTGCTGACAAGATGACACTAGTTGAGAAGATCAACACGAGGATGAATGAGCTTGAAAGTATATCCAACCTTCCGAAGTAGATGGAGGAGTTGGCTGAGAAGGTGTCCAAGGTGAAGATATATGCACAATTGCATCTGTTGCTCCTGTTTATCGAGTACATCATATATAGGAGCAGTTGATGTCAGGACCACCCCAGCCATGGATCGAGGGCCACTCCTTTACCCAATCTTACCTAGAGTAGCCACCATCAGTCGAGCCAGCTACGTAGGAGCCTCCTCGGGTGTGGGAGGTGAATGGTGTTTGGTATACCTAGAATCCTTCCAGACATGGAAGTACAGGGGACCGTCAGTCTTACCAACATCCCCCAACCTTCTATAACATTGTGTTCACCCCGACACCACTTCCGACATAGCCTAGCCCTGGTTCATACCAACCCAAGAAGCATCATAGGCAACAATAGTAGTACGTACGTCGATGAATGTACCAATATGTCCAATATGAACCACACTACTAGCATCACCCACAGTAGCAATAGTATCTGGGCCAACAAGGCCAATCTTCATGATATTCTTCCTCCCATCAGTAGTCCTCTTCGTCAGGACCTACATACTTCCAGCACCAGATTCTTGAGGAGATTCGTTCCTACAGGAACGAAATTCAGGACATGTGAGTTGACATCAACCGCATTTCCCGTTGGCAAGATAATAAGTTTGCACCTTTGATCTCCATTCCTTCCCAGGTTCAGGCTAACCCCAACAGCCTGAATAAGACACAACACTAGCAGAAGTTAGGTCAGGTATACTACTCAGGCTCACTTAGATATAAGCATGAGATACTTTCGTGTGATGATGTTAATCATATGTCACTTAGGAGAAGAAGGATCGTGGTAGAATCTGACCGGGCATGGGACATGGAGAGAGTCGTCTCTGAGTCTCTACTTGAGGAGACTTCAGGGTATGAGGAGGAAAGGCATCACATGCAATAGACCCTTCAGTAGAGGATGAGGACACCGACTAAGGGAAAGAGAGGAAGAGGAGGACATGAGCACAGATAATTTTGAGTCTACGGAGGACCTTGAACCTTTAGTTAAGGAGGATATATCAACAGCAGATATCCCCAAACTTGTAGTGGACCATCATATTTGTAGTTCCAAGTTACATTCAAAAGATTCATGTATGAAGAACTATGTTCCTGTGAATGCAAAGAATGATGTTTCAGTTTATGATTCAGATTCTTCCTCTTCTGTTTCTCTTGCTTCAATACCTCCCCCTGTGATCTAACGGCTAGAAAGTGTGTCACTAAAGATATTCAAAAAAATGACCTAGAAATGGTACAATTATGCAAGGATAATATCATGGTTAAGGTGTCATTTGACGAGTATGTGGCTAGCCATCCTTCATTCCAGAAGTACCTTAAGGTGTGATGCACACCTACTATAGTTAATAACAAGAAACCAAACAATTATGTGAGTATTCACGTCTTATCAGTAGCCACTACTTATGGCCTCAAGAATTAACAACATCCTAGGAATAAAAGGGATATGGGTGCACATTACTTGGAGAGCCATATCGATGACATTGCATTTTCATGTACTTTCCTAGATAATGGTTCTTCCATCAACTTTCTACCCTTTGCTTATATCAGAAATTGGAGTTCGAACCACTTTGTAAATAAATAGCATTACTCCAATTCACAGACAAGTTGATGAAGAAAGCTAAGGGAGAAGTGAAGAACGTCGTTATCTCAATTAAGGGACAAGACTACAAGGCAGATTTTACGGTCCTTAATATGGAAATCCCTAATCATTGGAGAGAGTCTCACATCATTCTTGAGTGGCCATTCCTTAGGACCAGCGATGCTTCATTTGATTATAAAAAATGAATGACGAAGTTCTGTTCTCCAAGCGTAAAAGTGGAACTTGAGATGAAGCAAACAAAGTGGCAGTGACTTGACTCTGAGACTAGCACAAACTATTCTTCTTCAGAAGCAGATTGCAAAGTGATTAACACAATTGGGATATGGAGACAGACCCCAATAGGATTTAGCTAGACCCTCTCATCTAGAAAGGATAGTGTGCAGGATGCAGTTTACAAGGTGTTGCCAGACTTTTTGAGAGATGCATCCCCATATTCCCTTGATGACTTAGAGATCCCTTCGGATTTGTCAGCTTCATTTCTTTAGGAATGGTAAAAGCGTGTAGATGATGAGTCGGATGTGTTCTTTGGCGATCTGAATCCATACACATCAGAATTGATGGAGAGTACAACATAGTTAGACCCACCTTCATGCAGCACGATGTTAGACATGTGTGCCCATGGTGAGTCATTTTGTAATAAAAGTTATTATAAATCACTCCCTAATATGAAATAAAGAATAATAAATTTGCATGTGAGGTCCCTTAGTACAATTAGGGTTATGTACCATGGCTGTCTTGATAATCATACAGTTGTTGATTCAATAGTTGAATCATAAAGGTTGGTGCTTAGATTATAACTAAAGAGTTAGATTGAGGACTTATCTAGAATCGTCAAATGATTATTAAGAGAGGATCTCAAGCCTGAGAAGGGGATAGAAATCCTTACTCCAAATGATGATATCCGACCAACCTCTTGATGCAGGTCCTCTAGATATGAATAGATATTTGAAGGTGTTGGATAATTTACTATGTGTCTGAGTATGTACATTAGGCAGACCATTAGGTTGATGACCTAATCAAGGTCTACACACTGACAAGATGGTGTATATACAAGAACATATGAGTAATACGATCTCTCAAAGGGATCATACAGGTTCACTACTAAACCAGAAGACATGAGCTCACTCATGAGATGTTAGGACCAACCAAATTCCATGCATGGTTGTCTCTCGTTAGAAGCAAGATAGGATTTATAGGTATGATATATGTTTTTGGAAAGCATACTATCAATACCAACTCCTAATGATCAAATGAGAAAATTAACAATAAAACCCTGAAGAAGACAGTTCAAATGAGATCAAAACTTCGATTTTATTCTAGGTTTTCCATTATTCATGATGTACGGGTATTAAGAATACTCGAAGGTGATGTGATCTTAAACAATTGTATAACCGTGATGCTTCCATTCTGAGGGAGTGATGAAATAGGTTTGGATTTTAGTGACTACTCTTAGTAGATTGGGTATTTACTCTTGATCCAATTATTAGACATTGATCTGAATATGATTTGGATTCAATGAGACGATGGCATATCATGTCTGACATGATCAAATATCTTTGAGTGGTCTTCTAGATCTGGATATGAGATTGGATCTCACTATCCATGTCATTATACATGGCATATACAATTGCCTTGACCTTATCTCCAAGTATCTTAGGAGAAGGCATACAATTCTTGAAAGAGTTGGAGAATTGTTCCACGAGCAATTCTATCTAAGCATTGGATAATTAGATAATTAAATAGAATTTAATTGTCACAATTAATGTATATAAAGATATCTGGGATAATTAAATTTGATTTATTTATTATGGATATGATTAATATGACAACACTATCTATGATAATTATGGATAATGTTGATATAATCCACAATATCCCGAAGAGAGTAATTTATGAATGAGATTCACAATTTATATATTAAGGTGAATTGGATTCAAATTACATAATTTAATGCAATACGATTTACAATGAATATTAGATGGAAGAATTTAATTCTCAATAGTCAATGATATCATTTCAATTATCACAAATAATTTGGAATTATTTGGTAATAATTCAATTATTCAATTAATTAATATAATGGATAAAATTCATTTTGACCCATTTCAATACTAAGAGTGGACGTCCATGGGTTGTTAAACTATGGTGGACGTCCATCCTATTTTTAGTAAATGGTTGGATCCTCTTTTTAATTAAATCTATTTATTAATTAATTGATATAATTTGGAAATTATTTTCAAATTATCTCTTTGTATTTCCTTTTGTGTTTACTGTAAACTTAAAAGAAACACAAAATAATCTAAAATAGTGA
The DNA here is from genome assembly GCA_037367405.1 of Ottelia alismoides. Classification (NCBI taxonomy): domain Eukaryota; kingdom Viridiplantae; phylum Streptophyta; class Magnoliopsida; order Alismatales; family Hydrocharitaceae; genus Ottelia; species Ottelia alismoides. Next base: position 34,558 of record JAZKJV010004336.1, on the reverse strand, counting down.
GAACACATGGATTGGGATCCGTGAAAATAAACACAAATCAATCTAAACCATTGATTAGTGTGAGCACATGGATTGGGATCCATGGACTTCCAAAATATTATAAAAAGATGCCAACCCTAGTTATCTTTACACAAGTTGAATGCATCGTTACATTAAAAAACTCTCTCTCTCTACACACGTCCACTCTCTCTATCTATCTCTCAACAACCTTGGTGGAGATCGTGATCATCATCGTATTATCGTTGTGATGTGGGACTAATCGCTCGAGGAACTCGATCTCCTTCAGTTGCTCATGCTCGTGAAGAAGACAACAGATTTTGTATGACAAAATCTGGAGTTTCCTTGATTGGATCGTTGCTTGGGATTGTGGGAAGCATGTGACTCATCATCGCGTCCACAAGTGTACTCTCGTCGGATTGGACTTGAGTCAGGAGGCTTCTTCCTTTAGAAGCTCTGAGGATCACAACCATGTTTCAAGAGGTAAGCCTAAACTCACGTGATCTTGATGAAACTACATGGGAAAGGGTCTCGTGCTATGTGGTTTCATTTTAATTTTTTTTTGTTTTCCGCTATAATGCCAATTAATAAGACTAGTTGATCTAGATCGGATTGATTCGATCTCTACACTTCCGTGATGTGCGAGGCTAATACATTGCCTTCATACAGAACCAAATTCAAATGCAGTTCAACCTAACTTAATTGATGATATAACATTTTTAGAGTTGAAGCGGCTACCTCCTATACTCATGTACACCTTTCTTGTGGGACCCAAAGATAGATTCCATGTCATCATTAGTTCTAAGCTGACCGTAGAATATGATTCTATCCTTTTAGATTTTTTAGAGAAGAATCACAAGGATATACGTTGGTTTATGTTGGATATCGTGGGGATTAACTCTTCTCTCTGTTCATATCACATTTTTGTTGATGAGAATATGAGATCTTCCCGTGAGTTTCAGCGAAGAATAAACCCTAATTTACAGGAAGTAGTGAAGAAAGAGATTGAGAAGTGGTGTGGAGCAGGATTCATATACCCCATTTTATACTCCAAGTGGGTGGCCCAGCTTCATGTTTTCCTGAAGAAGTCAGTAGTTTGGTTGATCACCAACGAGGATAGGGTAGAGATCGCGACATGAGTACCCACGTTGTGGCATGTATGTATCGACTACAGACGCTTGAATGCCATGACCAAATGCCTTCCATTGATCAAATTTTGGAGAGACTAGCAGGGAAAGAGTTCTTATGTTTTCTTAATGGGTACTCGGGCTAGAATCAGGTAGCCATCACCCCTGAGGACTAGAAGAAGACCACATTCACATGTCCATTCGGCACTTACGCATTCAGGTGCATGCCATTCAGGCTTTGCAATTCTCTGGCTTTATTTCAACAGTTCCTAATCGATGTATTTGCAGAGATGGTGGAGATTTCCTTGAGATCTTCATTTGGTCCATTGTGATTCATTTGATGCATGTTTAGTGCACTTGGACTGGGCTCTTCAAATGTGTAGGGAGATCAATATGGTACTCTCTTGGGAAAAGCCATTTCGTGGTTACGGGGGGTATCGTATTGGGGCATGTCATCTCCAAAAAGGGAATGGAGGTCGACCCTACCAAGGTGAATGTGATCAAGAAACTTGATCCACCAACCAACGTGAAGTCAGTAAGGTCATTTTTAGGGCATGTTGGCTTTCATGGAAGATTCATTCATGATTTTTTAAAGATTGCCTACCCACTGACTGAGATCTTAGGAAAAAGACACTGAGTTCATTGTAAATCATAAATATCTTGAGGCCTTTCAGCCTCTGAAGAGAAAGATATGTGACTCGTCAATCGTACAAGCTCCCGACTAGTCTCTTTGTGTTAGGTCAGAGTGAAGAAGGGATTCCGCTCCCTATTGACAACACGAATAATGTTTTGGATCCAACACAGAAGAATTATACAGTGATCGAAAAGAAAATGCTTCTGAAGAGAAAGATATGTGACTTGTCAATCTTACAAGCTCCCGATTGGTCTCTTTGTGTTAGGTCAGAGTGAAGAAGGGATTCCGCTCCCTATTGACTATACAAGTAATGTTTTTGATCCAGCACAGAAGAATTATACCGTGATCGAAAATAAAATGCTTGCAGTAATCTGGGACCTCGAGAAGTTCAGGTCTTATGTTTGGGGCTACAAGGTGACCATCTTTACTGATTACACAATAAATCATTACTTAATTGAAAATAAGGATGCAAAGATGTGTCTTATTAGGTGGATTTTTCTACTGTGGGAGTTTGATTTGGAGATAAAGGATAAGCCTAGAGTCAAGAATATTGTGGCTGAGAAGATTAGAGAGACCTTTCTAGACGACTCAATTTGCATTATTGACTCACTTTCATGGCATGCAAACATGGTGAACTATCTTGTCTCCAAACAAGTTCCCAATGATTGGACTAGGAGCAGTATTGACCAACTGAAGTCAGATTCGAGGAGATGCCACTAGGAGGATTTGTTCCTCTTCTTTGAAGGACCGGTTGTCTGGAGAAGGTGCATTCCTCAAGAGGAATACCATAATATTTTCACATATTTTCATTCTCTTGAAATTGAAGGACACCAGTCAGAAAAAAGAACCACGTACAAGGTACTCCAATGTGATTGTATCGATCAACCTTGTTTCGGGATGCTATTGATTTTTTATGGTCGTACCCGATCTGAAAAAGGATGGAAGTGACAATTGGATATAGAGATGAGATGCCTATGCAGACAGTGATTTTTTGCGATGTTTTTGATGCATGGGGTATAGATTTTATGGGTCCCTTTCCCAACAACCAAGGACACGAGTACATCTTGTTGGCGATTGATTACTTGTCAAGGCGGGGAGGGGCTTTCCTAATCCGAGTTGTAAGATAGTAAGAATGTTTATTGTGAGGTTCGGGGTCCCGAAAGTCTTAATTTCTAATGGGGAATCCACTTTATGAATAGAGAGATGAGATCATTAGCTAAGGACTATGGATTTGAGCATGTAATTACTAGTACTTACCATCCATAGTTGAATGTCATGGTAGAGGTTTCTAATAGAGAGGTGAAGAGTATTCGTCAAAAGTTGGTTTGTCCAGATAGAAAGAACTGGTCCCAGCTATTGAACCAAGTTCTTTGGGCCTACAACATGACCTACAGGACTCCACTCGGTACTTCATGATATATGGCAAGCCATGCCATTTGCCCGCGGAGTTAATTCACAAATCAAAATGGGCAATAAAACAAGTGAATTAGAGTTTTTACCTAGGGAACCTTTCTCATGACCTGAACTTGAATGAGTTTGTGGAAATATGAAACCAAACGTATGAAAATAGTTTAATCTATAAGGACAAGGTTGATAAGTGGCTTGATCAGCACATTAGGTGCAATAACTTTGCACCGGGACAAAAGGTATGGTTGTTTAATGCCAAGTTGAAGATTTTCTATGGGAAACTTAAGTCTAAATAGATGGGTCCCTATATAGTGAAGGCACAATAACAAAAGTGTAGAGATAGCTGATCTCACAGATGGTACACTCTCTTTCTTTTTCAATGGACAACTATTGAAGCATTTCGTTAAATCAAAAGAACGGTTAGTCCAAGTTGAGATGATATACTTCATGTCGACCGAGTGATTTACAGATATTTCAGACTACTCTACATGAAGCTGCGGCATAAAGATTCAGCAACTGAGAAGATTCACCTATTATTTCTTACAGACCCTTACCCCGCACTTGATTTATTAATTCTTTTAGAGTTTAGCTTCCCTCTTCAAAATCTAATCACTCCTTACCTTGGCCATTTAAAGCCTAAGTTAGAGGGAACCCAACCTCTTTTCTGTACGTTTTCTTAGGTCTTTTAAGTCATCCACTCGGTCCCGTCTCTTTCTCCATAACTTCTTTATACTTAGACTATTTTCAGCCTGAGTATTGGGGGGTCGAACCCGTGTTCTTGTGTTGTTCCCTTCTATTCTTTCATATCATGTTAATTAGTGCTTCTGCCCTACACTTAGGCCTAAGTATATGGGAGCCGACTGAAGGATGTGGATCCTTAAGCACATCCTGGAAGCGTGATGATCACATCGTATGCAATTGGAGCGACTAGTCGCTCTAGTTGCTCGATGTAGTGGAATTTAAAATTTTAAATGTGATGAAACCACATGATCCAAGAACACTTCTCGGATCATTTCATCTAACCACAAGTAATATGTAGGACTACCTCTTGAAGCGTGGTTGTGATCAAGTCTCTAAACCAAGATACCTCCTGCCTCAAGTCTGATTCGAGAGGAGACGCTTGCGAGCCCGTTGATGAGATGCATACTCCTTGCAATCCGAGTTGAAGTTCCAAGCGCCGAATCTCCTGATCTCATCACACGAGATCCAATATCTTCTTAACGAGCGAGGCACATCGAAGAAGATAGAGATCCACGAGCGGTCGAAGCGGCGGCACAACAGCGTAGCGTCGACGGTGACTCTCTCTAGGGCACAAGGTGGACGATCACTAAGAAAGAGAGAGAGAGAGAGATGGGGCATGAAGAATGAGAATGAGAGAGATGGGGCATGACTCAATTGTTATGTTGTAAAAGAAGAGCTAGGTTGCCTCTTCTTTTACAGTACTTTGGGAGTCCGTGGATCACAATCCATATAAAACACAAAATCAAGGATTGAGATTGATTTGTGTTTCTATTCAGTGACCATGATTTTGTTGTAAAAACACAACAATAATTAATCTAGATTAAATTAAATATATATTGAATAATCAACATAATTTAATATGAACTAAATTAACTTGCATAGAAGGATTAGGAGGGAGGCCACTCACATCCCAAGAGGGGGGATGACCACCCTTGAGACCACGTCAAGCGTGGCCTTCCACCATCCATTGAATGGATGGTGGTGGATTCTCCCATCCTTCGTATTTATTTACAACAACCTTTATTGTAAAGTAATTCACAAAATAATTCTAAACTATTTTTGTGAATATTGCAATCATGCCATTAAATAATTGTGAATCATATTCACAACCCAAAATAAAATGTAAATTGTATTTCCAATTAATTTCCAATGTGAATCCAATTCACATTAATAATTAATTTGAAGATACCATTTACAATAGGCTCTCTAATATATTATAAATCACATTTATAATATATATATAATATGGATAGTACTATCCATATTATTCATATCCTTGATAATTAAATCACATTTATTTATCTTGGATCATCATTCTCATGTATTTAAATAATATGAATCACATTCACATTATTCATTAAAATTAAATCACATTTAATTATCAACAACTCAATGCTTAGATACATAATTCAACAATGGAATTATTCTTGAACTCTTTCACGAACAATGTGCTTTCTTCGCAGATATTTGGAGATAAGGACAGTGCGATTTTACATTCCAGGTATAGTGACTTGGATATTGAGATTACATCTCAAATCCAGATCTCGGGGACCTCTCATAGATGCTTGATTAAATCAAGGCTGCAAATCCAATCTTCTCATTGCATCCGAATCACATTCAGATCAATGTCCAACATTTGGACCAAGATCAGATTATTTCTCTAATAAGAGGAGTCGCTAAAATCCAGACTTGTTTCATCACTCCTTCGTAATGGAAGCGTCATGGTTATACAATCATTAGTGATCACATCATCATCAGGTATTCCTAATACATGTACATCCTGCATATTGGAAGACCTAGAATAAAGGCAAAGATATAGATCAATTTACACTATCATCTCTAGAGTTTTATCATTAAGTTTTTCATTCGGTCATTAGGAGTTGGTATCGATCATATGCTTTCCAAAAGCATATATCATACCGATGAATTCTTGTCATGCTTCCAAAGCAAGTCGATCATGCATGGAATTTGATCGGTCTCAATGCCTCATGAGTGAGATCATGTCTTTCGGTTCACAGTTGAACATGTATGATCCCTTTGAGAGATCGTCTTACTCATATGTCCTTGTATGCATACCAGCTCGCTAGTGTATAGATCTTGATTAGTCCATCAACCTATCGGTTTGCCAAATATACATACTTAGACCTACAGTAATACATTTATCTCCGGTCAGAGGATGCATGCCTATGCCACGACAGTATATGACATACGACTTGGTTATCTCGATCTTGTTTAGTCAACTCTTTGACCTAATTTATCTGACACCTCAGAATCACTATTCTTATGCATAGGACATCCATAAAGAGGTCAGTCAGATATCTTCCAAATGAGAAAGGATTGCATCTCCTACTCAAGCCGCAAATCATCTCTTAATAGTCATTTGACGGTGCATGATAAGTCCTCAATCTAACTCTTTAGATATTCATCCAAGCACCAGCCTCTATGATTCAACAATTGAATCAATAGTTGTATGATCATCAAGATGGTCATGCTACATAACCCTAACTGTACTAAGGGACCTTATAGTGCATTCAATCATTTTAATCTCAGATAGGGAGTGAAAATAAATGAATAACTTTTATTGATATATGAAACATTACAATAACATTTATTGTAGGAATGGTTCGCCTCGTGCTCACGTTATTAATAATCTCCCACTAGCCCTCAGAACCATTCAGGTATAATCCTTAAACCCGTACTCATTACATGTTGGTTGAAAAATTTTTGTGTCAAAGGTTTGATAAGCGGATCAGCAACGTTGTCGGCAGAGGCCACCTCGGTAATGAAGATATTACCACGCTTTTGAATCTCTCGAATGATGTGGTATTTTCTTTCCACGTGTGTGTTCTTTTGATGCCATATGGGTTTCTTCACCTGAGTTAGGGTTCCTGTGTAATTGTAGAGTAGTAGGATGGGGGTATCATAGGAAACTATGCCAAGCTCCAAGATGAACTTGTGCTACCACACCGCCTCCTTTGCAGCATCCGATGCGGCAATATATTCAGATTCTATTGTTGAATCGGTCGTAGTGTCTTGGTTCTTTCTTCTCTAGCTCACAACACCACAGTTTAATAGGAATACAAATCCTGATGTTGACTTTCAATCATCAATATCATACTGTAAGTCAGAATCTATGTATCTCAAGACTTGGAGATCACATCTCCATAGACCAAGATGTAATCTTGCATCCATCTTAGATACTTGAAGATGTTCTTCATTGAATTCTAGTGTTGTTCTCCATAGCAAAATTGGTAACGGCTTACCACTCCGACTGCATGGAAGATATCTGATCGTGTGCACATCATGGCGTACATTAAGCTTCTTACAACTGATGCGTAGGGCCATCCAGACATGGCTTTCTTTTCCTCAAAACTTTGAGGAACCATCCCTTTATATAGGTGGATACCATGACTTAAGGGAATGAAACCTTTCTTGGAGTTCTCCATATGGAACTGCTCCAAGATTTTTTTAATGTACCCATGTTGTGACAATCTGAAGGTCCTCTTTTCTCAGTTTCTGAACAGCTTCAGACCTAATATGTAAGAGGCTTCTCCAAGATCTTTCATCTCAAAGGTATGGGACAACCAAATCTTAACACTTATCATCATCCATGTATCATTCCTAAAGGATTTCATCTACATAAAGCACGATGAACACAATGGCTCTCCCACTAAGCTTCTTGTACACACGAATCATGATTCTACACAAAATCATAGCTCTTTATGATTTCGTCAAATTTTGATGTTCCAGCTATGAGAACTTGTTTGAGTCCATAGATGGATTTCTTCAGCTTGCATACTTTGCCTTCCTCGATTATGAAGCCCTGGGGTTTCTCCATATAGATATCATCCACGAGGTATCCATTGAGGAAAGTCGTATTGGCGTCCATCTGTCAGATGTCATACTCAAGATATGTAGCTATGGCTAATAGATCCCTGATGGACTTAAGCATAGAAACATGAGAGAATGTAACATCGTAGTCGATGCCTTCTCTCTTTGTGTAGCCCTTGGCTACAAGCCGTGCTTTGAAAGTCACTACTTTCCCATCAGGTCCCATCTTTCTCTTGAAGATCCATATAAACCCAATGGGTTTTACGCCTCTAGGTGGATCCTCTAGGGTCCATACACCATTTTTATGCATGGAGTCTGTTTCAGACTTCATTGCTAGCATCCATCTATCCATGTCATGATCCGCGAGTACTTCATCAAATGAAGCTACATCATTGTCTGTCTCACCTGACACATGGAATCCGTACCTTTCAGATGGTGCAACCACCCTCTCCTTCGAAGAGGTACGTGTGATACATCTTCATTTACTTCCTCACTTTCTGGTTCAAAAACTCTGTATCCTCAAGGGATTAAGTGAGTTCATTTACTTCATTTTTGTCTTGACTCTTAAAGAAATCATCCTCCATAAATTTTACATATGTAGTGACGAATACCTTCTGAGTCTCATGGTCATAAAGCTGGTTCCAATACCATACTTAACATACCCAATGAAGTAGCACTCACGAGTGTGAGATTCTAGCGTACTTGCATCCACGTTCTTCGTATGGACAAAGCAACCCCAAATCCTTAAATGATTAACACTAGGTTTGCTTCGATACCAAAGCTCATAAGGAGTCTTAGGTATAGATTTGCTAGGAATCTTATTCAGGATTCATATTGTAGTCTCTACTGCATATCCCCAGAAACTAAGTGGTAAATGTGCATTACTCATCATTGAACGGGCCATGTCCATGACAGTCCTGTTACGTCTTTCAGCAACACCATTAAGTTGGGGGTTCTAGGAGGAGTGAGATTGGAGACAATTCCTTTCTCTCTATGGTATTCCTTGAATTCATCTGATAGTGAGATTGAATCCGTTTAATCTTCCTATCGATTTGGTTCTCAACCAAAGCCATGAACTCTTTGAACTTTTCAAAGATTTCTGATTTATGACGTAATAGGAAGATAAACATGTATCATAAATGGTCATCAATAATTTCAAATAATATCGATATCCATTTCCAATTGCGGTACTGAAGGGATCACATACATCAATATGTATCAGGTAAAGAATACCTTTGCATCTTGTAACCTCATTATGAAAAGGCATCCTAGTCATTTTATCTCAAATACAATGTTCGTAGGTAGGCAAATATTGAACATGTAGAAAACCTAAGGGTCCATCCTTTATCAATCTATTGATCCTATCAATAGATAAATGACCATGCCTTTGATGGCAAATCACATTTGAATGATTTCCATCCTCCCTGGTTCTTTTAGGGTTTTTATTAGTGGTAGTAACATTCATGACCTTTTCCTCAATGCACAACTCATAGAGTCTACCAGAAGTCTGAACACCGTCTGCAATATATTTATCATAACGACTTATGACAAGTTTATTACAGAATAGAAACAAATATCCATTTCTAACTAATTTAGATATAGATATTAAGTTCCTCCTGACATATGGAACATAAAGACGTTCTTAAGTACTAGGACTCTTCCACTAGATAATGGTAGTCTGGAGGTCTCGATGGCGACTGCTGCAACAATTGCATCTGATCTCATCTGGGTGAATATCTCCCCTTAATCAAGACTCTTAGTTTCCTGAAATACATGCAACAAATTGCATATATGAACATAAGCACCAGAATCGATGACCCAACTACCTTCTCATCTTACGAGAAAATTGGTTTCAATGATGAAAGTAGAATTCATGCCAACTGAAGCTTTACCTATGTCGTCGGACTTCAGGTAATATGGATAGTTACTCATCTAGTGCCTTGGCTTCTTGTAGTGATGACACATCGGTTTTCTTTGATGTCACAAGTGCGGAAACAGTAGAAGATGAGCCAATACCTTAACTCTTCTTCTTTCTCTTCTGGGCCATACCCTTCCGAGATCCTTGCCTCCGACCATGCTTCCCTTTTACCTATGCAACCATTGCACTATCAAAGGCATTATCTTTCTTCATTACGCCTTCTACAGCCTTTAGTGAAGCCAATAACTTAGCATTAGACCAATTCACCTTTTTCATGTGGTTTGACACCACAAAGTTATTGAAAGACTTAGGGAGCAATAACAGAATGATGTCGGACTGCATATCTGCATCTATGTTAGCCCCTAGAGTTTCCAGATCCGAGAGGTACCCAAACATTTTGAGTATGTATTCCGAAGCTAAAGTCCCTTCCTGCATTTTGCAGTGAATAAGCTCTTTTATGACGTTATAAAATTGAGTGTGGTTGACATCATCGAACATCACCTCGAGATTCAACATTATATCCTTACAGGTCTCCATCTCCACATGTTGCTTCTGAAGCACATTGGAGAGAGATCCTAGAATATAATACATGGACAATGTATGGTCTTCATCATATTTTTAATTGTATTGAATTTCTTCCGGTGTCTTAGGGTTTTCATGCTTGTTCTTGGATAGCATGTAAGAGATGTGATCCGCAGAGAGATTAAGATTGAAATTACGGATCCAATCCGAGTAATTTGGTTCGATCAGTTCGTTGACCTCCAAAAGCTTTCTGAGTGGGTTCATGGACTTCATTGTCTGAAATAAAGAATACACTATATTAGAACGTATATATTCAATATTAGATTCTTTGATTAAGGATTTTTAAACAAATTAGTCTTTCCTTTTCAACTTTGAAAGTATATTCCCTTAATCACTTTCAAAGTAAGAGATATACTTACCGCTATATCTCTAGCAATAACTGGGATCTCCTTTTCTACCTTAGTTACATCCAAATAATATGAGAAACTGTAATTCAGATGAAAAGAAGTAGGAACACATTCTGCCTTGTGAGTCCAACTCGCATTTCCCAATTCAGTCTTTAACACCCAGGCCCACCACACTTAAGGCAATGTTTATCCGTCGTTAATTGAACCAACCGTCAACATGATATAACTCATCATGCACAATCCAATATTCCCCCAACAATACGAGGAACTAATATTGGGGTCACTACGCATACGACCTTACTCTTTCGAGAAGCAAAGAGCTCGATCCAGATGCGCTCGTATGCAGGAGTTGTCACTTCCGATAATCGTCTCCTACATTGATGAATCCACGATTCATCATCTCAATATATTGATCTCAGAAAATCCCTTAGTTATGTCTTAAATAAATGTCCAGACTCTTGTAAATAAAATATACTAATTATTATATTGTGCAAAATAAATTAATAATAATAAGTCGTAAAATAAAAGAGTCTTTCACTTGTAATTATTCCAAACTTCATGTATTTTTAGTAATTTCATTTCAAATTCTTTTCGACTGATTATTTCTCCATTATTTATAAAAATACAAAAAAAAATACTCCTAGATCCCAAAGAGAAAAAAGTTGTAAAGTCTAACTTCCCGTTCCCACTCCGTATGAACTTCAAATTCACTAAAATAACTTTTAAAGTTTAAGTAAGAAAATTATCTATCCAATGAAAGTGGTTTCATTAAAATCAGAGCTCGTTTACAAAATTGGAGTTTTGGGACCTCGTTATATATTGTACATAATGCAAAAAATGTGACTTTGATTTTTTCTTGTACAAATCTAATACTTTTTTTATTTCTTTCTTTTCCTATTAAATTTTTTATTATATAATTAAATAAATGACATAATTAAAAAATATCAAAAAATGTTTTGCCATTGAAGATAAGCCAAAATGACTTTGTATATAATGTACATAGTTTTCTTTTCTCATTTTTAATTTACTTTTCTTAATTACTAAAAAATCCAAAAAAAACATTTTCTGTATTTTATTTTATTTCTAGTATTTTATTTTATAAAAATCTTTATTAAAAATACAAAAAATTAAAATAAGAAAAGTAAAAAATAGTTTACATATGGTCTGTATTGTTCCTTGTTTTTCTTCTTTATTTTGTTTACAATTTTCCCATCTTCTTTTATTTTATTTTATTTATTTTTTTCTCTGCTCTAACTTCCATTTTCTTCTATTAACCACCATGTCTTCATCTAACTTCTCATTCAACTCCACCGTTTTATTTAACCTCCCATTCAACTCCATCATTCTACCACCTTTTCTAACCTTCATTTTTTCTTCTCTTTTTATTCAAATCATTCTCCTCATTTTTGCCTTTGATCCACCTTTATGCGAGAGAGACTCGAGAGCTCTGACCACCCGTCTCAGTGATAGCGAATAAAAAGTAAAGCGATGTTCGCCTCCTCTCCGGTGAGATCCGTTGGCATTCCGGTCAATATTGCAGTCACCTCCGCATGATGCTCGAGCACATCGCTCGTCAACGATTCAAGCGAAGATCATGCTTCTCGTGAGCACACCACAGACACCTGCTTCCATCGTATGTAATTTCTCTTTTCATTTTTTTATCATCGCTTTTATTTTTGCATTTTGTTATCACATCACGTGGCATGCCTTCATTTGTTTATTTTTAACATATCACCATCACCACACCATCATCCTCATCATATAATCACCATCACCACACCATATATTTGCATCTTTTGTTTATTCCCTGTTTAAGAAAACTAAAAAATTAAAAATTAAAAAATCAAATCACAACAACAAATCAAAAAAGAAAAAGGAAAATTGCAGCAGGTGGTTGCCCCCCACCCAACCCCCACTGCCGGCCACCACTGCCGCAATCCACGTGCACCGCCGCACCCAGCACCACTGCCCCTCCAACATCGTCGCTAGCGGTGGCTGCCACCCCGAGCCCACGCACCGTCGTCCGCGACCCACCGCACCAGCCTCCTCCTTGTGCAGGCCCTCCATCGCCCCAGCCTCCTCCGTCTTGCAGCTCCATCACCAGCCAGCCACCACCTCCACTCGTCGTGTGTGCACGACCGCCCTCCGCCCGTAGCTACGCCACTACCATTCACCCCTTCATCGTGCCCTAACAACAAGGAAGAAGAAGGTTTCCCTTTATTTTTTTATTTTTGTAAAAATTGCGTTATTTTTTTCAAGTTTCTATAATTGCAAAAAAGTCCATGTGCATGTTTTGTATTCAAAGTTGTTTTCTGAAATAGCACGGATACCTTTATGTTCATGTGTTAATTTGGAAATCTTTTTAGCATCATTTATTTTAATAAAAAATGTCATGTAGTTGAAAAGCTAATTCTCTATCATTTGACTATTTATTTGGATTTTTATGAGCTTTAGGTAATTAATTAAAATTGTATTAGTGAAAAATTGCTTATTTTACCCACTATGAGGTTTTAAAGTAATATTTATTTCTCACATGCTTTAAAAATTCCCTAAAATCAGAAATGATGCCTTGAAATGTGCCTTAATAACTATCCAATTTCATCTAAGCTGGAGTTGTTCTGTGTCTTAAATAAATTAGTGTCGGATTTTAGTAAATGATTTTTATTTAAATCCACACACATTGTTTTTTCTAAATTCCAACTCTCCCGAATTGCTTATTAAAGTACCTTATTGAGATAATTCGCTCTCTAGATAAATTGATAATGTGGATTTATTAGAACTTAAATACGCAATATCACTCTGTTTTCATTAAAAAATTCATAAAAAATTAATATTCGTCAAAAATCCAAAAAATACTATAGCCTCATATCATCATGTTTAACTTTCGGTAAAATTTTCATAATTTTTGCATTCTATTTGCATGAAAAATTACGTAAAAATCCATAAAAAGTGTGCATTTTTCATTGTTGCATTTTAACCCTTAAAATTCCAAAAAATATGTTTTGCATTCATCATTAGATTAGGTTTCTAGGAAAATATAATTAGGCTAAATTGGATTGATTTCACATTAAAATTAATTTGGCTAAGTTGTGTGTTTTCTTATTAACTTAATTCACCTGCATTTTGCATTCGCAATTATTTTTTCATATAAAAATATAAAAAATCTGCATTGGAATCCTAAACCTAATTGTTCTGATTTTCAACCAAACTTGTTCCTTTACCTCCCTGTATTCGACCCGGACTTGCCCTGGATATAAATAAAAAACCGAGTCCTCTTCACAGAGACATTTGATTTGGTTCTGATTAATTAGCTGAGTATCATGCTACAACGCGTATCGATTAATATACCCACTTAGGTCGGTTCGTCATACATACAATCCCTGGTGACGCAATCCTTCGCCTTGGCGGGAGACCATGGATGTCACTTATGTGATCCTCTACCTCATATTCAATTTTAATTAATTATTGTGAATCATATTCACATAATTAATCCTTCCAACAGAAATACTAATCTATTAATAATATTGTGTTTTAATTGGATATAATTATTTAATCATATTAAATCAATTATCAATCTAGTTTAATCAACCAACAAACAATCTTGATTATTACTTGAAAGGATGGTATAATATCAAAATACGTGTTATTCGAATTTGAATAATTACAAAAATACATCATGATCTCTTCAAACATTATCCTTTCCTTACCCACTATCATGGTCGATATGTACAGGATGTGGGACAGACTGCTCACGGAGCACCCTGCTACCCCATCGATCCCGACTAGACACCATATCTGCCTCAACTCAGGATAATGTGATTTGATCATTTTGTATTTGAGATGATAATCGGTCTTTCAACTGAAGCTATACCATAATATTAATCAAAACCTTTTTGATTAATATTATAAAAAAATTGCTAAACAAATCCCCAATTCAATTTAAGTAACAATGTTTTGCATGTAGAGATTGTTCTACAACTATTGTAGGATAAACTGGGGTTTACATGAAACATTCATTCAATGGTCTATGATGATTAATCAATTATTTTCATAATTATTAGGCATCATATTTAATCAAGGCAAATTTGTAATTTCTATGACTGCCATTGAATTATAAACACATTAAGTAAAGAGGTTTTATGATCTAATCATCTTTCGACCCATATCCACTAAATATGGAGTATCTAGGGCAAACGGAATCGGGATCATGCAAAATAAATTCAAGCAGTTTGTTGGTTTGACTCTCTACTTAATTCAAGTATTTATTTCATATTTCATGATGGGAAAATAGTATGTAAAAACAATTTTCTTACAAACTCGTGATTTCATGCAAAATATCTTTCATAGCGGGAATTATTCGAATCATTTTCGTGTACTTTTGGTACCAATTAAAGGTTAATATTTTTAGATATATCTAGACATTCTAAATAAATTTAATTAACCAAAAAACTCATCCAAACATCGCACAAACAATAGGTTTTTAATTAAGCAAAATTCCGATTCGAATCTTGCATCCAATGCAAAACCAATGATTCCCGCACATCCGAAACTTGAACCTTGACCGTCACGGATTTTGGATCATATCCAAGACCTCAAACTGGCTCTAATACACTTGAAAGATATGGAAAGATCCTTAAGCGCGTCATGGAAGCGTGATGATCGCATCGTATGTGATCGGAGCGACTAGTCACACTAGTTGCTCGGTGCAGTGGAATTTAAAATTTTAAATGTGATGAAACAACATGATCCAAGAACAATTCTTGGATCGGTTTATATAACCAAAAGTAATATGTAGGATTACCTCTTGAAGCATGGTTGCGATCAAGTCTCTAAACCAAGAGACCTCCTGTCTCAAGTCCGATCCGACGGAGGAGATGCTTGCGAGCGCATTGATGAGACATGTACTCCTTGCAATCTAAGTTGAAGATCCAAGTGTCTAATCTCCTGATCTCATCATACGAGATCTGATGTCTTCTTCACGAGCGAGGCGCACCAAAGGAGATGCAGATCTACAAGTGGTCGAAGCGGTGGTACAACAACATGGCATCGACGACGACTCTCTCTAGGGCACAAGGTGATGGCCACTAAGAGAGAGAGAGAGATGGGGCATGTAGAATGAGAATGAGAGAGATGACTCAATTGTTGTGTTGTAAAAGAAGATCTACAGTCGCCTCTTCTCTTATAGTACCTTCAGAGACCATGGATCACAATCCAGATGAAACACAAAATCAATGGTTGAGATTGATTTGTGTTTCTATTCAGTGGCCATGATTTTATTGTAAAAACACAACAACAATTAAGCTAGATTAAATAAAATATATATTGAATACTCAACATAATTTAATTGAACTAAATTAACTTGCATAGAAGGATTAGGAGGGCGACCACCCACCACCCTAAAAAGGGGGGACGACCACCCTAAGACCAAGTCAAGGGTGGTCGTCCACCATCCATTGAATGGATGGTGGTGGATTCTCCAATCCTTCATATTTATTTACAACAACTTTTGTTGTAAATTATTTCACAAAAATAATTCTAAATTAATTTGTGAATATTGTAATCGTGCCATTAAATAATTGTGAATCATATTCACAACTCAAAATAAAATGTAAATTGTATTTCCAGATAATTTCCAATATGAATCCAATTCACGTCAATAATTAATTTTAAGATACCATTTACAATAGGATCTCTCTAATATATTATAAATCACATTTATAATATACATAATATCGATTGTACTATCTACATTATTCATATCCATGATATTTAAATCACATTTATCATTTTGGATCATCGTTATTGTGTATTTAAATAATATGAATCACATTCACATTATTCATGATAATTAAGTCACATTTATTTATCAACATCTCAATGCTCAGATACATAATTCAATAATAGAATTATTCTTGAACTCTTTCAAGAACAATGCGCTTTCTCCGCAGATACTTGGAGATAAGAATAGGGTGATTGTACGTTCCATGTATAGTGATTTGGATATTGAGATTACATCTCAAATCCATATCTCGGGGACCTCTCATAGATGATTTATTAAATCAAGGTTGTATATCCAATCTTCTCATTGCATCTGAATCACATTCAGATCAATGTCCAACATTTGGACCAAGATCAGATCACTTCTCTAATAAGAGTCACTAAAATCCAGACATGTTTCATCACTCCATCGGAATGGAAGCGTCATGGTTATACAATCATTAATGATCACATCACCCTCAGGTACTCCAAATATATGTGCATCCTGCATATTGGAAGATCTAGAATAAACCCAAAGATACAAATCAATTTACATTGTCATCTTCAGGGTTTTATCATTAAGTTTCTCATTCGGTCATTGGAAGTTGGTATCGATCATATGCTTGCCAAACGCATATATCATATCGATAAATTCTTGTCATGCTTCCAAAGCAAGATGACCACGCATGGAATTTGATCAGTCCCAATATCTCATGAGTGAGCTCATGTCTTCCGGTTCACAAGTTAACTTGTATGACCCCTTTGAGAGATCATATTACTCATATGTCCTTGTATGCATACCAGCTCGCCGGTGTATAGACCTTCATTAGGCCATCAATCTATCGATATGCCAAATAAACAGACTTAGACATGTAGTAATACATCTATCTCTGGTCAGAGGATGCATGACTATGTCATGACAGTATACGACATAGGACTTGGTTATCTCGATCTCACTAAGTTGACTCGTTGACCTAACTTATCTGACGCCTCCGAATCTCTATTCATATGCATAGGACCTACATCCAGAGGTCGGTCAGATATCAACCAAATGAGAAAGGATTGTCATCTCCTACTCATGCTCGAGATCATCTCTTAATAATCATTTGACAGTGCTTGATGAGTCCTCAATCTAACTCTTTAGATATTCATCCAAGCACCAGCCCTATGATTCAAAATTTGAATCAATATTTGTATAATCATCAAGATGACCATGGTACATAACCCTAATTATACTAAGGGACCTTATAGTGAATCCATTCATTTTAATCTCAGACAGGGAGTGAAAATAAACCAATAACTTTTGTTGATATATGAAACACTACAATAAAATTTATTGTAGGAAAGGTTCACCTCGGGCTCACATTGCTAACACGTACTGGTTTTCCCCCTCATACTTTTGTCCCTCTTTATGCTTAGTACAAGTTGTCTTTAATTTAACTTTATGCCTTGAGGATATAACACGAACTAATTATAGGGGGGAATGTATACATTACATATATATTTCTTACCTATCTTGTACTTTCACATATTTACATATTATCATGGGCTATAAGTATGTGGATTTGAAACTGATTTTGTAAAAATGATGTGTAAAATATTTGAAATTTTTTTATCTATGTGACATGGTTTGTACAAATGTTTTGCAAATTGTTTTGAATATTATTTTGTATATACTTACAAAAATTCTTTAAAAATGATATATTATTAAAAAATCATGAAAGAAACTAATTAATAAGTTGGATGTATCCCTGACACTTACACACTCACACAAGACTTTAAGAGATCATAACACTTAGTTTATGCGGTCCTTTGATTCATATTTAACCATCCTTAGTCATTTGGGTCTTATAATTAATAATTCACACTTCTCTAGTTTGAAAGATGTGCGTGCTATATGGCATGTTTAGTCTCTACCTTAACGAATTTGACCAGCACCTCACATGCACGACTGCAATTATGATGTGATGAGTTGAGGTTTCACACGAGGAACTAAGATGGGATATTTAAGTTTAGACCAGATTTTATGACGATCAAGGATGTGATAAAATCAATGAAGTCTTCACAAATCTTGAGAGGCGGCAACCTTAGTTAGTATGAGAACAAGTTCTTTTAGTAATATTTTTATATAGACCTAAGTGACATGGTGTGATGAAACATCAAAAATGTTGATCGGTGTGTGCCAATCTTGGTAAAAGCAGTGGAGCTAGTCAAAAGAAAAAGAAAAGGAAATATACTGTTGAAAATCTCATACACTACAAAATCATGTACAAAGAGCTTCCACCAAAGTCGAGCGCTCCCAAACTTTTCTATCCACTTGGACCAAAATTGTAGGCTTTTATGAGTTAGGCTAGCACCATAAAAGGGCTCGACATCATATAGTGATACAAATCTGGTTGTAGAAGGTATAATAGATACTCATAAGAGACACACCCCAGTGCATTCCCTGAAAAACAAGTGCACTCGGCATTCTCTTGACGGGCACACTGATCAACACCAAAAATATGCATGTGTTGTGTTATAAGCCACTCGAGAGGATCCTTGTTCCAATGAGAGTAAGAGAAGAAACGATGCAATTTTTTTCGCTCCATAAATTAGTCTTCCATCTATCCTTTTAAGACTAACAACTAAAGAGACGGTGGATTGAATACAATAATTGATTTATTCCCTAGTGTTAAGGATGGATCCTTAGGAGAGTCTCTTGGATTGGAACCTTGGGTGATGTTTCGATTATACACTTATAAATGCAGTCAACACTTATTATCATATCCCTTATTATATATGAATACACAAAAAGTATGATAATTAAGGAAGTATATTTCCTTTTGACTAGGGATTGGTTTAACTTAGAATTGTAGGATCACTAAACCGAGAGTTCTGAATACATCATCTTGTATATTCACATGCATAGTCAAGGATTCAACCAACTAATTCATTCTCTATTTGCTTGAGGATGAGAAAAGTTTAAGTACAGGGGGTGATAAATCCATGATTTATTATCATATTTATTGTTTATTATTTATTATCCCTTTAACTTAAACAATTCAATACAATTCATTAAAAATTTACTAGCATTAACGATTGACCTCTTGTATATAATTGCCCTAATTATTTGTACATAAATAAAGCCATTATTGTGTCTTTATTTTAAGTATTTTCTCATAAAAATTAGTTTAATATTGTACATATTTGTTTTGACGTTATTCACAAATTAAAAATAACAAAAAACAAAAGGAATTAAAATAAGTATTTTTATTAGCTTAAAAATATTTGTAAAAATATTTGCTTTGTATAAATGACATATGTTCTTGTTGAATTCTGCATGAAAGTTGTAGATGATAAAAATATCTAAAACTTTTATGTTGAACACTTTTTGATAGGACACATGTGTATATTTCTTTTTTATTTTATTCTATTTTCTTCTTTTTCTATTTTTTTCTATTGGGTCATGTGGCTCTCTCTGGAGAAGCCATGTATCCCGACCCTTCACTCCTACCCGCCTTCTTTCTCAATTGCCAGATCCTCTATGATCTTACGATCCCTGTACATCCACACCCACTTGAAACCCTAACCCTTCGATCAACCATCAGAACGGATCATGACCACCCAAACCCGCCCAATCTTGGACCATCTAATGGGCACCATCAGAGGGTTACGAATCATCTTCCACCTCTAACTACCTCATTGACCACCATCAAACTAAAGGCAAGGTATTATCCTCATGCATCATGGAAGCATGGAGATCATATCTAATTAGATCTAGGTCAACTAGTCATACTAGTTGGCATGATAGTGGAAAACTAAAAATTTTAAGAATAAAACCACATGGCTCGAGAATTGTTCCCTTGCCATTTCATTTAGATCACATGAGTTTAGGCTTGCCTTTTGAAGGGGTTGTGATCTGAATCCTCTAAGCAAAGAGGCCTCCTGACTCAAGTCCGATCTGATGAGAGTGCACTTGCAGGCGTGTTGATGAGACACAAGACACCAAAGAAGACTATTGATGAGACACGAGACCCGAGCAATAATCCAAGCATGGAACCTTCTAATATCGTCGCATGAAATCCGTTGTCTTCTTCATGAGCAAGAGACACGAAAGAAGACTGATTTCCTCCAGGCATAGTCTGATGGCACAACAGCAGCACAACGACGATCGTGATCTCCACCAAGGTTATGGAGGGAGAGAGAGAGAGAGAGTGGACATGTGTAGAGAGAGGGTTTTGTTACTGCAATAATTGCATTCGACTAGTATTAAGAGGGTTAGGGTTGGCCTCTCTTTTATAACATTTTGGAAGTCCATGGATCCCAATTCATGTGCTCATACTAATCAATGGTTTAGATTGATTCGTGTTTCTTTCAATGGATCCCAATCCATGTGCTCTCATTAATCAATGGTATGTATTGATTTGTGTTTCTTTTAAGTTTACAATATACACAAAAGAAAACACAAAAAATAGATAATTTGAAACTAATTTCCAAATTAAAATAATTAATTGATAAACATATTTATTTAAAAATAGGCTCCACCCATTTACTAAATATAGGGTGGACATCCACCATGGTTTAAGAATCAATGGGTGTCCGCTCTTAGTAATGGAATGGCTTAAATTAACTTATCCATTATACTAATTAGTTGAATAATTAAATTATCACCAAACAATTCCAAATTATTTGTGATAATTGCAATTACACCATTGACTATTGAGAAATAGATTCTTCCATCCAATATTTAATATAAATCATATTTACATTAAATTATGTAATGTAAATCCAATCCACATTAACATATAAATTGTGAATCTCGTTCACAATAAACTTTCTCCATGATATTGTGGATCATATCCACATTATCCATGATTATAGTGTTATCCAAATTAAAACTATCCATGATAATTAAATCCAATTTAATTATCCAAGATATATTTACCTGCATTAATTGTAATAGTTAAATCCTATTTAATTATCCAATTTTTCAATGCTTAGATAAAATTACTCATAGAACAACTCCCAAACTCTTTCAAGAATTGTGTGCCTTCTCCTCAAATACTTGGAGATAAGGTCAGGACGATTGTATATGCCACGTATAGTGGTTGGGTAATGAGATCCAATCTCATATCCAGATCTAGAAGACCACTCAGAGATGTATGATCATGTCAGACATGATATCCCATCTTCTCATTACATTCAAATCATATTCGGATCAATGCTCAACAATTGGATCAAGATCAAGTACCCAGTCTACTAAGAAGAATCACTAAATTCCTAACATGTTTCATCACTCCCTTGGAATGGAAGTGTCAAGGTATACAATTGTTTAAGATCATATCACCCTCAAGTATTCCTAACACCCCTATATCCTGCATACTGGAATACCAAGATTAAACCCAAAGTTCAAATATCAATTTGGATTGTCTCCTTTAGTGTTTTATCATGAAGTTTCCCATTCGATCATTGGGAGTGACAATTCCATGATTTATCTTCATATGCTTCAGTTATTACCCCTCTTGCTTAAGTTATTCAATAACGTATAACCCTTAAGCTGACTCTTGTCCCTTGCTTACAGACCTACCTTCCTACTCTCCAGGTGACTTTAGCTCCCCCACTTATATAGATTTAGATAGTTGCTTTGCGAAGTTGAGGGGACTGCCTGGGCTATCTATCTCTCTCCTGTCTCGCTCCCCTTTTTCCTCTAATCCGCCTGGGCCTTTGAGATTGCGCATAACAAAAGAATATAGATCTCGAAAATCGTATTAAGCCTTATTAGCTAACATTAACAATTGACCTTATGTATATAATTAACCTCAATTAATGTATGAGAATAATCTTATTAATCTACCTTTGTTTCTGTATTTCCTTAAATATTAAAATCACATAAATAGAATAATATTGTAATTATTTTTTAGACTTTAATTAAAAATTAAAATACAAAAAATATCAAAAGAAATCAAAACAAGTATTTTTTAAATTCATTAAAAATACTTACAAAAAATATCTATGTAGAGATGACCTATTTTTACTTTTTATTCTACAAGAAATTTGTAGATCTCAAAAAGATCTACAACTTTCTATTCAACACTTTTTCTTCTAACACATATACGTATTTATTTTTCTTAGTTTTATTTCTTTTCTAATTCCCTATTAGGCCACGTGGCACCTCCTCTGCCAACGATGTGGCCAGGCCCTTTATTGCCACCTGTCTCTCTTCCCCCACCGTCGGATCCATCTTAATAAGAGCTTCAAAGTCAAATTTTGGTAAGTTGCAGCTTGATGAGTTGGCTAAACTGATCATGCATCCAAGGATAGGTAGCTACACTGGTTACCATCCATTCTTTTCTCCATCTCCTCCTCTTGAGCTGGTTGTACTTGAACTTAGAAGGGAATATCCCCACTCCTCAAAGAAAGAGTTACTAGACCGAGGGACTAGAGTTACCTTGTTGAGGGAGGTTGTTTCTTTGCTACTTTTGAGATGAGGAGCTATATTTCACTTACACCGTACAAGTAAAGATTCATATTCAAGAATTTGTGTATGCAGACTTGTTCTGACCTGATTGTTGAGGAGATCTGAATGAGAGTCTTGTGGAACTTAGAGGTTGTTAGGTTTTAAATCCATTTCCCATTAAGGTTCCGCCACACTAATAATCCAAAGGTCCGACAGAGCTCCATACTACAATTTTATGAAGATAAGTTTAATACTCAATATGGTCACAATTTCTTTATTTTACCTTTCTTTTTCTTTTTCTTTTTGTTCACTTATTCTCTCAAATAAGTGTTTGCTAATGGACTAGCAAAGGTAAAGCATAGGGGATGATGAATCTGCATTTCATCATCTTTATTCATTTATTTTAGCTTAAAATCCCTTATAAAACACTTGTATACAATAGTAACTCCATATTCTTATTAACTTGCATCTGTGTGTAAATATTGTAAGTTATTACCATTTTAACCTAACATAAATAAAGAAAGAAAGAAAAAAATAAAGAAAAGAAAGAAGAAGAATAAGAAGAAGATTGTATATATGTAATAGATATTGGCTGACCCGAACCCCGAGAGAAGGTCAAGACTTGACCTGATCGATCAGGAATAAAGTAGGGGGATATATGGTCCTTAATCAAGAAAATCCAAAAAAATGTGTTGTGTATGTTTGTATACTTACACTATTATTACATAAATTTACCTCAAATAGAATAATTTTCAAAAGAAAAGTTGTAAATAAAAATGTTTTCTAAATAATAAAAATGTTTGCAAAATAAAATCATGCACGGAATAAAAGCAACCACACTTGGAAAAAAACAATTAAACGATAATTGAAAGACCAATTCCGGCTATATATGAACTCAAATTGAACCAGATTCACCTCCATTGTATTCTAAATTAAATTATCTTGAAAATAGTTGTAATTTCATAATTTTTGGAGTTACAGTTGAAAAGTCAGTTTTTTTAGGGTGGTTGCTGCAATTTTACCATTTATGTGTACATATTGTATTTGTAAATATTTTTTACTAATTACTTAAAATAAAAATAAAATAAAAATTTTAAAATAAAAATAATAATGTCCTTATTTAACTATGTAGATAATGTACCTTATGTATATAGTATATGTATAAAGTTGCTATTCTTAAATAACCACCACAAAAACAAAACATTTTTTATTCAATTTAATTAAGTGACGACAAAAAAAAACATTTTTATAAAAGAGTTTAAAACTAATCCTTTTTAACTTTATCTCATTTCAATTTTTTTCTCTTATCTCTTATCTTCATTCAAAATTTTAAAAATTCAAACTTCATTCTCTATCTATTAATATGGTCTCTCTCCCTCTTTTCAGCTTGATCAATCTTTGGTGAGAGGGGCCTATTCTCTGAGAGTTATCTTATCGCAGAAGGGTGCCTAGCCTCCGAGCCGTCCGGTGACAGCGAATTGGCCTTCATCGAGGCGATCACGGTCTTTTCCGCTCCTAAGGTGAGATCCATTTTCTCATATTTTTAACCTTGGTGAATCATAGATTAATTTTCATCTTATTTTTTTTGTTGTCATTCTATTTCCTCTAGATCTTAGATGCCTTCACAATTTGATTCGCCATCAATCTCGATTTTTCATCTCACATCTCGATCTCTACACGTTCATGGTCTACCTCACACTGTCTCTCACCTCCGACCACACACTGTGGTAAGAGATCCGGTTCCATCCGCCATTTTCCTCGGAACTGCACTCGTTCACGTCTTCTTTTTTGATTTTGGGATCGAGTCGTCGTGCTCGCATCCTTATTGTATATAAATAAAAAAACCAAAAACAAAAAAATATATTTTTTTCTTTCTTTCTAACATTTGTTTTGCATGATAAATAATAATAAGAATAAATAAATAAATGAAATTATATAAAAAAGTTTTCATCTGTTACAGTTTTCAAAAAAAATAAAAAAAATAAAAAATTGGCACGACCCTGTAGTAGCGCCCTCTCCCCCTCAACGTCGGCCTCCATCTCTGCCTAGAACCCCTCCTCGATCGCGCACGACCTTCGACCGCTCATCCACTCTGCCGCCTGGGAGCCAACATCGCCAGCCGGTCACGGTCGACTGCCTCGGCCGTGCAACCTCTTCTAGGGGTAGAGCCCCTTCCATCGCCACCGAGCTCCGCCTTCTCAGAAGACAGCTCCGCCAACCGGTTGTGCGAGCGCTGACCGACGGGGTGTGTATCGCCCCTTCGCTTGGAGCAGCACCATTGCGAGGCCCTCCCTCTCGTCATTGACACAGCACCTGGACCACCTACGAGCACTCCATCTCTGTTATCTTAGGCGAAGCTCCACCAACGGCTGCGCGCCACCCGAACGCCGCTGACAACCCCCCTCCGCAGGAACCTCCGCCTTCTTCGCTAGTAATCGCACACACCGCCTACACGAGTACCGCCGTCAACTGTCGACACCACCCGTTAACCTCCATCACCTCCCGCTGACCTCCTCAACCTGGCAAATCTGCCATCGCCTCCGCCGACTAGCACGCGCCAAGCTGCACCGCTCGATCCATCCGCATCGGCCACTGTCCGTTTGCCATGCGAGAAGATAGGGAGAGGGGTGGTGCCCCTATTACTTGGAGAGGAAGAAACCAAGAACAAATGAACCTCATGGAATTAAAAAATGGGAAAATTACATCTGACTCTCTGGAGTTTTCGAGAATTACAAAAGGACCTCCGCTAGATTCAAACACGTACCACGCACTTGTTTCTTGGTAAATTGCATTTTTCATCCTATTTTCATTTTCTTGTTATTTTTTGATGCAAATACATTGAATAATTGCCTTTCAATCCATGTTTCCAGACTTTAAATTTACATGATCTTTTCTTTGAAAAAGGTACTTTTGTTCATCAATAAATTCCCCAAAAATCAAGGTAGACTCATATTGTGTGCATTTTCATTGCATATAAATTTCACTACATTTTATTTTCATTTGTTACTATTAAAAAATAAAAAACTTATAATTTTTCTTGTTTGAACTTTAAAAAATTTCACAAATTCAAAAATTGCTCTAAAAAGTTCAAAAAAAAAGATTAGTTTTATTTTATTGTTTTTAATTCATGTCCAATTTTCATGCATTAATTCTTTTCAAACCCAAAAAATGAAAAATATAAAAAATCTTAGAAAAACCACAGAAAATTCTACAAAAATCCCAAAAATCATGATTTCATTTTCTTTTTTTTATATTTGTCTATATCTTAGCATAAAAATAGTCTCCAGAAGTTTTGGACAATTAAAATATTCTTAAGTTGTAAATTACTCTAGGTTGCACACTATTTATCATTTGCCACTGTTTGATTTTTAGAAAAATACAAAAACATATGAAAATTCTACAAAAATTCCCAAAAATATTTCAAAGCCTTTAAAACCTAAAATATTTTCTCTACAATTTTCTGGACATTTCTGACTATTTTAAAAAATACAAAAAGAGTGTGGTGTGTGTATTTCGTCCCTTGTGCATATTGTTCCTTATTTTCGAAAATAATAAAAAGGGATTTTTACCTGGCAGACCCTATAAACTTTGCCAATCACCTCACGACCTTTGAGACAACCTAATCCCCCCTCGACCCCGTAAACTTGCCAACTCTTACCCCATGAACCCTCCGGGTAATATGTTTTAAGCTTGTGGGGGTTCTTGGGGTAATTTATAGGGTCGATGGGGTAATTACGTTGTACAAAAGGTCGTAGAGGCATTTTACAATCTGTTGGGTAAAAACCCTAAAAATGCAAAAATCAAAATCATTAAAAATTTAAAAATCAGAGAATAAAAATAGAAATTAAAAAAATAAAAAATAATAAAAAGGCAAAAAATCACAAAAAAATCGAAGATAGTTTGCATTTGAGATTCCCTTTTCCCATTAATTGATTTTTTTGATTATTTGAATAACCCTCAGGAATTGTAGCCTCCCTGAGTTCGATCTTGTTGCTATACAGGTTAATTAAATAGCAAAATATCTCTCGCTTCATTATTCTTGTAATTAATTTTGTAGCTTGAGAAGAAAAAAATTGTTTGTTGCTTGCAGGATATTTGGGTTGCAACGACCACTGCACATTTAATTTCATATCTTGATTCAAAACCCCGTCACCTCCCCTGCAGTACCCCACAAGGCTATCAATATGACGGCAGCACATGAAGTGGATAAGGCGGATAGCACTGACATGGCCATCATTGGAAACCACTTATCCAAAGTGAACATTATTTAGAAATTATCCAAGGAGCTTAAGAAGTTTCAAGTGATTGAGCAGAGGACGAAGAACATGGATAAGCTGGATGAGATAACAAAGCACTTGGAGCTTCTTGTGAGTTAGTTCAGTGCAGTTCACAATGTTAGTGCAGCAGCCGATACCTCTACTAGGGAGCAGACTTCTTCCACCCAGCAGAGTAGCAGAGGACCATCCACAGATCAGCATGTCTACTACGTGCAGACACCTGATCAGGTTCATCAGCATTCACATCAGATAGTTCCTTACCAACAGTAAGTAGCCTACATTCATGAGCAGTAGTCTCCACCTCCACCTGTCATGCAGGAGGTGAACGACATCTGGTTCGGCCATAAGCGAAACCAGCCCCGTCCGTTAGGGCAAGGCTAGTTGGGTTCACAACAGGTTCAGAGGCCCGCCCACCAGTTTCAGGGAGGCAAACAGCAGCAGTACCAGCACCATCAGTTCCAGCCTCAATATCAGTCTCCATCACAGTTCCAAAACTGGAGACAAGGCCAGCCACAGTAGCAGTCTATGTATTTTCCTCATCCTAACCAGCAGCAGACTGCATATCATGGACAATATCCTCCTCCTCCTCCTCATTATCAAAATCTGTATGGTTACCAAGAACCTTTGTACTATCAGCCTCAGCGATAGCCAGTCATGACCAACCTGAGGTCCCTTCAGACAACCCAGCATTGGACCAACTTGCATTGCTCATGATGAACATGAACGAACTGACTCAGCGGATTGACGACCTAACCACCACCAAGACATTGATTCCAGCACAGGTCGAAGCAAACACCAACAACTTCTTCCTCTTCACCCACCAGCAGCATCCCGATCTATTTTAGATTCTGTCTTTCCATAACGTAGTTTGGAATGATGATTCTACTTTGAATACAAATGAACGTTTGAATGTTTATTCTGATTCTGTGCCATTTCCTTCTGCTCTCAAATATAAGAAAATTCAAAAAAATAAAAATAGCCCTATCTGATCCTGGAATGGTTGAGATCTTACCAAACATTTTTTTAAGATGACAGTCCTTAAGGACATGGAATACATGCCTACAGTAAAAAAGAGAATGAAAGAGGCATGTACACAAAAGCATCAACCAAGGCAGAACAGATGAAAGGAAACAAAGAAATACATCTTGACCATGACCACAGTTCATGCCATCAGTAACCTCCCGCCTAAAAAGAAAGACAAGTGAGCACCTCACATTCGTTGACATATCTTTGATCAAGAATTTGATCGTACTCTTCTTGATAGCGGTTCCATATTAATCTCATGTCTTCCTCTTTATTAACTGAATTCGGTTATGACCTCTTAAAACAACCAGAATGATCCTTCAGTTTGCTGATAGATTGATTAAGAGGCATTTTAGAGGACGTTATTGTAATGGTGCGGGGAACGAAATTCCCTGTTGATTTTGTTGTCATGGATATGGACACACCTGCACCGTTACTCCATACCCCAATCATACTAGGTCGACCGTTCCTCCGAACGATCGAAGCAACAGTTGATTATGGTACTGGAGAGATCATCTTTCACTCTAGCAGTGACAAGGTGAAAATTGAGATGATCTCTGATCCTAGACCATCACTGCCACCAGCAGTAGATGATACAGAGAAACTTATGTCAGAACCATATGACTGTGATTTTCTTGTTGAATTCAAAGAGACGGATATTTTCACTGATTTTATAGATACCCAGGAGTTCCTTTCCCGAAAGTACTCTATGGAAAGCACAATCGACATGAGTTCCCTTGGTGGTCCAATTGAGCTAGTTATCGATGAGCAGTTTGAGCTAATTTTTGAGGATCAATCTGAGTCTTCCGAGGTACAGATATCTGAGCCATTTGTTGAATTTCTTGAGTTATGCACAAATGAGAGATATCTTTCTGAGATTATTGCTAAGATATATGAGCCGCTAATTGATAAGAATGTTGAACATCCTGATGAGCCCCTCCGTTCTCAGTAGGAATCATTCATTGTAGATCTATCAGATGTTTTACTTGCTGAGCCGTTAGTAGCCACGGTGGACAATCCACAGAGTACAGATCATATACCATCTACCAGTACATTAGCAGAGGTTATTATAGAGCTGATTCAGACCCCACCTGAGCTCAAGGTTTTTCCATCAACATTGAAATATGCCTTCCTTGTGGGTCCCCCCCTAAATGTTTCCGGTCATCCTCAACTCGCAGTTGACCGTTGAACAAGAATCTTGCGTGCTAGAGGTTCTCGAGAGAAACCGCAAGACCATAGGATGGAATATCTCAGATCTCCGTGGGATTAATCCAGCATTGTGCTCGCATCATATCTACCTAGAGAATGACTGTAAACCCTCATGTGAATGTCAGTGCCGTCTAAATCCAAATATAAGGGATGTTGTCATGAAGGAGATTTTAAAATGGTGTGATACTGGCTTTATATATCCCATTTTGTATTCCAAGTGGGTCAACCCTTTACATGTGGTCCCGAAGAAATCCGGAATTACAATCGTAAAGAATGACCGTTGTGAGGAGATTCCAACCCGGGTACTTACTTCATGGCGTGTCTGTGTAGATTACCGATGCCTTAACTCAGCTACCAAGAAGGATTGCTTTTCGTTGCCCTTTATTGATCAGATTATTGAGAGGTTGGCAATGAAAGTGTTCTTTTGCTTCTTGGATGGGTACTCAGGATACAACCAAGTTGCTATCGCTCCTGAGGATCAGGAGAAAACTACTTTCACTTGCATGTTTGGCACCTACGCCTTTAGACGGATGCCCTTTAGATTGTGTAACGCCCCCGCTACATTTCAAAGGTGTATGTTGGCCGTTTTTGTCGACATGGTGGGTAAATTTCTAGAAGTCTTCATGGATGATTTCTCGGTCTACGTCGATAGTTTTGACACATGTCTTACTTATTTAGACCGAGTTCTTCAACGTTGCTGTGAGGTAAACCTAGTGCTCTCGTGGGAGAAGAGTCACTTTTTCGTGACTAATGGAATTGTATTGGGCCATGTCATCTCCAAACATGATATGGAGGTTGACCCGACTAAGATTGATGTGATTTCCAAGTTAGAGCCACCACAGAATTTAAAGCAGTTGAGGTCATTTCTAGGACGTGTAGGATTCTATAGAAGATTCATAAAGGACTTCGGCAAGATCGCCAGACCTTTGACTGAGCTTCTGTGTAAGGAGAGTGATTTTGTTGTCGATGAGAAAGTCCTCCTTGCATTCAATCAGATGAAAGAAATGGTTACTAGTGCTCCTGTCTTACAACCACCCGATTGGTCTCTTCCTTTTGAGATTATGACAAATGCCTCAGATTTCATGGTTTGAGCTGTTTTAGGACAGAGGAGGGATGGGATACCATTTTCTATACACTATGCTAGCAAGACTCTAGATGAAGCACAGCGGAATTTTACAGTTATAGAGAAGGAGATGTTAGCAGTTGTGTTTGGGCTAGAGAAATTCAGATCTTACCTCATCGGGTCACATGTTATTGTATATATGGATCACACTGCCATACGATACTTGCAGGAAAAGAAGGATGCTAAACCACGCCTTATCAGATGGATCCTTCTTTTCCAGGAATTTGATTTAGAGATTCGAGATAAACCTGAAGTGAAAAATGTTATGGCAGATCACCTTTCCTGTATCACAGATATAGAGACCTCTGAGCAGAACAAGATCCCTATTTTCGAAACCTTTCCAGATGAGGCCATTTTGTCAGTGGACTCACTCCCATGGTATGTTGATATTGTGAACTATCTTATCTTCAAGAAAGTTCCACAAGATTGGCCGAAGTACAAGGTAGGCAGATTTCTGTCAGAGATTCATTATTACTAGTGGGAGGATCCGTACCTATTTCGCGAGGGTGAGGATTATATCCAGAGAAGGTGCATTCCTCAGGAGGAACACACCAGTGTACTTGAGCATTGTCACAAACTAGAATCTGGTGGGCATCATTCGGGGAAACGCACTGCAGCAAAGGTTTTACAGAGTGGCCTATGGTGGTCCACATTATTTAAGGATGCTACAAATATATACGAGGTTGTACTGACTGTCAGAAAATAGGAGGAGCCGTTGGTTCCAAAGATACCATGCCCC
Source organism: Ottelia alismoides (assembly GCA_037367405.1). Taxonomy (NCBI): domain Eukaryota; kingdom Viridiplantae; phylum Streptophyta; class Magnoliopsida; order Alismatales; family Hydrocharitaceae; genus Ottelia; species Ottelia alismoides. Next base: position 3,407 of record JAZKJV010004336.1, on the reverse strand, counting down.
TAAGATACATACATATTTCTGATGTTTTTGATGCTTGGAGCATAGACTTCATTGGCCCATTTCCTGTCAATAAAGGATTTCAGTACATCCTACTCATCGTGGATTATGTAAGTCGATGGGTGGAGGCTATCCCCACCCGAGCTGCAGATTGTCGTTGTGTTCCTTTCTCAAGGACCACATTATTGCATAGTTCGAGATTCCCAAAATACTGATTTCAGATGGGGGAGGCCATTTCATTAATAGAGAAGTGAGGATGCTTGTGAAGGAGTACGCCATTGAGCACAGCGTTGCCTCTCATTACCACCCCCTGACTAATGGCTTGGCAAAATTTTCAATAGGAAGATCAAGACGATATTGAAAAAACGTGTACGTCTAGATAGGAAGATCTGGACCCAGATGCTTGATTCGGTTCTATGGGCTTATCGGGCGGCGTACAAGTCTCCTTTAGGTATGTCTCCCTACAGATTGGTGTATGGAAAGACTTGCCACATGCTAGTAGAATTAATTCACAAATCTTTATGGGCACTCCGTGTATGCAATCTTGATTATGAAAAGGCAGGAAAGAACATGAAGTTGGATTTGAATAGATTACTAGAATTCAGAGACTTTGCATATGATAACTCACTCATGTATAAGGAGAAAGTCAAGCGTTGACATGATAAACACATTCAAAGGAAGACTTTCTCTCGTGATCAGAAAGTTTGGTTATTTGATGCTATGTTGAAGTTGTTTTCAGTAAAATTGAAAAGCAAATGGTAAGTACCGTTCATAGTGAGAGTTGTGCATGACAATGTTGTCATATCCAGGTTGTCATCTGACGCACAACCATTTGTTGTGAACGGACAGTTGCTGAAGCCATATCTAGATCATGATACATTCCTATCTGTCATTGATTCTGTATCTGTGGTATCAGATGATGATTTTTTTATTGATTCCATCTCCTACGTATGATACATGAGATGACAACCTTTCATATATCCTTTAGTTTCATTCTTTCTTCTTCCGTTTTTTCATCCACCCCTTTTCCGTGTGTGTATATATGTTATACTTAGGATGTTCTTTATTCTAAGTATAAGGGGGGTGAATGATTTGTGTTGTTCATATTCATCCTGTTCATCACTCTTGATGTTGCCTATACTTAAGGATACGCTACCCTAAGTATAGGGGGTGATGTTGTTCATATATTTTTTTTGTTTTTGAGTCCGCACATTCTCTTCATCTATTTTTCCCTTTTTTACAGTCTTCTATACTTAGGATTACTTGATCCTAAGTATAGGGGGGATCGTTGACCTCTATTCTTTTCATCTTCTACTTGAGTCATTGTATCATAGGAGTCTTTTCACTTTTCTATATTTAGAACGAGTTATGTCTTCCTTTGGCGCTCTCTTATCACTATGAGGACATAGTTCTAGCTAAGTATAGGGGGTGTCGTATATATTGTATATATACTTTAGATATAATATGTGCTTTTAAATATGATTATTTTTGGAGATGTGTACATAAATTTGTAAAATCCACGTATGTGCATATAGATTTTGATCATCTTTAAAAAACACACAAACAAAAACAAACAAAAAAAATTAAAAACAAAAAAAAACAACAACAAACATAAAAAACGAAAAAACACAAAAAAAAACAAAAAACAAAAAAACAAAAAAAACAAACAAAAACAAAAAAAAACCAAAAAAATCCTTATATATTTTACTAACCCTTTTTCCTTTTTGGAAAAAAAACTACAAAACCAAAAATCTATAAAAAGTTGCATAAAAAAACTCTTTTCACATGTGCATCATTTTTCCTTTCTTTTCCAAAAAAACCTAAAAAGTTCAAAAATTAGAAAATTGTTTAAAAAATGCTTTCTTTTTGCATTGTGCATATTTCTTACATTTGCATGTGCATTTTTCATGATAGTATTGACATTTAAACTAAGTATGGAATAAAATTTAAGAATGTAGCTTAGTAGGACCTTAATCCACTTAATTTCAGAGGAACCTTATAAGAAATGGAGTTAAGACTTTTCAGGTCCTAGTGACTTAATTCTTTGAGTCCATAAGACTATGTTCACATGTCATCTTGATTAGTCTAAGTAAAACATTTAACAACACACACATGATTCTTTCAGATCGTGGCTTCTCTTGGACAAGCACTCTACACGTAGCTCTTCATGGAGGAGGTAGTGAGGAGGCATAATCTTATGGCTAGGAGTAGCATAAGAAGGTAGTACATCTAGGCGGAACCTCTCATCTTCCTTTAGGGAGGGTTGTGCATCTCAACATGATTCATTAGCATTGAGGTCCAAAGACAGGATGCTATGGGGTTGCAATAATGCTTCAAAAGAGGGATAGTCTACTAGCTCAAGAGGAAAAACTCCTTATGTACATGATCCACCTTGTATATATTTTCAAAAAAAAGAAAGAGAAAAAATGCAGAATCTCCAAAAGTGGATGTGTCTGATTGAAAAGTAAAATGCCTGTCGGAGTGTATATACAAAGATAAAGAAAAAAAAATGAGAGCTTCAAAGTCAAATTTTTGTAAGCTTGCAGCTGGATGACTTGGCTATACTGGTCATGCATCCAAGGATATGTAGCTACTCTGGTTACCGTCCATTCTTTTCTCCATCTCCTCTTCTTGAGCTGGTTGTACTTGAACTTAGAAGGGAATATCCCCGCACCTCAAGGAAAGAGTTGCTAGACCGGGGAACTAGAGTTACCTTGTTGAGGGAAGTTGTTTCTTTGCTACTTTTGAGATGAGGAGCAATATTTCAATTACACCGTAAAAGTAAAGATTCATAGTCATAAGATTTTGTGTATGTAGACTTGTTCTGACCAGACTATTGAGGAGACCTGAATAGGAGTCTTGTGGAACTTAAAGGCTGTTAGGATTTAAATCCATTCCCATTAAGATTCTGCCACACTAATAATCCAAAGGTCTGGCAGAGCTCCATACTACAATTTTATGAAGATAATTTTAATACTCAATATGGTCCTAATTTATTTATTTTTCCTTTCTTTTTCTTTTGCTTTTTGTTCACTTATTCTTTCAAATAAGTGTTTGCTAAGGGACTAGCAAAGGTAAATCATAGGGGGATGATGAATCTGCATTTCATCATCTTTATTCGTTTATTTTAGCTTAAAATCCCTTATAAAACACTTGTATATAATACTAACTCCATATTCCTACTAACTTGCATCTATATGTAATATTGTACACTTATTACCATTTTAACCTAAAATAAATAAATAAAGACAGAAAGGAAAAATAAAGAAAAGGAAAAGGAAGAAGAAGAAGATTAATAGATATAGGCTGACCCGAACCCTGAGAGAAGGTCAAGACTTGACCTGATCGACCAGGAATAAAGTAGGGGGAGATATGGTCCTTGATCAAGAAAATCCAAAAAATGCGATGTA